>CM046874.1:339079503-340279503 GCA_025667525.1 Glebionis coronaria
TGTCATAAACCTATGACTCTCACCAACTTTATATTGACGTGTTTTAGAATCATTTTCAGGTGAGCATAAGGCATTGAATTAGAATAGGAGTGGCTAGAGTGACCATAGGAGGTGCACTGCTTATTTAATTTCCTGTTTCATTTGTTGAACTTCATTGCACTTTATTAATTTGGATTGATCATTTGTTAGCTTACGTCTTTACACTTGTCATGGAGATTCTCATATCATTTGTAAGACAACTCTTAAATTTTTGGAGGTATTATTATGACACATTGTGTCTTTCTTTGAATTTAGTTATTTCTCTATATAGACATCATTGTGTTGTGATGATACCCATGAAGTGACACCTCGTGTTTCCGCCTAGGCGGGATGTTATAGATTGGTATCAGAGCCTATGGTTATAGAGAACTAGGTGATCGGCCTAGACTATAACCTAGGATCCCTGCATATAGTGTTATCTTAGGGTTATGTGTGCATATATGTGTTAGAGTGTAATTCGGTATTATCGAATTTATAGTATGTATTAATTTTGCCTACCTATGTGTTATCAATGTTAAGTAAATATGTATGCTCTTTTATGATAAGCTTATTTTAGTTACACGTTATAGTTTTATGTCTTAGATATGGCTCGAACTTACTTTACCGTCCGTAAGAGAGTTAAGTCACCACCACCACCTGTGGTACTACCAAAGGATGCATTGGATGATATCCCCGCTGGAGACCCACATGATGAGGAAAATTAGGATGATTGGGAAGAACCCCACGAGGAGGAAAATGCAAATTGGTAACGGAAAATGAAGAGAATCGGGAAGAGGACTCAGATGAGGAATCGGAAGAGGATTAGGAGGAAGAGGAAAATGATGAGAATGGAAACCAAGGGGAAAACGCTAGGGAGAAAACCAAAATGAAGAAGGAAAAGGTGTGAATGGAAATCAAGGTGGAGAGGAGAACCAAGGTGAAGAGGGAAAAGGCACGGATGGAAACCAAGATGGAGGGGACAAAGGGGATCATCAAAACTTGAATGAGGTTGAAGAAAAGGAACTTCCCGTACCACACGAGGACTGATAGGCGCATGCTCTAATAAACATTCCTTTAGATGATGATGAAGCAATTTGTGGAAATTGAAGACCACCTAAGAAGGCTAGGTGTCAGTCCGTCACTTTCAACATGTCTTACACTTTTAATTTCTGAGTTTAATTTCATAAGACCATCAGTATTTTCTTTAGGTTCCGGATTTGAGATTTTTGTTTTGATTTAATTGTTAGATTATTTTATTTAATGAAGTGACGAATCGGGTAATATTTGTTTTGGTTTGATTGGTTGATTTTGATGCGTTTCATAGTTTGACGTGCTAGGTATTGTATGATGCACCAAGGTTGGTAAATGTTATTGTAGATAGAAATCATGCGTGGAATGGGGCATGTATAATTGTGGTGGCCAACGTAATTATAGGTGTGCTATGATATGGATGGATTTACAGATATAATAACATCGACTGACCTCGGTTGGCATATTTTCCTGTCTGGTATTTATATGTGTAGTTTATGGAATATATGTAAGTCAGTGTGTGTAAGGGAGTATAGGTTGCTAATGATGATTTTAATGCCTTGGTATAGAATGATGAATGCACGACAAGATGATGAGAGTGGAAATGTTTTGGACATCGTTGCGTTGGTCGTTGATCAAGTCAAAATGGTTATCCTGGATATCATTGATCAGGTAACAACAAGAGTGATTGAGACAGTCGGAGAGAGTACTGGTAGGACAAACAAAGGATGTTCTAATAGAACATTGTTTTTGAGTGGGGCGCCGAAATATGATGGAGAAGGTGGTATCTGAGTACTGCTTGCATGGATAAGTAAGACGGAACAAGTGATGGAGAATAGAGGATGTCAATTGGGGCAAGGAATTAGGTATGCCACGACCTCCTTCAAGGGAAAAGCTTTAATGTGGTGGAATAATTATTACGAGGATAATGAACGTGAAAAATTGTACCTGATGACCTGAGAAAAGCTACACGCACCAATGTTTAAAAGATTTGGTACACAGGACGAGCAACAAAAGGAAGTAGAAGAATTGTGGAGATATTTCGTCAGTGGGGACAAGCAAGCTAGGTATGTCGAATTGACTATGGGAAACATGAGTCTGATCTCCCAAGAAATGAATCAAATGACATGCCATGCTGGAGTGTACACCGCAGGAAATCAAACTCGCAAATGGAATGATCTGGATGGCGCTACCAACTGGGACTCAGGGATTTATACCTATGGCCGAATTCATCATTAAAAGGGGAACATGTAATCACGTAGAGGGAGAAATAAGCAGGAAGAGGAAGAGACTCGACGAGACCTTTAACCATGAATCCAAATGTACGACATGTAAATGATATCACTTTGAAGAGAACAAGTGTAGGTTGTGTTAAACATGTGGAAAAACGGGTCATTTTGTTACGGAATGGCTATCATGATATAAACAGGTAGAAATGGAAGGCGTGATTAAGTTGGAAGATGGACCGAGAAATTGTTACCTATGTGAAAGTAATGAGCATTTGCAGAACACATGTCCTTAAGTTAGGAAATGGTATGACGTGAATCCATGTTTGAACTTGTCTTATTTACATTTTCGTCAATCAATATTTAAGGTACTAATAGATGTATGTCATGAAGCCATAACAATGTTTAACTTAAGGACATATATGGTAGGGTAAGGGCAGTTGGCAAGCAAGACTGTGTAGGCATCAGCAAATATACAAGAGTATAGGAAAAGCATAGCTAGAAACTAGTGGATTCTAGAAATAGTAGCAAGGTAGAACGGACAACAATTTACACCAACAAGTAGAATTAAAGAAGCCAACCGTAGTAGGAGTACTAGGATCGGAAGCTAGTAGTTGGGCAATCCGTCATTTAAAGTTGTAAGGGAATGGTGTAAGATGATGGGAACAAGGAGGAAGGGAAGAAACCGAAAATGGTTAAGAAAAGGGGTATGGTGACAAAGGTTTTATGAAATTCTAAGTAATCAGCAAATATTGAGAAAAGGAAAATATACGTAAGGATAAGATGCACGGGGTATGAAGAAGTGATGGGAAGAAAGGAGAAAGATATGAGCTATCAAGACGAGGGAGCATGCGCATAATAGGATGGTAGTTCAAGCGGCTTAGGCAAAAGCATACAAAGAAGGGGAAGTGGTGGTGGATAGAGCATGACAGAACCTAAGAGAGTTATGTTGGTGACCGAGGATGAAAATGAAGAAGTTTTATATGCTAGTAAGTGATTTACTGGTTGCAAAGTAGAGGATGAAGATTTAAGATCTGGAGGATCACCCCAACAACCAGAATTGCCCAAATAGAAAAGGGAAGAAAATGTTGCAAGGAATGTTGTCGTCGGGTACCCAGGGGCTAGTGGTGGATAGGGTGCGAATTAGGTGATCAAGAGTAGTTTAACTAAGATTGCACGTTTCGTTGGTAGAAATTTGAAAGTTAGTGTAGAGAGGATAGCAAGGAAGTATGTTGACGGGATTTCAGTGACATAGGGAGTGCCGTGTGGACTAGCTCAGACCAGAATGGCCGAAAAAGTTTAGAGATTTTGAGGCACTAAGCAAAGGGCACTAGATACTAACTTAGGCATGAGCACGATATATCAACCGTAGACGGGTGAATTACGTGAATGGATGATACGAACATTTGGAGGGCGTGTGAAGGACAAGTACCACCGGAGTAGGGAAAGCCGAGAGGTTTTGATGTTAATGGTCAAGTATTGTATGATTAGTGACTGACACCCAAGTACGTGTTGTGAACTGTTTTAGACCGGGAATGATGAAAGGTGTCGATCAGCTGTGTTTTGGTAGGGAATGGGACGAGTCGGATTAACTTGAACAAAGTTGCTTCAAGAGAACGAATGTGGTGGTGAAGTATACAAGGACGAACATAGGACAACGTGAGACTGTGAGAGGAAATGCACATGTATCTAGAGTAAGCCATTGGAAATTTGGGTCGGTAGACGAGGCGTGTAAATGGGGATTGGTACGTGGGAGTGTTGTGCGTGCCAGCGAGCAAAAGAGTTTTGCTAGATGGTACGTTGGATCAACTTAAGTAGCATAGAAGATCGGGCTGATGAAGAGTAAACTAAGGACACCATGAGATGCAATATAGGATGAAGTGTAGTTCATGTATCAAACCTAAGGAAGTGTCGGACAAAAAGAAGAGAACAATTGTCTTTTTGAAATAGTTGTATCCATGAAACCGTTTGATGAAAAAGAAGCCAATGTATATGTTGAATCGCGAATGCGAGTCATGGGAACGTGATAGAATATATATTTGCTAAGGTTCGCTAAAATTCTTAATGAGGATTTGATTTCACTTAGTAGCGTAAATCAGTCACGGAGGAATGCTATCCTCAGTTTTTTTGGATAGTTGGATTTGCCTGATAGGTAAAACCTTGGGACGAGATTTCTATTAGGGGAGAATGCTGTGATAATTCGAATTTTTTAGCACGACTAGTTTAGTTTCTCTTTATATGGTGTGTTATGATTTTATGTGATTTATGTGATTTTAGAAGCTTGGAGTAGGATTTGGTATGTTAATCTATGTTTGTGTATGAGTTGGTACATATGGTGTACTAAGATGACCCACATCATGGTCATGTTGACGAGTGATGAGACTGCTTTTATACATAGTCTCATTGTCCAAAACAGGCTTAAATTGGTAAAAATATCATAAAATGTGCCAAATACATGCCTGTGTTTGTTCCATGTGTATTTTAGGTACGGATATTGAGAAAATCCCAAAAGATCACAAGAATCAAAGGAAAACAAACACGGGAAAAGAAGCCGCACAATGAACCGGACCCAAGTGTTGATTTTCCAAGAATAGCCCTTGAAGAATTGAAGATTGTACAATAAGGGTCCTCCAATATTGAAGAATTGACACTTTAAACCCTTGTATATTCCTAATTACAAGATTGGTCCTTAAAGTTTGTCAAATTTACAAAAAGGACCCTCAAATTTGAAGAATTGGCAAGAATGGTCCCTCATATTTGAAGACTTGCCACTTTTAGTCCTCCATGAAACAAAGAATAAGTGAATACCTTCAAGATTGAAGAAATGTCAAGTATGGTCCTTCAAATATCACCAAATGACTAGAATTACCCCTGAAAATACTTTTGGAAACTTTTTGGGGCAAAAGTATGAAAACTGAAACTTCATTACAAAGGGATTCGGATTTTGATATGTTTAAAACATGAGTGGAAGGAAGAAAGAAGTCAAGGGACTGAAGTTGTCAAACATCCAAAGAAACCTTAACCAATCCCCTACTTCCACCTCACACCACTCAACTTTTCAGCCAATCACATGCCACCTACATGTCACATCACATCCCACTAATCCGGTTTTAATATTAAACCAAGATTTGAAGCCTTAAGACATTTTTAAAACATAATCTGGATCAAAACCTTCACTATTCACATTATGAACACAAATTAGGGATTTCTTATTCAGTTTGAATTAAGCCCTAATTTTATCCAGAATGTTGATTAAGGTCATATTAACCAAAACCCAACCCCTAAACCCTATGCCACATCACTCACCTACTCACATGTTCGACCATTGCTACACGTTTTTTTGGAAAGAAAACAAACTCGGCAAAAAATCAACCATCCACAACCAAGCTTCATTTTTAAGCTTGTTTTGAGACCCTTGATCACATTTGTACCAGCTAGCATCAACAAGAGTCCAAAATTCCATCGCATGATAGCCAATATTCAAAATCTTCCAAGGGCATTTCAGGAACTTCATAACTAGGGTTTTATGTTTTTCATCAGCTTCTTAGCATAGTTTGTAGCCTATATAAGGCATTAGTATCACAACATAGTTCTTTGTTCTTGGTTTTCTTTAGTCAAGTTTCTGTAAATCCTTTGTTTCAAGTGAATGAAAAAAGTGTTTGAAAGCTGTGACGAAATCCAAGTTCCACTAATTTAATCTTGTTGTTTATGTTCTAAGTTTATATTTTTGAAGTTTGAAAGATTTGTTTTAAAGATTGTGCAAGTTTTTGCAAGTTTTCTTAAAACCTGATTTTTTCTAAGTCCTTGTTCAAACACTTGAACTTTTTGGGCTATAAGTTAATCATATCACCCTGATAAAGAGTTTATCAAGGTGTTGTGATGCTTGTGGTTTGGGAAGCATCAAGGGGTGTGGATCAATCTTGAAAAGATCTTGGTTATTTTCCATTTTTGTTCATATAATCTGTTGTGTTCTAATCTTGTTGTTCTTAGCAGCTTGTTGGAAGCTTATGGTTGTTAAGCTACCACATAAGCTCAAACATACGTGAGTGTGGATGTACATTCATTAGGTTTGTCATATTTTCCCCAAAATCTGATAAAATCTTGGTTCTATGTGATTTTTGTGATTCTGCTCGTGTATGTGGGTTTTTATGCATACAAATTGGTTGTTAGTTCATATGTTGGATGTGATGATGCTTATTTGGGCTTAAATCAGTCTTGAGAATACTTTGACTTGTTTAAAATTGGAATTAAAAAGTTAAAAGGGTGCTTGGGATTGACTGTTGGTTCAAGTTTGCTTGAGTTTGAGTAGGGATTGTTGTATTGTTTGAGTTTATACCTGTTATTAAGGTGTTTGTGTTCTGATATTTGCAATACTTGTGCCTTGAAACATAAAATCTAAAATCTTGGGTTATTGAGTTTGTTCTTGGCTGTTATGACTTGAAATCTTGTGCACACCTAGTTTGCTTGTTAATCTAGGGCTAACAAGTGTTAAAACATAGTTATTGCAACCTGAGTAATAGATCTGAGGCTTTGAATTTGGATTTGGTGTCAAGTAGTTCAGCAAAAAATGTTCTTGTCTGTTCTTTGTTCATCAGTAACTGTTTGTGCTTTAATCTTGTTCAAAACATGGAATCAGTTTATGAAATGAGTTAATTTGTGTGTCATTAAGTTTTATTGAGCTTGTGTATGCATTTGTTGGACTGTGGTCAGCTTATACTAGCTTAAACATTAGCTTATATCACCAGATCTGCTTATAGCATGTCGTGCCATGTATGTGGACTAATTGATTTAACTGTATCATTTGGCTGTGTGATTTTGTGTTTTTCTGCTTGATTGTGACTCCCTACAACTCACTAATTGTAGGGGTGCCCTTATTGTCCAAAATTTTCAAATGAATCTCTCTAAAAAGCAAAGTCAAAAAGTCAAAGAAGTGGGAACTCCTTTCCCCTACTGCTAGCCACTGCTAGTGTAAATTGGTTAACAGCTTATTATTAAGTCATTTTAGCTAATTCTATTGTGCAACAACTTATTTTTTGTAATAGATCTTAATATTTTGAGCTTATTAATCAGTTTTGAAGTTTACAGCTTTGGTTTTTGCTTTTGACTAGAAAAGACTGTTTTGTCTTTTTCAAAAACAGCTTATTGCTTATTTCAGCTTATTGAGTGTGCTTATTGGAAAATTTTTTGTTGATTAAGCTTAGTTTGGTCAGTTAAAACCTTTTGCAAGTTGAATAAGCTTTTGAAGTGGCCTAGAACTCAAAACAACTATTTTGTCGTTTTCTGTAGAGAGCTTTTGCTTATTTCAGGCTTATTTCTTGGGCTTATTCAAAAATTATTTTTACAAACAGCTTAATTAGGGCAAGAGAAGGTTGTGTGTCAAATTTCAGCTTATGGCATCAGCTTATAGCTTAATAGGCCAAAAAGCCCAATAAGAATAAGCTGTTTTGAAATAAGCTGTGATAAGCTCACTTTCAGGTTTTGGGCCTTTGAAATTTTGTGTTTAAAATTGAATTTTAAGGTTAACTGTAGTTTTTGAGCCATTTTTGTGTACTTTTTCTTATTGGGCCAAATCTAAGCCCATTAAGGGACTGTTTTTCATTTCAGCCCATTTGGAGGCCCAATAGGGGTATTTTTGGTATTTCAAGTTCATTTCTGTGTTAATTAGGTTAAAATAAACTAGTTTGCAACTTTTTAGATTTTTTTATAAATTTTGGATTTTTATAATATTTTATTATTAAAAATTAAATTTTAGATTTTTGTAATTTTTTCATTTTTCTTAGCTTAAATATATTAAGTTAGGAATTTTAAAACTTTTAGATTAATTTTCTTGTCATTTAATTAATTTCTAGAATTATTTTAAGGTTTTTATAGTTTTTAATCGTTTTTAAATAGTTCTAAATAATTTTAAATTTTTCAAAAATAGTTTGTAATCTAGTTAAATTATTTTAGAGGTTTACAAAGTGAAAAATCTCATTTTGGGCTTTTTGTTAATTAAATTGATTTTTTGGACTTTAATTAGCATTAAAAATTATGATTTAATTAAATATAAGGTTTGAGTGAATTTTGATTTTTTGTAAACTCTAATTACATTTTTTAGATTTATTTCAATTTTCTAGGAATTTTTTAGGTTAATTTTTAAATTTCGTCATATTTTACGGTTTTGCGTGCACGACTTTTCGTCTTAGTTTAATTTAGAATCGTAACCGGCATCTTCTTCTTATTTCTTTTCTTATAATTACAATCACAAACTATTAATCATCTCTTTACACAACACACAAGCCTCCTTGAGAACGAACTTTCACCTTTAAGGGTCATTAGTGCTTGGTTTTCCTAAACCGACACTTAATACTTGCCGCTTTTACGCCTTTTTCCTAAAAGGTCGTATTTTACTACTATCATTTTTGGCACCGCTGCGTATTGTGTTTTAATTTGAACAATTGTTGTTTTTATATTATCCATAAGTATAATTGTATTAGTAGTACTCTACTAATACGTATTATCGGTTTTTTGTTTTTGTGTGAATATTATTACTATATTGTGTACGTAAAACAATAAATTCACAAGTACTCCAAAAGTGTGAAAACACAACCTTGATTCGGGATTTCATCACTCGGACATTGTATTCGAATCTCAAACAAAGAAAAAAAGGCAAAATAGATAATTACTTTCGTGAAGCCTAATTTTGAAAAACACAAACTATAAGGTGGGTATAAGGCGGGTGTTATAAAATACACCCTAAAGAAAAAGGCTCTTAAGTGCTTCGCGCTGCCTCGTTTCTCCGCTTGCTTGTGCGTGTTTAGATAAAAATGGCTAATCGAGGGTTTGCCAACCAAAGTATTATCTACATATCATATATATTTTCTTGGTTTCAATTGATTAAACCCTCTTGAAGGTTTTGGTGTTCCACAAACGTTTTAAATTCATCGAAGGCGTTCACTTCACGTGATCGTTTTCATTCCTTGAGGCTCCTTTAATCGAGAGATTTGATTTGAGGATAGATTTGTAGATTTTTGTCTACGTAATACATCACCAAAATCCAAAAAAGTAAAAACAATCAAAAACCACAAAAAAAATCTTCTTTGCTCATCCACACGTTGTACGTGACGTTTATGCAAACTTGTAATCAAGCAAGACGTGCACGTAAACGTCGTAATCAAAAGGAAAACACACCAACACCTTCTAGTGAAGAGACTCCAAATGAGGAACCTATTGTAGAACTAGAAGCCACCATGGCTAATCGTACTATGATGGAGTTGCTTAAAGCACCCACCAAGGGTTTTGGAGAGGCCACCCGCCATCCTTGCGGAGAACTTCGAGATGAAGACGGGTTTAATGTCTATGCTTCAAGCCAACAAGTTTCTCGGGCACGAAAAAGACAACCGACATTATCACATTAGGCAATTCAATCGTCTCACCGCGACTAGCAAGTTTAAGGATGTACCCCACGATGCCATTAAGATGATGTTGTTTCCATACTCGTTAGATGGACCCGCCAAGATATGGCTCGAGAAAGAACCCCCAAATTCGATTTTGACGTGGGGTGATCTCGTTTCTAAGTTTGTGAATCAATTTTTTCCACCATCTAAAACAACACATTTGAAAAACGAGATTTCAAGATTTACTCAAAGGTCTAATTAGAGTTTTTCTATGGCTTGGGAAAGATTTAAAGAAATGTTACATGAATGTCCTCACCATGATTTTTCCAAATTGCATCAAATTGACACTTTTTATAATGGGCTTAATGATCATGAACGAGATTACTTAAATGCCGCCGCGGGTGGTAACTTTTTGTGCAAAACGACCGATGAGGCTTTGAAAATAATTGAGAATAGGTCTAAGGTTTACAACCCTAGTAACACACCGAGTGTTGCCACTAGGGGTTCGTCATCGTCGCCTCGTAACATGAGTGCCTTGCAAGATGATGCAAATGAGGAGAATCGGTTTTTGATAGGTTTTCGAGTCTTATAACTCATTGGAAAGCACAAGATGCTTTGAATTCCGCATCGATTAAAGCGGTTGGAAAGAGTTGTATTTCGTGTGGTGGAGCTCATGATTTTTCCTAGTGCATTACCGCGGATGGTAACACTTCGAATGCTTATGTAGCCACGGGAACTTATAACCAAAACGGCCAAGGTTCCCGCCCAAATCAAGCTCCACAAAATCAAAATGCTAACAACTATCGAAACAACAATCAAAATGGTGGTTATCAAGGAAATTCACGTAACTACAACAAGGGTAATTACCAAAGTGGAAATGGGCAAATTTCAAATCAAAACCAAAACCGCGATTTTCAAACTACTACACAAGGTTTTCAAAATGCTCACACTAAAAATCTTAATGGATAATTTTTGGATTATGCAAAAGCAAACGATGTTATGTTTGATAACATGCAATGTGAGATGATTAGCTTAAGAACCGAGTTGAAAAACGAGCTTAAAAATAAACTTGCTAACGAATTGAAAAATCATGCTAATAAAATGGAAGGAAATCTTCAACGTCTCCAACAAAATCAACAAAAATGGAGCAAGGTCAACATGAGATTAAGCAAGAGTTGTTAAAAGCGAATGCTAGGCAATCAAAATTTGAAGATCGAATGGGAAAAATGTTTGAAGCTATCATGTGTAAACCCTCTTCTTCGGGTGGTCTTCCTAGTGATACCATCGTAAACCCAAAAGGAGAATTGAAGGTTATTACTACTCGTAGTGGTAAAACTTTCAAAGAGCCCATTTCTCGTCCAAGTACTTCTACGGAGAAGGAAATAGAGAAAGATCCTGAGGTGGTGGTTGAAAAGGAGCAAATCCCAATCCCACAAAGTACCGCTCAAACCACACCTACGGTTGAACCAATACCAATAGTGGAACCCGAGATTCCAAGGCCGATGCCTATGCCCCAACCCGAACCACCCTTACCTTACCCATCAAGACGAAACAAGGAAAAGGCACAAGAACGTAACAATTATCAATTTGAACTTTTTATGAAAATGTTTCGTGACTTGCATTTTAACATAAG
The DNA here is from genome assembly GCA_025667525.1 of Glebionis coronaria. Taxonomy (NCBI): domain Eukaryota; kingdom Viridiplantae; phylum Streptophyta; class Magnoliopsida; order Asterales; family Asteraceae; genus Glebionis; species Glebionis coronaria. The sequence continues at coordinate 339,090,786 of CM046874.1, forward strand.
TTTTAGCCGATGCTTTTGTCATGATGCCTCAATTCTTCGCAAACTTCAAATGTATGTTGAATAACAAAGAGAAATTGCAAAAGTCGTCTAGTTGTTCTTCGGTTTTTCTTAGCCGCATACCTCAAAAAGTCGGTGATCGCGGTAAATTTTTAATCCCATGTGCTATCCAAGATATGGAAGAATTCTACACCTTGGACGATCTTGGTGCTAGTATAAATTTGATGCCTCTTGAGATTTTTAAGTCGCTCAATCTTCCTAATCTCACTCCTTCAAGAATGTCAATCGAGATGGCCGATCATTCTATGATTCTAGCTTGTGGAGTAGCCGAAGACGTCTTCGTGAAAGTTGGAATGTTTTACTATCCCGCAGACTTTATCGTTGTAGACATTCCCATCGATCCTAAAGTTCCTCTAATTTTAGGTCGATCATTTTTGGATACGTCGAGAGCGCTTATTGACATTCATGCTAGGAAAATCACTCTACGTTTCAATGAGGAGGAACTCATCATAAATGCAAATCATAACTCTACGATTTCTCATGTTTGTTCTATCACGTCTTTGAACCATGTTGATTCCATCAAAAAAATTTGCAAAGGATTTTCAAAAAGAGTTTTGGGAGTTGTTGATAAAAACAATTTTCCATCCCCTCCGCCGGTGGAGGTTAAGAGTGTTAAACCTACGTCTTTAATCATGGAAGATTCTTCGGATGATGAATATGTTGACCCCGATGGGGTGGTGTTCTTTATTGATAAACGTTTGAGAACTTACCACCACCAAAACGCAACTTAAATGTGAGAAGTTTTATTGTGCCTAACATCGTTTTAGAAACACCCAATATTTTTGACATAATCAAATCGGGTTTTCATAAGGAGTTTTCAAAAGATGAAAAAGGAAAAAATTTTGAATTGGATTTAAAAGATTTTTCTACAATTCTAACTCCGTCATCACCTCGTGTTTTGATTAGTACAAGCTCGTCTTCTCCTTTTGACGATGCTTTGTGTTAGTTAAGTGTGGGGGAAGCCCCTTATGTTCCCTTCCCTTTCTCCACCGAGGACGAGATATTCTATCCCGGAATTGCTTATAAAGGGAAATCTCGGTCTTCCACCGATGCAATAAATGGAAAATACTTTCATTTGATTCGTGTGAGTCTACCTCGAGTAGCTCAAAAATTTGTCTTACCCATTATCCCACCCTTCTATTTCTTCTCATCTATTTTCTTTGACCCCTTTGGGGTTGTTTTGGCTTTGATTGAAGTAGCGGTGTTTCGTCTTTCATCCGAAAATGAGGACGCTAACTTTGATCCCCGTATACGTTTATTGGGTTTTTAAAGTACTCCACGTACTTTTGGGCCTTGTTTATCATGTAAGCCCCACCAAAAATGACCATACCATGATTTTCCCTAGAGTGATCACATTTATGGGGGATTCAAGTCGAGCTTTTGAATCGGTTATCAAAAACAAGGTGCCTCGTGGGGGAGTCTCATGCTTATTCATGTACATATTATCGCTTTCTAATGTAGTTAACGTGAGGGGATTTGTGCCCTACCAACCTTTGTTCCGTGGTTGTTTGCGATATGTGGTTTTTAGATGATCATGATCTTCACGATTGGAGCCTCTCGTGTTCGTTTTATAGGAGCACTCGATCGTTTGCTTTGAAGAATTTCTCGATATCCACTTGATATATCCTTATATGTTCTAACCTTAGGTTTATAGGACACTTCATAAACGGCTATTAATTTAACGGTTCCACCATTTCGATGCTAGATTAAGCATTTGACTACGTCTCTAGTATGGGGGTATCCTACCCTTAGGCTCGAAACATTGAGGACAATGTTTAACTTTAGTACGTGGGGGTGAATAGATACTTGCCTTGCCAAACCTTCACGCTTTACAAAGTTTATCTTTTTCTTTATCGTTTTGTTGCAAAATAAGGCTAATAATGGCCAAATTTTAAATTTTTTCTCATGTTTTATAAGTGTATGAAGACACGAATGTAGATTTTCCGATGGCGAGAATAAGAGTAATTTTTTACTCGAACGTGCGTGTTGAGCATTTAGCTTCGATTCCTTAACTTTAAATTAGGCTAAGTCTCTTAAATGAGGACGAGAAATGATAGAGTTAATTATAAGTTACTATGCTAAACGTAGAGTACTCATATTATTTCAAAAACTCATGTGTTCTCGTTATTTGCTTATTCTCCCTTCGCTTGTAAATATATTTTGCTTAATAAGTATTGGCTTAGCGGTTTAGTCTTGATTGTTGGTATCTAGTCTTTTCTAGTAGCTTCCATGTAATTAAATTGGGAAGACATTAAGGTATCGCCAGCGTCACGGTTTTGATGTATTCGCAACCCGAATAATTAAAAGCTTCACCTAATAATAAGATTTCAAGTGCTCACCTAAATCAAGCAAACAATTTGAAGCTCACAAGGCCGAAAAGTCTATGCGAAATTGAAAGTGAATTATGCCTTAATCTTTGAAGCTTTAAAGATCCAAAATTCGCTTTTAGCGTGAGGATATACGTCTTTGGCCATAATAAACACCTCATGGCGAGGTTAAATAAAAGGCAAGGCAAGACCGAAGTCATAATAAAAGCTTCATGGCGAAGTTGAATAAAAGATGGAGGTAAACCTATGATAATAAGGCCCATCCGTTAGGGGGCGTATAAAAGTCTTGGTAATAAGTCTCATGTTCAAAACCGTTATAAAACCGCGTTAATCGATCCTTCTTGTTGACTTAATTTTTTGACATCGTTGTCTATTAGGGGGGGGGGTTATTAATTCGATGGTCTTGGTTACACCGTTATGACTCTATTTATAGACCTAAATCTCTATCATCACATAAGTCAAAAATGTATCCTCGTGAACATTTAAGACAAAAATAAAATATAAGAGATACCACTTAGGAAATGGGAGTATAAGTACGTGATTAGGGCATATGAGTAGTGTTATCATTACTAACTTATAATAAAAATGATCTCGTTACACGCTTGGCATGGAATTGGGGTGAAAATCAAGGACGACGAAATTATTTCTAATGAAGCATTCATGTGTTCTTTTTCTATGAACCTAAACGTCCCATTTTGCGATGAAAATCCTACATTATGTCTAAAACGCAAGTATTAGTAATAGTAGTAGTGCAAATGAAGTCTAGCTCAGATGGATGGATGCATTTGGTTATAGTCTCCATGTGAGGGAGGTCAGGGTTCGAATCCTGTCATTCCCCATGTGGGGGATTTTCCAAGAATTGGCAGCCGGGTTTGAATCCCATCTCAATGCCTTGAAGCCCCTTAATGGGAAAATGGATGGCTAGCATGGGGGTTGATATTCTATTCGTGAGATGATTCGAACTCGGGTCGAGAGACTTGGTGCCTCGGTGGCACGCAAGATACTCCGCTGCACCAAACTGCCCTTAAAAAAAGTAGTAATAGTAGTAGTGTAGCAAGTTTATCATTCAATAAAAGTGCATAAAAATGAATTTTGGAGGTGCTACGATACTTTATTCCAGCATTGCATGAGGGCACGACAATGGTTTAGTATGGGGGAGTGATGAGACTGCTTTTATACATAGTCTCATCGTCCAAAACGGGCTTAAATTGGTAAAAATATAATAAAATGTGTCAAATATATGCATGTGTTTGTTCCATGTGTATTTTAGGTACGGATATTGAGAAAATCACAAAAGATCACAAGAATCAAAGAAAAACGAACACGGGAAAAGAAGCCGCACAATGAACCGGACCCAAGTGTTGATTTTCCAAGAATAACCCTTGAAGAATTGAAGATTGTACAAGAAGGGTCCTCCAATATTGAAGAATTGACACTTTAAACCCTTGTATATTCATAATTATAAGATTGGTCCTTAAAGTTTGTCAAATTTACAAAAAGGACCCTCAACTTTGAAGAATTGGCAAGAATGGTCCCTCATATTTGAAGACTTGTCACTTTTAGTCCTCTATGAAGACGAAGAACAAGTGAAGACCTTCAATATTGAAGAAATGTCAAGTATGGTCCTTCAAATATCACCAAATGACAAGAATTACCCCTGAAAATACTTTTGGAAACTTTTTTGGGCAAACGTATGAAAATTGAAACTTCATTACAAAGGGATTCGGATTTTGCTATGTTTAAAACATGAATGGAAGGAAGAAAGAAGCCAAGGGACTGAAGTTGTCAAACATCCAAAGAAACCTTAACCAATCCCCCACTGCCACCTCACCCCTCTCAACTTTTCAGCCAATCACATGCCACCTACATGCCACATCACATCCCACTAATCTGGTTTTAATATTAAACCAAGATTTGGCGCCTTAACACATTTTTAAAACATAAACTGTATCAAAATCTTCACTATTCACATTATGAACACAAATTAGGGATTTCTTATTCAGTTTGAATTAAGCCCTAATTTTTTCCAGAATGTTGATTAAGGTCATATTAACCAAAACCCAACCCCTAAACCATATGCCACATCACTCACCTACTCACATGTTGGACCATTGCTACATATTTTTTTGGGGAAGAAGACAAACTTGGCAGAAAATCAACCATCCACAACCAAGCTTCATTTTTAAGCTTGTTTTGAGACCCTTGATCACATTTGTACCAGCTAGCATCAACAAGAGTCCAAAATTCCATCACATGATAGCCAAAATTCAAAATCTTCCAATGGTATTTTAGGAACTTCATAACTAGGGTTTTATGTTTTCATCAGCTTCTTAGCATAGATTGTAGCCTATATAAGGCATTAGTATCACAACATAGTTCTTTGTTCTTGGTTTTTGTTAGTCAAGTTTGTTGGGTCCACTAGATGTAGATCTTGCAGCCTGTCAGGAACGGTGAACGACTTCTGTAATCACAAGTCAATCCACAGAGAGACTCTATACACAACAAGAATGTAGAATACAAATATAATAAAGAAGAACAGAATAACTATAAAGACTTGATCCTTTCTAAGGATTTCTAATATTGATAATGACTAGAACTACGTTTGGTGAAGGTGTGTATAACCCTTCTGCCTAAGGTTCCTTTTATACTACAAGGAAACCCTAATACAACATTAAACAAAACGTGTAAAACTGATATGCATATCCTTTCCTAACATATCTCATGCATATCCTAACAGAATAATAAATAAATAATAAAGTTTGACTTCGACTAGGACCAGGAGCACAACTTGCTCCTACTACTACTAGGACCAAGAGGAACTACATACCTCCTAGTCTACCTATTACATTTAACTATTACAATGGTCCTAACAATCCTCCCCTAAACTTGAATTTGATCTGTTGAGTTCAAGTTTCCCGGAAAACGTGCAAATAAAGCCCGAGGATTGAATCAGCAAAACTAATAGCAGCATCAGAAAGATAAGAATCAGAGTAACCGCCGCAACATGAAACACTAGAAGCTTCTCCAAAGCTTGGAACAAATCAGCATCGTGTTGAATCTTTTCAGCAACATGAGCAGATTTGATGAGCCTTTACCAAGTAGCTGCTCGCTCTTGGGCTAGCCAGTCTTTCTGGTGGAATAAGCATCACCCTGGGAGACTAGAACCCAACCCAACTCTTAGAACGTGAATCAATGGTGAGTTGGATTACCCTGATGATTTTGGGAAAACCATCACAGCCTTCAACGGATTTGATATGTCTTTACCAGAAGCCGTACCCTTCTGGACTCGCCAACTCTTAGCAATGAAGCATCGGTGAGCTGAAAACCCTATAGCTTTGAGCAAGCTATTATAGCTATCAACGGATTTGATAAGATCTTTACCAAGAGTCGTACCCCCTTGGATTAGCCACCTTTCAGTCCAGGACTATGGCAAGTGAAAACCATCCAGTTTTGAGTAACCTGGCAACCATCAACGGATTTGAGAATCGCACCAGGAGTCGTACCCTCAAGGTGAATCAACTCTTTCTTGTCGATTAGACATGGTGAGTTGAGAACCATTTGTTGTGAGGACCAAGTCCAACACCAAGTGAAACCAGTAACCAGCACAATCACAATTTAGTAACCACAACCCATAGTGTGAAGCAGCAAATGGTATCATATTCACAAGTATAAAATCCAAGATGTGTTAAAAGTATAAGCAGATATTATATAAAAAGTATTTTGTGTTTTTTTTTTTAAATATTGTTATATATTTTGTTTTTTTTTGTTGTTTTTTTTATAACTATAAAGAATGAAATTCACCATTCACTTTACATATTGGTGAAAAGAATGATAATAAGAACAAAGGAACAAAAAATACAAAATAGAAACACTTACAACCCAACCAAATCACAAACCAGAAGCAGCTTTCTTATCAGCCTTCAAACACGCCTGAATACCTTCCACCAATGTTGTGGCCATAGAGGACTCATTTCCTGATGGAGCATTGGAAATTTGCAAATGACTAGCCAACATAGCCTCCATCAAAGAAATCGTCAAAGGATAATCCACGTCTGTCAGCATAAAAACCATATGACCAGATTCTAATTCCAACATATGCACACCACATCCTGCATATAACTTCCATCGCTGAATCACCCATTGCATCTGATCCTTACATATACCCGAAACAGGATCATGAGGAGGTGCATCCAACATCAGCTTAAGATCAGCCCAAATACGCAGACCAGGCCATGAAGACACAGCCATAGGGTCAAAAGGCATGCCAGAATCCACAAATCCATATAAAGCCATAAGATCCATACGATCAGCCCAAGACAACACACCCTACAAACCCGAAGCTAAGCGCACAGACCCATCACTCAGAGTAATTCTATGGGATACCACACCAGGAAGAGTTATGGAACGCTCAACCGTCCAACCAATAATATTTCCATTTCCCAAAGGCAAATCAGAATCACTGTCAGAAGCGGCATCAATCAAATTCTCAGGATCACGCTTCTCATAAGGGACTGTCTTGCCAAGTCGAACACGTCGAGCTTGTTTCTGGCGAAGCAAACGTCTAGGTGTGGAATCACTTGGTGTGGGTTCAACCTTTACCTGTACCTTAGCAGCCGCAGTGGGAGCAGGAGAAGTAGACTCATGAGTTTGCCCACCCAAGGGATCAATAGGGGCTGCACTAGAAGTAGGAATAGGTTGAGGTCCAGGAACCAGTGGTGATGGTGATGGCATATCAGGTGTATCAGTTGCAGTTGTTGTGGTAGCAAAGGTGGTGGTGGTAGCATGTGTGGTGGTGGTAGCAGGACCAGCAGAAGAACCCAAAGGTGCAACCAAAGGAGAAGTAGGAGTACCAACTGAAGTAGCCACAAAAACTGATGGACTAGCAGCAGAACCAGAAGTAGGATCAGATGAAGGACCAGTAGGAGCAGGCGAAGAAGAGGTCACCACACGAGGATGGTAGATAAATCATTCCGGAATTGGTTGACTCTGACGCTTAACCATACGCTCATAAAGTGCCTTGAGCTCATCAAAAGATAAAGCCCGAACCCTGTCCCACGTCCAAGGAGCATTAAAATGAGCAACTGACTGATACTTCACATAACGCTGCATCTGCTTGCGCTCTTCAGTTCTTGATAAAGGTCTGTTCTTTCTCTTCTCACGAAGCTGTGCAGCAAGGGCCAACTGTTGCTTGCGCATCAATACCATGGCTCTCGGAATACAGTTATGCTCATCAACATCGTCACCCAAAAGATCTGTAAACTGAACATAATCCCTGGTGAGAATAGTCAATACCTGCATCCAATCACTATCACTCCAATGCATTGCATCATGCTGAACTTGTTCACGCCTCCGCTGTCGAAGCGCCTCTTCCGCAGCCCTTTCAGCCTCATCAATCTCAGTTTGGATCCGTCGAGCAGCCTCCTCACCTAGCCTATCCTCCTCAAGCTGTCTACGTGTACGCTTGCGTGCTGGTGAGGAAGCATCAGTCATTGGGGCCTTCCCCTTCGAATCATGGGATGGACCAGCATTGAAACCAGCAGCAGGACCAGAATCACCATCCATAGGAGTGGGAATAGCAGCCGGAGAAGGAACACTGGAGGATGTCGGAGGAACCGGCAAATCATCATACATTTTATCAGCAAAGGCAGCCTTTGCCAACAATGTCAAACCATCCTCAACACGCTCCGTACCCTCCTCATCAGAATCAGAATGGATCACATGCTTCTTTCGGCGTCTTTGCTGAGTTTCCAAAGCTTTGATGCGATCAGCCAGAGGAAGAACAAACTCCCTAGTAAGTTTCCGGTGTTGGTTCAAATCAGCCTCCAAGGAAATAATCCGCTCATGATACCTGCGCATAAGATCAAGTAAAGACATAAGTGTAGTAGGCTCCTCCGCCTGCCCACCAAGAGAACTTGGATCAGGGAAAGCGTCATTGGAGCCCGAAGCAACAGATGGGTCAAACTGTGGAGTACTAGCACCAAAAGGCTTATCAAAAGAGTGTGGAGCAGGACTAGGAGGTGGAGTCTCCACAAATGGAGACTTTTGTGGTACTGAAGAAGGACCAGCCTTGGAAGGGGATGATTTTTCAACCACCAACTCCTCAGCTAGCTCCTCCTCAACCACATGAGTGGCACCACCAGTAAGAGCCTCCTCCTCCATAGGGTCATCATCAATCACAACAAACTCAGGAGCCTCCTCCTCCTCACCCATATGACCCTGAGCCAGTCCCAACATGGCCTCAGTCAAGGGCCTCCACTCCACGGTAAACCCATGGACCATATTATAATACACTTTTGTAGTAAGCTTAGACGGCACATGTTCAGTCCTATCACGAGGAATGCAAACCAGTATTTGTTGTAGAAACCTAGGATACATAAGAAACTTCTTTCTAGAACCAGCATTAGATAGATTACTAACCATCCCCTCAAATAGATAATGAGAAAAGTTAAATACCCTACCCTGGGCTAAGCAAATAAGACCAGTAGCCAAGGGAGTAGGGAAAGCATCCCAACTCCCAGACTTGGGACTCATACAATGAATTAGAAAATGCACCAGAAGCTTCCATTGGGGGGAAAACCGATTTTTCTGGAAGTTAAACTTCCCCCCATGATTGTACCCTATAGCAGCCATCCCCTCCAATACCTCCGAATTGGGGATGGACTCAACACCACCCTCATCTTGAAGATGAAGGGAAGATCGAATAGAAGCCTCAGTCACCACGTATGAACGTCCATCTATGGTAGCATGGAGTGCACGTGGACGACCAACCACATCCACAAGACGAGCAGATGCCCAAAATTGACGAATAACACTATCATAAATAGTGGGACATACAGTAAACGCATACCTTAGGTTGGAAGCTTCAATGAAATCCAGAATGTCAGCAAAATGATCACGATGTGGACCATCACCCAGATAGGCAACTCGGTTGTGAGCAGGTTGGTAAACTAGAGCAGCCATGGATCTTGATTAATTGAGGGAAAAAGGATTTTGGTTAGGTTTGAGAGAGTAGGATCGGTTTTGTGTGTGTGATGAATGGAATGATGGAGTCAAGGGGGTTAAATTGACCATTAATAAGGAAAATAGTAACTGTTCATTGACCCCTATTAATGGGGGGTTGCCCTTTCAAATTAGACATAATTGCATAGTAACCACTTGCCCCTTTGAACATTATTCCCAACTCCCAATTTACCATAGTTAATTAAAAATATAAATGCCAGAATTGGGAGCGTTGACCAAAAGTCAAAGCACACAATGGTTAGACTAGAAGCAAAATGTGGTCAACAGAGGACAAACGGAATGAACAGTGTCCCAGACCAGTACAAGAAGCCAATCACCACTTGACAAAGAAGGATCTTGGACCACCAGTAGTCAACCAATTATGACTAGAAGCTGACCAATGAGGACCAGACGCCAGTCACGTAAGACCATAACCACCAGAAGTTAGCAAAATCCTCCACCAGAAGCAACACACACCACCAGAACCAATGTAATAAGTTGTTAAAATCTACCAATACGTTAGTCTGTCCGAATAATATGTACACAAAGCCTCCCCTTAGGCTTAGCCTCCCCTCAATCCTAGACCTTAAGGATTGACCATCCCAATGTGAACCACCAAGTGGTTAAACCGAGGACCATCAAAGGCTTTAGTCAGCAAATCAGCAACATTATCATCCGTATGAACTTTAAGAACCTGAATCAGCTTCTTCTCATTGACATCCCGTATAAAATGATGCCGAATTTCAATATGCTTCGTTCGCTGATGAAAAACAGGATTCTTCACAATGCAGATAGTGCTTTGATTGTCAATAAAGATTTTGGTGTTCATAAAATTGAAACCATAATCCAACATCTGATTTTGGATCCACAACACCTGTCCACAACAACTAGCAGCAGCAACATATTCAGCTTCTGTTGAAGAAGTGGCTACTATTGTCTGTTTCTTGCATTGCCATGAAATAAGGCGACGACCCAAAAATTGACAACCACCAGTAGTAGACTTCCTGTCATTATTAGCACCAGCATAGTCACTATCACTATATGCTTCTAGAACAAAAGGTGATTCTCTAGGATACCATAAGCCCAGTTTAGGTTGAGCCTTGATATACTTGAAAATCTTCTTCACCGCATTTAAGTTCTAAACCGTTGGAGTCACCTGGTGTCTAGAACAAGCACTTACTGCAAACATGATATCCGGACGTGATGCAGTCAAATACATGAAGGAGCCAATCATAGACCTGTACATGTGAACATTGACCGGGGGGTCTGGCTCATTTTTAAGTTCGATTTTAGCAACTTCATAAGGAGTCGCTGCTGGTCTAAGAGGATCCATGTCAAACTTCTGAAGAATCTCATGAACATATTTATCTTGACTGATGAAAATTCCATCCGATTGATGCTTGACTTGAAGACCAAGGAAGAATGAAAGCTCTCCCATCGCACTCATCTGAAATTTGCCTTTCATCAAGTGTTCAAACTCATCACACCATTCCTTCCAAGTAGAACCAAAGATAATGTCGTCCATATAAACCTGAACAAGGATAATGTCCTTGGTATTCCTCCGTAGAAATAGTGTTTTGTCAATAGTACCCCTTCTATAGCCATTCTTTAACAAGAAAGTTGAAAGACGCTCATACCAAGCTCTAGGAGCCTGATGTAATCCATAAAGAGCCTTGACCACCTTGTAAACTTTCTTGGGATGAAGTGGATCTACAAAGCCCTTAGGTTGAGTGACATACACCTCCTCGTCAATTTTGCCATAGAGAAATGCACTCTTGACATCCATCTGAAACACCGTAAAGCCCACATAAGAAGCAAAAGCCAAAAACAGATGAATGGCCTCAATCCTTGCAACCGGAGCAAAAACCTCAGTGTAGTCAATGCCCTCAATTTGAGTGTGGCCTTGTGCGACAAGCCTAGCTTTATTCCTCACGACAATTCCCCGTGCATCCTTCTTGTTCTTGAGAATCCATTTGGTATTGATTGCTGTCTTTCCATCTGGTAAGTCAACCAGAACCCAAACATTCTGAAACAAGAATTGCTGCTTTTCCTCCTGCATAGCCTCCACCCAACTTTGGTCCTCAAGAGCATGAGAAACTGACCTAGGTTCCACCTGTGAAAGAAAACAAGCAAACAAACAGTGTTGAAAGTCCGTATGATTATTACGCTTTTGATCTTCAATATAGCTCACAAGAGCATGATGATCAGACGAGGCCTTCTGCTGCATTCTGCGTGTCTTGACAGTAGAACCAGGATCTCCAATGATTTGAGTGGTAGGATGATCTTTGTGTGATTGCAAGACTGGATTGGAAGAGACCTCCACTTCGGGTGCCAAGTTATTGAGATCACCAACAAAATCAGCATCATATGAAGCAGTGTTGAAAATCCCATCTACTGGGTGTTTATGAATGTCATCCAGCTTGGTAGAAGACTTCTTTTGATGGTTCCCCAAATCAGAAGGACTGGAGAAACGAGTATTGGAAGCAGACTCACTAGCTGGAGCACCAGTAGGTGATAAGCTAGCACTAGGAGCAGAAGCTGGGGTACCAGGAGCAGCTTTGTCAGTAGGCTCATCCAAGGGAAACTCAAAACCACCTTGGGCAGATGTTGTAGTAGCTTCTTGTTGTTGTTTGAGTAGAGTGTCAAGAGCTACTTGGGAATCCGGTACATCCAATGGAGTTGCATCACTAGGAGGAGTAGGAGAGACTGTGGTGGAGTAGGATGGAATCACAAAAATGTCATCCTCATCATCTGAATCAGAAAGACTAGAAGGAACACCAGTACTAGAAGGTGCACATACTTGTGGTCCTGCATCATGGTTAGTTTTGAAACGAAAATATCCTAACGAATCACTAAGATAATCAAGATCAAAATACCATTCAGGACCCTTGCCTTGGATGTTTGACTTCTCTTCAAAATACCTGAGATTTATAGTTTCAATGATCCGCTTGGCTTGGAGATTGTAGACACGATAAGCCCGAGAGTGAGCAGAATATCCCACAATGTATCCTTCATTTGCCTTGCCATCAAACTTCCCCAAATAGTCACTAGTATTCAGAATGGTGACTGGACACCCAAAAGGCTTCAAATGAGCAATATTTGGAACTTTGCCTGTTAGAAGCTCATAAGGAGTCTTCTTGTGAGGATTGGTAATAGAAACCCTATTCAAAACGTAACTTGCAGTATTAACAGCTTCTGTCCAGAACATGGTTGGAAGCTTGGAATCGGCATGCATAGTTCTTGCTGCTTCTATTAGTGTCCTGTTCTTTCTCTCTGCCACGCCATTCTGTTGAGGAGTCCTTGCTGCACTATAATCTCTTTTGATGCCCTTAGCATTACAAACTGCTATGAGGTCTTTATTTTTGAACTCGGTTCCATTGTCGCAACGAATACCTTTAACCTTCTTGGTCAACTGGTTCTCAATAAGAGTAAGAAAATCTCTAAGAATTGAGTAGGTCTCACTCTTGGCAGCCATGAAGAACACCCACGAAAACCTGCTATATCCATCAGTTACTACCAGAAAGAATTGTTTGTGGTCAATGCTTCTAATGGAAGTAGGACCAAATAAATCCATGTGTAGTAGCTGCAATGGTTCAGTAATAAGACTAAGAGCAGTAATGGCCTTGAAGGATGCTTTGTGCTGTTTGCCTTTGCTGCAAGCAATACAATTTATATCATTTCTAAACGACTTGAGAGGTAAACCAGAGACCAGATTCAGATTTGCAAGTTTGTGAATGGTCTTAAAGTTCACATGCCCCATCCTTCGGTGCCATTGAGTGGCTTCATCTTCTGAGGCTTTAGCAACTAGACATGCTAGCTGACCAGTAGGATGGACTTCATTTAGCTTGATGCTATAGAGATTGTGTCTTCGAGGAATTCTGAGCAGAACTTGTGAGTCATCCGGAAGCTGAAAGTCTTTGGAGAGCACAAGTGCATCAGTATCGGTGAAGAGAACAAACTGCTTCTTGTCACAAATCTGAGAGACAGATATCAAGTTGAAATGATGAAGTGCTTCCACATAGTAGACTTGCTCAAAATTTAGATTTGGCGTCTTAATGGTTCCTTTGCCAGTGATCCTGCCTTCACCCCCACCAAAATAGACCTTGCCTCCATGAAATGGTACAAAGTTAGAGAGAAGACTTTTATTTCTTGTCATGCTCCTGGAGCAACCACTATCAACAATGCCTAGACTAGGATCTTGGTATGGAGTAACCTACAACAACAAGTTAATAAAAATGCAAAAGTTAGTGTCTTAAGGGGACCCAAACCTTTTCAGGTTTGAGCCTGCCTTGTGGATCTTTAGAAGAGTGCCAAGAAGATTGATGAGATCCACCGTTGTTCCTTGGTTGCCTATGCATCATATGGGTATTATTATTTAACCAAGAACAACCTACTGAGGACTTAACAGCAGTTCCCAAACTTCCCAAACCAAAATACGTGTGGTCCAAACTTTGTGAATAAACTGGATTAAAATTTTGAAAATAATTACGAGTGGTTGGTAATCCAATGTTTCTCCAATGATTAGAAACTAAAGGAGAGGACCTTCTAGAAGAAGAAAACGATTGAGCACTAGGATTAAGTCTTCTAGTGGTATATGGGGCAGCTCCTGGTGGACCAGGAGCAGGGAAAGCATGATTCACAGAAGCATGTGTGTCATAAAAATCACAATCTTTAATTAAATGAAATGCACTTCCACAAACAAAATATGTTTTAAAAGACCTTTTATTAGAATGAGATTGTTTCATACTGCCAACATTATTACACATAATTCTAGGTGTAACATTCTTCCTAGGACTCAATAACTAGGACTAGACACACTCGACTTAGCAGCAAATATTTCTTCACACTTCCTAGCACCAGTAGCAGCATGATCATTCAACTTGGAACTTGTAGGTCTTGACTCTTCACTTGAACCACGAGATGCAGAGTCACTGGCTTTGTCACTGAAAGTACACGAGACAAAGTCATTAGAATTAGTAGAACTTTTTGGGGACTCATGCATCTGTGATCCATCCAAGTCATTATGCCATGAAGTGGGCATAAAAGTTCCAGTAAGAGGAGGAGGGACAACATGCATATCTGCTGCTGGTTTAAACATATTGTAACTAGGTTTTCCCTCGTCCTCTTTGTCGGCATCAAAGACACTTGAAAAAGATAAATCAAACACATCTTCTAAATCAATATATTTTTCAAATCCTAAGCCTCTTTTAGTTCTACCAGACATGCTACTATCAATTAATTTTGAAAGATTTTTAGGTGCCTTTTGCCATTTGTCAAATCTTAACATTGTAGCATCTAATTTTTCTTGCATCTCCTCTTTTTCTTTGATACTAGCATCTCTTACTTTTTCCGTATATTTAAGCATATTTGTTGTGTTTTCTAAATCGATGCTTAGTATCCGGATTTTATCCTCATACTCACCTTGAGTATCTTGAAGCCACCTCTTTTGTTGTTCCAATGTGTTTAATGAAGCCTTATAGGCTTGAACCTCTAAAAAGTACTTATCATTTTGATCATTTACTTCATTAAATTAGGACAACAATTCTGAGTATTTATCATGACAACCAAGAGGACAATGTTGTACCTGAGGTGAGATGCCCATAAGAGAAAACTCGTATGCTTCTTCTGCATCAGAGAGATTCCCAGCAATCATTGCAAACACGTTAGTCGAGGACTCAGCTGATTCCAGAGTAGAAGCCTGATGATCATTCCAGTTGACCATAGAGTCAACAGATACCAATGCCTTCTTGTCATCTTTTATCTCCTGAACCTTAAAAGCTGAGTACCTGCTCTTCTCCTGGTCATTCTTGCTAGGGCATTCCCTTGCAAAGTGACTTTGTTGCTGGCAGTTATAGCATCGAACTTTGCTTCTGTCGAATCTTGCTGGATCCCGAGGGTTGTAATTAAATTTCCGTCCTGCTTTCTTCTCAAACTTGTGAACCCTAAGAGTGAGCATGGCCATCTGCCATTTAAGATCCATTTCATCCAGGTCAAGTTTATCGACCTGTTTGAAGTCATCAAAAGCAAGTTGTTGTTGAGCATCAACATCAGCCACAAAAAAATGGAGAACAATTTCTACCAAACTACTAGACTTGGCAGTAGGATCAGGAGCAGAAGTATGCTGAAAAGTGTGTTGAGAGGACATAGTGTTGCTTGGGCTACTAGCATATGACATGGGACTAGATGCAATAGAACTCACAAAGGCAGAATTAGCAGGAGTGGGAAAAGAGTCACTTGAAAAACCTCTCACATGAGGTTCAAAAGTTCTGAGCTTATGAAACAGATCATCAAAGTTGAGATAGTCAAGCCCACCTTTGGCTTTGAGAGAGATCACCACCTGATTCCATGAGTAGGGTAAGGCTTTAAGAAACCTTGCATTAATATCACCATCATCAGGCTTTGACCGAAGTTGATTCAATTGGCTCAATATCTTCTGAAACCTGTCATATCCTTGATGTAGACCTTCAGTTTCTAAGATTTTGAATTCTGTGAATTCATATCTCAGCATTGATCTTCACATTTTCTTTGACTCCTCATTCCCACCAAACCTTGCTTTTATACCATTCCAGATCTCTCTGGCATCATCCAAATGGTACAAGTCACCCATGTGATCTTCAGGAAGAGATTGAAGCAAAATCGTTTTTTCTTTGACCTCCTTCTGAATAGCTATGATTTATTCATGAGATTTAGGGTCAAGAAGAGTAATATTACCATTCTTGTCTCTTCTAATTAGCTTCCTGCTGTTCCCATTCAGAAAAATCTTCCAAAGATCTTGATCAGTATTGGTGATCCACCATTCCATCTTCATTGCCCAGTTATCATATTCATCCTTTTTCAGAAGAGGGAATTTACCATTGGTGTTAGAAACCGTAGCAACGATCTATTGAGGTTGCATAATTTTAGGAGTGTTATCTTCTCCTGTTTGAGTAGAAGTTGAGGCAGACATGATAAAACAAGATTGTCAGAAATAAGAAAACTTAATTCTTCTTGTATAGAGACCCTCCCAGGCTCTGATACCACTTGTTGGGTCCACTAGATGTAGATCTTGCATCCTGTCAGGAACGGTGAACGACTTCTGTAATCACAAGTCAATCCACAGAGAGACTCTATACACAACAAGAATGTAGAATACAAATATAATAAAGAAGAACAGAATAACTATAAAGACTTGATCCTTTATAAGGATTTCTAATATTGATAATGACTAGAACTACGTTTGGTGAAGGTGTGTATAACCCTTCTGCCTAAGGTTCCTTTTATAATACAAGGAAACCCTAATACATCATTAAACAAAACGTGTAAAACTGATATGCATATCCTTTCCTAACATATCTCATGCATATCCTAACAGAATAATAAATAAATAATAAAGTTTGACTTCGACTAGCACTAGGAGCACAACTTGCTCCTACTACTACTATGACCAGGAGGAACTACATACCTCCTAGTATACCTATTACATTTAACTATTACAATGGTCCTAACAAAGTCGAGCATATTCCTCAGCAGAAATGGTTACCGTTTTATTAGAAGCGGCAGCAAAAATACGAGTAGATGAGCCCTTTTTCTTAGCTAAGAGTTTCTTGCAATTACGTGTGGTGTGTCCATATTCATGACAATGATAACACTCAACCTCATCATAATTAAAACCTTGGGAATCACCAACTCGATCACTATTACCATTCCTAGAACTACCTTGAAATCCACCACGACTAACAAGAGCACTATTAGAGGTCGGGGTATGAGGAGACTAGAGAGTCTCATTACGAAAAACTCGAGCAAATGTGTCTTGAAGAGATAGAGTCTCCGTCTCATTCAAGAATTGACATCTAAGGGAATAAAATTCGGGTCGCAAGCCGGTTAGAAAGCTCATTACAACAATTTGTTGTCTTTACTTCTCCGTCTCCTTCACATCAGCACTAATAAGAAGAAGAGTATTCAATTCCTCAAACAATTTCTTGAATTCCATAACATAAGTAGTGAGTGACTAATCTTGTTGTTCCCCACGATGAAAAGCCTTACACACACCATAGATTCGAGATATATTCTTCTGGCCGGAATACAAGAAATTAAGATAATCAATCAATTCCTTTTCATAATCACAATGATTGATTAAATAAATAACTGATGGTTCAATAGAGTTTCTAATTTGCAAGAACAAACGAGCATCGGTCTGCAACCACTGATCCTTAGTCTCATCAGTACAAGGATCGTCTCTAAGATGAGAAGCTTTTCGGATAGTACGCAAATATATACTAATAATACAAGCTTTTTGCCAAGTATGAAAATTTGTTCGTCTCGATTCAATTCGAATTGACTTTTGGTTTAAAGTGCGACTCAGTCGTCTTTTGGTGAAAAAGAAATATTTTTGGTCGCTGTTTAAAATTAAAATTGCGAAACTTTAAAGTAAAAGGCAAGGTAAATAAAGATATAAATGATTGAAAAGTAAATGACGAGAAATAAAAACAAATAACTAATAATAAAGAAGCGAAACAAATAATAAAATGTAAATTAAAGCAAAAGAATTAATAAAAATAAAACTAAAAGACGAAATTAACTATCGACTCAAAAATAAAGTTTACTTAATGAAAAAGGAGAGAATCAAACTAAAAAGGTACTTTAAAGCTAAACGAGGCAAAACCTAAAGCGGGTACTAAATAAAAGATAAAACTTGAACTTTACGAAAAAATATTAATTTTAAAAGTTGATAAAAAATATAACTAAAAATACGTAACTTCCAAAATTAAAAACGGAACAACATTCAGATAAAACTAAACAATTACGGAACAATACTAATAAATAAATAAGCTAGCAGGCAGCTAGCTGGAAGCTAGCAACCACACAGGTCAATTTGGCGCCAAATACCATAAGCAGGCAACTTGGGTGCTGAATTATTTCGGAATTGAAACAGTAGTTTTCGGAAGATTTTGTTTTTTTTCGCAATAAGTGCATTTTCAGAAAAGTTAGTTTCTTCGGAATATGTACAGTGTTTTTCTGGGATTTTGTTTTTTCGGAATAACTGTTTTTTCGCAAAAACAGTTTCATCGGAATAACAGTATTTTTAGAAAAAAATAAAATATATCTTCGGAATAATACTTTTTCACAACTTTCTTCGGAATAAATCTTTTCAGAACATTTTTTCGGAATAATCCTTTTTTCGAAAAAATGACTAAATTCAGAGAAATGGAAAATTTCAGAAAAAGAGGCAATTTCAGAAAAGTGACAAATTCATAGAAATGACAAATTCAGAGAAAAGGAAAATTTCGGAATAATTAACCCTAATCCAAAAAAGTAAAAAAAACAGATACAATACTATTAAAAAGCAGAAAAATAAGCTACGAATAAGCTAAAATCAAATAACCAAATAACCAAAACTTAATCTAAAATACTTTTAAGAAAAACTAATTAATCCACAAATTAAAAACTTAAAAAACACTAATAAAATTAAAAATTAAAAATCAACTTTTAATAAAATAAACAAATAAAAACACTTAACTAAAATCAAATCAAACACACAATAAGCTATAAAATCAATAAGCTAACACAATCAAACACATAAAAACATAACAACTAATCAAATAAGCATGAAAATAAGATAATAAGCATAAAGATTAACAAAAATAAGAAAGGTAGAAGGAGAGATTAATATAAAACTTGATTAAAATTAAAGATTCAACAATAAAAGTAAAAGCAAGAATTAAAGAAACTTACAAATTTAAGGTGCAAGACAAGGTATTTAAATGACAATTAAGTAAATGACAATATGAAAGTGCTTGGAAAATAAATTGAAAAGACTAATGCGTCAAATTAGCTAACACCTCCTAATGACACATTTTGAGGGTATTTATAAGAGGATTAGTATGTCTTGATGCTTTCTTCCTTTTCTCGTATTTTCGTCTTTATAAATTCTTCGACTTTCTCGACTTTGTCTCGGGATTATTTGAACTCGTCTTATAATTTCTTCATTTATTAGACTTGAATTCTTGACTTCATTAAACTTCCGTCTTTAGACTTTTTCTTCGATAAATCTTCAGAATAGGCCTTGGACTTCTGTTCTTTTTGCACTCTTGATCTTTTGACTTCGTCTTTTGTCTTTATCTTCGATAAAAGCTCGTAAAAGCCCATGTTTTCTTCCCTTTTCACATTTTGATCCTAAATCACAACAAAAACACAAACCATGCATAATTCCGACATTTACGACATAAAATACATTTTTGGCTTAGTTATTATTATAATTAAGTGGTAAAAGGATAAGTGTTTTCACACTTATTAAATCCCCTACACTTAACAATTGCAATGTCCTCATGCAATGCATTAATTACAAAGCAAGATTACATTTTCCATCACAATCAATCCACATTGGCCTTTATTAAAGAGATAAAATATTTAAAGGAAGAAAACAAGTAAAAAGATCAAAAACTAACCTTAGGGTTTTGGAATGTCATGAATGATTATCATCCTCAAGTTTCACGTTCCCCATACCAAGCTTAAAAACGAGATCACTGGTATTATAAGTTAGCAAACTAACACAAACTCATGTGGGCCAGTTATTTACTTAGACTCCCTTATTCCTAGGTGTATCTCTTATATTTTATTGTTGTCTTAAATGATCACGAAGATGCATTGTTGACTTATTTCGATAGTTTATTAGGCCGAAAATAAAGTAGGACGATTTAATCAATAGTTAGCTAAAGGATAAAATCTTTTAAAACTGCTTCTCGGGACCTCATAAAGTTCATATCTTGGCATAACTTGCTTCACGATTTGAGACCTTTCTCGGATCGATATTTGGCATTGACTTCATACTTCAAATCTTGAGAGACGTTCATGAAATAATGGTCTTCTCTTCATGATAGGAATTTCTTCACTTGAAATTTTTGAGAGATTCTTCGTATTTGGACCACGACTTCTTCATTTTTATCCAATATTTATTTGGATTTTGATATACAACAATCTGCCTCCTTTCAGGACTTGGATCTATTTATCCTCATACCTTGTTAGGGCCTTTTTGGATAGACTTCTCCATGATCTTTATGGTTGTATTTTCTTTTCGTCGTGTGTCTTGATCCTTCATATTGATTTTTGATAAATGATTCTTCACATCACTTGGGATCTTTAGCAACAAAATGTAGCCCTCATGTCTTGTTAGGACCTTTTCGGACTCGCCAATCTTCGCATCCCGCTTCAATAAGTTATGTCTTTGCTATGAACTCTAATTAATACCGAGCAACTTTTAAACGATCTTGGGCTAGAAGCTAAGTAACTTTTCAAATCGTACAACCTTATTTAGGAAATTAAATTTATTAGCAGGAGATGGGAGAAAAAGCTCATAATTAACTCACATAAATTCATGAAACAATGCCAAACTTCTAATTGACTCTATCATCTCTCGTTCTTCATAGTTTAAAATATCAAGGAACGAGACTCGTGGATGCTTAGCCAATTAAATCAAAGTTTTGGGTTTTCAAGTCATCTATAGGATCTTGCAAACTCTTAGACTTTTCAAGTTTTAGAATTCGCATTTTAAAGTTCCCTTGATAAACGACTTTCTAGGATCAATTATAGGAACTTGCGAAAAGTTCTTGTTCTTAACCCGTAAGAGTTAAGACTTTCGCGTTTTAAATTTCCCTTTATAAAAGCCTAGCAAAACTTGACTTAAACACGTTAAGGATACTAGCTAGAGTAAACTTAGATAAGTAAACTCGGGTTGAGTCAAAAGATTCACAACATTTAAAAATTAAAACCACTTTATTAAAATTTATTCTAGCAAAGAAGGAAAATACGACTATACTACTAGGCCAAAATAGATCAAAAATTCTGAAAAATGTAGAAAAATTGATTTTCCGGTTAAAATGAGGACAAATGCAAGGAAAAACCCACTTAACTTCGAAAGAAGTCCCCCTACACTTAATATAAACATTGTCCTCAATGTTTAAGCATGTGGAAGGAAACTCCCCTACACTTAGGACATTATGCACTTTGTTTAAATCTTGCTAAGGAAGAGACAACTAAAGTGATTCCTATTTTAATATTGAAGAATATAAAATAGAGAATCAAAAGAGTTTAGGATAGAACTGGGAAGACGGGAACACGGAATCATGGGTCGTCAAAAGTTATCAAGAATGGATCTTTGAAAGCTCGAATCCCTGCACATGATAAGAAAGAAAACAACAAACACATACTAGGGTCTCCCCCTACACTTATTATAAAAACAAAAGAAAAAGGACAGATACTGCGGGTTGCCTCCCAAGAAGCACTTGTAATTGTTAACCGAGTCGTGAGCCTGACTCGACCTTGATTAGCATAGGAAGAAGCTTGAAAGACATCCACCAGGATCAAATAAATGGTTTTCGTCCATCACATAGCACAAGCTTAAGGCGAACAAGGCAAGCCAAAGAAGAGTAGGCAAGGTTACCTTAAGTTGTTGAGCACGGTGGTAGCAAGGGTGATGAGGTGCAAGCATATCTCCGAAAGTTCCAAAAATCTTTCCTTTTATTTCATCAGATGGATACTGAGATGGCTTAAAAATTACAATAACGGGATCATACACCTTTTCCTTTAGGGGAAAATAACACTCAGGCTCAGTAGACCTTGAAGAAGATCCGCTCATAAATCTCACAATCTTATCCTCAGAGGGAGGATAGAGAGGTGTTAAGACATAAGTGCTGCGGATATCGGTGTCGTCCGGCTTCTTCTTCTTTGAAGCGGTCTTCTTCATATCCAAAGGAGGATAAAGACCATAATCATCAAAGTCCAAATGAGGAGCATCACCCTCATTTGGGAAGTAAGTGTTAAGAAAAGTAGCAAAATATTCCTCAAATGAGTAGTCATCCAAAGTAGGATCAAGTGTTGTTGGCGGAGGATCTGCATCATGTGAAGAATCACTCGAGAGAGTATCAACCTCATCAAAATCATCATAAGTGGGCATGTCTGGATACTCAGAAGTGAAATTATCATAATCATCCCTATCGGAACTAGAATCATCATCATAAGCATCATAGATCGGTGCAGAATCAGAATTGGAGAGAGAATCTTCCACATCATCTTGAAAAAGTGGATTGTCATAGCAAGAATCGAATAGAGGATTGTTGTAGAAGACAAAATCATCAAGCACATTAATCATATTCGCTGATTCTCTTCCATTAGATTTGGTTGTGATCTTCCCCATTTTGAACACTTGTGCATCATTCCCGACCCTTAAGATTAACTCACCTTCGGCAACATCAACTAAAGCTTTTCCGGTTCTTAAAAATGGCCGACCAAGTATTAACGGAATACGAGGGTCCATTTAAAAGTCAAAAACAACAAAGTCGACCGGAAAAGTGAAGGTGCCAACTTTAGTAAACACGTCTTCAGCAATACCAACGGGGTAAGCGAGAGTACGATTTGCTAGCTTAAGAGTCATCTTTGTTGGAGTAAGATCGGGTAATGATAACTTTTTCCAAACACTTAAAGGCTTCAGATTTATACTTGCCCCGAGATCGGCTAAGGCAATAACTTATTCGGTTTGGTGAAAAGTACATGGTAGCACAAAACGACCGGGATCTCCAAGTTTCTCTGGAAGTTCTTTATGAAGGATTGCAGAACAATTCTCATTCAATCGAGTATTAACAAAATCAGCCATCTTCTCCTTCTTATTAAGCAATTCCTTAAACATCTTAACAAATTGAGGCATTTGGGCAAGAGCTTCAACAAGGCTAAGGGTGATGGTCACTCCCGAAATCTTCTTCAAAAACTTTGACACTTGAATGTCATCCTTGGTGAGCAATCTGCCTTTGTCTAATGGAGATGGATAAGGAATGTTGGGTTTATAGGTGGAAGGTGGGGTTGGTGAAGGGTTTTTCTTGGGTACTTCGTCATGCAGAGGTGGAGACGGTAATGGAGAACTAATACTAGGCGTGGTAGTAGGCGGGATAAATGGTGGTGGAGGAGGTGTAGATGGAGTAACTGGGGAGGGGTAGATGGTCCTACTAAGGTTGCTCCACTGCGTGTAGTAATATCACTCACATTCGCTCTTGGGTTGGTGACGGTGTTTGAAGGAAGAGAGCCCGAAGTAGTGGGTTGAGTAGTTGGTATGAAACTAGCCAGCATATTCTTCAAATCATTTTTTTGAGTGCTAAAAGAGGTTTGTATATCATGTCGAAGCTCGGATCTAATGTCATTCCCTTGCTTAGTGATATCTCCTTTCATGTTGATAATTTGGCTTTGCAGATTCTTAATTTGCTCTCCTTGGGTCTTCATGAAAGCTTCAACATCATGATTAATGGGCGGTGCTTGTTGAGCGGGTAGGGTTAAGGATTAGAAGCTCGGGGTGGATTTGGATTGCTTCTATTGTAGTTGTTGGGGTTGTGGTTTTGAGGAGAAAAACCGGGTGAAAGATAGTTGTTAGAACGATAACTTAGCAAGTTACGATCACCTTGAGGCCGGGCTTGGTAATTTTCCGTTGAATAGTTACCATAAGCCGCATACACGTTTTCCGGATTTTCATGAGTAGAAGGAAAATCAGTGTATGAATGAGGACCGCCGCAAGTCTCACAAGAAATTTCTACAGCTTTAACTTGTTGTTGTTGATTTGTAGCCAAGAGTTGCATATTCTTGCTCATTTCGACCATTGCGCGGGTCAATTCGGTGATATATCAGGGTTTTAAGAAGTAGAAGAAACATTGATTCTCGGGTTTGATCTTGAGGATGCGGATGAATCCAAATTTTTGTGATGAGTAGTCATGTTCTCGATAAGCTCTCTGCACTCCTCGGGTCTTCTTTTCTTAAATGTGCCACCGGAGGCTGCATTAATCGTATCACGATCACGAAAAGTTAAACCGTTGTAGAAAGTATCAATTAAGGTGAAGGGAGCATGTTGTGGTTTGGACATCGATCAATCAAGACATTATATCGTTCCCAAGCATCAAAAAGTGATTCATCAGGTTCTTGTGTAAATCCACTAATTTTATTTCGATGGTTCGTGACCATGGATGGTGGAAAGTAGAGCGACAAAAAGCATTGAGTCATCTCATCCCAAGTATGAATTGAATTCTTCGGAAGACGATCAAACCATTTTTCGGCATGGTGGGATAAGGTGTGTGGAAATAGGTGAAGGCGAAGAAAATCCATAGTAACACCGGGCAACTTCATGCTTTGAGTAACGGTAATGAACTTGTCGAGGTGTTTGTTGGCATCATCATCCGGCAATCCGTGAAATGGACAAGTGTTCTGCACTTGTTGGATCATGTGATGCTTCAACGAAAACTCTGGAGCCGTGATTTTCATCGGCGCAATCGGTCCTCCTCGTCCATTCATCGTAGGTTGACAAAGCTCCTCCATCGTTCGAAGGTCGGGTGGTGGAAGAACATTGTTGTTGTTATTATTGTTGAGGTGCGGTGGGTTATTGTTGTTGTTCACACCTGCCATATCTAATTTTTCACGAGTCTCAGGCTCTGAATAAGTTGAAGATCTAGTACGCATACACCTGCAAAAGCAAAAGAAAAAGATACCAAAGAAATAGACAATATAAATACACTATAAAAATAAAAATCTTTTTGGTTTTTTGAAATTTTTTAATTTTTATGGATTTTTATCAATTTTTAATTTTTATGGATTTTTGAAAAATTTTAAGCAAGAAAAATAATGTTCACGACTGAAGGATCCCAAAATTCAACGCGTCTCTCATAGAAAACCGTTAATCTTTACGAAAAGAGCCGGCAGCGGCGCCATTTAATAAAAGGTTTTTGCAAAGTATGAAAATTTGTTCGTCTCGATTCAATTCGAATTGACTATTGGTTTAAAGTGCGACTCAGTCGTCTTTTGGTGAAAAAGAAATATTTTTGGTCGTTGTTTAAAATTAAAATTGCGAAACTTTAAAGTAACCGGCAAGGTAAATAAAGCTATAAATGATTGAAAAGTAAATGACGAGAAATAAAAACAAATAACTAATAATAAAGAAGCGAAACAAATAATAAAACGTAAATTAAAGCAAAACAATTAATAAAAATAAAACTAAAAGACGAAATTAACTATCGACTCAAAAATAAAGTTTACTTAATGAAAAAGGAGAGAATAAAACTAAAATGGTACTTTAAAGCTAAACGAGGCAAAACCTAAAGCGGGTACTAAATAAAAGATAAAACTTGAACTTTACGAAAAAATATTAATTTTAAAAATTGACAAAAAAATATAACTAAAAATACGTAACTTTCAAAATTAAAAACGGAACAACTTTCAGATAAAACTAAACAATTACGGAACAATACTAATAAATAAATAAGCTAGCAGGCAGCTAGTTGGAAGCTAGCAACCACACAGGTCAATTTGGCGCCAAATACCATAAGCAGGCAACTTGGGTGCTGAATTATTTCGGAATTGAAACAGTAGTTTTCGGAAGATTTTGTTTTTTCTCAATAAGTGTTTTTCAGAAAACTTAGTTTCTTCGGAATATGTACAGTGTTTTTCTTGGAATTTTGTTTTTTCAGAATAAATTTCGGAATAACTGTTTTTTCGCAAAAACAGTTTCTTCAGAATAACAGTATTTTCAGAAAAAAAGAAAGTAAATCTTCGGAATAATACTTTTTCACAACTTTCTTCGGAATAAATCTTTTCAGAACATTTTTCGGAATAATCATTTTTTCGGAAAAATGACTAAATTCAGAGAAATGGAAAATTTCAGAAAAAGAGGCAATTTCAGAAAAATGACAAATTCATAGAAATGATAAATTCAGAGAAAAGGAAAATTTCGGAATAATTAACCCTAATCCGAAAAAGTAAAAAAAACAGATACAATACTATTAAAAAGCAGAAAAATAAGCTACAAATAAGCTAAAATCAAATAAGCAAATAACCAAAACATAATCTAAAACACATTTAAGAAAAACTAATTAATCCACAAATTAAAAACTTAAAAAACACTAATAAAATTAAAAATTAAAAATCAACTTTTAATAAAATAAACTAATAAAAACACTTAACTAAAATCAAATCAAACAAACAATAAGCTATAAAATCAATAATCTAACACAATCAAACACATAAAAACATAACAACTAATCAAATAAGCATGACAATAAGATAATAAGCATAAAGATTAACAAAAATAAGAAAGGTAGAAGGAGAGATTAATATAAAACTTGATTAAATAAAGATTCAATAATAAAAGTAAAAGCAAGAATTAAAGAAACTTACAAATTTAAGGTGCACGACAAGGTATTTAAATGACAATTAAGTAAATGACAATATGAAAGTGCTTGGAAAATAAATTGTAAAGACTAATGTGTCAAATTAGCTAACACCTCCTAATGACACATTAGGAGGGTATTTATAGGAGTATTAGTATGTCTTGATGCTTTCTTCCTTTTCTCGTCTTTTCGTCTTTATAAATTCTTCGACTTTCTCGACTTTGTCTCGGGATTATTTGAACTTGTCTTATAATTTCTTCATTTATTAGACTTGAGTTCTTAGACTTCATTAAACTTCCGTCTTTAGACTTTTTATTAGATAAATCTTCAGAATAGGCCTTGGACTTCCGTTCTTTTTGCACTCTTGATCTTTTGACTTCGTCTTTTGTCTTTTTCTTCGATAAAAGCCCGTAAAAGCCCATGTTTTCTTCCCTTTTCACATTTTGATCCTAAATCACAACAAAACACAAACCACGCATAATTCCGACATTTACGACATAAAATACACGTTTTGGCTTGGTTATTATTATAATTAAGTGGTAAAAAGATAAGTGTTTTCACACTTATTAACTAGCAGTCTTGCTCCATTCAAAGAAGTTGTAGCCATCAAGCTTATTATCAATACTTCGCGTTATTATAGGAAGTACATTAGCAGAACCACTACTAGAACCATCATCCCCTTTTTTTACCATTAACCATGATTCCAAATTCAATAATCAAACTAACTTATTAGAAACGAAACTCAAAAAGTTTTGAATTAAATCATAAATAAACCTTTATTTGGTAACCAAATCAGATCCCTAAATAAAAACCCACAATCTCAGAATACCAAGCATAAAAAATCGAAGAACAAAAAAGTTCATAAATCAGAATAGATCTCACTAGGGATCTAAAAAAAATGCATGAACAACAGATCTGGATAGTTTCTGACGGCACGTATGGAAGGTGAGATTCAAAACAAGGCATTGCTCCAGAACAAGATCAAATTAATTTAACCCTAACCCTAATTAGAAGTAAATTAAAATCGAAGCCCGCTCTAATACCATGTAATGAGAGATGATCAGAGATACAAAAAGAAGGATATTTACCTAATGAGTTTATTGAATTGATAACGAAAGACTGAAACTACAAGATATAAATAAGCTAGCTAAGCTAGGTTAACTAATGGGTCGGGCCCTTATTCTAATTCTAACAAATGCCAAATTTAACTTCACGCTCCAGTGGAATTCCTAGAAGTACTTCAGGAAATACATCCGTAAAATCCCGAACCACCGGATGATTCTCACGGTGAGGACCATCCACCGAAACATCTTTTATGGAAGCTAAGAAGCCTTCACAACCATGGGAGATTAAGGAATGAGCTTTCAAAACATAAATTATTTTAAGAGGTATACTAGGTTGCGAACCTTAGTAAACAAATTCGGGTTGGTTAAAATCGCCAAAGACAACACGCATAGAAGGACACACACTAGTAGCATGGTGCGCAGAAACCCAATCCATGCCCAAAATTACATCGAAATCGGTCATATCTAATGGGTAAAAATTTGAAGCACGAATCTTATCGTCAAAACGTAGAGGGAAATTTAAATATTTATTATTTATCATAGTTGAGCCTTTCATAGGAGTAGATAATGATAACGTATAATCGAGTCGCGTAAGAGGAATATTAATAAGCTTAGTTAACGACATAGCTATCACAGAATGGGTAGCACCCGTATCAAATAAAACGAATATAGCACGATCATTCAAAAAGATTGTTCCTGAAACGGTACCTGAAGAGTTTGTTGCCTGTTCCCTGGTAGCAGTGAACATGCGCCCCTTGGTGAGTGTAGACTTATTGTTAAAAGAACCACCTCCACCATAACCATCCTTTTTAGGACAATCCCTTATCCTATGCCCGATTTCACCACACTCAAAGGAAGCGCCAGTAGCACGGTAACATTGCCTCCCTGGATAGTTTTTCCCACATGAGTAACATGAAGGAATAGAAGCATGATCAATGTTACTGATTCTATTGTTGTTGGGTTATTGTCCCCGATTATGTTGATATGTGATTGTGGTAAATTACACCTCTTGTTTAGGAAAACAAAAGAGAGTAAATGAGCGGTAAGTATTAAGTGTACGTTTAGGAAAACGTAGCACTAATGACCCAATGAAGTTCCAAGTTCGTTTCCTAAGGAGGTATATGTGTGTTAAAAACTTGTTAAATGTTTGTGATTAACAATTGGTTTAGAAGGGGATGAGAAAAGAAGATGACGAAGACGTGAAATTAATACTACGACGACAAAACGTAAAACCGTAACACTACAAAAATAAAAATTAATTCTAAAAATTACCAAAAATTCACCAAAAATCAAAATAAATAAACTAAGAGTTTACCAATGTTCAAAACTTTTTCAAACCTTTTAAATAATTAAATATTCAATTTTTAAATGCTAATTAAAGACCTAAAAATCAAATAAATGATCAAAAAGCCCAAATAAAGTTTTTTTAATTGGTAAACCTCTAAATTGACCTAAAAAGATTAAAAACTATTTTTAGAAATTTTTAAACTAATAAAAACTATTTAAAATGATTTAAAAACTATTAAAACTTAAAATAATTATAAAAATTAATCTAAAAGTGATAAAATTATTCTAAAAGTTGCTAAAGTCCTATTTTAATGTATTTAAGCTAAGAAAAATGTAAAAAGTTGGAAAATGTGAAATTTGAAAAATAAAAATAAAATAATATTAAAATAATATTAAAAATCCAAAATTTATAAAAAATTCTAAAAACTTGCAAACTAGTTTATTTTAACCTAAATAAACAGAAAATCAAAGTGAAATGACCAGAATACCCCTATTGGGCCCTCAAATGGGCCAAAACCAAAAACAGTCAACCTAAATGGGCTTTTTAGCCCAAAAAGTCAAACTTGGCCCAATTGACTTGGAAAAGCCCTATTTGACTCAAAATTTGATTCTAAACACAAAACTCTAAAGGCCCAAAAGCTGAATGTGAGCTTATCACAGATTAAAATGCAAACAACTTATTCTTATTGGGCTTTTTAGCCCATTAAGCAATAAGCTAATGCCATAAGCTCTAATTTGACACACAACCTTCTTTTGGAATGCTTATGAGATCTGTAAAAAGAAATTTTGAAAAAGCACACTCAATAAGCCAAAAATAAGCAAACTACAAATCCACAAAACGACAAAATAGTCGGGTTTGAGATTTAGGGCACCTCAGAAGCTCTAGTTTGTTGCAAAAGCTCACAAATAGCTTAACTAAGAATAATCAATCAAGAAAATCACAAAAAGCCAAGTAGAATAAGCTGTGAGAGCCAATAAGCACTCTGAAAAAGCCAAATAAGCTAGTTTCCTAGCAAAAGCTTAACCAAAAGACTTGTAACCTTCCAGACTTGATATTAAGCAGAGAAAAATGAGTTCTATTACAAAAACTAAGTTGTTGCATGTACCAATAAGCAAAACAGATTCAATAAGCCTTGAAACCAAGTTTGACCAAAAGTCAAACGCTGATAAGTGAAAATCAAACGCTGACAGGAACAAAATGGACGTTGACAGACTTAATGAAGTGTATAGACTTGTTTTTCACCCTGCTGGTCAAGGTTTGAGTGCAAACCTTGTGAATCAAAGCCTACCAGTTGGGTAGACTTGATGTGTTTTGGCACAAATAAGCCAATAAGCCAGTAGGCTTATAAGCTATGAACAAAACAATCCAAATAGCCAAATAATCTCACAAGCAGCACACAAATAGAATACAAGCAACAAAACAACAATCCTTAAACTAGAAATCAAAATGCAACACCAAATGAGGTGGTCACTTTGCTGATGCAAATGACCACTTCAGCCAACTTTGATAAGCTAT
Organism: Glebionis coronaria; assembly: GCA_025667525.1. Classification (NCBI taxonomy): domain Eukaryota; kingdom Viridiplantae; phylum Streptophyta; class Magnoliopsida; order Asterales; family Asteraceae; genus Glebionis; species Glebionis coronaria. Next base: position 339,121,201 of record CM046874.1, read on the forward strand.
AACAATCACAATAAGCCACCAAATTCAACAACCAGATAACCAATAGATAGCTTATCACCCAAACTATTCCCAAACCTGATTTCAGACCTTAGATCCAACTAACAAAGAAGTGATTGGATCTGATATGTTTGACCAATTCCAAAACACTTTTTATCAGATTTTTGCAAAACTTCCAATCCTTTTTCCAAACTTTCAGAAACTAAACTTGTTCAAAATGACTTGTTTAGACCTCCCAAACCCTCAGAACCAAGGGCACAAGGCCACAAGGCCTTATGAACCAGTAATCCCAAACAGTCCTTAATTCACCACTTTTCAAAGCAACTTGTGATTTTTAAACACAACCATAAAACATAAAGCACAAACACAGAATCTCCAAATTATATACCAAAATGCAAAACAGGCAGTAACATGAAATTATTAGAGGAAAATTAATCAAGGGATTATACCTGCCCTCCACAACATCCTAGGAGGGCCAGCTATGCTCCTTGCACCTTGTTCAACAACTAGAACAAGACCAAGGTACTTCAATAAGAAAGATGATGAATGCCTTGGTTGATGTTTCAAAGCAGAAACTCAAGGGCTTGATTTCTTCAACACAATGAACAAACAGCCCAACCAAAGGCCCTAATCCCTTCACAAGCTTGGTGTCAACAAGCTTGCAAGAGCTTACAGCTTTTGGTTAAGGATTAGTACACAAAAATAAGCAAATTCAGAAACCTCTTTTCAAGCTTTTTCAAACTTGAAAAACTTACCAAACATAAACGTCCTTAAACCAAATGTTTCAAGCACACTTATAACAACAAATGGAACTCAGATTCACCTTTAAACAACACCAACGTTCAAAAACATAAAAAGGAATTACAATTTTCTCAAAATACCAACTTTTATAAATTTCAAAAAGGAATTACAAGTTTAAAAGGTAAAACTGGAACAAAGGGACTCTCACATGTTGAGGTCTCCTTTTATAGGCAAATGCCAAGCTTACACTATTCACAAACCCTAGCATTGAATTCCCTAAAATGCCCTTGAGTCTTCTAGATCATTTGATGGAATGAGCTGTCCAAATGCATCCAAACCGTTTAAAATATATTTGATATGAAGCAAAGGATGTGGGCTGTTGATCTTGACACGTGGCAAGCCTTGGAGAGGAAGTTGTCACATGATGGTGAAACAGTTTTGGTGGTGGGGCCTCTTGGTGAGTGGGAGTGAGTGTTTTAAGGTTGGGATGGGATTCTGGGCGTGTGAATCAAGTGTGGGTAAGGGTAATTTCATTTTACCCTTTGTTTAAGTTGGGATAGTTACTAGGTTCTTGAGGGTGAACAGTGGTAAGTTTTGATCCAATTTTTGGGGATTGTGTTTGTTTGGCGCGTGTTTGTGTGTTTGAATGTTTGAATGCACAACTTTAGCCCTAGTTCTTTGGTGAAATGGGTATATGATGTTTTTCAGCCCAAATACTTGATTCCCTTCGTAAATAACTTCCACCACTTGACACTTTTGGCACAAACTTTTGGAAAAAGGTTTCAAAGGGTTGTTTTTGCCATTTTGAGATATTTTAAGGGTTGATCTTGGACATTGTTGATCTTCAAAGGTCTTCAATGTAACTTTGACATCATAAGGGACCATAATTGGCAATTTGGATTTGTTGAGGGACTAAACTTGCCATTTCTTCAAAGTTGAAGGACCATTTGTGTAATTTTGACAAACTTAAAGGACCAAACTTGTAATTATCAATATACAAGGGTTTTAAGTGTCATTTCTTCATTCAATGAGGATCAATCTTGCATGTCTTCAAGTCTTCAAGGGTATTTGTTGAATATTTCATGAATTAGGGCCCGGTTCTTTGTACGGCTTCGTTTCTCGTGTCCGTTTTTCCTTGTTTCTTGTGATCTTTTGTATTTTTCACGATATCCATACCTAAAATACACAAGTAAACAAACACAAGCATATATATGGTATTTTATGACATTTTATGCATTTAAAGCCCGAAAAGAACGATGAGATCATGTATAAATGTCATCTCATCACTCCCCCATACTAAGCCATTGCCGTGCCCTCACGCAATGCTAGAATAAAGTATCTAAGCATCACCAAAGTTCAATTTTATTAACCTTTATTGAAGAGTAAAAGACTTGCAACATACTACGAAGATGTCTAAAGACATAATGTATGATTTTCATCTCGAAAGTGACGTTTAGGGTCAAAGAATAGAAACAAGCAAATGTCCCTTAGAGTAAACTTCGTCATCCTTGATTGTCATATATTCCATGCTAAGTGCAAAAACGAGATCATTGTTGGTACAAGTCACAATGCTAACACTACTCTTACGTCCAAATTGTGTAATACTTTTTCTCCCCGCAGTCCTAGTTATTATAAAAAGGAAAATAGGTTACTAGCATTTTTTAACTATTTGTCATGGATCACAAGTGATTCATATTGACTTATTTGAGTAGTTATTAGTCCGAAAGCAAAGTAGCACGATTTGATCGATAGTTAGCCGAAGGACAAAATCTTTTAAAACGGCTTCTCGTGTATCTCCTTAAGTTCATATCTTGGCATAACTCGTTTCACGATTTGAGACCTTTCTCGGACCGATATTTGGCATGTACTTCATATCAAATCTTGGGAAGACATTCTTGAAATTATGGTCTTCTCTTCATATATTTGGAATTTCTTCACTTGACTTTTTTGAGAGATTCTTCATATTTGGACCACGACTTCATCATTTTTCTTCAATCATTACTTTGGATTTTGATATACGACGATCGGCCTCCTTTTCGGACTTGGATATATTTATCCTCATACCTTGTAAGGGCCTTTTTGGATCGACTTTCTCCATGATCTTTAGGGGAGTAATTGCTTTTCGTCGTGTGTCTCGATCCTTCATATTGATTTAGGAATAATGATACTTCACATCATCTTGGATCTTTAGCAACAAAATAGGGCTCCTCATGCCTTGTTAGGGCCTTTTTGGATGATCGCCAATCTCCGCGTCCCGCTTCAATAAGTTATGCCTTGGCTATGAACTCTATTCAACCCCGAGCAACTTTTAAACGATCTTGCGCTAGAGGCTAAGTAACCTTTCAAATCGTACGACCTTACTTATTGCAATTATGATTTATTCCTAATGCAATGATCTTATGGGAAGAAAAAGCCACAATTAAAAACATATGAGTTTTTGAAAGAACATTTTCATGTTCTACGTTTAGCATGATCACTTGTCTAACTCTATCATCTCTCGTTCTTCACTATATAAAGACCTCTAATTAAAGAGACTCGTGAATACTTAGCCATGCAAGTCTAAATTAAGCCAAATTATTAGCTTCCATTAAGACTATATCAAATCAAAGTTTTGGGTTTTCAAGCCACCTATAGGATCTTGCACTTTCTTAGATTTTTTCAAGTTTAGAGAATGCGTTTTATAGTTCCCTTGATAAGTGACTTTCTAGGATCAATTATAGGAACTTGCGAAAAGTTCTTGTTCTTAACCCGAATGAGCTAAGACTATCACGTTTTAAAGCTCCTTATATAAAAGTCTAGCAAAACTTGAATTGAGCGGGTTAAAGAATGTAAATGGCTCCAAATGCCCATCAAGTCAAAAATTAGCTCTTATTCTACCCAACGGAAAATATACATTCGTGTCTTAGAAACACTTATGAAAACTTAAGAAATTTTTTAAAATTTGGCCATTTTTAGCCTTATTAGCAACAAAAACAAAACATTGAAAGTTGGAAAGTGTGAGGGCGTAGCAAAGCAAGTACCTATTCACCCCCCATACTAAAAGTAAACATTGTCCTCAATGTTTCGAGTCTAAGGGTGGAGCACCCCCATACTAGAGACGAAGAGTCGAATGCTTAGGATCTAGCATGGAAAGGGTGATCAACAATATATCTAAAGCCGTTTATTAAGTATGCTAAAAGATAATTGTTAGAACAATAAAGGATATGTCATGGATTCGTAAAAAACTTCTTCAAGCAAACGATGGAGGCTCACGTAAACGAACACGAGAGTCTTCAATCGTAGATGATGATGATGATCTAGATAACACAATCACAAACAACCACGAGACAACGAGTTGAAAGGGTACAAGTCCCCTTATTAGTGAATAGTAAGCATAAAAGATAAGCATGGGATCTCCCCCACGAGGCACCTCGTTTTGGATTACCGAGTCATGAGCTCGACTCGATCCCCTCAATGCTAATTATCATTGGGGAAGGTGACTTGGTCGAGGGCAACCATTGAAGGAATTTCCCCGCCAAAGTAGTGCTTAAGCCTATGTCCATTCACCTGGAAATTAGGACCATCATCTTGAGCCAGCTCGATGGTCCCATAAGGAAACACTTGTGTAATGGTGAACGGACCCGACCAACGAGATTTCAATTTCCCGGAAAATATCTTAAGTCGAGATTTAAAAGTAACACTTGATCACCAACGTTAAAAACCCGGTTTTTAATCTTTGAATAATGAAACTTTTTAGTCTATTCTTTAAAAATCAATTAATTTTCATAAACATTATCTCTTAATTCATCCAATTAATTCAATTGTATTTTCCGGTGATCTCCCGCGGTCTTCAAGTTAAATTTTGCATGCTTAAGGGCCCAATATGCCTTGTGCTCCAATTCAATGGGCAAATGACAATTCTTCCCATAGACTAACTTATAAGGAGTGCAACCGATAGGTGTCTTATAAGCGGTCCTAAAGGCCCATAAAGCGTCATCGAGTTTGTCGGACCATGAAGCACGGTTTTCTCCAATTGACCTTTCTAAAATCCTCTTCAAAGCTCGGTTCGAAACCTCGACTTGCCCACTCGTTTGCGGGTGATAAGCCGTAGAAAGACGATGAGTAACTCCATATTTCTTTAAGACCTTCTCGAATTGGTCATTACAAAAATGGGTTCTACGATCGCTTATAAAAGCGCGAGGGGTTCCGAACCGAGAGAATAGTTGCTTCAAAAACTTCAGTACCACACGAGCATCATTAGTAGGCAAAGCCTTAGCTTCCACCCACTTAGAAAGGTAGTCCACCGCGACGAGGATATATTTGTTGCCATGAGACGATGGAACGGCCCCATAAAGTCTATTCCCCATATGTCGAAAATCTCACACACTTGAATTATGTTTTGTGGCATTTAATCACGTTGAGACGATTTTCCTTGACGTTGGCACGAATCACATGACTTCACAAGTGCGTGTGCATCACGATAGATAGAAGGCCAAAAGAAACCGGCATCGAACACTTCCTTAGCCGTGATATTAGCACCGTGGTGACCACCCGTGGGTCCCTCGTGACAAGCTCTAAGGATATTAGAAGCTTCGGCACCAAAAACACAACGTCGAACGAGTTGATCCGCACAAACCCGAAAGAAATAAGGGTCGTCCCAAAAATAGAACTTGACGTCACGAAAGAATTTTCGCTTTTGTTGTGTCGTCATACCCTTGATTATGAAATTGCCCGCATGGTAATTTGCAATGTCGGCAAACCATGGGGTGGTGTCTTTAGAATTCACTACACCGAGAGTCTCAATAGGAAATGTTTCAGTGATTTCCTTGTTCTCGAAAACATCTTTGTGAGGATCTTCTAGACGAGAGAGATGATCGGCCGCTAGATTCTCGGCTCCTTTTTTTTCAAGCACGGTGACATCAAATTCTTGGAGGAGGAGCATCCAACGAAGCAATCTCGGCTTAGCATCTTGCTTAGCTAAGAGATACTTGATAGCCGAATGGTCGGTATACACGATGCTTTTAGTTAAGACGAGATAAGGTCGGAATTTCTCAAAAGCATAGACCACGGCAAGGATTTCCTTTTCCGTTGTGGTGTACTTTAATTGAGCCTCGATCATCGTCTTACTAGCATAGTGGATAGGTCAGAAATGTTTGTCATAACGTTGTCCTAAGACGGCCCCTATAGCATAATCACTTGCATCGCACATGATTTCAAAGGGTAATCCCCAATTAGGAGCAACAAGAATGGGAGCTTCGGTAAGTTTCCTTTTGAGAGTTTCGGAAGCTCTAACACAATCCTCATTGAAATTAAAAGGAGCATCCTTCTCGAGAAGGTGTGTCATAGGTCGAGAAATTTTCGAAAAGTCCTTAATGAAACAACGATAAAAGCCCGCGTGGCCTAGGAAACTCCTAACTCCCTTAACAGTTTTGGGATGAGGTAACTTGGCGATGACGTCTACCTTAGCTTTATCGACCTCAATCCCCGCTTTCGACACCTTATGTCCTAAGACGATTCCTTGTTTACACATAAAATGACATTTTTCCCAATTAAGCACACGATTTGTTTCTTCACAACGTTTTAACATTTGCTCGAGATTAGATAAACATGACGTGAACGCATTACCAAACACTGAGAAGTCATCCATAAACACTTCCATCGACTTCTCGATCATATCGTGAAAAATCGCCATCATACACCGTTGAAACGTACCCGGTGCATTACAAAGTCCGAAAGGCATCCTACGATAAGCGAACGTTCCATAAGGACACGTAAACGTAGTCTTCTCTTGATCACGAGGGTCGATAGGGATTTGAAAGTAACCGGAAAAACCATCTAAAAAGCAATAGAATTCATTTCCTGCGAGTCGCTCCAACATTTGATCCATGAAGGGCAAAGGAAAGTGGTCTTTACGAGTGGCGTCATTTAACTTTCAGTAGTCAATACACACCCTCCAACCGGTCACAACACGAGTGGGAATTAACTCGTTGTTTTCATTAGGCACAACGGTCATTCCTCCCTTTTTAGGGACACAATGGATTGGGCTCACCCATGGGCTATCGGATATAGGATAAATCATTCCCGCGTCAAGGAGTTTCAACACTTCCTTTTTAATGACATCGTGAATTTTGGGATTCACCCTTCTTTGACTTTGAATTGCGGGTTTGTAGTCCTCCTCCATTAAAATCTTGTGAGTACAAAATTTTGGGTCAATACCCTTAATGTCGGAAATTTTCCACGCAATTGCCCCTTTATGAGCCTTAAGAACTTTCAAGAGCTCGGTTTTTTCATCATTAGCAAGACCTTTTGCAATAATAACCGGCAACTTGTCATCACCTTCCAAGAATGCGTATTCAAGGTGAGAAGGAAGATCTTTCAATTCAAGGATAAGTGGTTCCTCGATTGAAGATTTTGGTTCAACACTCATAACTTCCATCGGCGGAAGAAATGGTGGAATAGAAGTATCATCAATAATCAACACCTCATCTTCATTGTCAATTTAATTTGAAGTGAGATCGCCTCCTTGGAATGGAGTGAGATTTGGTGTGGAATTAGCAAGAATCGGATCCAAAATAGTGGGATTCCACTTGACGAGCTATCGGAAAAACCTAACACTTCTTGTGAAAACTCATCGTAAACCACATCAACGATGTCAATGTGATTGATGGTAGCGATTGCATAAACATGAGAAGGTTTCGAGTTTTGAGTAGCGTTTATAACAAGTTCCTCTTCGTTGAATCTCAAAGTGATAGTTCTCGCATGAACATCGATAAGCGATCTCGTGGTGTCTAAAAATGAACGACCTAAAATTAGAGGAACTTGAGGATCCACGGGGATGTCAACTACTATAAAATCAACGGGATATTAGAACTTCCCCACTTTCACGAAAACATCTTCGGCTACTCCACATGCTAAAATCGTAGAATGATCGGCCATCTCGATAGACATGTTTGAAGGAATAAGAGCCAGAAGCGAAAGCGATTTCCAAATGGAAAATGGCATCAAATTAATGCTCGCACCAAGATCGGCCAAGGCGAGGCATTCTTTCATATCTTATATGTCACAAGGAATGAGAAACTTTCCGGGGTCAACAACTTTTTCCGGTATGCGGTTAAGATAAACAGAAGAACAATTAGCAAGCTTTGAAAGCTTTTCCTTATCGATCATCATACTTTTAAAAGTGGAAGCGAAACGAGGCATATACAACAACGCGTCGGCTAAACTCACATCAAAATGCACTTGTTCAAACATTTTTATAAAAAGCTCGATTTGTTGTTTGTTACGTTCTTGCAATTTTTCTTTGTTTCGTCTCGAAGGGTAGGGTAACGGTGGTGTGGGTTGGTCATTAGGCAACGGCCTTGGAAACTCGGGTTCCACAATTGGTATTGGTTCAACCGTAGGTGTGGTATGAGCGGTACTTTGTGGGATTGTAATGTGCTCCTTTTCGACCATCACCTCTGGTTCTTTCTCGATTTCCTTCTCCGTAGAAGTACTTGGAGAGATTGGTTCCTTGAAAGTTTTACCACTTCGTGTAGTAATAACCTTCATTTCTCCCTTCGGGTTTGCAATGGTATCACTAGGAAGACCACCCGAGGAAGAGGGTTTACACATGATTGCTTCAAACATTTTAGCCTTCGGTCCTCAAATTTTGATTGCCTAGCATCCGCTTTTAATAACTCTTGCTTAATCTCATGTTGTCCTAATTTCATCTTTTGTTGGTTTTGTTGAAGACGTTGGACATTTCCTTCCATTTTATTTGCATGAGTTTTAAGTTCATTAGCAAGTTCATTTTTAAGCTCGTTTTTCAACTCGGATCTTAAGCTAATCATCTCACGTTGCATGTTATCAAATTTAGCATCATTTGCTTTAGCATAATCCAAAAATTCTCCTTGAAGATTTTTAGTGTGAGCATTTTGAAAACCTTGTGTAGTGTTTTGAAAATCACGGTTTTGGTTTTGATTAGTGACTTGTCCATTCCCACTTTGATAATTCCCTTTGTTGTAGTTACGTGAATTGCCTTGGTAATTACCACCTTGGTTGTTGTTTCGATAGTTATTAGCATTTTGATTCGTTGGAGCTTGATTTGGGCGGGAACCTTGACCGTTTTCGTTGTAAGTTCTCGTTGCTACATAAGCACTCGAAGTGTTACCATCCGCGGTAATGCACTCGGAAAGATCATGAGTTCCACCACAAGACAAACAACTCTTAGCAACCGCTTTAACCGAAGCGGAATTTGAAGCTTCTTGAGCTTTCCAATGGGACATAAGATTAGCAAATCTATCAAAAAAAGGCATTAATGCTACGAGACTATGACGAACCCAAATTGGCAACACTCGGTGTGTTACGAGGGCTATAAACCTTAGATCTATTCTCGATGATTTGTAAAGCCTCATTGGTCGTCTTGCACAAAAAATTACCACCCGCGGCGGCATTCAAGTAATCTCGTTCATGATCATTAAGCCCATTATAAAAAGTATCAATTTGATGCAATTCCGAAAAATCATGGTGTGGACATTCATGTAACATTTCTTTAAAGCGTTCCCATGCCATTGAAAAACTTTCATTATTTCTTTGCACAAATCGTGAAATCTGATTTTTCAAATGTGTTGTTTTAGATGGTGGAAAAAACTTGTTCACAAACTTAGAAACGAGATCACCCCATGTCAAAATCGAATTTGGCGGTTCTTTCTCAAGCCAAATTTTTGCGGGTCCATCTAACGAGTATAGAAACAACATCATCTTAATGGCGTCATGTGGAACATCCTTAAACTTGCTAGTAGCGGTGAGACGATTAAAATTCCTAACGTGATAGTGGGGGTTGTCTTTCTCATGACCTCTAAACTTATTTGCTTGCAGCATCGACATTAAACCCGTCTTAATCTCGAAATTCTCCGCAAGGATGGCGGGAATCACAATAGCCTCTCCAAAACCCTCGGTGGGTGCTTGTAGCAACTCCATCATAGTACGATTAGCCATGAAGACTTCTTGTTCTACAATAGGTTCAACAATTGGAGGTTGTTCTACAATCAACGTCTCTTGATTGGCTTGCTTTTGAAGACATTTACGAGCTCGTTTTGCTTGATTACGAGTGATCATAAACTTCACGAAGAATGAGAGGTGAGCAAAGAAGATTCTTTTTGGGTGTTTTGTGAATTTTCAATTTTTTTGTGTTTTTGATTGTTTTTAATTTTTTTGGATTTTGGTGTATCTTCGTAGATAACAATCTACAAAATCTCTCCTCGAATCAAACTCTTGATTAAAGAAGCCTCAAAGGAATGAAAACGATCACGTGGAGTGAACGCCTTCGAATGACTTTAGAAGTTTGGTGAAAACCAAATTGTTCAAGAGGGTTTAATCACAAAGAAACCAAGCAAATATATTATACGTAATAATACTTTGGGCGGCAAAACCCTCGATTAGCCTTCAATCTCAAGGTACTCACAAGCAAGCGGGGAAACGAGGCGGCGCGAAGCACTTAAGAGCCTTTTTCCTTAGGGTATATTTTATAATACCCGCCTTATACCCACCTTATAGTTCGTATTTTTCAAAATCGAGCTTCACGAAAGTATTTATCTATTTTTGCCTTTTTCTTTTTGTTTGAGATTCGAATACAATAATTAGGAGATCAAATCCCAATTAAGGTTGTGTTTTCACACTTTTGGAGATATTGTATATTGATTGTGATACTTAATACAATATAGTAATAATATTTTCACAAGAAAAAGAAAGAAAACCGATAATACGTATTAGTAGATTTCTACTAATACAAATACTATTTGGTTAATATTAAAAACAAAAATGCAAATTAATCACGACACACCTCCCCGGCAGCGGCGCCAAAATGATTGTGGTAAATTACACCTCTTGTTTAGGAAAACAAAAGAGAGTAAATGAGCGGTAAGTATTAAGTGTACGTTTAGGAAAACGTAGCACTAATGACCCAATGAAGTTCCAAGTTCGTTTCCCAAGGAGGTATATGTGTGTGAAAAACTTGTTAAATGTTTGTGATTAACAATTGGTTTAGAAGGGGATGAGAAAAGAAGATGACGAAGACGTGAAATTAATACTACGACGACAAAACGTAAAACCGTAAAACTACAAAAATAAAAATTAATTCTAAAAATTACCAAAAAAAATCACCAAAAATCAAAATAAATAAACTAAGAGTTTACCAATGATCAAAACTTTTTCAAACCTTTTAAATAATTAAATATTCAATTTTTAAATGCTAATTAAAGCCCTAAAAATCAAATAAATTATCAAAAAGCCCAAATAAAGATTTTTTAATTGGTAAACCTCTAAATTGACCTAAAAAGATTAAAAACTATTTTTAGAAATTTTTAAACTAATAAAAACTATTTAAAATGATTTAAAAACTATTAAAACTTAAAATAATTATAAAAAGTAATCTAAAAGTGATAAAGTTATTCTAAAAGTTGCTAAATTCCTATTTTAATGTATTTAAGCTAAGAAAAATGTAAAAAGTTGGAAAATGTGAAATTTGAAAAATAATAATAAAATAATATTAAAATAATATTAAAAATCCAAAATTTATAAAAAATTCTAAAAACTTGTAAACTAGTTTATTTTAACCTAAATAAATAGAAAATCAAAGTGAAATGACCAGAATACCCCTATTGGGCCCTCAAATGGGCCAAAACCAAAAACAGTCAACCTAAATGGGCTTTTTAGCCCAAAAAGTCAAACATGGCCCAATTGACTTGGAAAAGCCCTATCTGACTCAAAATTTGATTCTAAACACAAAACTCTAAAGGCCCAAAAGCTGAATGTGAGCTTATCACAGCTTAAAATGCAAACAACTTATTCTTATTGGGCTTTTTAGCCCATTAAGCAATAAGCTAATGCCATAAGCTCTAATTTGACACACAACCTTCTTTTGGGATGCTTATGAGATCTGTAAAAAGAAATTTTGAAAAAGCACACTCAATAAACAAGAAATAAGCAAAGTACAAATCCACAAAACGACAAAATAGTCAGGTTTGAGATTTAGGGCACCTCAGAAGCTCTAGTTTGTTGCAAAAGCTCACAAATAGCTTAACTAAGAATAATCAATCAAGAAAATCACAAAAAGCCAAGTAGAATAAGCTGTGAGAGCCAATAAGCACTCTGAAAAAGCCAAATAAGCTAGTTTCCTAGCAAAAGCTTAACCAAAAGACTTGTAACCTTCCAGACTTGATATTAAGCTGAGAAAAATGAGTTCTATTACAAAAACTAAGTTGTTGCATGTACCAATAAGCAAAACAGATTCAATAAGACTTGAAACCAAGTTTGACCAAAAGTCAAACGCTGATAAGTGAAAATCAAACGCTGACAGGAACAAAATGAACGTTGACAGACTTAATGAAGTGCATAGACTTGTTTTTCACCTTGCTGGTCAAGGTTTGAGTGCAAACCTTGTGAATCAAATCCTACCAGTTGGGTAGACTTGATGTGTTTTGGCACAAATAAGCCAATAAGCCAGTAGGCTTATAAGCTATGAACAAAACAATTCAAATAGCCAAATAATCTCACAAGCAGCACACAAATAGAATACAAGCAACAAAACAACAATCCTTAAACTAGAAATCAAAATGCAACACCAAATGAGGTGGTCACTTTGCTGATGCAAATGACCACTTCAGCCAACTTTGATAAGCTATAACAATCACAATAAGCCACCAAATTCAACAACCAGATAACCAATAGATAGCTTATCGCCCAAACTATTCCCAAACCTAATTTCAGACCTTAGATCCAACTAACAAAGAAGTGATTGGATCTGATATGTTTGACCAATTCCAAAACACTTTTTATCAGATTTTTGCAAAACTTCCAATCCTTTTTCCTAACTTTCAGAAACTAAACCAATGACTAAAACTTGTTCAAAATGACTTGTTTAGACCTCCCAAACCCTAAGAACCAAGGGCACAAGGCCACAAGGCCTTATGAACCAGTAATCCCAAACAGTCCTTAATTCACCACTTTTCAAAGCAACTTGTGATTTTTAAACACAACCTACTGATTTTATCATTCAAACAGCTACACTAGGTGACAACTAACAGATTGCAACCATAAAACACAAAGCACAAACACAGAATCTCCAAATCATATACCAAAATGCAAAACAGGCAGTAACATGAGATTTTTAGAGGAAAACTAATCAAGGGATTATACCTGCCCTCCACAACATCCTAGGAGGGCCAGTTATGCTCCTTGGACCTTGTTCAACAACTAGAACAAGACCAAGGTACTTCAATAAGAAAGATGATGAATGCCTTGGTTGATGTTTCAAAGCAGAAACTCAAGGGCTTGATTTCTTCAACACAATGAACAAACAGCCCAACCAAAGGCCCTAATCCCTTCACAAGCTTGGTGTCAACAAGCTTGCAAGAGCTTACAGCTTTTGGTTAAGGATTAGTACACAAAAATAAGCAAATTCAGAAACCTCTTTTCAAGCTTTTTCAAACTTGAAAAACTTACCAAACATAAACGTCCTTGAACCAAATGTTTCAAGCACACTTATAACAACAAATGGAACTCAGAATCACCTTTAAACAACACCAACTTTCAAAAACATAAAAAGGAATTACAATTTTCTCAAAATACCAACTTTTATAAATTTCAAAAAGGAATTACAAGTTTAAAAGGTAAAACTGGAACAAAGGGACTCTCACATGTTGAGGTCTCCTTTTATAGGCAAATGCCAATCTTACACTATTCACAAACCCTAGCACTGAATTCCCTAAAATGCCCTTGAGTCTTCTAGATCATTTGATGGAATGAGCTGTCCAAATGCATCCAAACCATTTAAAATAGCTTTGATATGAAGCAAAGGATGTAGGCTGTTGATCTTGACACATGGCAAGCCTTAGAGAGGAAGTTGTCACATGATGGTGAAACGGTTTTGGTGGTGGGGCTTCTTGGTGAGTGGGAGTGAGTGTTTTAAGGTTGGGATGGGATTCTGGGCGTGTGAATCAAGTGTGGGTAAGGGTAATTTCATTTTACCCTTTGTTTAAGTTGGGATAGTTACTGGGTTCTTGAGGGTGAACAGTGGTAAGTTTTGATCCGATTTTTAGGGATTGTGTTTGTTTGGCGCGTGTTTGTGTGTTTGAATGTTTGAATGCACAACTTTAGCCCTTGTTCTTTGGTGAAATGGGTATATGATGTTTTTCAGCCCAAATACTTGATTCCCTTTGTAAATAACTTCCACCACTTGACACTCTTGGCACAAACTTTTGGAAAAAGGTTTCAAAGGGTTGTTTTTGCCATTTTAAGATATTTCAAGGGCTGATCTTGGACATTGTTGATCTTCAAAGGTCTTCAATGTAACTTTGACATCATGAGGGACCATAATTGGCAATTTGGATTTGTTGAGGGACTAAACTTGCCAATTCTTCAAAGTTGAAGGACCATTTGTGTAATTTTGACAAACTTAAAGGACCAAACTTGTAATTATCAATATACAAGGGTTTTAAGTGTTATTTCTTCATTCAATGAGGATCAATCTTGCATGTCTTCAAGTCTTCAAGGGTATTTGTTGAATATTTCATGAATTAGGGCCCGGTTCTTTGTACGGCTTCGTTTCTCGTGTCCGTTTTTCCTTGTTTCTTGTGATCTTTTGTCTTTTTCATGATATCCATACCTAAAATACACAAGTAAACAAACACAAGCATATATATGGTATTTTATGACATTTTTATGCATTTAAAGCCCGAAAAGAACGATGAGATCATGTATAAATGTCATCTCATCAATATGGCCTTTGGTAGTTGTTATTGTTGCCAGACTGCCTATCGTCACTACAGTCATCATTTCTCCTGGAGTCATAACCCCGCTGATTGTTGTTGTTGTTGTTGTTGTTGTTGTTGTGAGTCACCGGTTGAATACGATCCCCCTCACGGTTCCTCATATTCAGCCCCGACCTTTTCCTATGAATCTCATAGTTCCTTGCGGCATCAGCCACAGCCGCCACATCCGTGAAATCATGGTTTACGATGTTGTCCACAATGTGATCGTTGAGAGCCCACTTGAATTTTTTGATTGAATGATAAGTGTGTAAACACTTACCCTTTTACCAATTAAAACAAGGAAAAATCAAACCAAAACGTAAGTTTATAAACATAGAAGTCAAAATTATGCGTGGTTTTTTGTTTATTGTGAAAATAGGTACAAAAGGACAAAATTTAAGAAAACACAGGATTTCACGATCAATTTATGAAGAAAAAGTCAAAGCAAAGGCAAAAAAGGACTAAAAGTGCAATTGGAATGAATTTTGGAGGGCTAAAAGTGAAGTTTTCATGAAGAAATGTGCTTAAGAGCCAACATTACAAAAGAGAGGGACCAAAATTGCAAATTGCTCAAAGTTTCTGTAACACCCCATTTTGATAATGGAAATGTCACACGTAATTATGGCGTCTCATCAAAGCATACAAGGAAAAATGTCTAAACATTACATGACCATAAAAGGAAAATACCGGAATCAAACATCGGTAGTCCAAAAGTAAAGCTCATCACACACAAACATAGTATAGTAAAGGAAAGGACTAAACAATGTCCATAGCAAATGTATCAAAAGAAAGGTAATGCATAAAGTAAAGAAAGGCTAGAAAGCTTCCAGTCCATATGCACGTACGCTTAAAGTCTACGAGCGTCCCTGAGTACCTGCCGTTTTGGGACATAGAAAAGGAAAACGGCTGAGCAATACTCTCAGTGCACGGATGTACAATAAAGCATGAAGGATAAGCATATAACATATAACAGCGGAAGAAACTAAGTCCCGAGTAACCTGATTAAGTCTTGATAAAACTGGTTTTATAGTTTCAAAAGCCTTATGTTTATCTTGTAAAAACTGTTTATCATATTTTACCATTAGCCAATATAGGTCATGAAAATCCACCGTGCATGAATACTTAGAGGGGTGACCTCATCATGCAAATTAGAGGGGCTGCCTCTAATTTAATATACTGGTTTTGGGTAGGAGGGATCAGCTCCTTGTGAAGGATGCAAGGCACACACAACATTCACCATGAAATCCTGACTGAAAACATGTAACTAGGATGCACCCATACGCCCCACATGATAAATATAATATAAATGGCCAAAAGCTGAAGGGACGCCACGAGCAATCACTCCGCCGTGGTGAAGTCATAACATCAGTGCCTCTAATGTTATGGTTATGGTACCTCCATAACTAAGTGAAACTGGTCATGCATGTATATGGCTATAGGTATTCTAAATTAAACATAAGCAAATCAAACACATAACTTATACTACGAGAAAACATTTGGCTGCATACGGGGAATCCTAATAAGGAAAGAATGTCCATACTGAAAGGACGGGAATCCGTACCTTATGTCCAGTGAACGAAGAAGACGAACTGAGAGGAATCCTACTTCCGTATCACTAATGCTACATAAATACATACATGAATGAGTATCTACTTACCAATACGTAACTGATTTTATGTCATGTCTTAGCTTATTTCATATGTTCTTATCATGTTTTACTGTTTTTAAGCCTTAAACTGTGTTTATCTTATATTCTGTTTACTCTGATTAAGTATTTCTGGTATTTCATGTATTATTATACTTACTGTGTAATAATAAGTAACTTTCCAAAAATAGCAGGTTTCCTAAAATAGAAAGTTTCCAAAAATAGAAAGTTTCCAAAAATAGAAAGTTACCAAAAATAGAAAGTTTCCAAAAATAGAAAGTTTCCAAAAATTGAAAGTTTCCAAAAATAGAATGTTTCCAAAAATAGAAAGTTTGCAAAAATAGAAGTTTCCAGAAATAGAAAGTTTCCTAAAATAGAAAGTTTCCAAAAATAGAATTACTGCTTAAAATAGATAAGTTTCTAAAGATAGAAAGTTTCCATAAATAGATTAGCTGCCTTATTTAAATAAGTTTCTAAAAATAGAACGTTTCCATAATTAGATATAAGCTTGTTAAATAAGCTAAGTATATAAGCCTAAGTGTTTTCATGATTATTTTCTATGTCATATGATATAATGTATAGTTTATTAATTATTTCATGTAATTAAAATAAAATATAGGTTAAAATATTTAATTAAAGTATATCATGTTTTTAATTAAATAAAGTTAAATACTTAGGTTAAAACATGTATTATTATTTATTAATAATATAACCTAAGTCATGTTAATTATTTAATTATAACCATGGTTTTTAAATAATTAATTAATTATAAGTCAAAAAATATAAAATACTTAGGTTAATAATTTCATGATTTTAATAATCAAAATAACCTAAGTCATGTTATTAAATTAATCATGTCATGTTTATTAATTTAATTTTAACATAAGATTATAAAAAAATAATAATCTTAACATACACCGTGAACAGGATCTTGACTAAGAACCATGAACCGGACATGAGATCGACACCATACCCCGAACCACTTCGGGGTTCCCCTTGTCTTGTTGCTGCCGTGGGACCCACACCAACCAACCGGGACCATATGGTCTCGGTGGTGGTCGAGTAGCCAAACCGAGACCCCCTCGGGGTTCGGTTTAGGCGCCGACCAAAAACAAACACCCCTAAAACACCCTTTTTTATTTACTCCAAAACCAATTCCATGTTAGATCTATGTTTTAATTAGGTTTTTAAAAAAAACACATGTTCTTAATTATTTAATAGATCGAATCAAAAAGAAAAGGGTTAAAAGAATTTACCGAATGCGTGGATCTAAACAAGGATGAACAAACACGAACACTTGCACCAAACCCAAGATCAAAGATCAAATAAACACCCCCTTGGTGTGTTTATGGGTGGCGGCCAAAAAAGAAAAAGAAGGAGAAGGAAGAACTTTTTAGGTTTTGTAAAAATTTTCTATAAAGTAAAAAAAATGAGTAGTGACTTTTCTTTTTACCCTTCTTTAGTAAATTTTGATATGGGCTTGGCCCATCTCTCCCTTGTTGCCGCGTGTAGGGGGCCCCACATGGGGTACCCGTACCGTTTTCCGTGTCTCGATGTTTAATTGTTCGTTCGTGTTTATTTGTGTTCACGTTTAATGTGTTCTCGTTAAATAATTACCGTGACCTAATATATTTATTTACGCTCGTAATAAATATATATACGTAATTAATAATAATTCGTGATTTAATTACGTTCATGATTTCATGATCGCATGTTCGTGATTAATTATTGTCAAATAATTATTGCATACTCGTGCGTAGTAAATACTTATCATGTTCTAACACGTACGTAATACGTAAAGTCCTAACACATAATCGTAATCATGCTATAATAGGAAAGTTTTAATCTAGTACGTACGATCTTAAGGGTACTATTCATGGTAAAAGCATGCGGGTTTTACAACTCTTCCCTCCTAAAAAGAATAATTCATCCCTGGATTATAGATAAAGTAAACTTGGAAAAGAAGAACATACCCGAATTCAAAATATAAAATGAGGGTAAGAAGCCCGGATAGACTCCTCTGTTTCCCAAGTGGCTTCCTGCTCGGTATGATCCCTCCATAGGATTTTTACGGATGGAATCGTCTTCCTTCTCATGACTCGTTCTTGTCTGTCAAGAACTCGTTGGGGTTCTTCTATAAAAGTGAGATCTTCACGTATCTGTTCCAGTGGATACTGAACCATGTGAAGGGGATGATACTAGTACCCTCTGAGTAAGGACACATGAAACACATTGTGCACATGCGAAAGCTGCGGAGGTAACGCCAATCGGTAAGATACTTCACCGACTCGTTCAATGATATCAAACGGTCCGATGAAACGAGGACTGAGCTTCTCTTTAATCCTGAAGAGTCTAACTCCACGTGTCGGCGAAACCTTAAGGAAGACGTGATCTCCTACGTTAAAATGTATGTCCCTACGATGCTTATCGGTGTAACTCTTCTGACGTGACCGTTCTTCCTGAAGTTTCTGCTTAGCTACAGCGATCTTTTCATTGGTCATCTCTATAATTTCTGGTCCTTCAAGTGTTCGCTCGCCAACGTGATCCCACAGATTGGGGGCGCGACACTTTCTGCCATACAACATCTCGAAAGGAGCACACTTGATACTCGCGTGCCAATTGTTGTTGTATGCAAACTCCACCAAACAGATGAAAAATCGTCCCAATCACCCGTCCATTCCAACGCACATGACCTCAACATATCTTCCAATGTCTGAATGGTTCGTTTCGACTGTCCGTCCGTTTGAGGGTGAAAAGCCGTGCTAAGGTTAAGTTATGTACCCCAAGCTTTCTGCAGACTCTTCCAAAAGCGCGAAGTGAATCGAGGATCTCTGTCTGAGACGATGCTGGATGGTGCACCATGGAGTCTCATGATCTCTCTTCTATACGTATCGGCGAGTTTACTTACCGGATCTTCCTTGCGGATCGGTAAGAAATGAGCTGATTTGGTAAGTCGATCAACGATAACCCAAATTGCATCGTGCTTCCTCTTGGTAGGCGGAAGACCAGTAACAAAATCCATGGTGACTTTGTCCCACTTCCACTCTAGAATATCTAACGGTTGAAGGAGACCGCCAGATCGCTGATGCTCGATCTTAACCTGCTGGCAGGTAAGACATTTGTAGACGTAATTGGCCACATCCTGTTTCATACCACTCCACCAAAAATACTGCTTGATGTCATGGCACATCTTAGTCGAACCATGATGTTAGAGAATGGGGAGCTATGAGCTTCAGCTAACAAGGCTTCCTGGAGTTCTTGGTTATCAGGAACACAAAGTCTCGTGCCCTGCCATACGATACCATCTGCATCTACTCTGAATTCTGTCTGTTTCTCCAAATTTTGCACTATCGCCCAGATTTCTCCGTCATCCTTCTGAGCTTCCTTGATCTTAGAGAGTAACTCGGGTTCTACTCTAAGATTAGCCCAGTAACCATGTTGTCCACGTACCATGATCTCGATGGCAAGTCGCTCCAATTCTCTTATGATGTCCTCTTTGATTTAAATGCCGTTGATCATTCCGGACTTCCTGCTAAGAGCATCTGCTACTACATTTGCCTTTCCGGGATGATGCTGTAGATTAATGTCATAATCCTTCAACAGCTCTAACCATCTCCTCTGCCTCATGTTCAATTCACGTTGAGTGAAGATATACTTCAATCTCTTCTGGTCCGTGAAAATGTCACATGATTCTCCATACAAGTAGTGCCTCCATATCTTCAATGCAAACACCACTTCTGCAAGTTCCAAGTCATGCGTGGGGTAATTTTCTTCATAAGGCTTAAGCTGGAGTGAAGCGTACGCGATCACTTTCCCATGTTACATGAGAACACAGCCAAGTCCCTTCCCCGATGCATCACTATAGATTTGAAATCCACTCGTACCGGATGGGAGAGTAAGAATAGATGCAGATACTAGCTTCTGCTTCAGGTCTTCAAAGCTCTTCTCTCGTTCTTCAGTCCAGACGAATTTCTCCCCTTTCCGCATCAGTTTGGTCAATGGTAGTGCTAAGCGGGAAAAGTTCTCCACGAACCTACGGTAATAGCCAGCTAAGCCTAAGAAACTGCGGACTTCCTTCGCTGATGTTGGCCTTGGCCACTTAGTAATGGCCTCAACCTTTGCTGGATCCATAGCGATTCCTTATGCTTATACAATGTGACCTAAGAATGCCACCTTGTCTAACCAGAACTCACACTTGGAGAATTTAGCATACAGCTGCTTCTGGCGAAGAATTTGTAGTACTGTACGAAGATGGTCTTCGTGTTCCTCCTTGGACCTTGAGAAAATCAGGATGTCATCGATGAAGACAATGACAAACTTGTCCAGAAATTCATGGAAGATTCTGTTAATCAAATCCATGAACACTGCTGGAGCATTTTTCAGCCAAATGGCATAATTACAAACTCCTAGTAGCCATAGCAGGTACGAAAGGCAGTCTTAGCGATGTCCTGCTCCTTGACACGTAGCTGATGATAGTCTGACCTAAGATCAATCTTGGAGAAGTGTTTGGCCCCTTGGAGTTGGTCAAACATATCATCAATACGTGGCAGTGGATATCTATTCCAGATAGTAATCTTGTCGAGCTCGCGATAGTCTATGCAAAGACGCATACTGTCGTCCTTCTTCTTAACAAACAAGA
Source organism: Glebionis coronaria (assembly GCA_025667525.1). NCBI lineage: Eukaryota > Viridiplantae > Streptophyta > Magnoliopsida > Asterales > Asteraceae > Glebionis > Glebionis coronaria. The sequence continues at coordinate 339,141,989 of CM046874.1, forward strand.
TCGGTGCGCCCCATGGTGATGCGCTTGGTCGAATGAAACCTCATTCAAGAAGTTCTTGCAGTTGATCCTTCAGCTCCTTCAGCTCTATGAGAGCCATGCGATAAGGAGCCTTGGAGATTGGTTCAGCTCCTGGAATAAGCTCGATATTGAATTCCACTTCTCGTGCAGGTGGTATGCCCGGAAGTTCTGCTGGAAAAACATCTTGGAATTCTGACACTATAGGTTGATCCTGAATTGATGGGGATTCAGCATCCATGTCGTGAACCGTAGCTAGATAACCCTCGCAGCCATGTGATAGTAGTGCACGCGCTTGCAGGGTAGATATGACTTGTACAAACCGTCCATGTATGAACCCGTTATGAATGTACTCTGGTGCATTAACGTTACCGAAGATAACTCGGTATGAATGGCAATCTATGGTAGCATGATGCTTGGATAACCAATCCATGCCCAAAATCATGTCGAAGTCATTCATGTCCAGCGGAAGTGCGTCAACAGGTCGAACCTTGTCGTCAAATTCTAGGGGAAGACTCTTGTATACATGGGTGATTAATACAGAGTCCCTCAAAGGCGTGGAAATAGTAAGCCTATTTTCTAGTGGCATGGGGAGCATCCTAATGTTCTTAGCATAAGCAGTAGAAATAACCGAGTGCGTAGCACCCGTATCGAAAAGAACACATGCAGCTTGACCATACATATACAAGATTCCAGTGATGGTACCTGTATACTTGTTGGCCAGGTCTCGAGATGTCGTGTAGACACGCCCGGTGGTAGGAGGCGGCTTGGAATCAGCATGTCCCGATGTACCCTCCATCTCGCCCTTACGGCAATCCTTCATGATATGGCCAGGAAGACCACACTTGAAGCATGCGTCAGGGTTACAGCGACATGGCCTCGGGTGCCTACGGTGGCAAGTAGAGTAAATAGGATGAGTAAATCCTCCAGAAGGTGCTCTGGCTGACTGGGAACCTGATAAAACATTTTACGTAAAACATGATAATTGGGTACAAAGGACAATGCGGATAATCGTTAGATTAAATACCATTGATAGCTGGACGGCTAGGCTGTGAACCTCTCTAGTTCCGGTCCCTACCATTTCCATGGTTCCTGGTAGAAGTTTTCCTAAAGTGTCAGAATATGAGTTATAACATGAAATCATAAGGAAATGCGTAAGTATTAGGACCTGCTGCTGTTGGTGTGTCCAGCATTGTTACGGTAATTATCATTACCGCCACGCCTATCTGTAGCAGAACGGTCGTTAGTCTGACCGTTTCCCTTGGGCTGATGAGGTTGCTGCTGAGTAGCCGGTTGAGACCGGTCCCCAGTTTTCTGCCTGGAAGATACATTTAAAGAGATGAATAATTGACATATATGGAAAGAATACGGATTGATCACCGCTTGAATACGAATGTGTTTGATTGTAACACACGACTTATAAAGATATAGAAATGTAGATGAAGATTAAACCAAAAAAAAGAAAGATTAGATTAGATGAAGGAAAAGAGAAAAACAAAAGATGTGAATTCCTAGTGAGAGAAACACAAACGTTTCTCTCTCTACAAAACAAATGAAATGGAAGACACACACACAAATGAGGCTTAGGAGGCCTTTTATACTAAGTAGTAAGTGTTTAGGAGGCCTTCCTCATTTGTGTGTTCGGGACTAATTCCCGTTACATAAACATTAATAACTAAGAACTCTCGACACCGTTGAATAGTATTTTTCACGAGCTTCGCAACGGTATATTATATGGCCATCACTTTAAATACGGCTAACAATCTCCCCCTAAGGGGTGGTCATGTAATATGTGACTTCACTTCGTTGGTGTTGCAGACTTTGAAGCTCGTTGTCTTGAGAGTTCTTTCATAGTTCCTTTCATGACTTGTGATCTTGGATCTTTGATCTTTGCCTTGACTTGATCTTGTAACTTTTCCAGCTTGTGTTCTTGTGTCTTTACCCACATACTCATGTTTTGAGTTGACATGAAAGCTTGTTAACAATCTCCCTTGATCATCAGAGTAGCGGAAGTCTTTGTATTTAGATGTTCTTGAGCTTTCTTCAATAATCCTGAATATGTGGCCTTGAATTGCGACTCTTGAGATAACGCCACCGTTTGCATTCCACCGGTTTCCCGTTATACAGTACGAATACTGTACCTGTGATCAGGTAAGTTCAAAGAACTTCCTTGACAGGATTTCCAGCTGTGGTAGCCGTTCTCAATACTTGAATATATCGAAAGATAATTCAAAGTAAGGAGTGAATCATGCAGTTCCATTCTGCTGATTAGGTCGTCAATTCACTTTCCTGGAACAAGTCTGAATCAATTAAGAATCAAACCATCGTTGCTTTCCAGTTGACACAAGTTTGATTCATATAGAATCGCACAAGTTACCTACCGCAGTGCTGTTTGATGATGACACTGGAAGGATTTCCATTCGTCACTGTAAATACTGAAAAGTATTACTCTGAATGTTCTGGCAAGATCATAAAGATATTGCGTCGAAACCTGGAACGAGTTTGAATCAATTAAGAATCAAACCACTGTTGCTTTCCAGTTAACATATGTTTAATTCAAGTGAATCTTACATATGACCTACCGCAGTGCTGTTTGATGTTAACACTGGAAGGATTTCCATTCATCACTGTGAATACTAAAGAGTATCACTCTGAATGTTCTAGCAATACCACAAGGATAGAGCGTAGGACTCTGTAAATCATCGCTTGTGTTCTAATGATGAACAACAACTGATCTATGGAATAAGTGTCCTAATGAGATTTTTGATGAATCTCGTTGGCTCTAGACTCTATAAGTGCACGTTTATTTGGTGATCGGAGGCTGGAGCAGACTGCCACCTATTCAATATCTACTATCTCGGAGTGAGAAAGTTGATAGAAATGAGTTGAACTCCGTGACAATAAAACAAACTTCTTTTGAGAGAAGCTTGAGTAGGCTAGGAAGGGTTGTGCATTGCATCACTGGGTCCATGATGCTTTGTCTTCAGTATCAGAAATCATCGAAGTGATTCTGATAATAGATGTATTGACCCGGTTTCTGCCTAAGTTGTATGGAGGGCTTCTTTCTTTACACCCTTTATCCTTACATTTCTTTTTCATTCTTCAACCCCTTAAATGCTTACCAAGACGTCATAACTAGCACCTTGTTGTGATTGTTCCAGTGCTAGCTTAAGTCATTAGTCGGTATTATTCCCGTACACTCAACTACTCCATCTTTCCTAAGGACTTCTAAGTTCTAATGGATTGTCCCTGGGAAGATCCCTCCGGTTCTGGTTGGATCATAGGACGAATACCTAACCACCTTTTGACACCAATACCATCGTGAATTTATGTGTTGAAGGGTATAGATATCGTGACCAGAAAAATCATTTGAAAATGCAGTCAAGGTGTTGATGAAATCAATGTTTACACCTTGAAAGTTTTCTATATCACCAAAAACGCTCCCCCTACATATGTGCATCAAAAAAGGAAGGTTTTTGCACATATTAGGAAGAGAAAGCACTTACATCAAAGATATTATCCAAGACAACACATTTTAATCACTATTCTCCCCCTCAAAAATTGCATGAAATTGAAATTTTTGTGAAATTAGTGATGAAACATAGAGAGAATAATGTGTCATGAAATTTTGGAACAACTGTTTATGAAATCATTATACTCCCCCTTGAAAAGAGATTCTATTTAAATAGGGGAGTATATGAGCACATTGTTTTGAAATACCTTGAAAAATTGTGCTCAAAAGTCCGTGAAAATTGGGTTCATGAGCTTAAAAGTTTGAATGTTTTGATAAAAGCTCATGACCGAGAAAAGCGAATTTCTCGTTGTTGAGGATAAGTCAACGACTTTCCTTTCTTTTGGGGACCGGGTTATAGTCTGACATGTGACTATAAGCCATTATGTTGAGCTCAAAACTTTGAATGTTTTGTGACAAGCTCAACCCGAGATAGATTGCTCTACCCGTTATTAGGATAAGTTATCTTTAAAGATACACTCGCCTTTATTTGAAGTTCGAGTTACAGTCTGACATTTAACTGTAATTCGTTTACATGAGCTTAAAACATGGAATGTTTTTATCGGAGGCTCATGACCGAGAAAAGTGAATTTCTCGTTGTTAAGGATATGTTATCATCCGTGATCAACTTTCCTTTATTTCAGGCACGAGTCACAATCTGAGGTAATTGCAAATCATATGAAGAAAGGGGAAATGACATGTTTTGAAAAACATTTGAACTTTCATTCGAGCTTTATGTACACACCCGTGTCGTTATTGAGCGACATTTCTAGGCACGTCCATATTATCGAAACTGAAAGACATGTCGAGAAGAATATTTTTGGTATTTTTGAAAGATTTTTTCGTTTTTTGTTTTGTTTTTATAGGCTTTATATTTTTGTATTTTGATTTTCAATGTTTTTTAAAATAATCCAAAATAGACCTTTGTACAGCAGAAGAGGGTGATGTTGTATGTACAGAATTGGAACCCTTTGAAGAAATGGATTCAGAATCCGCTGAAGTACCTGCAATGACAGAAGAATAATTTGCACAAATACTAGTGTTAGGAGTAACAAATGCATTTTCTACATTCAAGACACTCGCATTAGTGCTGGAGCAGGTGTCATCACTCTTCTTGATGGGAATCCACTTAAGACCGACTTCCTTAAAGATCCTACCCGTGGGTTTCCACTGAAGACTAGATCGAGGATTAGTGTTCTCTTGCACAGCGGAAGACTTCTTTGGAGAGAAACTAGATCCCGCATTGATCCACCTTGAGGATTTATTGTCATTGCTTTTCTTTGTGACGGGTGGGAATCTCCTTGTTGGCTTATGGGATTCTGCATTCTTTCTCTGTGTGAAAGCACGAGAGTTTACCTCATAGAGGTATTGCAGAATGCAATGAGCATGATTTCCATGGTGAATGCCCTTTTTGCACGAGGGGCATACAGTGAGTTTGGGATTCTTGAAAGGTCTTATGTACCTAGGGTTTGCTGACCGTTCAGGCACTATGTTCGAAACACGGCTACCTATTGGTGATTGCCAATTCCTAGGTTGTTGGGAAGGGGTCCTAGGTTTTGGTTGATTACCATTAGGTGTGTGTTGAACTCTAGCGGTTGTTGGTTTACTAGGTTTTGAATACACATGGTTTACTTTCTGAATGTTCCCTTTTTGCTTACTATCCCCTAGGTTTTTGGTTTGACCAACGTCATTTGAACCATTAGATTCCTTTGTGGGCGTAAGAGTCACACACTTGGGATTACTCTTAGGAGTAGTACAAGGTGCATTCACAGAGTTGTGTTTAGCAAGAGTGGGTTTTCTAAATGGAGGAACATAGAGTGAGATGGCTGGTTTTGGTACAGTCGATGGCACATCGGTATTAGGAGGTAACCTAGAAACATTAGAAGGCGGTTTTCCTAAGATAGATGGCTTTGGTACTTTGTACGCATTGGGTTGTCTAACAACTGATTTTACAACCTTAGCTTCCACAGTTTTCCCACCCATCTTTCCAACAAGTTTCTGCAACTCAGCAATCGCGATGTCTTTGTCTTGCAACTGAGCTTTCAGATCAGAAATATCCTTACTCTTTTCATTCAATTCACGAAATGATTCAGAGAGTTTTACTTGTAAATTATTGTCATCAGGAACTTTTCCAACTTTGGTTTGCAAAGCAAGTTCAAGAGAATGACAATGTTTCTGAAGAAAATCATATCGGTGTTGAAGAATCGTGAACTCTTTTTGATTAACATTTGTTGAAGGCTCACTGTCGCGACATTCACCTCCTAACTGAGCTCGTAGCTGTTCGATTGTTTGTTGTAGTTCATTGTAAGCTTTATCATACGAGAGTTTGTCATCCTTACATTCATCACATTTTTTGACATATTTATTCCAAAGATCGGTGAATTCGTTGTCCTTTTTGATGACATAAGACTCCATTTTCTCTTTCGTACGATCAAGCTCATTTTGGAGGGTTTCATTGTCTGACACAGAGATGTTTACCGCAACGGGGTTACTATCAACACAATCACCACTGTCACTTGCTTTCGAGAGACATGCAAGGTCGCTTTCCAAAACTTTAATTCTATCAAGAGATTCATCAGCCTCCTTCGCCAAAGATTTAAAGTCTTCAACAAATTTGGCTAGTTCTTTTAGAAAAGCGTTCTCAAGATTGCCTATCCTCGCATCAACTTGATTAATAATCGGATTGATTTCAGTATGAAGCACTTTTTGTAACTCGACATGAACGGGTGATGTAAAGTTTCCTCCAGTCATTTTGGCGTTAACAACCCGTTTGAGAATGACAAAATTATCTTTGAGCTCGTTAAGAAATCGTCGTGCAACACTCGGTTTAGGAGGATCCTCTGTCAATTCCTCACTAGGTAGCAAAAGCAATTCGGTACTAGTTTTAGATCGAACAAAAACCGTTGGAGGATTAAGTTTTGGATAGTAAACAGGTGTCACTTCTTTATCAAGCTTTTTCATTCTTAAGCGAGTTTCTTCAGCAAGTTCAGTAGTTTCCTCAGAATCATGCACACTAGGAGGATCATGCTCATCAGACATGAGCACACTACCATTATATAGAGTTTGATTTGTGGCCTGAACCTGCTTAAGATATTCTGGATTGGGAGGAAGAAGACAACCTAAAGCCATTTTGTAACGGGTGTAATTTATCTCATTCACTTTAGGTGCGAGCATATTTATCGTCTGCATAGATTGTCCACATTTTACCAAAAGGTTGTCTAAGTCCCTAATCCTATCCTGAGCATTGCAAAAATCCTCAAGAAGCCCATCTTCTCGAATTTTGAAATCATGTTTCAGCTTTTTTATTTCTCCTTTTAAATCAGAAACGATAGATTTTTCAGTTGAAAGCTGTTTATTAAGAGAGGTGATTTCATCATTCAATTCGCTTATCTTTTTTGCACTACTTAAATGTAAGGCATTTAATTTCTTAGTGGTGCATTTTTCTTGATAAACCGATGTAGCATGAGCTTGTTCAAGTTCCTTGATTTTAGCATGATGAATCTCAAAACTTTTCTCCCGTTCCTTATATCCCGTAAGCTCAGTGGTCAATTTGGCATTAGTTTCTCTAAACTTATTATTAACCACATTCGCATGAGCAACATCCTTGGCAAGCTTATCAAATAATGATTTATAATACGCATGCGTCTCGTCAGGAAGAGTTGTAGGTTGGCCTACTTGATCCCCACTAAGGTCCACACTGGGTGCATTAGAAATAATATTGATATTATTCGTTTGAACCCCGTGTGTCTCAGTGGAAGGCTCAAGTGACTCAGTATACTCTTCCTCCTGATTAGACATATTATATAAATCATTATCATTGAGACGTGGGTGTACCTCAGAGGAACCGTCTGAATCATACACAGGAGTTCTGTCAGGTTTAATTACCGATGTGGATGATTGCTGTGTATTAGCCATCAAGATGGAGTCGGTAGTCACCTCTTCTTCCTCATCATATGCTGCTGCAGATGCCATGAGATCAAACTCTTTAGCTAGAAGTGGAATTCCTGCTTCTTCCTTTTGTGCTATAAGAAGCTGAGACTGGAGATGGGCAGCATTCCTCTTCTTTCTTACATGGCTATCACGATGCTCAAAATCCGCAGCATTATTGTCTTGTTGATAAGTCATAGTAGAAGTCGTGTGAAAAACAGGATCTCAATTCGTAGAAAGCGTGTGTTGGGGTGTTAACAAAATCAAAGTTTGCCAAAATTTTCCAGCCCGACAAAAAAATTCCTCAGTCCGACAAAACGGTAATCCGAAAAAATTTTGAAACACTAAAATGCGAAATCGAGTTAGAAATAGCCAATAACTAGTAGGGAAAAAGTTTGAAAAAATGAAATTTTTAATGAAAAATAAAACCTAAAAAATTTGAAATTTGGCCTAAAAATTTGAATTTTGGTCCGAAAATTTGAATTTTTGGTTGAAAATTTTTTCGCATAGCCAAAATTTGAAATTGAAGCTTAAATGGCCTAAAAATGGTCTAGGAAAAATTATTATTATTATTATTTTTTTTTTTTTTTGATCTTCGTGTAAAGTATGTTCCGAGACTAGTCTAGATAGTGGCTAAGTCTAAAAATTACTCAAACAGAATTTCCATCGGAATGTTGATCGGAATGATCCATCGGAATGTCCCTCTATCGGAATGTCCCTCTATCGGAATGTCCCTCTATCGGAATGTGCAGATCGGAATCCTAGACCGGAATGTGTAGATCGAAATCCTAGATCGGAATGTGTTGATCGGAATCCTAGATCGCAATGATGACCTGTCGGAATGCTTAGATCGGAATGTTCAGATCGGAATCTTCAGATCAGAATGTGGCTAAGATCAATTTGGCAGAGTAGCGTCTCAAAGTTCCTTAAAAACCGTCGGAATCCCAGATCGCAAAGAACGATCGGAATGTCCAGATCGGAATAGGTATCGAAATCTTTAGATCGCAAAGTAAAACCCTTGGGTTATTGCGATCAAAACCGTACTTACCTTTCCCGAAATTGTAGCTATCGCAATAAGAGAACTTTCTTCCAACTTTTTAGGCAACGATTTTGGCAACTTTTAGGCAACAAATTAGCAACTTTGAGGCAACAAACTCGTGTTTTTGAGCGAACCAAAATACCCACAACACGAATACTTGGAACAACAAAAAACACGAAAAATTTTTTGAATCTTTAGTAAAAAAATCAAAAACCCACGGAATTAACAAGAAACAAGGACAACACCAAAGAGCTATCCACGAATCCCTTGGCGAATGATACCACTTGTTTGATTGTAACACACGACTTATAAAGATATAGAAATGTAGATGAAGATTAAACCAAAAAAAGAAAGATTAGATTAGATGAAGGAAAAGAGAAAAACAAAAGATGTGAATTCCTAGTGAGAGAAACACAAACGTTTCTCTCTCTACAAAACAAATGAAATGGAAGACACACACACAAATGAGGCTTAGGAGGCCTTTTATACTAAGTAGTAAGTGTTTAGGAGGCCTTCCTCATTTGTGTGTTCGGGACTAATTCCCGTTACATAAACATTAATAACTAAGAACTCTCGACACCGTTGAATAGTATTTTTCACGAGCTTCGCAACGATATATTATATGACCATCACTTTAAATACGGCTAACAGAATGTTTACCTCTTGTCGGGTCTCTAAGCTTCCCCGAACTCATCTCTCTCTTGCAGCATCTCCAGCTTACGTGATGCATCGACCACTTGTGCTACAGTGTTGAACGTAGCACACACCAGATTGTTCGCGACCGATGTGCGAAGAGCCCACCTAAAGTGGTGTGCGTGCTCTTCAGGAGTACCTGCAGCCGCACCAAGGAAACCAGCTAAGCGAAGAAAGTGCTGCATAATCTCGTTGCTATTCTCCCCAGCTCTCTGTCGGATCGCATGGTACTCTCTCTTGAGCTTGTCCTGCTCAGCCTTGGGAAAGAACTGCTCCATCATCCTGTCCTTGAACTGAGCCCAAGTCAAACCAGCAACCCACTCGTCACCAACCTCAGTCTGCATCAATGCTAACCACCAATTTAGCACATCGCCTTCGAACCGATAGCATGCTAACCTCGCCTTGTACGCGGGGTCACAACCCATAGCATTGAAAATCTTCTCGATGTGAGCCAACCAGCTTTCAGCATCACTGGGGCTATTTGTCTTCTCAAAAGCTCGAGGACGGAGCTTGTTGAATCTCTCCAGCCATACTGCTAATGTCACTGGAGGAGGAGGAGGAGGTGCCTGATTATGCTGCTGATTGTTGGCAGCTTGAACTTCAGCCCTGATGTCGTTCCTCAGTTGAGGAAGCAAAGCTTGCATAGCAGCTTGAATTGCAGCATTGAGCTGTTCCTGTTCGCGTGTGAGAACCATCTGACAGTATAACATAAAACATATGATTAAACAGATCAAAACATAAAATATATATACATGAAAAAAAATTTATACCAAAATTTCAAGAGAAAAATTTTATGCAAGAAAATTTTGTGTATGAATGCATGATGCAGCTTTATGAAAACTTTTGTATGCTCGAGAATTAATGCCTATGGTCAGTTCACCAAAAAACAAAAGACATGGCAAGGGGACGCCTATGGGTCGGTCCCAAATATAAAAGTTTCGATAAAACACATGCGACTAAATAGGGCCAGTCCTGTACCAACCATTACTTAGTCATAAATATGCGACAATGACATATATATGTATGCGTAAAAATGATGAATACATGAAAACAACTGTCAGTTCTAGGAAGACCGTAGTGACTACCCACTAATCACAGGTCATATTTGAGAGCCTACAGGTCGAAGCCTTGGCTCTGATTCCATAATTGTAACACCCCATTTTGATAATGGAAATGTCACACGTAATTATGGCGTCTCATCAAAGCATACAAGGAAAAATGTCTAAACATTACATGACCATAAAAGGAAAATACCGGAATCAAACATCGGTAGTCCAAAAGTAAAGCTCATCACACACAAACATAGTATAGTAAAGGAAAGGACTAAAAAATATCCATAGCAAATGTATCAAAAGAAAGGTAATGCATAAAGTAAAGAAAGGCTAGAAAGCTTCCAGTCCATATGCACGTACGCTTAAAGTCTACGAGCGTCCCTGAGTACCTGCCGTTTTGGGAACATAGAAAAGGAAAACGGCTAAGCAATACGCTCAGTGCACGGATGTACAATAAAGCATGAATAGGATAAGCATATAACATATAACAACGGAAGAAACTAAGTCCCGAGTAACCTGATTAAGTCTTGATAAAACTGGTTTTATAGTTTGAAAAGCCTTGTGTTTATCTTGTAAAAACTGTTTATCATATTTTACCATTAGCCAATATAGGTCATGAAAATCCACCGTGCATGAATACTTGGAGGGGTGACCTCATCATGCAAATTAGAGGGGCTGCCTCTAATTTAATATACTGGTTTTGGGTAGGAGGGATCAGCTCCTTGTGAAGGATGCAAGGCACACACCACATTCACCATGAAATCCTGACTGAAAACATGTAACTAGGATGCACCCATACACCCCACATGATAAATATAATATAAATGGCCAAAAGCTGAAGGGACGCCACGAGCAATCACTCCGCCGTGGTGAAGTCATAACATCAGTGCTTCTAATGTTATGGTTATGGTACCTCCATAACTAGGTGAAACTAGTCATGCATGTATATGGCTATAGGTATTCTAAATTAAACATAAGCAAATCAAACACATAACTTATACTACGGGAAAACATTTGGCTGCATACGGGGAATCCTAATAAGGAAAGAATGTCCATACTGAAAGGACGGGAATCCGTACCTTATGTCCAGTGAACGAAGAAGACGAACTGAGAGGAATCCTACTTCCGTATCACTAATGCTACATAAATACATACATGAATAAGTATCTGCTTACTAATACGTAACTGATTTGATGTCATGTCTTAGCTTATTTCATATGTTCTTATCATGTTTTACTGCTTTTAAGCCTTAAACTGTGTTTATCTTATATTCTGTTTACTCTGATTAAGTATTTCTGGTATTTCATGTATTATTATACTTACTATGTAATAATAAGTAACTTTTCAAAAATAGTAGGTTTCCTAAAATAGAAAGTTTCCAAAAATAGAAAGTTTCCAAAAATAGAAAGTTACCAAAAGTAGAAAGTTTCCAAAAATAGAAAGTTTCCAAAAATAGAAAGTTTCCAAAAATAGAAAGTTTTCAAAAATAGAAAGTTTCCAAAAAGAGAAAGTTTCCATAAATAGATTAGCTGCCTTATTTAAATAAGTTTCTAAAAATAGAACGTTTCCATAATTAGATATAAGTTGGTTAAATAAGCTAAGTATATAAGCCTAAGTGTTTTCATGATTATTTTCTATGTCATATGATATAATGTATAGTTTATTAATTATTTCATGTAATTAAAATAAACTATAGGTTAAAATATTTAATTAAAGTATATCATGTTTTTAATTAAATAAAGTTAAATACTTAGGTTAAAACATGTATTATTATTTATTAATAATATAACCTAAGTCATGTTAATTATTTAATTATAACCATGGTTTTTAAATAATTAATTAATTATAAGTCTAAAAATATAAAATACTTAGGTTAATAATTTCATGATTTTAATAATTAAAATAACCTAAGTCATGTTATTAAATTAATCATGTCATATTTATTAATTTAATTTTAACATAAGATTATAAAAAAATAATAATCTTAACATACACCGTGAACAGGATCTTAACTAAGAACCATGAACCGGACATGAGATCGACACCATACCCCGAACCACTTCGGGGTTCCCCATGTCTTGTTGCTGCCGTGGGACCCACACCAACCAACCGGGACCATATGGTCTCGGTGGTGGTCGAGTAGCCAAACCGAGACCCCCTCGGGGTTCGATTTAGGCGCCGGCCAAAAACAAACACCCCTAAAACACCCTTTTTGATTTATTCCAAAACCAATTCCATGTTAGATCTATGTTTTAATTAGGTTTTAAAAAAAACACATGTTCTTAATTATTTAATAGATCGAATCAAAAAGAAAAGGGTTAAAAGAATTTACCGAATGCGTGGATCTAAACAAGGATGAACAAACACGAACACTTGCACCAAACCCAAGATCAAAGATCAAATAAACACCCCTTGGTGTGTTTATGGGTGGCGGCCAAAAAAGAAAAAGAAGGAGAAGGAAGAACTTTTTAGGTTTTGTAAAAATCTTCTGTAAAGTAAAAAAAAATGAGTAGTGAATTTTCCTTTTACCCTTCTTTAGTAAATTTTGAGATGGGCTTGGCCCATCTCTCCCTTGTTGCCGCGGGTAGGGGGCCCCACATGGGGTACCCGTACCGTTTTCCGTGTCTCGATGTTTAATTGTTCATTCGTGTTTATTTGTGTTCACGTTTAATGTATTCTCGTTAAATAAATACCGTGACCTAATATATTTATTTACGCTCGTAATAAATATATATACGTAATTAATAATAGTTCGTGATTTAATTACATTCATGATTTCTTGATCGCATGTTCGTGATTAATTATTGTCAAATAATTATTGCATGCTCGTGCGTAGTAAATACTTATCGTGTTCTAACACGTACGTAATACGTAAAGTCCTAACACGTAATCGTAATCTTGCTATAATAGGAAAGTTTTAATCTAGTACGTACGATCTTAAGGGTACTATTCATGGTAAAAGCATGCGGCACAGTTTCTTAAGCCCCAGCCACGTGTACCAATCAGAATCAAGAAAGAACAGTCATACGGATCACACTATTCCAAAGGATAGAGATCCGTGTGACTATTTACCAGCCAATCCCTTGAAGCCACGTCATCATCTTCTTCACGCCATCATAGCCATCGAACCACTGACTTTCATGGAAAGCTTTCAACATGAAAAATGCTTGCAATGATGAGACGAACATAACTGCATTAACCAATTAACCAGTCGTTGCCTATATCACAAATCCCCAATTCGTTTTTGACGGATGAACCCTAATTCCACATGTCATCACCTCATTAGTCTAATTGATTGTCATTCCCTGACATCTTGTTACATTACCAAACCCCCATCACCCACACGCTTTCCCAGAAGTCCCTAACTGCCTTTAAATAGCAAAGACGCTCCTTCATTTACACATAGTTCATTTTCTAGCTTAGAATTTACGCAAATTTCCTCTCATTAGCTTGTTTTGTACTTAGTATAGAATTTGTAATCCTTTCATTCCAATCCTGTACCTCAATTCACTTCAAATTAATAAAAACGCCATTGTTACTGTTCATCATCTTCTCCATTGAATTCTACTGTTATGATTGTTGTTCTTGTTGTTGTGTTGTCATCCTAAGCTTGATTACAAGCTTTAGAAGCCATCACTTCATCATTTGATCCATTGAGTTGCTGTTTGAAATCACAGAGTTTAAATCTATGATTTCTGTTGTTACTAGTGTTGACTTAGCTTGAATAGGTTCTTGTGAAGGTGTTTAAGTAATCTACATCAAAGGTCTGGCCTGGATGTAAGGTTGTCTCTAATTTTCATAGTAGGCACAAATTAGGCTTGATGTGTAAATGCATGAAAAAACTTGATATTACTTGATTCAATTGCTTCTACTTGCCTAATATGATCTATTTTAGTGTTTGTGATACCTGTTATAGCTTATTTTCCACTAGATCTCCTTAAGTCTTTGTTTAATTTTTTTTAGCCTGTTAAGGAGTGTTTGGATAAGCTTTTAGTTAGCTTATTGTTTAAGATGTGGTAACTAGGCTGTTAGCATCACATTAGACTCCTTTTAGGTGCTTTAAAACAGTCAAACATTTAGCCTAAAGCTAAGTCAAACAGGATCAAAAGTGTGTTGTAAATTGTCTTAACTATCATAAAAGTTTTCTAAACAGTCAACTTTATAAGCTTATAACTCTTTCATAAACCAGTAATAGAGTCTGAATTTAGGGTCAACAGATTGCCTATAGTATAGATTTTAATTTTTTAGCTATAAAGTTTTCATTTAGCTTATTGGATAAGCCACAATTTAGCCTAGAAAATAGTTGATTAGATCATTATTCCACTGTTTGCTTATTCAATTTTCAAAAGAGCTTATCCAGTCATCCACTAGCTTAATTCTTTCAGTTGCTTATTGTCATCTTAAGTTCATTTCTGGAGTTTTTGGAGCTTATTGGTAAAAGTCAAAAAGTCAACTTAGCTTTTGATAAGGTGTTTTGGACAAAAGCTTATTTTTGCTTATTAAAAATAAAATTTCAAAAAGTTCTCAGATAGATCTTAATATTCTCAGCTTATTATCATTGTCAATGAGTTTCAGCTTATTTAGATAAGCCAATTCTTCCAAGTCTTAAAAGTGGCTTATTGGAAATTATTCTTTGAGCAATCTAGCTTATCTCATAAGCTCTTTTTAATTTTGGATAGTTAAATTTCCATTTGAAACATTTTGCAACTTGTTTGAGCTAAATTGGTTATGTAATAAGCTCATATGCTTATTCTTGAATTAGCCCGTTTTTCTCTTTACATTTTTCATTAATTGCTATATAGTCCTTCCTTTATTTTGTTTCTTTTTTAGCACGAATAGTTAATTGCATACGTATCCCTGTACTTTTCATTTCATTTCATTTTGGCCCAAAAGACAACTGAGCTGGGTTTGTTTTTGGGCCGGTTTTAGCAATTGGGTTGTTTGGTTTTTGGGTTTAAACGTGGGCTTAGCTTTGCTTAAAAACCAGTTTAAGTTTTCAAAATTAATAAACAATTTTCAAAAATAGAATTTAAATAAAAAATAGATGTTAAT
The DNA here is from genome assembly GCA_025667525.1 of Glebionis coronaria. Classification (NCBI taxonomy): domain Eukaryota; kingdom Viridiplantae; phylum Streptophyta; class Magnoliopsida; order Asterales; family Asteraceae; genus Glebionis; species Glebionis coronaria. The sequence continues at coordinate 339,157,278 of CM046874.1, forward strand.
AAATACAAAAATACTCCGTCCGTCCCAAAATTATTGTCCATCTTTCCTTTTCCGATTGTCCTAAATTTATTGTCCACCTTTAAAATAAGATAGAGAATATAGTTCGAGTTTACCATCTTACCCTCACTTGTGGTTATTATTAAAAATATTAAAGAAGTTTTAAGTTAATTAGTTAAGGGTAAAACTGTCATTCTTCGAAAAGTATGAGAGAGAAATCTGTAATAATTATGTATTTTCTAAACTGTGGGATTCTTTTCTGGTGATAATAATTTTGGGACAGGGGGAGTAATAAAAAAATATATAAAAAATATAAAAATCAATTCTAAACTTTGGGCATTTTTACATTTATGTTTTTGGGTATTTTTAGATTTTTCATTTTCTTAAATAGCATTTACATTTTATTTTAAATTCTTGTGCTTTATATACTTGTACTTTATGTTTTCATTGTGGTACTTGCACTTCCTTTTAGTATAGTACATATACGTAGTAGATACTATTTTTACCATTTTTACGTGCTTTGTGAATTAGACATAAATAGCAAATATTTTATTGAACCAAAAACGATTAATCTCTACGTTGAAATTTCATATCAATTCGAGCCGATTCGAGGAAAAACGATTATACTAAAAAATGAATATTAAATTGGCGCCGTTGCCGGTTCGATCTCGATACGATTGACGATTTTTCGTGAGATGATTTGGATTTTGGGATCCGTTCACTTTTGAACGTTGTTTTTCTTGTTAAAAAACCAGAAATATAAAAAAAATCAAAAACATAAAAATACAAAAAAATTCAAAATCACAAAAGCATATTCTTTCCTAAGAATTGCACCAAAAAAAAATCCAAAAAGTAACACTTTTTCTAAAGTGTTAAACAAAAAATATTAAGTATTAGTATACATATTTTTTTTCCTTAAATCGTTTTCTCTCATCCTTTTCTTGTGAATATATCTTCTTGAAAAAAAAATACAATAATATTTTCTTTTTACTATAATATATATATATATATATATATATATATATATATATATATATATATATATATATATATATATATATATATATATATATATATATATATATATATATATATATATATATATATATATATATATATATATATATATATATATTACGTGTACGTAGATACGAACAATCAATACACATATCTCCATAAGTATTGCTTTGTAATACACCGTGATTGTTGGCGTTCCAGTGCTTTTCACGTGTATCGATCAAAGTTAATTAAGGCACAATAGATAAATACTACGAGCTATCTGATCTAGAGATATAACTCACTATGTGGGGGGGGGGGGGGGGGGGGGGTATAAGGAGAGTGTATTTCACATTCGAAAGGAGAAGGCTCTTAAGTGCTTCACGGTGCCTCGATCCTCCGCTCCCTTGTGATTCTTTTGAAGGTGATAGTAGTAAGTGGTGTGTCACCCAAGTAGTATTACGTATATATATTTTTTTAGCTTTTTAATATCGAACCTCGATTGGGGTAATCCCTCCCCTTTCAAAGTAATCAAGGGCAATCCCATTACTCCTTGGTTTTTAGTTGTATGCGCACTCGCGCGCGTACACACATACCAAGTGGTGTACTGATAGATGTAGTGATACGCGTTTAGGAAAACAACGTATAATGGGCAAGTATTATACTCGACGATTTAGGAAAACCGACAAGTCGAATAAATGCGGGTTCGTTCTCGAAGGAGGTGTGTGGATTAATGTGAAAATATATAAAATCAAGTTTGGATTAGTGACGGTTTTTGTTTAATGAGAGAAAAAGTAAAGACGAGATAAGACTACGGTTACACTACGACGTATTGATGTAAAACGCTGACGTAATTACGTAAAACGTGACGAAAATAAAAATTAAAGCTAAAAACAATTTAAAAATTAAAACTAAGTCTAAAATAATATAAAAAAGAAAAAAATCCAATAAATATATTTTAAAACCTTTTATTAATTAAATATTCAATTTTAAATGCTAATTAAAGCCCTAAAATTAAATACAATTAAGAAAAAGCACAAAATATTATTTTATTGAACTAATAAATCACTTATATTATTTAAAGACTAAAAAGTATTTTTCCTAAATTTTTAAAACTATTTTTCTATTTTTAAATCAATGAAAACTATTTTTAAACTAAAATAATCATAAAAATAATAAAATAATGATAAAAATGATTTGACAGTTTTAAAAATCCTAAATTATACTAATGAACAGTAGAAAAATGAAATAGTTTGAAAAAAGTAAAATTTTGCACTAAAAGACAAAACTGATTATAATTAAAACCCTAATTAAACTAAATTAATTCTAAAAATTAATTAAAAAGTGAAAAGTAAAATGTTTTTAAACTAAAATTCTTAAAATGTTTTTCTAAATCTAAGAAAAATTATAAAACTGAAAAATATAAAATTTTACCACTAAAAGACAAAAACAGAATATTAAAAACTATTTTAAAATGCAATTTAATCAAAAAATAATAAATGAACAGTAAAATAAAAAATAATTAAACAGAAAAATCAAAAATAAAATAAGAAAAATTACAAAATTGGTTTGAAGATCTAATTCCTATTTTAGGCCACTAAAGACAAAAAGGTAAAAAAACTGATGTTGACACTTAACTAGGTTTTGTCTGTTTGTTGGGCAGTACCATGTTTAACACTAGCAAGAGGAAGTTAGTTCCCACTGCTAGTTATAAAAAATAGGTCTGGTGGTTAATAAGCTTAGGAAAGCTTATTTAAGAGCTTTTTCTTGGACAATAAGGCACCCCTACACTCAGTGGAGTGTAGGGAGTCTATATAATCACAAAAACACACAATTACTTAACAAAAATCACACAAAATAGGTCAAATCAGTTACTATATTGGACTAGGGGGGTCTGATGAACAGTACTGGACTATATGGCACAAAAACGAATTTCTAATGCTCAATTCTTGCTTAATATATATCCCAACTACAAGATAGCTACCCACAATCCTAAGTTAACCTAATTTCTAATAGGTTACAAGTTTTCAGCTCAAAAACAAAAGAATTACCTCTAAAACAGACTTACTGAATATTTTTACCAACTTGAACACACAAAATGTTTCAAAACCTATCAATATAGAAAACTAGTAATAGAACAACCTATCACTAATAAATTAAGTGTGTCTAATAAGCTTTTAACCTACTTGTTGTCACCTAAGCCGGTTTAAAATTCATTCCCAAACACTCCTTAATTTCAGAAAGTAAACTTTAACAAAAAAATTATAATCAAATCACTACCAAACTGATGTAAACTAACTCAAACATATATCATGCAACTGGACAAGAAAAAACAACCTATGAAACTAACATGAAACAGTTAACTACCCAAAGTCACACATAGCATACCAAGTGCAAATCCAAAGCCAAAGATTCAAACTAATGGAGGGTTCAAGCCTGAAAAGTACCTTGTGGGACCCACATCCGGGCCCCACTATGGCTGAAATGCCATCTCCATCAAGCAGGGAGCTTGATCTAGGACTTGTGAGGTGTTGTTTAGTGTAGAGAGGTGATGATGGTGGATATCAAAGATCACACCACCCAATATATCTTCAAAATGGAATACCTGAAAAAGTGAAACACACCAAGTTATCAAAATCTTGAACCACAAGCTTGTTGTCAGCAAGCTTATGGTTTGAGCTTTTGGTACAGTAATGACACAAAGACAACAATAAAGCTGATGAATCTTAAAAATAACTTTTGGGACAATCTTTAAAAACCACTTTTGAAATCTCAATCTCTTAAAACCATAAAGTAACTATGAGTAATAAGAAGACCTATAGGCTTATCTTGTCAGGATAAGCTCATAAGCTAGCTTATGATTGATAGGATCTTAGAACGGGCTTATGCCAAAAAAAACCTTTGAGTAAGAATTTTATGACAAAACTATTATCACTTTTTCAGAAAGCTTTAGTTCATTACACTACTTGAAAACATAAAAAAGAACACAACTTATGCAAATTTAACTTAAAATACTTTGATTATTCATTAATAAGAAAAAAAATTACATAAGTTGGAACAAGGAACCATAGTCACAGGAGACTTGGTATTTATACAAGAAATAAGAAGGATCTAGACTACATACCAATAAGAAAACCCTAGCATCTCTAATCCCGAATTTACCCTTATGTCTTGAACTTGCATCTTTGGTCAAACAAGCCATGTGATTGCTGAGTAGATTCCAGCTATTGTTGTATGATCACAGTCCTTGAAAAACCCTTAGGAAACACGAAAACCTTGTGAGTCGTTGATACTCTGCTGTCAATTTTTCTTGGAGTCCAAAAGTGGGTCAGGGGAGGACATGGGTGGTCACATGAGTGCAGGGTATGTTTTTTTTGGGAGTGGGAATGGCTTATTGGTTGTGTTAATTATGTTTCTGGAAGGTTTGATCGTTTGATTTTAGGTAATGAAGATAAACCCAATTAGGGTTCTTGGGTGTTTATCTGGGGATTAAGGGATGAATAGAAGTTGTTACCTGATATGTGTGAAAACACACATCTTTTCTACCACTTAATTACAATAATAACCGGACCAAAACGTGTATTTTATGTCTTTTATGTCGGAATTATGCGTGGTTTGTGTTTTTGTTGTGATTTAGGACGAAAAGGTGAAAAGTGGAGAAAACACGGGAATTCACGGGCATTTACGGACTTTTATTGAAGAAAAAGATGAAAGACGAAGTCAAGAAGTCAAGAGTGCAAAAAGAACGGAAGTCCAAGACCAATTCTGAAGATTTATCGAATAAAAAGTCAAAAGACAGAAGTTTATCAAAAGCCGAAGAATTCAAGTCTATTTTATTGAAGAATTTAAAGACGAGTTCAAAGAAATCCCGAAGCTAAAAGTCCTTTAAGTCCAAGTTTAAAGAAGATTAGAAGAAAAGGACTAAGCATGCAATTAATGAAGATTAAAGAAGGAAGGACTTAAGCTTGTAATTAAGAGAAAAGGAAAGAGGGGAGGAAGCTTCCTAATCCTCCCCTATATATAGATTAGATCATTAATCATTTTTCTTTGTTGGCTAGATTGACAAACTAGTTCTTCCACCTTTATTTTATTGCACTTTTAATTACTTGCACCTTTAATTACATGTCTTGCACCTTATTTACCATTTAATTTCAAGTAAGTTTTTCTTTTTAATTCTCGCACCTTTACTTTATCTTGTTGATCTCATTCTACCTTTCTTTAATCTTTGATTTATATGCTTTTCGCCTTGTTAATTTGTTGAAAGATTTCATTTTTATGCTTTTGATTGTTCTAAACCATTTATTTTCATAGCTTATTTTGTTTATTTTCAAGTTTATATAGTTTTTATAAAAGTTATTTTCGTATAAAAAGTTGTTTTTCTTAAAGCTTATTCATTTCTTGTTTTAAAAGTTGTTAAATCTCAGTCTAGTAGCTTATTTTCATTCGGTTTACCTTAGGATTTTCGTCTTGTGCTTATTAGAATCATAGCTTATTTTTCTAGCTTATTTTGTACTTTTTCTGCCGTATTCCGATTGATCAAATCGGAAAAGGGTTTTAACTTTCCGATTGGGGGGTGTTTGTTGTATTCCGATTTGGGCATTTGGCTATCATTCCGATCTGGACCTCACTACACATTCCGATTGAGGGGGCTTTGGTATTCCGATCAGGAGAAGGTAAGTGGGTATTCCGATCAGATTAAGTGACATATTCCGATTGGTGCTTTTCGCCTCATTCCGATCGAGGTGTTGATTGGATATTCCGATCACTGGTTCCGACCAGCATTCCGACCAGATCTCTTCCATATTCCGATCAAGGTTAGTTTACATTCCGACCAGGTAGGTTTGTGGTATTCCGATTGGATAAGTGACAGCATTCCGATTTGGTTCCGACCAACATTCCGATCTAAGGTAATTGTGGACTGATCGGAATATATTCCGATTGGGTTGTTTTTCTTTATACTTTGTCTTGTTTAATTTTTACATCATCATTTTAATACTTGTCTAACTTTAATTCTCGTCACACTTTAATTTTTAGTCATTTAAGTAATTTACTTTCCGTCACATTTTTAAATATCGCACCTTTCGTTTAATTAGAATTAGATTTAAATTAACGCCATTTTATTTTAACGCATTTTACTTTAACGACATTTACTTTTAAGTCTTTGCACATTTAAATTTAAAAACAACCAAAAATATTTGTTTTACCAAATTCAATAGAGTCACACTTTAAGCCGGGAATCAATTCGTTAAGATATCGAGAACAAGAACTTTAATTTTTTATACGTGCAAAAGCTTTGTATCAACCACAGTGGGGATTCACCTTCGCTCCTCTGGGGTTTATTCATAGCATTCCCAAAACCCAAGGTATGTTTTTTGATCTCTTTACTTTTAATGTTTATAATTTTCTATCTCTTTAATAAAGGCCAAAGTGGATTGATTATGATGAAAAACGTAAACATGCTTTGTAACTAATGCATTGCATGAGGACATTGCAATGGTCAAGTGTAGAGGATTTGATATGTGTGAAAACACACATCTTTTCTACCACTTAAATACAATAATAACCGGACCAAAACGTGTATTTTATGTCTTTTATGTCGGAATTATGCGTGGTTTGTGTTTTTGTTGTGATTTAGGACGAAAAGGTGAAAAGTGGAGAAAACACGGGAATTCACGGGCATTTACGGACTTTTATTGAAGAAAAAGATGAAAGACGAAGTCAAGAAGTCAAGAGTGCAAAAAGAACGGAAGTCCAAGACCAATTCTGAAGATTTATCGAAGAAAAAGTCAAAAGACGGAGGTTTATCAAAAGCCGAGGAACTCAAGTCTTATTTATCGAAGAATTAAAAGACGAGTCCAAAGAAATCCCGAGACAAAATTCATCAAAGTCCAAGATTAACAAAAAGATTAAGAAGGAAGGACTTGATGGTGCAATTAACAAGAAAGGAAGGAGAGGAGGAAGCTTCCTCTAACCACTCTCCTAATCTCCTATATATAGCCATTAGGATTATCATTTTACTCTTGTTAGCTAGATTGACAAACTAGTTCTTCCACCTTTATTTTATTGCACTTTTAATTACTTGCACCTTTAATTACATGTCTTGCACCTTATTTACCATTTAATTTCAAGTAAGTTTTTCTTTTAATTCCCGCACCTTTTTATCTTGTTGATCTCACTCTACCTTTCTTTAATCTTTGATTTTTATGTTTTTTATCTTGTTTACTTGTTTGAAGATTACATTTTTATGCTTTTGATTGTTTTAAATCATTTATTTTCATAGCTTATTTGGTTTATTTTCAAGTTTATAAAGTTTTTATAAAAGTTATTTTTATATATAAAGTTGTTTTTCGTAAATCTTATCCTTTTTGTGTCTTAAAAGTTGTTAAATTTCAGTCTAGTAGCTTATTTTCATACGGTTTGCCTTAGTGTTTTAGTCTTGTGCTTATTAGAATCATAGCTTATTTTTATAGCTTATTTTGTGTACTTTTCTTCGTATTCCGATTGGGGTAAATCGGAAAAGGGTTTATTTATTCCGACCATAGCTACCTTGGCTTGGTCGGAAAAGGGTTTCATTATTCCGATTGGTGGTGTATCTTGGTATTCCGATCGGAGCAAGGTAAGTGGGTATTCCGATTGGGACTAGTGACAGTATTCCGAGCAGTGCTTCACTCCTCATTCCGATTGAGGTACATGTTTGGTATTCCGATTGGGACTAGTGACAGTATTCCGATCAGAAGGTTCCAAACAGCATTCCGACCAAGTCTTCCCCGTATTCCGATCACAAGTAAGTTTATATTCCGATTGGGGTTTGTCAGGATATTCCGATCGTGGGTAAGTGACATATTCCGATTGGTTGTCTGATCAATATTCCGATTTGGGGTAAGCTAACATTCCGATCAAGGTGTGATCGGAATATATTCCGATTGGATTTATTTTCTTTATACTTTGTCTTGTTTAATTTTTAGTTTATGTTTTTATACTTTGTCTAATTTTAATTCTCGTCACGCTTTTATTTTTAGTCATTTAATTAACTTACTTTTCAAAGATTTTAAATATCGCACCATTTATTTTAATTAGATTTAGATTAAATTTCACGCCACTTTTCTTTAACGACATTTACTTTTAAGTCTTTGCACATTTAAATTTAAAAACAACCAAATATATTTGTTTCACCAAAGAAAAACTGAGTCACATAGAGAACCTAGATCAATTCGATTAGACATACATCAAACAAACTTTAATTTTCTTACAGGGTGTCAAAAGCCTTGTATTAAAATGGCGCCGCTGCCGGCTCTTTTCGTAAAGATTAACGGTTTTCTGTGAGAGACGCGTTGCTTTTTGGGATCCGTTCACTTGTGAACGTTATTTTTCGTGTCAAAAAAATAAATAAATAAATAAAAAAAAGAAAAAAAAATTTTAAAAAAAATCCCAAAAACAATTGAAAAATTATAAAAAGCATTTCTTTTCAAAAGTTTTGCACCAAAAATATTCCTCTTTATCCTCTAGTATGTTTAATTCTTTTCTTTACCCCTCTTATTCATAATTCTTCATGGATCCGTCTTGCGGACGGTGTGGGCGACCTTGGCATGGTTTTCAAACATGTCAATGGTGTACTTGTGAGCGGTATGGTTTTGATATCGACGATACACAATTTGGATTTTGTCCATTTTGCAATTCAACAAATTCATACTTCAACTCTTACAATACTTTCCCACCCTCTCCCGTCTATGACAATCCCTATCCTCAAGTCGCACCGGGTTTTTCTTCATACCCGTGGTGCTATATTTGTGGGGGCCCTCACGATGCTTCTTCTTGTGATCCGTCGAAGATCTTTGAGAAAGTTCTGTGCTATCATCCCAGTATTTATAACCGTGAGCCCCCACGTCACACCGTCAATCCTCAACCCTGTCGTGCATTTCCTCCTGATCTACTGGCCACACTTTTTGACAACTTTCAAAAAGTTCAAGAAATTGTCCACAGGATGATGGAGAAATGGCAAGCGGATCAGCACCAAGAGCAGGTATCTAACCTTAATGCTTATACTCCTCCTCTTGTGCCTCCATATTATTATGACAGTGATGACGATGAGAGTCCTATTTCTTGGACCAATGAGAATGCTATTCCTTCTCCTGACTTGCCGGAGCCTAAGGATTCAACCATCTTAAGGGATGAGGATATCAGCACAATTCCTGCAAAGGAATCCGACGAATTCAATACGTCTAGTGCTGATAACCTGGTCTCAATTCCAAGTGAATCTGAGTTGACATCCGACAGTGACGATGAGTATGATGCACTTTCTTCTGATGATGTTCCTTCCACCAACACTTTGGAAGAGGATTCTTTGGCTTTCTCCAATCCTCTTTTTGATCAAGATGATGATTTTACTTCTAGTGATGACGAGTCACTATCTGATGAAGACGTTCCGAAGGAAACTTTCAAGATTATTCGAACCCTTTATTTGATTTTGATGACGATTACATATCTAGTGAGGTGAATCCTCTCTTTGACGAAGGGATTGAGGACATTGCTAGCTCTGATTCCCCTACTACTAATGGGCATGCTTTGTTAGCCATGCCCCCTTTTATCGCAGAGGTGGAGAGTTCTGATTCTACTAGAAAGGTATCGCAGGTGGAAGGTAATTCTTCTCTTACTTCTCCTACTATATTGCCCCCTCATCCTACTGAATGCACGCCCAATCGGGTGATGTATCAATTTCCCTCTCCGGGAAATGAGGATGAGTGTTTTGACCCGGGAGGTGACAATGACCATTTTATGATTGCTAACCTTACGGCTTTGCCAATTGGTCCACGTCCATTGTCTTTGGAGGATGACAATGTGATTCCTATACCCACCCCACCTCCCGAGGATCAAGATTTCACATACTTCTCGTATGTTGAAAGGACATTTCTACCGTTTAAGACTTATCCTCTTCCCTCCCCTTTGTTATATTCCTACGGGAACGAGGACAAGGTCTTTGATCCCGGTATAACATTAGAGGTTTCCCCATGGACCATTTAATTCGGGGACAAGTCAGGCTCGTGACTCGGATAACAAAAACAAGCGCTTCTTGGGAGGCAACCCAATTATCTATCTATCTTTTTCTTTGTTTTTACCATAAGTGTAGGGGAGACCCTTTGGTGTTTGCTCTATCCTCTCCTCTCTTAATCAGGGATTCGAGCTTCAATGATCCACTCTTGATGATTCTTGACGACCCGTGATTCCGTGTTCCACTTCTTCCGGTTCTATCCTAAACTCTTTTTGATTCACTATTTTATATTTTCTCAATATTAAAATAGGAATCTCTTTAGTTGTCTTTTCCTTAGCGAAATTTAAACAAAGTGCACAATGTCCTAAGTGTAGGGGAGTTTACTCCCACATGCTTAAACATTGAGGACAATGTTTATCATAAGTGTAGGGGGGACTTCTATCAAAGTTAAGTGGCTCTATTCCTTGTATTTGTCCTCATTTTAACCGGAAAATCAATTTTTCGACATTTTTCAAAATTTTTGATCTATTTTGGCCTATTAGTTTATCCCTTTGTATAGTTATTTTCTTTCCTTGCTAGAATAAATCTTTAAATAAGTGGTTTTAATTTTCAAAACGTTGTGAATCTTTTGACTCAACCCGAGTTTACTTGTCTAAGTTTCTCTAGCTAGTATCCTTAACGTGTTTAAGTCAAGTTTTGCTAGGCTTTTATTTAGGGAGCTATAAAACGCGAAAGTCTTAACTCTCACGGGTTAAGAACAAGAACTTTTCGCAAGTTCCTATAATTGATCCTAGAGAGTCGTTTATCAAGGGAACTTTAAAATGCGATTTCTAAACTTGAAAAAGTCTAAGAATTTGCAAGATCCTATAGGCGACTCAAAAACCCAAAACTTTTATTTAATTGGCTAAGTATCCACGAGTCTCATTACTTGAGATTTTAAACTGTGGAGAACGAGAGATGATAGAGCCAATTATAAGTTCGGTATTCTTTCAGGAATTTATATGAGTTAATTATGAGCCTATTCTCCCATCGCTTGCTAATAATTTATCTGCCAATAAATAAGGTCGTACGATTTGAAAAGTTACTTAGCTTCTAGCCCAAGATCGTTTAAAAGTTGCTCAGTATGGATTAGAGTTCATAGCCAAGGCATAACTTATTGAAGCGGGATGCGAAGATTGGCGAGTCCGAAAAGGCCCTAACAAGGCATGAGGGCTATATTTTGTTGCTCAAGATCCAAAGTGATGTGAAGAATCATTTATCGAAAATCAATATGAAGGATCGAGACACACGACGAAAAGCAAAAACTCCCCAAAAGTCATGGAGAAGTGTATCCGAAAAGACCCTAAAAAGGTATGAGGATAAATAGATCCAAGTCATAAAAGGAGGCGGATCGTTGTATATCAAAGTCCAAGATAAAGATTGGAGAAAAATGAAGAAGTCGTGGTCCAAGTATGAATCTCTCAAAACTTCAAGTGAAGATATTCCTATTATGAAGAGAAGGCCATTATTTCATGAACGTCTCTCAAGATTTGAAGTATGAGGTCGCTGCCAAATATCGGTCCGAGAAAGGTCTCAAATCGCGAAGCGAGTTATGCCAAGATATGAACTCTTTGAGGTCCCGAGAAGCAGTTTTAAAAGATTTTGTCCTTTAGCTAACTATTGATTAAATCGTTCACTTTATTTTCAGACTAAATAACTATCGAAATAAGTCAACAATGCATCCTCGTGATCATTCAAGACAAACAATAAAATATAAGAGATACACCTAGGAATAAGGGAGTCTAAGTGAATAATTGGCCCACATGAGTTCATGTTAGTTTACTAACTTATAATAACAATGATCTCGTTTTTAAGCTTGGTTTGGAGAAAGTGAAAACTTGAGGATGATGATTATTCATAGCATTCCCAAAACCCAAGGTATGTTTTTTGATCTCTTTACTTTTAATGTTTATAATTTTCTATCTCTTTAATAAAGGCCAACGTGGATTGATTATGATGAAAAACGTAAACATGCTTTGTAACTAATGCATTGCATGAGGACATTGCAATGGTCAAGTGTAGAGGATTTGATATGTGTGAAAACACACATCTTTTCTACCACTTAAATACAATAATAACCGGACCAAAACGTGTATTTTATGTCTTTTATGTCGGAATTATGCGTGGTTTGTGTTTTTGTTGTGATTTAGGACGAAAAGGTGAAAAGTGGAGAAAACACGGGAATTCACGGGCATTTACGGACTTTTATTGAAGAAAAAGATGAAAGACGAAGTCAAGAAGTCAAGAGTGCAAAAAGAACGGAAGTCCAAGACCAATTCTAAAGATTTATCGAAGAAAAAGTCAAAAGACGGAGGTTTATCAAAAGCCGAGGAACTCAAGTCTTATTTATCGAAGAATTAAAAGACGAGTCCAAAGAAATCCCGAGACAAAAGTCATCAAAGTCCAAGATTAACAAAAAAGAGTAAGAAGGAAGGACTTGATGGTGCAATTAACAAGAAAGGAAGGAGAGGAGGAAGCTTCCTCTAACCACTCTCCTAATATCCTATATATAGCCATTAGGATTATCATTTTACTCTTGTTGGCTAGATTGACAAACTAGTTCTTCCACCTTTATTTTATTGCACTTTTAATTACTTGCACCTTTAATTACATGTCTTGCACCTTATTTACCATTTAATTTCATGTAAGTTTTTCTTTTAATTCTCGCACCTTTACTTTATCTTGTTGATCTCACTCTACCTTTCTTTAATCTTTGATTTTTATGTTTTTTATCTTGTTTAATTGTTTGAAGATTATATTTTTATGCTTTTGATTGTTTTAAATAATTTATTTTCATAGCTTATTTGGTTTATTTTCAAGTTTATAAAGTTTTTATAAAAGTTATTTTTATATATAAAGTTGTTTTTCGTAAATCTTATCCTTTTTGTGTCTTAAAAGTTGTTAAATTTCAGTCTAGTAGCTTATTTTCATACGGTTTGCCTTAGTGTTTTAGTCTTGTGCTTATTAGAATCATAGCTTATTTTTCTAGCTTATTTTGTGTACTTTTCTTCGTATTCCGATTGGGGTAAATCGGAAAAGGGTTTATTTATTCCGACCAAAGCTACCTTGGCTTGGTCGGAAAAGGGTTTCATTATTCCGATTGGTGGTGTATCTTGGTATTCCGATCGGAGCAAGGTAAGTGGGTATTCCGATTAGGACTAGTGACAGTATTCCGATCAGTGCTTCACTCCTCATTCCGATTGAGGTGCATGTTTGGTATTCCGATTGGGACTAGTGACAGTATTCCGATCAGAAGGTTCCAAACAGCATTCCGACCAAGTCTTCCCCGTATTCCGATCACAAGTAAGTTTATATTCCGATTGGGGTTTGTCAGGATATTCCGATCGTGGGTAAGTGACATATTCCGATTGGTTGTCTGATCAATATTCCGATTTGGGGTAAGCTAACATTCCGATCAAGGTGTGATCGGAATATATTCCGATTGGATTTATTTTCTTTATACTTTGTCTTGTTTAACTTTTAGTTTATGTTTTTATACTTTGTCTAATTTTAATTCTCGTCACGCTTTTATTTTTAGTCATTTAATTAACTTACTTTTCAAAGATTTTAAATATCGCACCATTTATTTTAATTAGATTTAGATTAAATTTCACGCCACTTTACTTTAACGACATTTACTTTTAAGTCTTTGCACATTTAAATTTAAAAACAACCAAATATATTTGTTTCACCAAAGAACAATTGAGTCACATAGAGAACCTAGATCAATTCGATTAGATATACATCAAACGAACTTTAATCTTCTTACAGGGTGTCAAAAGCCTTGTATTATTACCCGCCAAGATTTATATTAATAATATCGTTTTAAAAATATTAATTAATATTAAACTTGCTAAAAGTGGTTTCAGACGTGGATTGGGGGTGTGTGACGCGTAGGAGTGAGATTGGTGGGAGGGAGATGGTGGGTGACGTGGCCAATGATGATAGGTGGAGAAGGGTTTTGTTGTATGGTCAGTTTAAGTCCTACCATTTCAAAAATGTTTCCAAATGATGTTTTGAGCTGATTTCTTCCTTTCCCTTTGTAAATGAAGTTTAGAACTTCTTAGTTTGGCCCCAAAATTTAATCAAAGCTTGTTCCAAGGGCTTCTTATGTATTTAATGCATACTTCAAGGACCATAATGGTATTTTTTTGAAACTTAAAGACCAATCTTGTAATAATTGAGATTTACAAGGTTCAAAATTGACAAGTGTTCAAAAGTTGAGGGACCATTCTTGCCAATTCTTCAAACTTCAAGGACTTGATGGGAAAATCATGATTCGGGTCCGGTTCTTTGTGCGGCTTCGTTTCCCGTGTTCGTTTTTGCTTCATTCTTGTGATCTTTTGGTGAATTCACGATATCCGTACCTAAAATACACAATGAACAAACACAAGCATATATTTGGGTATTTTGATGATATTTTATGCGTTTTATGCCCGATTTGGACGATGAGACTATGTATAAATACAGTCTCATCATGTACCTCGTCCTTCTAAAAAGAAGACGAACAAAAATCCCATCACAAATCAAGTCGATCACGAGAATCAATCTTTGGACACTACTTTAGGCATGGATAATCGACCGATGATCGAGATCTTGCAATCCCACGTTGAGGGAAATGATAACGCGATTGTGGTGCTGGATATTGGAGTGAATAATTTTAAACTTAAAACGGGTTGCATCCAAATGGTTTCCGCTACACCATTTTTGGGTCGTACTCATGATGACCCACGCGCTCATATTAAGAGGTTTCTTCACTTGGCAAACACCATGAAATATAATGGGGTGCGAGAAGAGGCAATTCGATTGCTACTCTTTCCTTTCTCCGTCGAGTGGCAAGCCAGGATTTGGCTTGACAAGGAACCACCCCAAAGTATCACCACATGGGCGGATTTGGAGACTAAGTGTATTAATTATTTCTTCCCACCCACACGTACTACCGCTTTACAGAATGACATCATTAACTTTGAACAAAAGTACGGTGAGACATTTAGTGAATCTTGGGATCGATTTAAGGAACTTATTAGAAAATGTCCACAACAGGTTTTACCAAAGTTCACCAAATTAATACAGTTTACAATGGATTGAGTTTAAATGACCAAGATTCACGAAACTCGGCTGCGGGGGGTAACATTCTTGTTAAAACGATGCAAGTAGCATGGGACATTATTGAAAACAAGGAAAAATTTCTGAGTCGAAATAGGGCTCAAATGGCTAGTGCTAGTTGAAGAGATTCTATTAATCACGAGGTTACAAATCAAATTAAAGAACTTGCTTCAATTGTGAAAAATATTGCTTTAAAAGTTGAAACCCATCCAACTAAACATGTTAATGCCCTTAGTGAGACTTGTGAAACTTGTGGTGGACATAATCAACCCCAAGGAGAAGTCTATGCTTATAATAACAATGATGAAAATGCAAGGGTTCATTTTAAACCAAATGTTGATGTTAACCACTTGTCTTATAAGTCCACTAACTATTTGGCTCCCCTGGGTTTGTAGCTCATCAAAGACCACCTCCACCCACCCAAATTACCCCATACCAAAATAGGAACCAAGGTCCACAAACGGGTAATTTTCATGGGAATTCAAATGTAAGGGTTTATAATTCAAACCAAGGAAATTTTCAAGGTCAAAACCAAGGGTTTAATAATCAAAATCAAGGCTTCAATAACCAAGATTTTCAAAATCAAGGCTTTTAAAACTACAATCAATTTCAAAACCAAGGTTTTCCCATTCAAGGGTTCTATATGCATAATCCTCAAATGGACTTGGTTCTTCAAAAATTTAATGAGCAAGATCGAAAGCTTAAGGAAATAAAAGAGTCCACGGATAGGATATTTATGCAAATGTTGTAAACCCTTCGTCCCCAAGGTGCTCTCCCTTTTAACACCAAAACTAACCCGAGGGCTAATGTGAATGTGATCACTACGAGGAGTGGTAAAACTATCAAGGGACCTTCCTTTTATTCACCAATCAATAATAAACAATAACCCGAGATTCCATCAACTTATACTCACCCTCCTTCACCCCCTACTTGTGACATTCCTTCCTTAAGGAACCCTTCTACACCTTATGTTCACCCTTCTCCTCAATCTTCTACCAACCCTTTGGTTTCTAAACCTATTCTCGATGTTGTAAGTGAATCGGTTCTTCCTCTATCTTCTCCAAAACCAATATACCTTACCCTTCAAGGTTGAGGAATGAGAAGTTGAAAAACAAGGATGATATACAAGTTTCTAACTTCTTGAAAATGTTCAAACAATTGAATTTCAACATCACCTTTGCCGAGGCTATCGCTCACATGCCTAAATATGCTAAAATGTTTAAAGACCTTTTAACCGACAAGGAAAAATTGCTTGATATCGCCAACACCCAATTGAATGAAAATTGTTTCGTGGTTCTTTTGAAAAAATTACCGGTTAAGCTTGGTGACCACGGTCGATTCCTTATACCTTGTAATTTTCCTGGTGTAGAGAATTGTATGGATTTGAGTATCAATCTTATGCCATTTTCCGTGTGGAAACAATTATCTCTACCCACGCTTGTCCCCACTCGTATGACTTTAGATTTAGCTAACCGTACGGTTTCTTATCCAGTGAGGATAGCCGAGGATCTTTTTATAGGAGACGACAAATTCACTTTCCTCGCTGATTTCGTTGTTGTCGACTATGAGATGGATCCTTGCGTTCCCTTAATTGTGGGACGACCCTTCTTGAGGACCGGGCGTACATTGATTGATGTAGCCGCGGGTGAGCTTGTTATGAGGGTAGGGGATGACAAAATCGTCTTTAACATGGGTAAACTTTCTAAACTTCCTGATGAGACCAAATTCCGTGAATTTAATCGATGTGTTTGACGAAGAATGTGAAGAACATATTCACGAGGCATGTAAGAGCGGGATTTCTCCTTTACCTGGTGTGAAGACCATATCTTCTATTTCTCCTTCCTTGACTCCTTTTGGAGCAAGTGACTTTCTCTTACACGAATTCGAAGCAAGTTTAGGAGACGTGGATTTGCAATATAACGATTCTCCCACCGATTGGGAAGAAGACAATCGTACCATTAAGAAAGTTCTCAATGAGGACAATATTTCTCACCATCTCCTAAGGAAGTTATAAACGATGATCCGAACTTGACTAAGCCTTCCACAAAAAATCCACTGGATTTAGAGCTTAAGGATTTACCGTCTTATCTCGAATACGCTTTCTTAGAAGGAGTTGATAAGTTACCCGTAATAATTGCTAAGTACTTAAAAGAGGATGAAAAAGAAAGGCTTATCAAAGTTATTAAGAAGCATAAAAAAGAAATTGCTTTGAAAATCTTCGTTATTCGCGGAATTGATCCTAGTTTTTGCACACATAAAATTCTCATGGAAGATGACTTTAAACCCGCGGTCCAAAGTCAAAGAAGTGTAAATCCTAAAATTCATGAAGTCATCAAGAACGAAGTTAACTTCTCGATGCCGACATGATTTACCCTATTTCGGATTCACCGTGGGTTAGTCCGGTCCATTGTGTGCCAAAAAAGGGATGAATGACCATTGTCCCCAATTAAAACAATGAGTTAATTCCTACTCGACTTCTTATGGGTTGGCGAGTTTTCATAGGCTATTGTAAACTTAATGATGCCACTCGTAAGGATCATTTATCACTTCCTTTCATGGATCAAATGCTCGAGCGCTTAACGGGAAATGAATACTATTGCTTCTTAGATGGTTTTTCTGGATATTATCAAATTCCTATCGATCCAAAAGACCAAGAGAAAACCACATTCACTTGTCCTTATGGAACATTTGCTTACAAAAGAATGCCATTCGGCTTATGCAATGCTCCAGGGACTTTCCAAAGGTGTATAATGGCAATATTCCATGACATGGTTGAACAAACTATGGAAGTCTTTATGGCCGATTTCTCGGTCTTTGGAGATTCCTTCTCTTCTTGCCTTGCCAATCTAGAACGTATGCTTAAACGGTGTGAAGACACTCGTCTCGTTCTTAATTAGGAAAAGTGCCATTTCATGGTAAAAGAAGGCATCGTCTTAGGACACGAAATATCTAAAGTCGGTATCAAAGTAGACCGTGGTAAAGTTGACGTCATTGCTAAACTGCCTCCACCTACCACCGTCAAAGGAGTTATAAGTTGTTTAGGTCATGCGGGTTTCTATCGATGCTTTATTCAAGACTTTTCTAAAATATCCCGATCGATGACTCATCTTCTTGAAAAGGATGCGCCTTTCATATTTTCTCCCGAATGTCTTGAATCCTTCGATAAATTAACTCAGGCACTGGTCTTAGTCTCCCCGAATTGGGAGTTACCTTTCGAGCTAATTGAGATGCTAGTGATTTCACGGTAGGAGTGGTTTTAGGTCAACGAGTTAATAAGCATTTCCAACCCGTTCATTATGAAAGTAAGACAATGACGGTGGCTCAATTGCATTATACCACTACCAAAAAAGAGCTTTCAGCTGTAGTGTATGCTTTTGAGAAATTCCGACCCTATCTTGTGCTTTCCACCATCATCGTCTACACCAGCCATTCCGCTTTGAAATACTTGTTGACCAAGAAAGATGCTAAACAGAGACTCCTTCTTTGGGTTTTACTCTTACAAGAATTCAAAATTGAAATTCGTGATAAAAAGGGAGCCGAAAACCTAGCCGCGGATCACCTTAGTAGACTCGAGGATCCTTATCAAATAGAATTACCGACCAAGGAAATTAAATAATATTTCCCTCTCGAGACTTTAGTGTCTATCCATTATAAAGAGGATGACACCCCATGGTTTGCGGACATTGAAAACTATTTGGCGGGTGGTATTTTAATTGAAGGGTTATCGTCGCAACAACGCAAGAAATTTTTTTAAGGACATCAAACACTATTGTTGGGACGACCCTTATCTTTTCAAGTAATGTGCAGACCAAATTATTCGACGTTGTGTCGATGGGCTAGCGGCTTTACACATTCTAGAAGCTTGCCACAAAGGACCCACCGCTAGTCACTTTAGCCCGATTAACCGCGAAAAAAGTTTTCGACTCTGAATTCTTTTGGCCTTCCATCTATCATGATGCGCATGAGATGGTTAAGCATTTTGATGCTTGCCAACGTCAAGGAAAGATCACTCATAAAGATGAGATGCCGTAATATTTCATTCAAGAATGTAAGATCTTCGACGTTTGGGGCACCAATTTTATGGGGCCATATCCGTCATCTAAGGGAAATAAGTACATCCTTGTAGACGTCGACTACGTTTCTAAATGGGTTGAAGCTAATGCTTTGCCAAGGAAATATGCTAGGGTTGTAGTCAACTTCTTGAAAACACTTTTTGCTCGATTCGGTGTGCCTCGTGCTATTATTAGTGATCGTGGGACGTATTTCTACAATGATCAATTTACACGAGTCATGGCTAAGTATGGTGTCAATCACCGACTTTCTACCACGTATCATCCGCAAACTAATGGGCAAGCCGAGGTTTCCAATCGTGGTCTTAAGAGAATCTTAGAGCGGACCATGGGAGAGCACGGTGCTTCTTGGTCCGATAAACTAGACGACGCTTCGTGGGCTTTTCGTACCAATTATAAGAAACCTATCGGTTGTACTCCGTATCGCCTTGTGTACGAGAAAGCGTGCCACCTCCCCATTGATTTGGAGCATAAGGATTATTTGGCTCTCAAATGGGCTAATTTTGACTTGAACAAAATCGGCGACCAAAGAAAAATCCAACTTAATGAATTAAATGAGCTTAGAAACAATGCCTATGAGAATTCTTTGATTTACAAAGAGAAAAATAAGCAAATTCATGATTCCAAGATTAAGAACCGAGAGTTCAACGTCGTTGATTTAAAATAAGTGTAGTTGAGGAGTAGTGTAAGGGGGATCCAAATAGCATGTTGTTTTGTGGTGATTGTGCATGGATTTCATCAATATATCATTCCACTTTTGGTGCTTTTGAGGCGACCCATGATCCCGTATACCCGTGATACCGGTTCTATCCAAAACTATTATAATTCATTTTTGTAAATAAATAAATGATTCAGTTAAATTCACTTTAGTTGTCTCTTCCTTAGCTCGATTTAAACAAAGTACTCAATGTCCCAAGTGTAGGGGAGTTTATTCTTCCACATGCTTAAACACTGATGGCAATGTTTATCTTAAGTGTAGGGGAGACTTATATCGAAGTAAAATTGGCTTTTCCATGAATATGTCCTCATTAAAATTGGCAAAAAATCATATTTTTTTGACATTTTTCAAAAATTTTGATCTATTTTGGCATAATAATATTTTCTTTTGTTATTTCTTTCATCGTATCGTATGTATATATTCCTATTATAGTCTTTTGAAATATTAAGTCAAAGAGAAAGAATTTTTAAAGGATATGGTTTTAACGAGTATAGACGTCTTTGACATATTAGGCCCGTCGTGAATATTTTGACCCAACCCACGTTTACGTATCAAGTTTACTTTAGCTAGTATCCTTAACCATGTAAATCATTAATTCGGTTTATTAGGCTAAGCATCCACGAGTCTCATTATTTGAGATTTTGAATTGTGGAGAATGAGAAATGATAGAGTTTGAAGTAAGTATAAAGGGCTAGATAAACCTCATAGAAATTATTTTTGGCTATTATACTCCCATCGGTAACCTTTACTTTCTTGTCAACGCATGTATATATGTTAATAAATAATCAAGTACGATTTTCTCGGTTTTTAGTCTCTTATGCATTTTTGGTTAATCATTTGTGGTTGCTATAAGTATGTCTTGAGATTCTAAGTTAGACCATTTTATGTGTATTAGACTTTTGTCATGCTTAAAATTTAGCGGGTGTTAATTTATTGTGAGGAATAAAGAAAAATAAGAATGGCTTGAAAAGAAATGAGTGGTAATAAAAAAAAGGAAAAAAATAATAGTTATACAAGACTCCCAAGAGGGGCGGTGAAGTGTAAAGTTTCTATCGTGTCTCAATATTACTCTCACAAGGGTTGCGGAGATCGAGTAGTTATTTTTCTGTTCTAATATTACTCTCACAAGAGTTGCGGGATCGAGAATCCAAGGTCTTAAAAAGGCGGCGGATATAATTATTGCATGAGTTTTATTTTCTTTTTAGGGAGTCAGTAGCTACTTATCTAAGCATGACATAAGTTTATTACGCATAAAACGATCAATTTATTATTTTGAGATGGACTTATATCGACTGTGGGCGATTTTTCAAGTAATGGATGAGATGGTTATCTATCGATTAAAATTGTGCTTCCTTATTTTGAGATTTTGCATTTTTTATATTTCACGCCAAATTAAGACAAATTTGCTCAAAAGCAATTTACTCGAATAATAACTAGTTTAGAGGAATAATAAGGGGGAGTATATAGTTAACACAATTATTTTTTATGGATAAGTCGATGCACTTTTATTTATGAATAACAATGATCTTATTTTTAAGCTTGATATTGGGAACGTGAAACTTGAGGGTGATAAATATTCATGATACCAAAAGCCCTAAACAAAGTCATTGATTTCTTTACGAGTTTCTTCCATTGAACAATTTCAAAGTAAATAAATAAAGTGAAATTGTATATCTTTTGTTTCTTTTAGAAATCTTTTATCCTTTTGGTATTGTAAGTTCCCAATAGTATAGCATCATGTCGTAGTATGTATACAATATAATAATGGAAAAAATGGATTAATTATGATGAAAAATGTAAATTTCTGCTTTAAAACGTGCATTGCATGAGGGCATTACAATGGTCAAGTGTAGGGGCATTTGATAAGTGTGTAAAAACTTACCCTTTTACCACTTAAAACAAGGAAAAACAAACCAAAACATAAGTTTATAAACGTAATAGTCAGAATTATGCGTGGTTTTGTGTTTATTGTGAAAATAGGTACAAAATGAGAAAAACAAAGAAAACACGGAATTTCACGGTCAATTTAGGAAGAGAAAGTCAAAGCAAAGTCAAAAGGACCAAAAGTGTAATTGGAATGAAGTTTGGAGGGCTAAAAGTGAAGTTTTCATGTAAAAATGTGCTTAAGAGATAAGATTACAAAACAGAGGGACCAAAATGGCAAACTGCTCAAAGGTTCTTAAGCCTCAGCCACGTGTACAAATCAGAATCAAGAAAGAAGGGTCACACGGATCACACTATTCCACAGGATAGTGATCCGTGTGACTATTTACCAGCCAATCCACGAATCCACGTCATCATCTTATTCACGCTATCATAGCCATCGAACCAGTGACTTTCATGGAAAGCTTTCAACATGAAAAATGCTTGCACTGATGAGACGAACACAACCGTATTAACCAATTAACTAGCCGTTGCCTATATCACAAATCCCCAATTCATTCTTGATGGGTGCACCCTAATTCCACATGTCATCACCTCATTGGTCTAATTTATTGTCATTCCCTGACATCTTGTTACTTTACCAAACCCCCATCACCAACACGCTTTCCTAAAATTCCCCAACTGCCTTTAAATAGCAAAGACGCTTCTTCATTTACACATAGTTCATTTTCTAGCTTAGAATTTATGAAAATTTCATCTCATTAGCTTGTTTTGTACTTAGTATAGGATTTGTAATCCTTTCATTCCAATCATGTACCTCAATTCACTTAACATTAATAAAAATGCCATTGTTACTCTTCATCATCTTCTCCATTGAAATCTATTTTTATGATTGTTGTTCTTGTTGCTGTGTTGTGATCCTAAGCTTGACTACAAGCTTTAGAAGCCATCAGTTCATCATTTGATCCATTGAGTTACTATTTCAAAGTTTTGGAGGGAAAGTTACAGTTTGAAATCAAAGAGTTCAAATCTGTGAATTTTGTTTTTACTGGTATTGATTTAGCTTGAATAGGTTCTTGTGAAGGTGTTTGAGTGATCTACATCAAAGGTCTGGCCTGGATGTAAGGTTGCCTCTCATTTTCATTTTAGGCACAAATTAGGCTTGATGTGTAAATGCATGATAAAACTTGATATTGCTTGATTCAATTGCTTCTACTTGCTCAATTTGATCTATTTTAGTGTTTGTGATACCTGTTATAGCTTATTTTCTAATAGATCTCCTTAAGTCTTTGTTAATTTTCTTTTTTAGCCTATTAAGGAGTGTTTGGTGGTAACTAGGTTGTTAGCATCACATTAGACTCCTTTTAGGTGCTATAAGACAGTTAAACATTTAGCCTAAAGCTAAGTCAAACAAAATCAAAAGTGTGTTGTGATATGGCTTAACTATCATAAAAGTTTGCTAAACAGTCAACTTTATAAGCTCATAACTCTTTCATAAATCAGTATTAGAGTCTGAATTTAGAGGCAAAATATTGCCTAAGTATAGATTTTAATTGTCTAGTTTTAAGTTTTTCATTTAGCTTATTAGATAAGCCACAATTTAGCCTAGAAAATAGCTGATTATATCATTTTTCCACTGTTTGCTTATTCATATTCAAAAGAGCTTATCCAGTCATCCACTAGCTTAATTCTTTCACAAAAGTAAGATCATTTTTGGAGTTCTTGGAGCTTATTGGTAAAAGTAAAAAAGTCAACTTAGCTTATTGATAAGATAATTTAGACAAAAGCTTATTTTTGCTTATTAAAAGTGAAATTTCAAAATGTGCTCAGATAGATCTTAATATTCTCAGCTTATTATCATTGTCAATGAGTTTCAGCTTATTTGGACAAGCCAATTCTTCCAACTCTTAAAAGTGGCTTATTGGAAACTACTGTTTGAGCAATCTAGCTTATCTCAAAAGCTCTTTTTTATTTTGGCTAGTTAAATTTCCATTTGAAACATATGGCAACTTGTTTGAGCTAAATTGGTTAAGTAATAAGCTCATACTAGCTTATTCTTGAACTAGCCTGTTTTTCTCTTTACATTTATCATTAATTGCTATATAGTCCTTCCTTAATTACTTTGTTTCTTTTCTAGCACGAATAGTTAATTGCATACGTATCCCTGTTCTTTCCATTTCATATTATTTTGGCCCAAAAGACAAGTGAGCTGGGTTTGTTTTAGGGCCGGTTTTAGCAAATGGGCTGTTTGGTTTTTGGGTTTAAACGTGGGCTTAGCTTTGTTTAAAAACCGGTTTAAGTTTTCAAAATTAAACAATTTCCAAAAATAGAATTTAAATAAAAAATAGATTTTAATAAATAAAAAATATTAGAAAAATATTAAAAGATATATAAAAAAATCACTTCTAAACTTTTGGCATTTTTACATTTATGTTTTTGGGTATTTTTAGATTTTTCATTTTCTTAAATAGCATGTACATTTTATTTTTCATTCTTGTGCTTTATATAATTGTACTTTGCGTTTTAATTTTGGTACTTGCACTTTGTTTTTAGTATAGTATATATACGTAGTAGATACTACTTTTACCATTTTTACGTGCTTTGTGAATTAGACATAAATACCAAATCTTTTATTAAACCAAACACTATTAATTTCTACGTTGAAATTTAATATCAATTTGAGTCGATTCGAGGAAAACGATTATACTACAAAACGAATATTACTAATCCTCATGCGAACCCGCTTTTGTCCCTACGAAAGTCGCCAACCTAAGGAACTGCTTCATAAAGTCCCCACTGGACTCTTCGTCCCTCTGCCTAACATTGTGGTACTTCCGCTCGTATTTCTGCTGCTCTGACTTAGGGAAATATTGCAAGAAAAAGGCTTCTCGGAAGTTTGGCCAAGTCATAGTCAGCACAATGTCGTCACCTCCCTTGGCCTGCTTAGAGGCCTTCCACCAACTCAGAGCGTTACCCTTTAACTTGTACCTAGCCAGTCTAGCCTTATACCCGTCTTCACAACCAAGTACTTCGATAATTTCTCAATGTGCGCAATCCAGTTCTCAGCCTTGAATGGAGTAGTAGCAACGCTAAAAGAACGAGGTTTTTGCTTGCGAAACCTTTCCAACCATGTATGGATGGTAGGAGTTTGGTCACCGCTTCCGCCAGGAGCATTCTGGCGAACATGGTTGGTAATTTCAGTAGTGAGGCCAGGAATTAGCGCAGTAACGGCTCGCTGCACTGCCTCTTCAGACGCAGGACCAGAAAAGTTGGGGGAATTTTGACGTGTATTCACCATCTGAGATATAAACGAATTAGTGATGACAAAAACGAAACTTACAAAAAAATAAGATGCACATATATAAAGGAAGCGATAATATCAGAGTACGAAGAAGACGTCATTGTTCGGGCCATCATAGTTTGGGAGCCATTCTATAAACGTATGGGAAGTGAGGGAACTTTAAATTGTAAACCCAACCACTCAGTCAAAACTTAATATCGAGATGGAACATCCTAATACCAAGGTCCCTACTAACACGACAAGTTCCGCGAAAAGGAATACGTATCGAAAAGAACGTAACAAAAATATCAAAGTACGCGTGGAAGCCTAATCTATCCAATCCTCACATGTCAATCCTAGGTCGTAGACTCTCTGATACCCTAATTGTAAGATCCCGCTCCGAAAAGAGATAAACTGCTACTACTATGTTGTCACATCAGATACATCATATTTTAAAAGGGCTAAAATGAAACTTTTATTAAATTCAAAATACACAAAGTAATATCATAATAACAAAAATCCCCAAAATCAATAGGGTCCAAATTGCAAATGTAATTGATCATAAAATGTTAGAAAGTTTATTAAATTCTTGGGTGACTCTAGGTAAGCCCATACTCTCAAAGCCTAGTCTCCCGCTTAATACATGCCACATGGAAAATAAAACGGCTGAGCAAAACGCCCAGTGAACGGATATAACAAATATGCTTTAAAGAAAAGAAGATAACGAAAGTGTGGATATCACAAGGTATGATTACAAGAATGAATATATGGAATAAATAGAGGGAAATGAAAGGTAAGGGATGACCACTAGCTCACATAACAAATCATATATACAAATCAACCAAATAATCATATAAGTGTACAAGGGCGCGACTTCTATGTACCAAGGTGATGGGGTGTCTAGCACACATAAGCCAATCACATTAAATCACATTTACATTTATCAAACAAAAACCTAGGATGCATCCATATGCTCCCGGTAAAACAAAGTTAATAGCACGTTTACTAGCTCATGACTAGCACCCGCACTCATAATAGCACATCTAATTATGCGCATAAAAAAGGAACGTCGGGATCTAATCACATCTCCCCAGATGGTGTCTTGCCACCAGTGCATCAGATTACATGGTCATGGTATCCCCATGACTAGAAAACAAAGTATAGCTCGGGCGTAAGGGGTTCATTTCAAGGCATATCAAGTATATAAAATAAGTGATTAAATGAGAACATTTTAAGGCATATCAATAAAGGGATCATAACAAGGCAAAGGTAATTAAGAGTCGTATCAAAACAGAAATCTAAAGATAGGGAAACATTGGAATGGCATAGGGATTTATCTAATGGAATAGTATACGAAGAATAAAAGATTGTTCTTATTAAAAGAACCAGATATCCGTACCTTAAATGCACAAACAAATCAAGGAATCGTACACAAGCAAAAATTCCTAATCCCATGTCACCAAGGCTAAAAAATACATATAATAATTTTTTATATACTGATCTATTACAAAAGATTATAAGCTTTTATGATTTGGTGATTATAAAACCATAATTAGTTATTACCCAAAACCCGCCATTTAAGGACTGTCTTTAGAGATCCGACAGTAGATACATTTTCCAAAACCTTAACCACTGATTAAAGATCATATTTGAAAATTAAATTCGAATTAGATGATTTTAGACTGCGGATTCGTTTAAAAAGCTATCCCGGATCCTAAGTTATGGTTCTTACAAGTTTCCTTATTTTTTGATTTTTAAAGACTGATTTCAAAGATCTGAATGGTAGACATGGTTCCCCACCCTTTCAAGATGATTAAAGACCAATCATGCAAACTAGATTCGAAGTAGATGTTATTAGGCTTAAGAAACATTCAAAAAGATATTATGAAACTTGTTTTATACTCCTTACAAGATGACCCAAAACCGGACAGCCTTGGGTCATAATTTTGTATTAGCTAGTTTATTTATCTAGATCGTCGTAGGACCTCTAGATCTTTATGATAACATATAATAAACTCATTAGAACATTATTAGGGATGATCTAAAAAGATCTAACATACGAAAAGGTTTTTAAGGTATTAAATAACCAAAAACACATTTTTAGGGTTTCTAAACCCTAGAAATCATGTTTATTACCAAATCAAATTTATTGAAGCCATATAGGTGACACAAGGATAATAAGAACTTACATGGAATATTTATAATGATATGGTAATCACTATACACACTAATTAACAAGAACGAAGGATCAAAGAAGAGAAGGATCAAGAACAACCTTAATGTTTTAAGGTTTTCTTAACAATGGAGATGACATGAGGTTTTGGTAGAGTTTTAGCTAAGTAAAATGTATGTATATGTGATGTTTAGGCCAGTCATATGGTCCTTTATATAGTGAATTATATATTTGTTAAAGGCTTGAATTAAGGAAGACTGTAACTTTTAAGCTTTTTCAAACTTGAAACTTATGCCATATCTTTTATCATTTAAGCACATTAAAATATATGAAAACCGTCCTAAAGACCATATTATGACCGTCTATTTTGAGTCAAACAAAGGGGGTGTTTCAAGTTGGTTTTAATGGTATGATATCACACTAATTACATATATTTTTTCCATTTTAAAAAGTCTTACAAAAATATGTACATGTAACAAAAGTATGTACTTTTTTAACTAATATAACCTAAGGTTTAATATGTTCATTTATATAAGTTTAAGAGTGTTCATTTATTATTTATCTTTATTTAAAACTATAGTTTATATCATAATTTAATTAAAAGGTTTCATAGTTTAAGTCTTATTTATTCAATAGTTATTAAATAACTAAACTGTGCTTTAGATTAAATTAAATAAATAGAAATAAAATCTCTACTATTGAATTTACATAAAATTCCCAAATTTTATAAAATGTTCAAATATCTTACTTTATTCAAATTTTCGTATTTTAAAAACGCGAGTTTTATAATTCTTCCCTTCTAAAAAGAAAATTTCGTCCTCGAAATTAAAGTAGTGTTATGGGTTTTATATGTCTTCAAAAGATGCTAAAAGTGTTTGGGATGAATTGGAAGAGAAATATAGTAAACAAGTTGCTTCTATCACTTTTAACATGCATTATAAAATTCACTCTTTGACCTAGTCTACGATGACTTTATCAGAGTATTATCATAAGTTTAATGCTCTGTAGAGGCACTATGACTCTCTTGTCAATCTGCCTGAGTGTGTTTGTGAGAACTCAGATAAGCTGAAGGCACATAATTAGTTGATTACGTTGATGCAGTTCCTTATAGGACTAGATGAGATATATGCTCCCACTAGGAGCATAATTCTCACTAGTGATCACATTCCTTATTTTAAGGGTGCTTTTGCTGCTCTCTCTAGAGATGAGTCACATAGAGGGTGGCATTCCCAAAGTGGTTCTAAAGGGAGTGGTACTAGTGTTGCTTTTGTTACTAGACTTAATAGTGCTAAACATATCTCTTGGAATAACAACGGTGTTAATAATTCAACTAGAAAGCTTAATAGACCAACTTTAATGTGTACTCAATGCAATATGAATGGTCATACGGTTGATAGATATTTTGAGCTTGTTGGGTATCCTCCAAATTCTAAGAAAAATATTGGTTTTAATAAGGGAACTTCTAGTAATAATGTTGTTTCTGAGAGTAAAGATCAGTTTACTATTTCATCTAAGACTTTTACATATGAGCAGTATAAGAAACTGATGGATTTTATTAGTGAGAAATTTAGATCTAGGAGTATACCTGCAAATATTGTAGGTACTAATTGTGTGATTAGTTTTTGTTCTCAAGATTCTTTAATCATAATACTAATATAAGTACTTATAGTGTTTATATTGGTTGGATTATAGATTCTGTTGCAAGTCAAAATATGACTTTCACCATTATCAATAGGTTTAATATTGTTGATGTGTCAAAGCTAAATATGACAGTTGGTCACCCGAATGGTACAAAGGCTTTGGTGACACGTGTTGGAAGTATTAGACTTACTAATACTATTGTTCTTCATGATGTCTTGTTTGTTCCAGGATATCAAGTTAGTATATTGTTTATGTAACACCCCTAAGTTTACACAATTCAATACAGCGGAAGACTCGTTAGTGTTACGGGATAGCACATTACTCACATCATAGACAATGCATAAAAATCACGTCGTTTAATAATAAAGCATTTCCATTCATAAATATTAAATTTACATAGGTCCCAAGTCATTGTATTTCATACAGGTTTTACAAAACAATTGAATGGAAATTATTATTTAGGTGCGGGCCATGAATTCTTGTTGTCTTCCCGAGAATTACCTTCAAGTACCTGAGATAAAACATGTTAAAAGGAAAGGTCAGCGATAACGCCGAGTGAATTCATAGAGTTTAATGAAATCCATCAATATAACATCGGTATAGAATTATTACCGAAAATCATTTTGTACAAATCTTTTTAATAGGCCATAAAATAGCCAAAGTCATTTTATACAAATCCTTATCAAAATCATACCCTCGATGGCGGGGGAGACCAGAATAGAAGAGTCCGCCGACTCTTTCTAGAAGATTGAAATAAGTGTCTGTAAACGCAAAGTATTGTGTTTTAATGCATGGCTTTATCTTTATTTGTTTGGTGGAGATCTACTCCTATGCTTACTGGAGATAGACTCCTATGCTAAGTGTCTTTGTTGTGTTTGTGCTAAGTGTCTTTGTTGTGTTTGGCAAAATTTTCTGTTCACAGCACTTTTCATTGTTATCTTTAATGTTGTTCTGTGTCTTTTGTTAACTTAATATGTTGTTAGTTCACTTTGTAATGTTGTTGTTGAGTTGTGTGTTTGTTGTCCTTTCTAGTCTAGTGCAATCTATAACCATAAAAGCCTTTAGATCAACTAATAGCGAAAGAAGGAAACGATTTACCCTCTCCCTAGTAACTTACGTCAACAAACTCATGAAAAAAATGCAAAAGCGGCCCGCTGAATTAGGACCTTGGATTATTCTGATTGGATCTCTAACCGTCCCTGTACCGAAAAAGGATGGGAAGGACTTTTCTTTTAGAAAGCTAAACTAAATAAAGCCTGTCCCAAGGACGATTTCCCACTCCCAAATTGAGATGTCGGGGTACAAAACGCTGTCATTTATGGACGGTTTATCAGGATACAACCAAAGACGAACATAATACCATTGTCGTTAAAAACATCATACCATACGTTTTATAACGTTGTATAAAGTTAAATAAAAACCGTTATATGAATATGGTTATGAAAAACCAAAACACGAACATAATATCAATAATATGACCCCGTATTGCTAGTCAGGCAATATATGGTAATTCAGTGCGTATAATAGTATTTCATTTATTTTTGGATTATTACAAGCCGCATGACATTGTTACCTTACTACAACAAACAACGGGTAGCTAGCCCAAAACTCATTTGCCCATCTAAATTAGCGTGTCGTCACAATAATCACGCTTGTGTAAATCTTCTCATACATAAATTCGCTTACCAATCAATGTGGCACGACGGGGGTCAACCGTCAAGGCGCGAACTAGGGTGATCATCCCCAAATAGTACTATTATATGCATAAGCGTCTACCTAATCCTGGTAGTTCACAATTCATGCTAATGGGACTTTTAGTGACATAACCTAACTTTAATAATCCATTTCCTTTCATCTATCGGGTCATAAAATCATTCATCGGGTCGTACAATCATTCAGGTCCAAATCAATAAACAAGCAATCGGGACAACTAGTGTCCTATTTTATAAAAACTAACATGTTATCTCCCTCGCGGGTTTATGAAACATTTCATAAAAATATTTAAAAGGGTGCGAGGCTGTGAACTCACGTTGATGTGGGAAGGCGGGTTATCGGCAATTCGGATGTACGGCACGTGCTTCAATCACGGAAACCTAGACAAATAATACTTGTCTTAGACTCTTGTCCAATGACTTTATAAAAATAACAATTATGTATACATATGATGATTTTATATATATGATGATCAAGTGGGTTTATATATTCTCATTTACTCGTTTTAGTGTTATGTATTGGTAATTTTCAAGACTAGTTACACTAGTTCAACTTGTTTACATTTTGAGGCCCAATGGGCCCTTTACAAGCCCAATATATTATATTAGCTCAATTATACTTTTATTATCAGTATTATACATTACATGTTGGGCCCAAATGGGTTAAGCTCAATAAGTAAGTTTATAAGTGTTATACTAACTAGTCGGGTTTATAGTCCAATAAGGCTACTTTGGCCCGTTAACGTCTATATGTTGTAAAGCTCGGGTTTTATCGGTTTTTACTTGTTATATAAGTTCATATATCAGTATGTGAGTTTATAAAAGTTTATATTAGACGGGTCCGACCGTTTAAGTTTTATTTGACAAAAACGTTAATCTTTCGGTTTTAGCCGAAAAGACGTAAAACTTAGTATATAGTTTTTATAACTTGGAAAAACATTTATACTCGTAATTTATATAAGATGTCCCATTTTAATATCAATATTTATATA
Organism: Glebionis coronaria; assembly: GCA_025667525.1. NCBI lineage: Eukaryota > Viridiplantae > Streptophyta > Magnoliopsida > Asterales > Asteraceae > Glebionis > Glebionis coronaria. Next base: position 339,188,872 of record CM046874.1, read on the forward strand.
ACCCTTTTATTATAATTATTATCCACTAGTGGGTTTTATATATTTATATATTTTATATTAATTTTGAGTGCTTATATTATATATTATTTATACAAAATCAGTCCTAAAAATCTAGTTACTAAAATGGTCATATCTAGAGTTATACATGGAGATAGAACCCCAAATTTTTATCATAGAAACTAAATGATATGTGATTCATTTTATTCCTTTATAGCTACTGATGAATCAACCTCTAAGTATTTTATAAAATTCGTCCAAAATAGTGTAGTCAGATTTGCACTCTAAACTTGTTTTGATCATATCTCACTCATTTTTATGATTCCATTGCATGGCCAACTCTCACATCTGTACAAGACTCATAGCTTACTGTATATTAATTTATCCAAGCCATTCTATCAGTTTATCATAAGAGTATTCACTGTTTTATACAGCCTCCTAATTTAGCCATGGTTTAACTATTTTTACTTGTGGTTTTTCCATCTTTTTACTCATGTTTATCAAATCTATCAACACTAAATCCCCACATAATATTTTTAATCATCATTCATCATCATATACATATACATAAATTAAGAAATTACAATATTACATAATCAAAATAACAAGAGGATAGGAAGAAACAATCTCTATACCACCAAAGTGATGGAATGATGAGTTTTTGGATGAACAAGACTTGGTTTTGGGTAACCAATCTTATGAGATATCAACACCACTTCTAGGATCACCAAGTATTTGTAGACTCCTACAAAATCAGGCCTTGATCTCCATATAAACTCCTTTTTGGTTGTTAAAATCACCTCCAATCTTCATAACTTCAATGGGTTTTCATCATATGTAAATTATACATATGATTTATGGTTGAATTTTTGATCTAATGGGGTGTTTTTGGGTGATATGAGACGTTCACAGGGAGAGAGGAGAGAGTTGTGTGTGAGATTTGCATGTAAGAATGAGTAACTACTTTAGCTTTAGTGGTTTTAAGTTTACAAATGGTTTTGGTCAAAAGTGTAGGACAAGTGTCCTATACTTGTGTGTTAGCTTGCCACCAAAGGGTGGTGTTAGCTCTTCTTGCCACCACTTGTTATGGGGGTGGGCAAGTGTAAACTTGTCTCATCCCCATTAATTTACGGGTATTCCTCGATTCTAGTTTCCTCGATTTGCGTGCCCTCGGGTCGTTTTATGAAAAACGTTTTTATAAATTATGAATCAACGGCACAAAACGAATCTAACAAAAATTGTCTCATCAAAAACGGAGTTCGAAAACGTAAATACGTAATCCTAAGGTTTCTGGTTTAGTCGTGAAGGACGTTAAATTATGCTCGTAAGTCCTAATCTCTTCTCGTAAATTTATGAGTTTATGAAACAACACAAATTTAAAATCCCAAAATAATATTCACGGATAAATTTATTTCCTGAAATGTCAGACTGTCACCAAAAACGGTGTATGTAAACGTAAGCACGTAACGTAGAATCCTCCGGTTTAGACGTAGTCGATGCTACTTCAAGACGTAAATCCAAATTTCTTCCCAAAAATAAGTGAGTTCATAATATAACATTAAAATAATGTTTTTAAATAATATTTGATAATAAAATATAAACCATAAATTGACGGATTGTCACAGCATTTACCCCTAAACAGGATCTTTGTCCTCAAAGATCATCTTATCTTACTACTCGCTTCTTATAGAGTTAAAGCCATGTGGGTATTTTCTCCACATTCGGTCTTTTCTCACAAGTGTAATCCATTAAAATACGCGAGTTTCATCAAACATAACTACGGGAATAAGATCAGGCTTATTGTTGACTTACTTTCTCTATCCATGATGTTCACGGGTTTTTGATGAATGCAACTTTTCGCCGATCTAAACTTCATTAAGGAATAGTCAGATTTTCACTTGATAGGCATTTTATCAAGTTCGATATACGAAACATAATTCACGCATCTCTTGAAGTCCTAGGGTAGATCCAGCTTATATGCCTTTCAAACCAATCTTTTACATCATCTCAATGGTCCCATACAACGGGGACTTATATCCCATGATCTTTTAAATCATCAATTCATTTTTCCATGGTTTAAAATTTTTGGCATAACTTCGCTACCCATCTGGCACTTCAAGAACTACATTTCATATTCACATAACCTCCTGCCCACTACCGGCAGTCAATAATCAGATCCTAATTTCAACAATTATTTCAGGTCTCGCGGGTCGAGTATTTTGTAAGGTTAGGTTCGCCATCATATGCGACCTTAATCCTAAAAGACATGTCCAACTCACAATGGGTGTATGTCGGGCGTCTTCATCCCAACTCCTGCTTACAGATGCTCTAATATTTAGATCCTAACAAGATTCAATCTCGATCCTAATATGATAATTATCAATGATAGTCTTTCCAAAAGAAAACAATTATACGGTTTATTACCAAAGGTCAATCATTCAAGCATAAAACAACACTTCTAGTGTTTTGTATCATTACTTTACCTCGTCCCTTCGATTTGGGGTGGTAAACAGTATTCTCATCAAGGTTCGTTCCCAATGACTTCTGAGCAAATCTCTAGAAATTTGATGCGAAGCGAGGATCTTGATAGAGATGATCGATACAGGCACACCATGCTTACATAACTCCTTTAAATACAAAGAGTCAATTTCTTCATCGAGAATCTATCATTAACAGGAATGATATTAGCAGATTTGGTCAGTTTGTCTACGATGACCCAAATCGAATCAAATTCAGATGATGACCTTTGCAATAGTTAGACGTTTACTAATGTATGAGGCGATGTCTGCCTTCATAATTTGCCATCAGTACAACTTCTTCAGATAAAGATACATTTAGTCAGAAATGACATGAATAGAATACTTATACTTATGAGATTCCAACATAACTAAATCTCAAAATCCTCCATGTTTAGGCAACCGCAAGCAGCCTTTAAAACATTTAACGCCATAGGCTTCTTAATTCTAATGGTTCACATTAGCCGCGAACCCCTTTTATTATCTATATTATCCTTTTTACAAACATCATTTATATTTAAATTGTTCGGCAATTTATTTTGCACCTTCATTATTAAGGAACGTGTCCTAATTGGTTCTTTATCTTTTGTACATAATGTGTCAGTATCTACATTCACTTTTCTTGATGAAATAATTATCATAACCAAAATTCACTCAGAATTTCTTTCTTCATATTTTCTAAGTTTTAGTTCTATCTCAACTATTATTTTTATCAGTTTTGCTTGATCCGACGTTTTAAAGCGTCGATAGTTATTACAGGTAATTAAATAATAAATATTCAATTTTATAAAACGCAAGCGTAAAAATTTAAATTTCTTAGCTCGACCAATTGTATAAAAAGGTTCAAATATAAATTTGAATTTAGTTAACACGATTTTTGTTGATTTATTGAAAATTATTAATAAGATTCGTAAATGTTCGAAAAATCTTTGGTTACACTTTTGTCAAAATTTTCTTAGTTGAAAAGCAAAAATTGTCGCTTCAAATTTAAAGTCATGGTTTAAATGGTTTCCTCAATCCCTCTTAGGTTGTCTTGAGATATACACAAACATTTACCCCTAAACAGGAGTTTAGTTAAATGTTCTGAGTATAAGGGAATAATCCCTCAAAAGTTCTTTTTGATAAAACATTTGTCAAAACATATTTGCACCTCCTTTTTGGTATAACCCAAAGCATTAATGGCTCTAATTTTTGAAATGTCAATATAGATCATATTATCTTATTAATCACACGGTCAAATCATGTAAAGGATTAAGCCGGTAATCGCATGTTAAATACTCAAGGTACAAGTTTTCACTACTCGGCCGACTCAGGGCATTCTACAAATAATTATTAACTGATTCTTATTCTCATAAATAAACAAATGGTCCTTAATGATCACAAGCATGAATTTATCAAATTACAGCCTACACACGTGATTCACTAAATTTATGGATGCTACATGTGTATTAGTCAATCCAAACGACATCACGTGAAACTCATAATGTTCATTACAAGTACCGGATGTAGTGATTGGAATATATAATCTTTTCCGCGGACGCGAAATTGATGATAACCCTGTCGTGGATCAAATTCCTGATTATACGCTAGAACCTTGTAAATGATCGAATAATCTATCATCTTGGGTAGTGGATATAGATTTTAATCGTCAATTTACTTAGTTCACGGTAATTAATAAATATAAGGAATGATAATACCATAGCTCTTCATGATGACGAGCTTGGTAGAATAGAAGTCTTCTCATACAACTCTCTCAGTTGTAAGGTAATTCTTTTAATGCAGATGGTGCTGACGTATAGTGCACATGCCACAGGTGCAACTCTAGGAATATAATCAATACCAATTTCAACTTGCCTTAATGGCAAAAGTCTAGGTAATTTACCAACAAATACCTCCTAAAGTTTCAGATAATAGAAACATCTTTTAGTACATTTACTTTAAATTCTTTCTAGGTTATAATATCTATGACTAATTTACAACCATTCATGGTATGATTTCAAGTCTAAATGCAGGATATGGTCATCCATCAAGAATTATTTAGATCACTTTTGATAATCAACATCTTATTATTTAGGGGAATTCTATTCGAGTTCCCATCAATTAAGACAATGTCGTCATGTCATAATCAATCAATCTATTCTACTGGCATTACCAACTTTTCAGTTTTATTGCCGCCGATAAGATGTGAACTTCTCAAAAGACTAATAATAACTCATAATTCTTCACAAATTCAAGGATATATGGAGACACAACTACCATTAAAAGAATAAGGTCAACGCATAATCTACGCGAGAGAATTTCAAATCAGATACAGATGAAAACATTTAACGAATATGAATATATCCCATGTTTTAATAATTTGAGTACACATTCGAAAGCTCCTCGGATCGTTACCCATGTCATTCAAATGAAACCAAATCAAAAGAAATGATAGGAACGTCGATACATCCAGTCGGGTTTCAACACTCGGTAATCAGATACTTTTCCTAAGAATCTCACTATGGGAGAATTGGACAAGAAAGAATTGTCAATTGTCAAATAAGACAATTTCCACAGATGAGTAAATTCGACTCAGAAGAATAGATACTACAGGCACATATGTAGGAAATGACCTTAGCCAATTAATCATGAGGTTCATGACCTCGATGGCGCTCAGGAATACAAAGAGAATAATCCACAACGTAACTCAAATCGAGATGAGTACTTGTTCAATGGTTGCATCACTAATGCGAACATTAGGAAGAAGCAAGAAAAGATAGATAACATCGATACATGTAGAATTTAGTAATCCAAGGTAGTCTTTTCATTAATCACAAATAAGTCAAAATTGTACCGTAACACATTACGTGTCACTATGTCATACAATTCCAAAAACTCATCCTACCAACTGATGTCTTAGTTAAGTTAGGGATTATTTTAAAAGATGCCACAATGAATACTAATCTAAAAGAGTCATTAGGTGTTCCACATGTCCCAGAAGATCCATCGGTCTCAATTCAGAAGAAGATTTCTTCAATTTATTTCTTGGACACTGGGCATTCTCGTTACTGGACAATGGCCTAGGAACAACACTTAACACGAATCAACAATCAATTAAAACCTTATAATTCAATCACAGGGCTCAACAACTTCCTCTTAACAATTTCTTATATTCCATACGAGTTAAATTTTACTTCATTCAAGTTTCAAGCAAATCATACTCAATGCGATATCCTACCTCATTCTCCAATACTTTCAACCTTATTCTTAAACCTTAAAAGGGCAATAAAAGGTCGATATGTTCAACACTTAATTTCCAATCCTATAGCTCTTTCCAACAATAATTATCAAATGAGTCACTAGTATGAAATGACTCGCACATTCAATTAGACTTCTCGGAAAGGTACTAGTGGCATGAGGCTTTTGGGTAATGGTTCTAATGACAGCCTCAAGTGCAACATTCACCCTTTCGATTTCAATTTAAGAATTGGATGACAATGAATTAGATGACATCTTTCTAGGTGGTAACGTTTTGTCAAACTCCACTCTATAAGGAAAGATCGTCATGACATCGATATCAGTTTTAATCTCGCCAATTCTTCTTCAATATCACAATCAACTAATATCTACATTCTTATGAATATCAACCATTTTGTTGGATCATAAATATCCACAACTTGGTTTAGATCTAGAATAGCCAGAATTCCTACGGGAATAGCTTCAATTGATTTGCTATGGGATTTAGGGTTCCTTGTGACAACCTACGTCGTATAAATACCTCGTATAAATATAGAAATAATCATCAAACAATCATGTAATCAAATTAAATCATATATATATAACCCAAGTTATATATATATTAAAATAACACTTCTCAGTCTGGCCTTGTCGGTAACTCGGGAATTCTTCGGCACCGTTATAGTCAAAAGATTTTTAGATATTTTGAGAAAAATGTTTATAGTTAAAAGATTTCGAAATGTTTTATTCAAAACCTTAGTTTTTAAAATCTTTCGTTCTCTATAACGAGAGCTCTGATACCAAAATGTAACACCCCCAAATTTACACAATTCAATACAGCGGAAGACTCGTTGGTGTTACGAGATAGCACATTACTCACATCATAGACAACGCATAAAAATCGCGTCGTTTAATAATAAAGCATTTCCATTCATAAATATTAAATTTACATAGGTCCCAAGTTATTGTATTTCATACAGGTTTTACAAAAAATTGAATGGAAATTATTATTTAGGTACGGGCCATGAATTCTTGTTGTCTTCCCGATAATTACCTTCAAGTACCTGAGATAAAACATGTTAAAAGAAAAGGTCAGCAATAACGCCGAGTGAACTCATAGAGTTTAATTAAATCCATCAATATAACATCGGTATAGAATTATTACCGAAAATCATTTTGTACAAATCTTTTTAATAGGCCATAAAATAGCCAAATTCATTTTATACAAATCCTTATCAAAATCATAATATAGGCTTTCGCCTTCAAAATCATTATACAAACCATTGTCGTTAAAAACATCATACCATACGTTTTATAATGTTGTATAAAGTTAAATAAAAACCGTTATATGAATATGGTTATGAAAAACCAAAACACGAACATAATATCAATAATATGACCCCGTATTGCTAGTCAGGCAATATATGGTAATTCAGTGCGTATAGTAGTATTTCATTTATTTGTGGATTATTACAAGCCGCATGACATTGTTACCTTACTACAACAAACAACGGGTAGCTAGCCCGAAACTCATTTTCCCATCTAAATTAGCATGTCGTCACAATAATCACGCTTGTGTAAATCTTCTCATACATAAATTCGCTTACCAATCAATGTGGCACGACAGGGATCAACTGTCAAGGCGCGAACTGGGGTGATCGTCCCCAAATAGTACTATTATATGCATAAGCGTCTACCAAATCCCGGTAGTTCACAATTCATGCTAATGGGACTTTTAGTGACATAACCTAACTTTAATAATCCATTTCCTTTCATCTACGGGTCATAAAATCATTCATCAGGTCATACAATCATTCGGGTCCAAATCAATAAACAAGCAATCGGGACAACTAGTGTCCTATTTTATAAAAACTAACATGTTATCTCCCTCGCGGGTTTATAAAACATTTCATAAAAACATTTAAAAGGGTGCGAGGCTATGAACTCACGTTGATGTGGGAAGGCGGGTTATCGGCAATTCGGATGTACGGTACGTGCTTCAATCACGGAAACCTAGACAAATAATACTTGTCTTAGACTCTTGTACAATGACTTTATAAAAATAACAATTATGTATACATATGATGATTTTATATACATTATGATCAAGTGGGTTTATATATTCTCATTTACTCATTTTAGTGTTATGTATTGGTAATTTTCAAGACTAGTTACACTAGTTCAACTTGTTTACATTTTGAGGCCCAATGGGCCCTTTACAAGCCCAATATATTATATTAGCTCAATTATACTTTTATTATCAGTATTATACTTTACATGTGTGGCCCAAATGGGTTCAGCCCAATAAGTAAGTTTATAAGTGTTTTACTAACTAGTCGGGTTTATAGTCCAATAAGGCTACTTTGACCCGTTAACGTCTATATGTTGTAAAGCTCGGGTTTTATAGGTTTTTACTTGCTATATAATTTCATATATCATTATGTGAGTTTATAAAAGTTTATATTAGACGGGTCCGACCGTCTAAGTTTTATTTGACAAAAACGTTAATCTTTCGGTTTTAGCCGAAAAGACGTAAAACTTAGTATATAGTTTTTATAACTTGGAAAAACATTTATACTTGTAATTTATATAACATGTCCCATTTTAATATCAATATTTATATAACCCTTTATTATAATTATTATCCACTAGTGGGTTTTATATATTTATATATTTTATATAAATTTTGAGTGCTTATATTATATATTATTTATACAAAATCAGTCCTAAAAATATAGTTTACTAAAATGGTCATATCTAGAGTTCTACATAGAGATAGAACCCCAAATTTTTATCACAGAAACTAAATGATATGTGCTTCATTTTATTACTTTATAGCTACTGATGAATCAACCTCTAAGTACTTTATAAAATTCGTCCAAAACAGTGTAGTCAGATTTGCACTCTAAACTTGTTTTGATCATATCTCACTCATTTTTATGATTCCATTGCATGGCCAACTCTCACATATGTACAAGACTCATAGCTTACTGTATATTAATTTATCCAAGCCATTTTATCAGTTTATTATAAGAGTATTCACTGTTTTATACAGCCTCCTAATTTAGCCATGATTTAACCATTTTTACATGTGGTTTTTCCATCTGTTTACCCATGTTTATCAAATCTTTCAACACCAAATCCCTACATATTTTTAATCATCATTCATCATCATATACATATACATAAATAAAGAAATTACAAGATTACATAATCAAAATAACAAGAGGATAGGAAGAAACAATCTCTATACCACCAAAGTGATGAAATGATGAGTTTTTGGATGAACAAGACTTGGTTTTGGGTAACCAATCTTATGAGATATCAACACCACTTCTAGGATCACCAAGTATTTGTAGACTCCTCCAAAATCAGCCCTTGATCTCCATATAAACTCCTTTTTGGTTGTTAAAATCACCTCCAATCTTCATAACTTCAATGGGTTTTCATCATATGTAAATTATACATATGATTTATGGTTGAATTTTTGATCTAATGGGGTGTTTTTGGTTGATATGAGACGTTCATAGGAAGAGAGTTGAGAGTTGTGTGTGAGATTTGCATGTAAGAATGAGTAACTAGTTTAGCTTTAGTGGTTTTAAGTTTACAAATGGTTTTGGTCAAAAGTGTAGGACAAGTGTCCTATACTTGTGTGTTAGCTTGCCACCAAAGGGTGGTGTTAGCTCTTCTTGCCACCACTTGTTATGGGGGTGGGTAAGTGTAAACTTGTCTCATCTCCATTAATTTACGGGCATTCCTTTATTTTTTTCCTTGATTTGCGTGCCCTCGGATCGTTTTACGAAAAACGTTTTTATAAATTATGAATCAACGGCACAAAACGAATCTAATAAAAATTGTCTCATCAAAAACGGAGTTCGAAAACGTAAATACGTAATCCTAAGGTTTCCGGTTTAGTCGTGAAGGACGTTAAATTATGCTCGTAAGTCCTAATCTCTTCTCGTAAATTTGTGAGTTTATGAACCAACACAAATTTAAAATCCCAAAATAATATTCACGGATAAATTTATTTCCTGAAATGTCGGACTGTCACCAAAAATGGTGTATGTAAACGTAAGCACGTAACGTAGAATCCTCCGGTTTAGACGTAGTCGATGCTACTTCAAGACGTAAATCCAAATTTCTTCCCAAAAACAAGCGAGTTCATAATATAACATTAAAATAATGTTTTAAAATAATATTTGAGAATAAAATATAAACCATAAATTGACGGATTGTCGTAGTTTGTGCACAAATTTAGTAAAGATAATAAATGTAGAGTCACATTTGATGAAAGATCTTGTGTTATTCAGGACTCTGTGCTAGGGATCTATGTGGGGACTGGTAAAAAAATAATGATCACTATTTTCTTAATACAAGTAAAAAGATTGAAAATAATAATATTCAAATTTGTTGTTTATCTAAATGTGTTTGGCATAACAGGCTTGATCATCCTTCAACCAAGTTCTACAAGTTCTTAAAAACCAATTGAATTTTGATTTGAATTATAAAAATGATCAAGGAAGAGTAAACCAGAGAGCTTTTCCCCTTAGTGAACATCAAACTAAGCATCTTGGACAGATTGTTCATGTAACACGCCGCCTAGGCGGAAACATGAGGTGTCACTTCATGGGTATCATCACAACACTATGGCGTCTATACAGAGAATAACTAAATGCAAAGAAATACACAATGTGTCATGATTATACCTCAAAACATCCACGAGGTGTCTTACAAATGATATGAAAATCTCCATGACAAGTGTAAAGAGGTAAGATAACAAATGATCAATCCAAATTAACAAAGTGCAATGAAGTTTTAAACAAATGAAACAAAAAATTAAATAAGCAGTGCGCCTCCTATGGTCACTCTAGCCACTACTATTCTCATTCAATGCCTTATTCTCACCTGAAAATGATGCTAAACCACGTCAACATAAAGTTGGTGAGAGTCATAGGTTTATGACACAAAATCGACTACCTGTTGTGGCTCATCAAACATAAAACATTTCAACATAGACAATGACTACTACAAGTAAACAAGCAACCAAGTATAACTTGTACTGCTGTTCCAAGAGCGCGATTCAGTTAGGTGTGCTACAGTCTTACCACTACGGTGCTACATACCCCATATGCAGACTTACCCATACATACCCCATATGTAGTTTGTGACAGTGTGACATTTTCAGGTTGTAAATTTATCCCCGTATATTATTTTAAATTTTATTTTTGTGTTGGTTCATGAACTCACGTAATTACGGGAAGAAACTGGGGTTTATGTTCATAATTTAACGTCTTTTACGTTTAAACAAGAAACCCTAGGTTTACGTATTTACGCTTTTGTGCTCCATTTTTGATGAGACAAATTTTATTAGATTTGTTTTGTGCCTTGGTTTCATATTTTACAAAAACCTTTTTCGTAAATCAACCCGAGGGCACGTAAATCGAGGAAACTAGAATCGAGGAGTACCCGTAAAATATTAGGGATGAGACAAGTATAACACTTGTCCCACCCCTAATAGGGGTGGATGCACCAAGAGGGGTTGCCTCTTTGGTGTCAAAACCTCACATAACCCATGAGACACTTGTCCCATGAGTTAGCTAAATACTTAAGCTCAAACTTCCAACACACACTTTATTCTTGCATGTGTTAACAAGAAAATTTCTCAAACTCTCCCTCTCTCCCTCTTTTAGCCGTCCACCATCACCACCACACCAACATCTTCATAAAATTTTAACCTAAAACCTAAGCTATATTCAAGATATGATGAAACCTACATAAAAGAAGGATGATTTGAGGTGATTTCAAGTTGTGAAAGAATGTTTTCTATGAAGTTTGGGGCTGATTTCTAAAGAAGAGTTTACATATTTGAAAATCAAAAAAAGTTGATTTAAAAGGGTAAACACTTTGGGTTAAAGATCAAGACTTGGGTGTCATTTTCTATCATTTTGTTGGTATAGAAATTGTTTCTTTCTATCATCTTCTTATTTCTGTAAAAGTAATTGTCTATTTAATTTCAAATGTATATGTATGATAGTTATGAATGATGATCAAAGTGTTGTATGGGGATTTTGTGTCATTAGAATAAGTTAATGAGGCTAAATCTACAAGTAAAAGATGATAAAAACATAACTAGATAAGTAGGCTGTGAAAAACAGTAAGTTTCTAAATTGTTAGTTGATTAAATGGATTAGATGATTTGATATAATGATAGATAAATTATTTTTAAACAAGTGGTTAATTGGCCACACAATGGAATGTTAAAAATGAGCAAGATATGGCCAAAATACTTTTGATGTACAAATCTGACCGGTCTGTCTTGTAGGATTAAAAGCCACATTTAGAGGCTGTTTGAGAATGAGCCATAGAAGAATAAATTGTAGAGCTTAATATGTAGTTTCTATAGAAACAATTTGGGGTTCTAAGTCATTATATTAGAGATACACAGAGCCGGTTAACCGAACCGGTTCGGTTTGGGTTTTTAAAAAACCGGTTTTTGGTCAAAGACCAAAAAAACCGGTTTGGCCGGTTAACCGGTTCGATTACAAACCGGTATAATAGCTAAAAAACTCTAACCGGTTAATCGGTTTTCCGGTTTTTTTTTCCGTTTTTAGAGCGAATGGTGAACCGTAAAGAAGCCGTAAGACTACAATTATTAAAAACATCACTTTTATTTAATAGAACATTACAAATACATTGAAAAGGAAATACAATTGAAAGGAAATACATCACACTCACACATAATACATAAACATAATTAAAATGGATAACCTAATCGGATTCGGAACTGTCTAGGTTGACTTCGTTGTCGGACTTGGACCTAGCTTCTACATTAGCTTCATCTTGTGACAGTTCTTCATCGGTTAGTGATATCGCTTCACCCGATTCCACCTCATTCTCAAATACCTATTCTTCAAAGTCTAAGGTGTGTTCAAGACTTGTCTTGTGTTGTACCCGCTCTTGTGCATCTAAGTGATCTTTCAGGCACATGCACATCTCCAAAGGCGTCGGAGTGAGTCTTGTTCTTCGATTAGATAAAACTCTTCCACTTGTTGAAAAAGCCGATTCCGAAGCTACCGAAGTAGCTTGTACACTTAGCAAGTCACGAGCCATTCGGGATAAAACGGGCCACATTTGTTCCTTTGCTTTCCACCAAGCCAATATATCAAAGTGCATAAACTGATCGGTGGAAAGTTCGATCCATTTTCCCGAGACATACATATTAAATTCGTTGGATCCTTGTTCTTCAAGCCTTGCCCTTTTTTTTTGCTTTCTTGTAAAGCATTTATCATTTTTGTTATCGGATTCCTTGAACTCGTACCCGATGAATATGAAGAACCAACATGTGATGAAGAAGGTATGTTATCATATGTTTCAAAGTAAACTTGCCATAAACCCTCAAAGGCATCGTTGAAAGATTTTTTTGCATCATATGCAAAGTTCACGTTTTTTTGAAAACACCCTAAATCATTAGTAATTGAATCAATGAACATCTCTACCCCGTTTACATTGAAAAATGGGTTTAACGCGGCGGAAAAAGTAATTATTGATGGCAATTTTTCAAAGTATTTTCTTAGCTTTAATTTCATTGGTATGGCCATTTCTGCAAATATACCACCTTCAAATTCAAATTCGCTTAACCTTTGACACATCAAATAAAGTTGTTGCAAAACCAAATGAGACGTTGGATAATAGACTCCCGACAGTGTTTTGGTTGAGGTGTTAAAGATTTCAAGTAATCGGGTTAGTTTTTCAATAATATCCCAATTTTCAACCGAAAACCCATACTCAATATAACCATTACAATGCAACTCGTCATGAAAATTTTGTGTTGATGCAAAAGTTGGGTGATCCTTGCTAGACCTGAATTAGGCTTAATTCGGGTTGGCTGGGCTCCGGCTCCTGCACCAAGTGTATCGTTTGGTTGGGATCCTGCACACTAAACAACACGCGTTAGGCTTACCGTGGGAATGTTTCCCACGATTAGACTCCGGCGTGAGAGTAAGTAATCGGTTAAGGTTTTATGTGAGTTGAGAGTATAGAGCGTAATACCTTTGTGGAACCCTTGGGGGTTCCTTTTATAGGCAGTGGAACCCTAGTAGGCTGCCACTGATACTTCGGCCCCAAGGAAAGGATAACTATCAGAATTAGAATGATTGTTATCTTCTAATTTTGGTAGTGAATATCCTCCTCTATTGGGGTAAACCTATTCCTAGACAGAATATGATTCTGTCTAACCCTATGTCGGCCCACGTCGGGCCGTGGGCCGCACACATATGTGCGGTCACTGTTCATTTAAGCCCATAAGCTTGAATGACATTATTCCCACCCATCTGTGATGGGCCGGATACGGGTAGTACCCGTGGGCCGGGTTCCTGACCCGACTGGGGACTATACGTCATCATGTCCCCACAGTCTAGTTGTTACAGCCGTAGGCGTAACCTCTAGACTATCAAGGTGCTCTCCGGACATACCAAGAAAGACCTAGGGAATGAGAAATATTGAAAATTTTGTTCAGGCCGCACGTAGTGGCCCGCCTTAGGAATATATTTTGAATAGCACCTCAGCCGTACGTAACGGCCGAGACAAATTAAATGTAACATTAAATACGGTCTTACGTAAGAGCCGCATATCCCGACACAAGAATAAAAAACATTAATGGTAATCAACTTTCCAGTCGCACGCCTGCAAAAGTGCACCATTAATGCCCACCCTTGAGCCACGTAAAACTACCAAGAAGTGACCCGTGGGTCCCCCTCTGATTTTACAGAAGTGTCAGAAACCCTATCCGTTGGATAGGCGAGGTGGCCTACACGTGTCGAACATCCACGCTACCTCGGAAACCGAGGCAACCCTATATAAGAGTTGGTATGCGTGTTTGTTACACACACAACTCACCCCTTCTTCCGCCATTGTTATTCTCAAGCTTCTACCTCCAAAACTTTGCCTTCTTTTCCACGGACTCCCTTCGTCGCAGGTTAGATCATCACGCCCTTAAAAACCTTTTTATAAAACATGGTAAAGGACAACCCACTTATCACGGATGTCCTTAACGTGATGTCGGCGGAAAAATACATCGACTTCCTGTCGAAGTATAATATTCCCGAAAGCGTACACCCCACCTATCCAGGTGAAGGTGAGGCGATTACGGATGCACCGGCTGGGAAAATAGGCGTGTACACGCGCCGGTTTGACTCGGCCAACTACCGTATCCCCCTATCCAAATTTTTGGTAGACCTACTATTGTACTATGACTTCCACATAACCCAGCTTCACTGCATAGGGGCGTGTAAAATCAATCAGTTTGAAATTACATGCCATACCTGCGGAGTAACCCCAACCGTGAACCTTTTTAGGGCCTTTTATTTCCCTCAGCTAGTGAATGGGTGGCTGTCGTTTAAAAAACGACCCGGGAATGCCCCTATGACGTATAGGAAGCCTCTAGACTCCCTTAAGAACTGGTACGACCATTACTTCTTTGTAGATGAGAAGGTGTTCCCTACTCCTTTCGTACTCAAAACCAAAGCACCTAAAGACTATCCGCCCAAAGCCAAAGACTATAGCAGCAAGGACTTAAAAACACTAGATACCCACCGCACAGAATTCCATAGAGGGTTACCGGAACACTTTCTGTGCTTAGTAGGGATAAGCCGCCGCTATTTTGGGAGGGATGACTTATACCCGTGCTTCCTGACGAAACAGGGAGAGGGTAGGTCTTTATACTTTGTAGATTTGAATTGTCATGCATATTTGTAGAACTTTACTAACCCATATACTTGTAAATGTACGCAGAAATGAACCTACACAGACTAATCCGCCAGGGCGACCCAATGAAGGTGGCCGAAGGGTTCCGGCCTCTGAAGGAGAATGAGCTCCCCCTGCTGGAGGCGACCACTGACCGCACCATGCCGCTGGAAGAGACATCCGAGCCCAGATCGGATGAAGAAGAGGCCGTCATTGAGAAATCCCCATTGGATTTCCATAGATGGTGAAGAACCACTGTTGGAGGGGGGCGCCACCAACCAGGAAGAGGAGAATGACCCCAATGAAGATACTACTCAGGCATCCGGGTCCGCCCCGCTCACCTCTAGGAAGAGAAAGACCACCAGGAGGGTGGCAAAGAAGATAGGGGACGAGGCCGGAGCCGAGAATGCTCCTCCAAATAAGCCGAGGAAGGATCATCCGCAGTACCAAGAGGGGAGTGGTACTGCGACCGCTCAGGCCGACCCCACCCCGAACATGGGAGGGCCATTCTTGCGAGTCACACCCGTGAGCGCCGTAGCTCCTACCGGCCCAGACCCTGCCATTGATACCTCGTAAGTACCCTTCGAGTATGATTCGTGTCTTTATATGATGCGTAGACTAATTTTGCCATGTCAAATAACAGGGCTAATCCGTCGGCCGTAGCACAGCAGGAAGAAGTGGGGAGGAATCCATCCCCCGCACCAACTAACAAACCCCCATCCCCTGCTGCAACACACGCCAAGGAACCACACCCCGAGGGGCCCGAAGAAAGCCTGCGCCTTGCATGGAACTTGTCAAGCTTGACAAGGTTGGAAGCATAATCCGAGTGCTCAGAATTTATTGAGCACATCACCCCGCCAGTCCTCGCACAAGATTTAGATGAGTTGGATCATGAGGCCCTTCTTGAGCAATTTGACATGTCGTCCGCACACCAAGTGACGGTGGGGGCCGCCTTGAGACGTCGTTTGATCAAGGCACTTACAAATGTGAACCGGGCAGATAAGAAGATAGCCCGTCGTGAGGCGATGGTCGTGAAGAACGAGAAGACCATCGCGTCCTTGCAGGCAGCGCTGGTGACAGCCGAGGCGACGGTAAAAGAGCAAGCTCATCACGCTGACACCCGAGAGAAGCGCATCGCCGAGCTCGAAGCCCTTGTAGCCGCATCAAATGAGAAGGTATACTTTCAAAATTTTTTGTACATATATTCAAACTTTGGGTATTCATTTGACCCAAGAAAAGTATATATCCTTGTAATAACTCAAAATTTTATATGCAGGTGTCTATGGCCGAAGCTGCTACCAAGGCCGTGACCGTGCAATCCTTCAACATCGCCCAAGAGCGTGATGCGCTGAAGGATGAGTTGACACGGGCGCAGACCAACCTGGAAGAGCAGGCTGCCTCAGCGGATGAGAAGGTAAGCAAGATGGCCGTAAGTTGTGCTGAGAGACTATGTCCTCCCCTGCTATCCGCTTTAGCTGGACGCAGGTGGATAATCGGGCAAGGACTGCGACTTGCTGTGAGCAGGGCACTGGAAGCTCCACACCTATTGCAGGCATTCGCCGGGGTCGTATCCGATGGAATCGACCGTGGTAGACATGAGGGCTTGGACAAAGCTGCGGAACTGATAGGAAAAAATGAAGACATCATGCAGCATCCCTACCACAATCCCTCAGCCGCGGATAATATGACCGCGTCCATGAATGCCTTGGCGGAAATCCAACACCCTCTCTTGGATGAGCTTGAGACACTTAGGGACGCTCCAAACGAGGCAATAATGTCCCGGCTGACTGCGGAACCCATCCCCTTGACCTTGGCCACTTATGATTCCGCATCCAAAACAATGAAAGGCGAGAAACTGCTTGTAGAAGCATTGGATACCATTGCGGTCAAAGCCCAGGATGGGAAGGATGCTCGTGGGGAGGTCCTCCGTGCTCTGATTGAAGAAGGGAAGAAGGACATAGAAGAATTCCTACCCCCCATGTAATTTATCAGTTGTAAACACTTTGTAATTTTATTCGTCCGTGTATGTACACGGCTAAGACATATGTGAAATGACTGCCTTTTATATTAAAGTCCGTGATGACCACGGCCATTTTGTTATTTATTTTTGAAACTTGTGTATTTTCATTTTGTTTGAACATTGTATGCCAATACCGCATGACACGTCACGTCTTACACAAAAAAGGAAAATACCTACAAGCCTATAATTTACTAGACATGCGACGTGCGTCTTTACTATGCGGAGCACTGTGTGAGTACGGCATACGAAACTTACCACAACGTCTTGTGAGTAAGGTGTCTAGTAAGGATACATGATCCGTGCGGCTGGGGTTGCATCCCTCTTACGCGGTAAGTTGAATTAGTAGGTTCACTTAATCCTCTTACCCCGCCTAGAGGCGTATAGTACATGTACAGTAGTTTGAATGAATGCATACGAATGAAACATGACATATTGTAATAACAACTAAAATTCATATGACTGACAAAAAAAAATGATTTGCACGAAACAAGCCGTGGAGCTAGCTAGGCGCCACGGCATTTTATTAGAACGTTTACATGTTTTGTTTGAACAATAATGACAAGTCCTAGAAAACAAGAAAGGAAACTAAACAAGACATAAGAAAAACAGATAAACCGCATGGTTCTTCATTAAAGCCACATATAGTGAAGCACCCATGCGGAAGCCGTAGCTTTCAAAGATAGCACCTTTTGAGATTGGAGATGTTCCATGTGCGCTCTAGGTCACGACCATCCATGTCACGTAACTTGTACGCGCCTCGTCCCAAGGCCTCCGTGACTTCATATGGTCCTTCCCACTTAGGGCCCGACATAATCTCCCGGTCGAAAAGAAACACCCTTGACCTTGGCGACATAATAAGCCTTCATTTTAGCCTTGGACTTAGCCTCATTGATGGCTGCTATCTCCCTTTTTTCTTCCAACAGATCCAGGTTGATTCGCAGCTGCTCGTCGTTCGTGACGACATTAACCTCCGCCGTGCGGATGGTAGGCATTCCTATTTCTGCTGGTATAACAGCTTCAGTGCCGTAAGCCAATGCAAATGGAGTATCTCCGTTGGCTGTTTTGATCATAGTTCTATGCGCCCATAGCACATGTGGTAACTCATCGACCCATTTGGCACTTCGTTCATCCAAACGCGCCTTGATGCCATTTCCCAAGCTTCTATTTGCTCGTTCGACGAGGCCATTTGTCTGCGGATGCTTAACAGATGCGAAGCGCCGCTTGATGTTCAATGATGCACACCAGTCTTTGAATGGATTGTCCGTGAACTGCTTACCGTTGTCTGAGATGATTTCTCTTGGTAGACCAAAACGGCACACAATATGCTCCCAAACAAACTTTTTGACTTTCTTGCCTGTGATGGATTTGACTGCCTTGGCCTCTATCCATCGTGTGAAGTAATCCATTGCGACAATCAAGAACTTCACTCCCCCCGCAGCTACAGGAAACGGTCCTGCGATGTCAATTTCCCACTTATAGAATGGCCATGGGGATGTAATAGGTGTAAGCTCCTGCTGCGGATGTCGCGGCACTGGTCTATGCACTTGGCAATCACTACACTTGCGAATCATGTCGCGCACGTCTCTATGCATGGTAGGCCAATAGTATCCTGTTCGTAAGGCTCGAGCTACCACAGATCGTGGACCTGCGTGCATGCCGCATAACCCTTCATGTATCTCATTGATTACGTAAGCGGCCTGCCGTGGTCCAACGCACCGCAACCACGGCTGCAAGAAAGAGCGCTTATAAAGGATGCCTTCTCGAAGTTCGAAGTGTTGCGACTTCCTCCTGATGCGTCGTGCTACTTTTTCCTCGTCTGGAAGGGTCTCACTAGTCAAATAGTTGATGATCGGGGTCATCCATGTAGGTCCATCCTCCTCAACTATAGTAGCGACCTCTCCTTTTGTTATAGATTTCTCCTTGAGTATTTCCACCAAGACTTGTTTGGACAAGTGAGCGAAGCTTGTGGATGCAATCTTGCTGAGAGCGTCCGCCTTCTTGTTCTCGCCTCTTGGCACCTGCTTGATGGAAAATTTGTTGAAAGCCGCAATTAGTGACTTGACTTTTTCCAAGTATCTGACCATGTTGTCCTCCTTAGCCACATATCCACCTAGAATATGGTTCGCAACAAGCCGTGAGTCCACGTAGGCCTCAAGGTTGCGGACTCCCATTCTAGCGGCGATTTTTAAACCCGCAATTAATGCTTCATATTTCGCTTCGTTGTTGGTGGCCGTAAACTCAAAACGAAGGGCGTATGTGAACTCCATTCCTTCCGGATTTGTGAGGATAAGACCAGCTCCGGAGCCATCCGTACACGAAGATCCGTCCGTAAATAGCACCCATGGTTCTATTGGAGTCTAGTCTTGTTTAACGATTGACCCTTCCTCATCCGGCTTCTCGATCAGGAAATCTGCCAAGATCTGGCCTTTCACAGCCGTCCTTGGCCTATAAGATATATTGTGCTCCCCTAACAAGATGCTACATTTTTGTAGCCTCCCTGCCACATCTGGTCTAGAAATAACCTGCTTGATTGGCTGATCGTAATGACTACAATTGGGTGCACCTGAAAGTACCGGCGCAGCCGCTTTGTAGCAAACACTAGTGCTAACACCAATTTTTCCATAGAGGAGTAATTTAGCTCCGGCCCTTGTAGTGTTCTACTTATAAAGTAGACCGGAGTTTGCACTGTATCTCTATCTGTCATGAGTACCGCGCTTATTGCGCCATGAGTGGCTGAGAGATACATAATGAGTTCCTCCTTTGGCCGAGGAGCTACTAGCATAGGGAGAGATGCAAGATGCTGCTTGAGTTGGCCAAAAGCTTCCTCGGCTTCCTTCGTCCACCGGAAGTCTCCCTTCCTAATGCACTTCTTGAGTGTCTTAAATAGGGGTAATGACTTCTCTGCGGATTTGGATAGGAACCTATTCAGCCCGGCTAGTTTCCCATTTAAGGATTGCACCTCCTTCCGTGTCTGAGGGGATGGCAGTTGTATCACTGCGTCCATCTTCTCTGGGCAAGGTTTGACGCCATTTGGATCAATCAAATATCCCAGGAACATTCCCTCCGTTGCCCCAAACGTACATTTCTTTGGATTTAGCTTCATGTTAATCCTTCTCAGTGTGTCGAATGTCTCTTGGACATCCCGGAGAAGTGCATCCTCGGTATGACTTTTTATAACCAAGTCATCCACACAGACTTCCAAGTTAAGGCCTATCTGTGATTCAAAAGCTTTGTCCACAAGCCGTTGGTATGTAGCACCGGTGTTCTTCAGTCCGAACGACATTTTCGTATAGCAATATACGCCCTGGCTTGTATGGAACGCCGTTTTTTCTGCATCCTCCTCCGCCATCTGGATCTGGTGATATCCTTTATATGCGTCTAAGAAGCATTTAAAAGGATATCCACATAGGGATTCCACCTTCCAATCAATTTCTGGTAATGGGTAACAATCCTGTGGACAGGCCTTGTTTAGATCCGTAAAATCCACACACATGCGCCAACTTTCGTCATGTTTTTTGACCATGACCGGATTGGATAACCACTCATGGTAGTATACCTCGCGCATGATACCTGCGTCCACTAGTTTACGTACTTCCTCCAATATTACTTGACTGCGCTCAGGCGCCTGGCCGTGCTTCTTTTGCTTGACTGGTTGGTACCCCTGGCGGATCTGGAGCTTATGTTCTGCTATCGCCCGTGGCACACCTGTCATATGATTTGGCTCCTATGCGAATATATCTAGGTTTGCACTTAACAGATAGCACATGGCCCTCTTGCCGTTATCCGAGAGTGCCCCCCCTATAGATATCTCCTGTTCCGGATAATCGGGATGAATTGCCACCTTCCAATTGGGAGGTGGTGATCCATCCTTGGGTGGAACAGGTGGAGCCGGTGTTGTCACGGTATGACATTCGGATGCTGGTATGATTGTGTTATAAATGGTGACGATTCCTCCCTCCACATGGAATTTGATCATTCCGTGCGCCGTGGAGGGTACCGCCCGTATAGCCAAAATACCTGGTCTGCCTAGGATCCCATTGTACGGAGAATGTGAGCGTATCACCATGAAGTTCATCCACGCCGTAGTGGAGTGTTCCTCATTCCCAATGGTTACAAGCAGACGTAATTGCCCTATCGGCCAGATAGTGTCTCCACTAAAGCCAGTGAGTGGTGCCGTGGCCGGTACTACACGAAACAATGTTCATACAGTACCTCTGCTGACGACCCTCCATCCACATACATGCGACGAACATTGTGTGTTCCAATGCTTATCTCAATAGTGAGAGACGCATCAATCACATCGCTTGCTGTGATGGGAAGGAATGAGATTCCCCTGCCGCGTGAAAATTTTTGGCCAACTTTCTGCCTCGTGCGGCGCTGTCTGGATTGGATCATGTATACAGTCGAAGGTTTGTCCTTTTGGGGATCCTTCTTATCATACTTCTTGTTGTATTTTCCATCCTTCCAATCCTTAACTAATTGCTTGAGTTTACCTGATTTGATCAGTGACTCGATGTGCTTCTTGAGCTGGATACATTCCTCCGTACCATGGCCCTTGTCATTATGGAACTCCTAGAAGCGATTTCCTTGCCGACGTTCCGGCGGAGTTGTCATTGGGGGAGGCCTTGGAAAATTAGCCCCTTCCGTCAGCAAGATCTCCCGGTAGGACATCTTTAGGGGGGTAAACTTATCGTCCGGCCGTCCTCCTTTGTTCTGGCTCTTATAGTCTGAGCCCTTGCTATTGTTCTGATTACCTTGACCGCCCGACTATCTCCGAGACTGGTCGTTTGACCGGTACCCATTTCCTCTGGATGGGTAAGCCGCGGCAACAGCTGTTTCTCCTTCTATGAAATTTCTGACCCTTTCCATGAGGTCATCATATCTCTCTGGACGCTTGTCATTGAGGCGCCTGATCAACTCCCTGTCTGTTATGGCGTGCATGTAGTCAGAGATTTTCAGGAGTTCCGGCATTGTTTTTGTGTGCGTGCACTCATCATTGAAGCGTTCAGTGAAGGCTTCTGTGGACTCCCCCGGCCGTTGTTTGACAGTTGCCAATGAGACCGGATCCCTATTCTACTTCTTCCTCTGAGTATAATTGTTTTTGAACGCAGTGCGTAGTTCCGTGAAACTATCAATGCTCCATGGAGGGAGTACCTCAAACCAGTCACGGGCATTTCCGATCAGAGTTGAATTGAACATTTGGCACCATATAGGCATGGGCCATCGCTCAATTTTAGCCTGCGTATCAAATATTTTAAGGTGATCATCCGGATCACCAGTCCCATCATAAGTCTTGACACACGCCGGCATGCGACGTTTAGTGTCCTCGGAATAGTTCCGTATGCGGAGGGTGAACGGGTCTTCCCTGGGATCCGCCCATGGCCGGGTGAGCCTAGGGTCATCCCATGGTTCACACCATGGGCGCGAAAGATCCTCCGCTTCTGTATCTCGATAATAAGGGCCACCATAATACTCATCATTGTTTGGTGGTGGTGGAGGGGTACGCCTAGGTCGGCGACGCTTAGGCGGATGGTCATTTGAGTCCTCTCCTGACGGGTCTGGAGACGGCGGTGGTGCCCCATCCTTTGGGTAGGGACCACTTTTTTGGGATGAACAAGGAGCCTTTTTCCCAGTGTTCATCCTGTCCCACACGCTCGTACGATGAGCGGTTCTGGCCAGCTCTCGATCTGGTCGCTCGGGTGAACCATCAGACTTATCTCCCCCTTCGCGAGACTGCATTAGTTCCTGTATGAGGCGATCTCCTATGCGCTCAAACACATTACTGGGTTGAGGGGTTTCCTCAAAGATGCTTTGCTCCTGAGGCCGAGCTCTCCTTTTCATCTGATTTTGGGAAGAGGTGATTGGTCCGGTGTCACCAAAGTTGAGTCTGGATTGGAGGTTCCTCCCCATATTCAACCTTGATGTAATCCCTGGGACAATCCTATCAAAGTTCTGTGTGAGAACTCGAGTAAGATCCTCCTCGCTGAGTGGTAGGACTTCTACTTCCTCCTCCGCCGACGGTCTGCGCGGCTCCTTGTAAGGAGGGTTGGGCGCACTCCCTGGGTCAGGGTTGTCCAGGGTTGAAGTAGGTGGGGGTGTCATGGAGATCGTGCTCGTTACCCCCAAGGGCTGAAAACCGCCACGGTTACCAGGTCTGCCTGCAAGGCGGCTAGGTGATTGATTGGGGATGAGTATCCCTTCCCCTTGGGACTTCCGATTCCCAGAATTCGTGTTCCTGGGATTAGCTTGCGGATGCCCCTTCGTCATTGGAAATTCAGAATGAGGTTTTGTTCTAGCTTAGTGTAATGGGTCCCACGGATGGCGCCAACTTGTTGATGCAAAAGTTGGGTGATCCTTGCTAGACCCGAATTAGGCTTAATTCGGGTTGGCTGGGCTCCGGCTCCTGCACCAAGTGAATCGTTTGGTTGGGATCCTGCACACTAAACAACACGCGTTAGGCTTACCGTGTGAATGTTTCCCACGATTAGACTCCAGCGTGAGAGTAAGTAATCGGTTAAGGTTTTATGTGAGTTGAGAGTATAGAGCGTAATACCTTTGTGGAACCCTTGGGGGTTCCTTTTATAGGCAGTGGAACCCTAGTGGGCTGCCACTGATACTTCGGCCCCAAGGAAAGGATAACTATCAGAATTAGAATGATTGTTATCTTCTAATTTTGGTAGTGAATATCCTCCTCTATTGGGGTAAACCTATTCCTAGACAGAATATGATTCTGTCTAACCCTATGTCGGCCTACGCCGGGCCGTGGGCCGCACACATGTGTGCGGTTACTGTTCATTCAAGCCCATAAGCTTGAATGACATTATTCCCACCCATCATCTGTGATGGGCCGAATACGGATAGTACCCGTGGGCCGGGTTCCTGACCCGACTGGGGACTATACGTCATCATTTTGTAAAGTCGTTTTCTATTTTAAACCACATAAGAACATATGATATGTTGAATTCCATCTTGTTTGAACGTCCCAATTAGGTGCCCAAAAAGGTTTTTTCGAATCTTTACACCATTTAATATATTGTGCATTGATGAGACTGCTTTTATACATAGTCTCATCGTCCAAATCGGGCTTAAAATGCATTAAATATCATTAAAACTGCCAAATATATGCTCGTGTTTGTTGCTTGTGTATTTTAGGTACGGATATTGAGGAAATGACAAAAAGATCACAAGAATCATTCAAAAACGAACACGGGAAACGAAGCCGCACAATGAACCGGACCCGAATCTGGAATTTCCAAAAATGACCTTGAAGTTTGAAGATTGTACAAGTTTGGTCCCTCAACTTTTGAAGATTAACACTTTATACCCCTCAAATATTCATAAATATGAATAGGGTCCCTAAAGTTTGAAGACATTACAAGAATGGCCCTTGAAGAATGCAAATTGTGCATTTAAAGCCCTTGATAAAAGTTTATAAAGTTGTTGTGCCAATTATGACAAGTTTGCCAAACTTGTTTATAAAGGAAAAATGATTTGTTGCTGTTTTATACAAAGTGAACAAAAGAAAGAAGTCCAGGGACCATTACTGCCAGACATCCAAACTCCTCCCATCCAATCACCACTCCACATCATCCCACTCCACCAATCACTCCTCACCACCTCATCAATCCCATCCCTGTCACACCCCACTCACGGTTTATTTAATTAAACCAGGGTCAACTCAGTCAAACCCCATAATTTCCCTCTAAACACATTTTTTAAATAAAACTTACCCCAAACCGGATCTAAACCTCTCCTAATATCCTACAAGAACACATAAACCCTAACCTTAATCACCTTCAAAACAAAGGGTTTTACCTTAATGTTTTCCAGATTTACTATTCACCCCTAAGTAAACCAATCCCCCAACCCAGAATCTTTTCACAACAAACCCATGTGACTGTAGGGACCTCCCCTGTACGTCACTTTCCTCCTCAAGACCTAAAACCGACAAGTTAAACGGCTAGATGTTAGTCCTTGGTCCCAAAGGCACAATGAACGCTCCAAGATCAAAGTTGCAAGCTGGCTACATCAACATCATCACATGAGGCACAATTTGACCATTTTCAGTCAAAAGTCCAAGGACATTTTAGGAATTCTATGTATTAGGGTTTAGGGTTCTACATTGTTCTATTGAGTAGTATATATAGAGGTCGTATGTGACCCTATATCTCTTGTTCCAATTTTTCTAGCAAATTCTTGTAATCCCTTTTTAAATTAATATAAAGTTGGTATTTGTCATATGTAATTCCTTTTATGATTGTTTAAAAGTTGGTAAATGATTTTAAGCTAGAAATCTGAGTTCCACATTTGATTATTGGTTCAAGGTTTTCAAAAGTCATCCTTTTTCAAGTTTCTGAAAAAGGTTGAATTTTTGGGTAAAATACTTGTTCTAATCTGGTTTTCCAGGATTTTAAGGGTTGTTTATGTGTTTTTGAAAGGAAAAGAGTATTTGGAAAGATTTTGAAATGGTTTTTAAAAGAGAAAGAAATTCAGAAAATTGCATATTGTGCTTGTTCTTCATTTTTTTCTTAGCAGGAATTTTGTTGAGCTTTGATTGTTGTTCAAGGATCAGCTCAGGCCCCAGCCTGAAGGAAATGGCATTGCAGCCATAGTGGGGCCCGGATGTGGGTCCCACAAGGTAGCATTCTTGTTCTTCCTGTTTCAGTTTCAGAAAATATTGATTTGGTATGAACTTTGCATGAAATTTGTTAAGTGCTTGTTTATTGGCTTGTTATTGCTGGATTGGGTGTATAATGCATGTTAGGAGTGATTAGAAGCAATTTGGTTGTAGTTTGAAAGTATTTGGTTTGTTAATTTGCATATTCAGAATTTTAAGGGGTGTTTGGATTAAGGTTCATATAGGGTTTAGTGAAGTGCAACTTGGCTTAAACCTGTTATAATCACTCATAGGGTTGTTATTAGGTAGTATGTTAGTATTGGGTTTCTATTTGGTGAAGTTTAAAATAATTACATGCGTTAAAATTGGTACAAACTAGCTAAAAATCAGTCAAAAATATTCAGTGCTTTTTCTGCCAGTTTTCTTGTGAATTAGTTCATCAAACCTTGAAATCTGTTAGGGTTAAGTGCTTAGAAGTGTTTTTAATTAGTTTTATGCTAGTAGATAGGATTGTATGCAAGATTTTAGCAAGTGAAAGTCACAATTGTGCCAAGTGAACCAGCATCCTATTCATCAGAAACATTAGCCTTAATCAGAAACTTTCTTGGGTATTTGTGCTTAATTTTGCTAAGTGATTGTGTGTTTTTGTGTTTACTCAGACTCCCCACAACCCAATTGGTGTGGGGGTGCTTTGCTGTCCAAAGAAAACCAATCCAAAGAGTTTTCTTAAGCTTATAGCTTATTTGATCAAAAAATACACTAGCAGTGGGAACATCATTCCCCCTGCTTGTGCACAAGTTGGTACTGCTATACAAAAGGACAAAAGTCCCAAAGTGTCACTTTCAGAAAGTTTAGATTTTTGTCTTTTGTGGGTTTAATTGTGAATCAGGACTTGAAACCAATTCCATTATTTTTCTTATTTAATTTAGGATATTTCTGTTTAATTATTTTTTTATTTTACTGTTCATTTGCTATTTTTCACAATTATTAGCTATTTTTAATTATCTTTTAAGTTTCTGTTTTTGTCTTTTAGTGACAAAAATACTTATTTTTCAGTTTTACAATTTTTCCTAGACTTAGAATAATATTTTAAGATTTTTGGTATAAAAAGTTTTTACTGTTCATCTTTTATTTATTTTTTATAATTAATTTAGTATAATTAGGGTTTTATTTTAAACTAGTTCTGTCTTTTAGTGAAAAATTTTATATTTTTCAAACTTTTTCAATTTTCTTCTGTTCATTAGAGTAAATTAGGATTTTTAAAATTGGTAGATTATTTTTAGCATTATTTTATTATTTTTTATAATTAATTTAGTTTTAAAATAGGTTTTAGTGATTTAAAAATAGAAAAATAGTTTTTAAAAATTAGGAAAAATACTTTTTAGTCTTTAGATAATATAAGTAAGTTATTTGTTCAATAAAATAATATTTTGGACATTTTGATTAATTATATTTAATTTTAGGGCTTTAATTAGCATTTAAAATTGAATATTTAATTAATAAAAGGTTTTAAAATATTTTTATTGGATTTTTATTCTTATTTATATTATTTTAGACTACTTTTAGCTTTTAATTAATTTTTAGGTTTAAAATTTTTAATTTTGTAGTTTTTACGGTTTTACGTGAACGCTTTTTCGTCTTAGCTCGATCCGTCTTCCTTTTCTTTCTTATTTCTATTTTCTTTTCTTCTCAATAAAATCATCATTAATCAATTCATCACACAACACACGTGCCTCCTCGAGAACGAACTCACTCTCACTTAGGGTCATTCACACACGGTTTTCCTAAATCGTCGTGCATACTTGCCCTACTTTGTTGCTCTTTTTCCTAAAAGGGTATACAAAAACTCTACATCAAAATGGCGCTGCTGCCGGGGAGGCGTGTTGTGTTTTGATTGAACAATTGTTTTTTTATACTAACCATAATTAGTATTTGTATTAGTAGCACTCTACTAATACGTATTATCGTTTTTCGGTTTTTGTGTGAATACTATTACTATATTGTATACGTAGAACAATAAATTTACAATTACTCCAAATACGTGAGAAATCACAACCTTGACTGATGACGTATAGTCCCCAGCCGGGTCATGAACCCGGCCCATGGGTACTACCCGTATCCGGCCCATCACAGATGGGTGGAATAATGTCATTCAGGCTTATGGGCTTGGATGAACGGTAACCGCGCGCATGTGTGCGCCCACGGCCCGGTGCACGTGTGCGCGGCCGACATAGGGTTAGACAGAATAATATTCTGTCTAGGAATATCTTTATCCCAATAAGAGAGGATATTCACTACCAAGATTAGAAGATAACAATCATTATAATTCTGGTGATTATCTCTTTCTTGGGGCCGAAGCATCAGTGGAAGCCCACTAGGGTTTCACTGCCTATAAAAGGAACCCCCAAGGGTTCCACAAAGGTATTACGACTTGTACTCTAAACTCACATAAACCCTAAATCGATTACTTACTCTCACGCCGGAGTCTAATCGTGGGAAACATTCCCACGGTAAGCCTAACGCGTGCTGTTTAGTGTGCAGGATCCCAACCAAACGATTCACTTGGTGCAGGAGCCGGAGCCCAGCCAACCCGAATTAAGCCTAATTCGGGTCTAGCAAGGATCAACCAACTTTTGCATCAACAAGTTGGCGCCATCTGTGGGACCCATAACACTAAGCTAGAACAAAACCTCATCTCAAATTCCAATGACGAAGGGGCATCAGCAAGCCAATCCAAGGAATATGAATCCTGGAAACCGGAAGTCCCAAGGGGAAGGGATACTCATCCCCACCCAATCACCTAGCCGCCTTGCAGGCGGACCGGGCAACCGTAGCGGCTTCCAGCCCTTGGGGGTAACGATCACGATCTCCACAACGCCCCCACCTACCTCAACCCTGGACAATCCAGACCCAGGGAGTGCGCCCAACCCTCCTAACAAAGAGCCGCGCAGACCATCGGTAGAGGAAGAGGTAGAGGTCCTACCACTCAGCGAGGAGGATCTTACTCGAGTTCTCACGCAGAACTTCGATAGGATCGTCCCGGGGATCGCATCGAGGTTGAATCTGGGGAGGAACCTCCAGTCCAGACTCAACTTTGGTGACACCGGACCAATCACCTCCTCCCAAATTCAGAGAAAAAGGAGAGCTCGACCTCAGGAACAGGGCACCTTTGAGGAAATTCCTCAACCCCGGAATGTGTTTGAACGCATAGGAGATCGCCTCGTGCAGGAACTGGTACAATCACGAGAGGGAGAAAAGTCGGATGGTTCACCCGAACGGCCAGATCGAGAGCTGGCCAGAACCGCACGCCGCCCTAGTGTGTGGGACAGAATGAACACTGGGAGAAAGGCTCCTGGTTCGTCTCAAAAAAGTGGTCCCTATTCAAAAGATGGGGCACCACCACCGTCCCCAGATCCGTCTGGGGAAGACTCAGATGACCATCGCCTAAGCGCCGCCGGCCTAGGCGCACCCCTCCACCACCAAACAATGAGGAGTATTATGGTGGCCCTTACTATCGAGATACAGAAGCAGAGGATCTCTCGCGTCCATGGTGTGAACCATGGGATGACCCTAGGCTCACCCGGCCATGGGCGGATCCCAGGGAAGACCCGTTTACCCTCCGCATACGGAACTATTCTGAGGACACCAAACGTCGCATGCCGGCGTGTATCAAGACTTATGATGGGTCCGGTGATCCTGTGGATCACCGCAAAATATTTGATACGCAGGCTAAAATTGAGCGATGGCCCATGCCCATATGGTGCCAAATGTTCAATTCGACCTTCATTGGAAACGCCCGTGACTGGTTCGAGGCACTCCCCCCACGGAGCATTGATAGTTTCACGGAACTACGCACTGCATTTGAGAACAATTATACTCAAAGGAAGAAGTATAATAGGGATCCGGTCTCATTGGCAACTGTCAAGCAACGGCCGGGGGAGTCTACAGAAGCCTTCACTGAGCGCTTCAATGATGAGTGCACACGCACAAGAACCATGCCAGAGCTCCTGAAAATCTCTGACTACATGCACGCCATAACAGACAGAGAACTGATCAGGCGCCTCAATGACAAGCGTCCAGAGAGATATGATGAC
This sequence comes from Glebionis coronaria, assembly GCA_025667525.1. Lineage (NCBI taxonomy): Eukaryota > Viridiplantae > Streptophyta > Magnoliopsida > Asterales > Asteraceae > Glebionis > Glebionis coronaria. The sequence continues at coordinate 339,219,073 of CM046874.1, forward strand.
CTCATGGAAAGGGTCAGAAATTTCATAGAGGGAGAAACAGCTGTTGCCGCAGCCTACCCATCCCGAGGAAATGGGTACCGGTCAAATGACCAGTCCCGGAGACAGTCGGGCGGTCAAGGTAATCAGAACAATAACAAGGGTTCAGACTATAAGAGACAAAGCAAAGGCGGACGGTCGGACGATAAGTTCACCCCCTAAAGATGTCCTACCGGGAGATCTTGCTGACTGAAGGGGCGAACTTTCCAAGGCCTCCCCCAATGACCACTCCCCCGGAACGTCGGCAAGGAAGTCGCTTCTGCGAGTTCCATAATGACAAAGGCCACAGCACGGAGGAGTGTATCCAGCTCAAGAAGCATATTGAGTCGCTGATCAAATCAGGCAAACTCAAGCACCCAGTTAAGGATTGGAAGGATGGAAAAGACAACAACAAGAAGTATGATAAGAAGGATCCCCAAAAGGACAAGACTTCGACCATATACATGATCCAATCTAGACAGCGCCGCACGAGGCAGAAAGTTGGCCAAAAATTTTCACGCGGCAGGGAAATCTCATTCCCTCCCATCACAGCAAGCGATGTGATTGATGCGCCTCTCACTATTGAGATAAGCATTGGAACACACAACGTTCGTCGCATGTATGTGGATGGAGGATCGTCAGCAGAGGTACTGTACGAACACTGTTTTGTGCAGTTATGCCCAGAAATAAGAAGCCAATTAGTACCGGCCACGTCGCCGCTTACTGGCTTCAGTGGAGACACTATCTGGCCGATAGGGCAATTGCGTTTGCTTGTAACCATTGGGAATGAGGAACATTCCACTACGACGTGGATGAATTTCATGGTGATACGCTCACACTCTCCGTATAATGGGATCATAGGCAGACCAGGCATTTTGGCTATCCGGGCAGTACCCTCTACGGCACACGGAATGATTAAATTCCCCGTTGAGGGGGGAATCGTTACTATTTACAACACAGTCGTACCAACATCCGAGTGTCATACCGTGATAACACCGGCTCCACCTGTCCCACCCAAGGATGGATCACTACCTCCCAACTGGAAGGTAGCAATTCACCCCGACTATCCGGAACAGGAGGTATCCATAGGAGGGGCGCTCTCGGATAGCGGCAAAAGGGCCATGTGCTCTCTCTTGAGTGCAAACCTAGATATATTCGCATGGGAGCCAAAGCATATGACAGGCGTGCCACGTGCGATAGCAGAGCATAAGCTCCAGATCCTCCAAGGGTACCAACCCGTTAAGCAAAAGAAGCGCGGCCAGGCGCCCGAGCGCAGCCAAGTGATACTGGAGGAAGTACGGAAACTAGTGGATGCAGGCATCATGCGTGAGGTATACTACCACGAGTGGTTATCCAATCCGGTCATGGTCAAGAAACATGACGGAAGTTGGCGCATGTGTGTGGACTTCACGGATCTAAACAAGGCCTGCCCACAGGACTGTTACCCGTTACCAGAAATCGACTGGAAGGTGGAGTCCTTGTGTGGATATCCTTTCAAATGCTTCTTGGATGCATATAAAGGGTATCACCAAATCCAGATGGCGGAGGAGGATGTAGAAAAAACGGCGTTCCATACGAGCCAGGGCGTATATTGCTATACGAAAATGCCGTTTGGACTGAAGAACGCCGGCACTACATATCAGCGGTTGGTGGACAAAGCTTTTGAATCACAAATAGGACGCAACCTGGAAGTCTATGTTGATGACTTGGTGATAAAAAGTCACACGGAGGAGGCACTTCTCCGGGATGTCCAAGAGACATTCGATACGCTGAGAAGGATTAACATGAAGTTAAATCCAAAGAAATGTACGTTTGGAGCAACTGAGGGAATGTTCCTTGGATATTTGATTGATCCAAATGGCATCAAACCTTGCCCAGAGAAGACGGACGCAGTGATACAACTGCCGTCCCCTCAGACACGGAAGGAGGTGCAGTCCCTGAATGGGAAGTTAGCCGGGCTGAATAGGTTCCTATCCAAGTCCGCAGAGAAGTCATTACCCCTATTTAATACACTCAAGAAGTGCATTAGAAAGGGAGACTTCCGGTGGACGAAGGAAGCCGAGGAAGCATTCGGCCAACTCAAGCAGCATCTTGCATCCCTCCCTATGCTAGTAGCTCCCCGGCCAAAGGAGGAACTCATTATGTATCTCTCAGCTACTCATGGCGCAATAAGCGCGGTACTTATGACGGATAGAGATACAGTACAAACTCCGGTCTACTTTATAAGTAGAACACTACAAGGGCCGGAGTTGAATTATTCCTCCATGGAAAAATTGGTGTTAGCACTAGTGTTTGCTACAAAGCGGTTGCGCCGGTACTTCCAGGCGCACCCGATTGTAGTCATTACGGATCAGCCAATCAAGCAGGTTATCTCTAGACCAGATATGGCAGGGAGGCTACAGAAATGGAGCATCCTATTGGGGGAGCACAATATATCATACAGGCCAAGAACGGCTGTTAAAGGCCAGATCCTGGCAGATTTCCTGATCGAGAAGCCGGATGAGGAAGGGCCAATCATCAAGCAAGACGAGATCCCAACAGAACCATGGGTGTTATTCACGGACGGATCTTCGTGCACGGACGGGTCCGGAGCAGGTCTCATCCTTACAAATCCAGAAGGAATGGAATTCACGTACGCCCTTCGTTTTGAGTTCACGGCCACCAACAACGAAGCGGAATATGAAGCATTAATTGCGGCTTTAAAAATCGCCGCTAGAATGGGAGTCCGCAACCTTGAGGCCTACGTGGACTCACGGCTTGTAGCGAACCATATTCTAGGTGGGTATGTGGCTAAGGAGGACAACATGGTCAGGTACCTGGAAAAGGTCAAGTCATTAATCGCGACTTTCAGTAAGTTTTCCATCAAGCAGGTGCTAAGGGGCGAGAACAAGAAGGCGGATGCTCTTAGCAAGATCGCATCCACAAGCTTTGCCCACTTATCTAAACAAGTCTTGGTGGAAATACTCAAGGAGAAATCATCTCGGATAACGGCAAGCAGTTCACGGACAACCCTTTCAAAGATTGGTGTGCATCATTGAACATCAAGCGTCGCTTCGCATCTGTTAAGCATCCACAGACAAACGGCCTCGTCGAACGAGCTAATAGAAGCTTGGGGAATGGCATCAAGGCGCGTCTGGATGAACGAAGTGGTAAATGGGTCGATGAGCTATCACATGTGCTATGGGCGCATAGAACTATGATCAAAACAGCGAACGGGGATACTCCATTTGCATTGGCTTACGGCACTGAGGTTGTTATACCAGCAGAAATAGGAATGCCTACCATCCGCACGGCGGAGGTTAATGTTGTCACGAATGATGAACAGCTGAGAATCAACTTGGACCTGTTGGAAGAAAAAAGGGAAATAGCAGCCATCAATGAGGCTAAGTCCAAGGCTAAGATGAAGGCCTATTAGCAGCCATCAACCAACTTTTGCATCAACATTGACTTGGGAGGTCATTACCCAATCATTGTATTCGAATCTCAAACCAAAGAAAAAAAGGCAAAAATAGATAAATACTTTCGTGAAGCTCGATTTTGAAAAATACAAACTATAAGGTGGGTATAAGGCGGTTGTATTTCACGACCTAAAGGAAAAAGGCTCTTAAGTGCTTCGCGCCGCCTCGTTTCCTCCGCTTGCTTGTGCGTATTTGATTTTGAGAGTGAATCGAGGGTTTTGCCGCCCAAAGTATTATTAAGTATCATATATATTTTCTTGGTTTCATTGATTAAACCCTCTTGAACGATTTGGTGTTCCACCATCGTTCTAAAGTCATCGAAGGCGTTCACTTCACGTGATCGTTTTCATTCCTTGAGGCTTCTTTAATCGAGAGATTTGATTAAGGAGGAGATTTGTAGATTTTTGTCTACTTAATACATTCACCAATTTCCAAAGAAGTTAATACCATCAAAAACCACAAAAAAAAATTGAAAAATACAAAACACCAAAAAGAATCTTCTTTGCTCATCTCCTCGTTGTACGTGACGTTTATGCTAACTCGTAATCAAGCAAAACGTGCACGTAGACGAAAGAACAAAACTCCCACTCCAACTCATTCTAGTGAGGAGTCTCCTATTGATGAACCCATTGTACGAGAAGCACCAACCATGGCGAATCGAACTATGATGGAGTTACTTCAAGCACCCACCGAGGGTTATGGAGAAGCTATTGTGATTCCCGCTATCCTTGCGGAGAATTTTGAGGTGAAAACGGGTTTGTTGTCGATGATCCAAAACAACAAATTCCATGGTGATGAGAAGGACAATCCCCACAACCATATCCGCCAATTCAATCGTCTTACCGCCACTTGCAAATTCAAGGATGTCTCGAATGACTCGATTAAGATGATGCTTTTCCCGTATTCCTTAGCGGGGCCCGCTAAAATTTGGTTAGAGAAAGAGCCACCCAATTCTATATTGACGTGGAAGGATCTCGTTTCAAAATTTGTGAACCAATTTTTTCCGCCCTCTAAGACTACGCATTTGAAAAACGAGATTTCTAAATTTTCACAAGAATCAAATGAAAGTTTTTCAACGGCTTGGAATAGGTTTAAGGAGATGTTACATGAATGTCCTCATCACGGTTTTTCCGATTTACACCAAATAGACACGTTTTACAATGGACTTAACGATCATGAAAGAGATTATTTAAATGCCGCCGCGGGTGGCAATTTTTTTTGTAAAACGGTTGAAGAAGCTTTGGTCATAATTGAGAATAGGTCTAAGGTTTATAGCCCTCGTAACACACCGAGTGTTGCCAAAATGGGCTCATCATCGTCTCGTAGCATTAATGCTTTACATGATGAAGCAAATGAAGAAAATCGGTTTTTTGATAGATTTGCTAGCCTTATGTCCCATTGGAAAGCTCAAGAAGCTTCGAATTCCGCTTCGGTTAAAGCGGTTTCTAAGAGTTGTTTGTCGTGTGGTGGAGCTCATGATCTTCCCGAGTGCATTACCGCGGATGGTAACACTTTGAGTGCTTATATAGCCACGGGAACTAATAACCAAAACGGCCAAGGTTCCCGCCAAAATCAAGCTCCACCAAATCAAAATGCTAATAACTATCGAAACAACAACCAAGGTGGAAATTATCAAGGAAATCAAAGGAATTACAACAAGGCTAATTATCAAAGTGGAAATGGGCAAATTTCAAACCAAAACCAAAACCGTGATTTTCAAACTTCTACTCAAGGTTTTCAAAATGATCACACCAAAAATCTTCAAGGAGAGTTTTTGAATTATGCTAAGGCTAACGATGCTAAGTTTGATAATATGCAACGTGAAATGGTTAGCTTAAGATCCGAATTGAAAAACGAGCTTAAAAACGAACTTGCTAATGAACTTAAAACTCATGCTAATAAAATGGAAGAAAATGTCACACGTCTCCAACAAAATCAACAAAAAATGGAGCAAGGTCAACATGAGATTAAGCAAGAGTTGTTAAAAGAGAATGCTAGGCAATCTAAATTTGAAGACCGGATGGCTAAAATGTTTGAAGCTATCATGTGTAAGCCCTCTTCTTCGGGTGGTCTTCCTAGTGATACCATCGTGAACCCGAAAGGAGAATTGAAGGTTATTACTACTCGTAGTGGTAAAACTTTCAAAGAACCCATTTCTCGTCCAAGTACTTCTATAGAGAAGGAAAAAGAGAAAGAACCCGAGGTGGTGGTAGAAAAGGAGCAAATTCAAAGCCCACGAAGTACCGCTCAAACCACACCTACGGTTGAACCCATACCAATCATGGAACCCGAGATTCCAAGGCCGAGATGCCTATGCCCCAACCCACACTACCTTTACCATACCCTTCAAGACGAGACAAGGAAAAGGCACAAGAACGAAATAATTATCAATCTGAACTCTTTATGAAAATGTTTCGTGACTTGCATTTCAATATAAGTTTTGCCGACGCCTTGGTCATGATGCCTCGATTTGCCGCGAACTTCAAAAGTATGTTGAATAACGAAGAGAAATTGCAAAAATCGTCTAGTTGTTCATCGGTTTTTCTAAGCCGCATACCTCAAAAAGTCGGTGATCCCGGCAAGTTTTTAATCCCATGTGCTATACAAGACATGGAAGAATGCTACGCCTTGGCTGATCTTGGTGCTAGTATTAATTTGATGCCTCTTGAGATTTTTAAATCGATAAATCTTCCCAATCTCACTCCTTCAAGAATGTCAATCGAGATGGCCGATCATTCTACGATTCTAGCTTGTGGAGTAGCCGAGGACGTCTTTGTGAAAGTTGGAAAGTTCTACTATCCCGTAGACTTTATTGTTGTTGACATTCCCATCGATCCTAAAGTTCCGTTAATTTTAGGTCGATCATTTTTGGATACCTCGAGAGCACTTATCAATGTGCATGCTAGGAAAATCACTCTTCGTTTCAATGAGGAAGAACTCGTCATTAACGCAACTCAAAACTCCACGCTTTCTCATGTGTATTCTATCACGTCTTTGTACAATGTCAATCCCATCAAAAACATTTGCAAAAAGATTTCAAAAAGAGTTTTAGGAGTTGTTGAGAAAAATGAAGTTCCGTCCCCTCCGCCGGTGGAGGTTAAGAGTGTTAAGCCTACGATTCCAATCTCGAATGATTCTTCGGATGATGAATGTGTTGATCCCGATGGGGGAGTTTTCTTTGTCGACAAACGTTTTGAAAACTTACCACCACCTTTACCAAAACAGTTTTCAAATGTGAGAATTTTTAGTGTGACTAACATTGCTTTAGAAACACCAAATATTTTTGACATAATTAAATCGGGTTTTCACAAGGAGAGTTTAAAAGATAAAAAGGAAAGGATTTTAAATTGGATTTAAAAGATTTTTCTACAACTCTAACTCCGTCATCACCACGTGTATTGAGTGCTACAAGCTCGTCTTCTCCTTTTGACGATGCTTTGTGTGGACTTAGTGTGGGGGAAATCCCTTATGTTCCCTCCCCTTTCTCCACCGAGGACGAGATATTTGATCCTGGAATTGCTTATAAAGGGAAATCTCGGTCTTCCACCGATGCAATAAATGGAAAATCTTTCTATTTGATTGGTGCGAGTCTACCTCGAGTAGCTCAATGTTTTCATGACTTACCCATTGTCCCACCCTTCTATTTCTTCTCATCTATTTTCTTGAAACCCTTTGGGTTTTTGTTGGCACACGATGAAGTGGCGTTGATTTGTTTTTCCAATGAAAACGAGAACGCCATCTTCGATCCCGGTATTTTGCACCATCAAAGGACTTAGTCCTTTATACCGGTTGTTTTTTAGCCTTGTTTATCATGTAAGCCCCACTAAAAATTGACCATACCAAGATAATCCCTAAATGATCACATTTATGGGGATTCGAGTCGAGCTTTTGACTCGGTTATCAAAAACAAGGTGCCTCGTGGGGGAGACCCATGCTTATCCATGTACATATTATTGCTTTCTAATTAGTTTAATGTGAGGGGATTTGTGCCCTTCCAACCTTTGTTCCGTCGTTGTTTGTGCATTGTGGTTTTTAGATCATGATCTTCACGATTGGAGCCTCTCGTGTTCATTTATGGGAGCACTCGATCGTTTGCTTTGAAGACTTTCTCAATATCCAAATGATATATCCTTTGATGTTCTAACCTTAGGTTTTTAGCACACTTCATAAACGGCTATTAATTTATTGGTTACACCCTTTCCATGCTAGATTAGGCATTCGACTACGTCTCTAGTATGGGGGTGTTTGCACCCCTAGACTCGAAACATTGAGGACAATGTTTAACTTTAGTATGGGGGGTGAATAGATACTTGCCTTGCCAAACCTTCACGCTTTCCAAAGTTTATCTTTTTGTTATCGTTTTTGTTGCAAAATAAGGCTAAAAAAGGCCAAATTTTAAAAATTTTCTCATGTTTTATAAGTGTTTGAAGACACGAATGTAAGTTTTCCGATGGCGAGAATAAGAGTAATTTTTGACTCGACCGTGCGTGTTGAGCACTTAGCTTTGGTTCCTTAACTACACATTAGGCTAAGTCTCTTAAATGAGGACGAGAAATGATAGGGTTAATTATAAGTTACTATGCTAAACGTAGATTACTCGTATTCTTTCAAAAACTCATGTGTTCTCGTTGTTTGCTTATTCTCCCTTCGCGTGTAAATATTTTTTGCTTAATAAATATTGACTTAGCGGTTTAGTTGGGATTGTTGGGTTTCTAGTCTTGTCTAGTAGCTTCCGTGTAATTAATTTGGGAAGACATTAAGGTATCACCAGCGTCACGGTTTTGAAGTATTGGCACCCGAATAATCGAAAGCTTCACCCAATAATAAGATTTCAAGTGCTCACCTAAATCTAGCAAACAATTTGAAGCCCCACAAGGCCGAAAAATCTATGCAAAATTGAAAGTGAATCAAGCCTTAATCTTCGAAGCTTTAAAGATCCAAAATTCGCTTTAGCGTGAGGATATACGTCTTTGGCTAATAAAACCACCGATGAGGCGGATAATAAAAGGCAAGGCAAGACCGAAGTCATAATAAAAGTTTCATGGCGAAGTTGAATAAAAGATGGAGGTAAACCAAAGATAATAAGGCCCTTCCGTTAGGGGGCGTATAAAAGTCTTGGTAATAAGTCTCATGTTCAAAACCATTATAAAACCGTGTTTATCGATTCTTCTTGTCAACTTAATTTTTTTGACATCGTTGTCTATTAGGAGGGGTTATTGATTTGATGGTCTTAGTTACACCGTTAGGACTCTATTTTTAGACCTAAATCTCTATTATCGCATAAGTCAACGATGTATCCTCGTGAAACATTCAAGACATAATAAAATATAAGAGATACAACTTAGGAATAATGGGAGGATAAGTACGTGATTAGGGCATATGAGTAGTGTTAGCATTACTAACTTATAATGACAATGATCTCGTTGTACGCTTGGCATGGAATTAAGGTAAAAATCAAGGACGATGAAGTTATTTCTAACGAAGCATTCACGTGTTCTTATTCTATGAACCTAAACGCCCCATTTTGCGATGAAAATCATACATTATGTCTATAACACTAGTAGTAGTAATAGTAGTAGTGTAGTTAGTTTATCATTCCAATAAAGTGAATAAAAATGAATTTTGGAAGTGCTACGATACTTTATTCTAGCATTGCGTGAGGGCACGGCAATGATTTAGTATGGGGGAGTGATGAGACTGCTTTTATACATAGTCTCATCGTCCAAATCGGGCTTAAAATGCATTAAATATCATTAAAACTTCCAAATATATGCTCGTGTTTGTTGCTTGTGTATTTTAGGTACGGATATTGAGGAAATGACAAAAAGATCAAAAGAATCATTCAAAAACGAACACGGGAAACGAAGCCGCACAATGAACCGGACCCGAATCTGGAATTTCCAAAAATGACCTTGAAGTTTGAAGATTGTACAAGTTTGGTCCCTCAACTTTTGAAGATTAACACTTTATACCCCTCAAATATTCATAAATATGAATAGGGTCCCTAAAGTTTGAAGACATTACAAGAATGGCCCTTAAAGAATGCAAATTGTGCATTTAAAGCCCTTGATAAAAGTTTATAAAGTTGTTGTGCCAATATGACAAGTTTGCCAAACTTGTTTATAAAGGAAAAAGGGTTAATACACAAATAGGTTACTAAAGTTTGCCTAAATGTTCACCTATGTTACTAAAGTATTTTTTGTAACAATTAAGTTACTATTGTATTGGTTACCTGTTATACAGGTTACTTAAGTATTTGTAACCTGTTGTTACAGGTTATGTAACATGGCAAGTCACATGCCTTTTAAATATAATTTCGTTTTTATTTACATGGTTAAACTATTATCAGTTGACTTTTCATTTCTAAGTGACATAATCTTTTTTCTTTTTTTATAAAACAAGTTGCGGGTAAATATCATAAATACTTTATATACTATAAACGTAAAGATTCATTATGATTAACTAACGTAACATTCTTACATGTTACTTCCTGTGGTTATAAAATCTTGAAGCGTCTATCATTTAGCTTAATGATTGTTTTTGCAGGACCTTTTAACTATTATTATTTATTAACTATATTTTGATTTTTTTTAAAATTCTTAACGTTATTATTCAACTTTTTTTACAAAATAAAACTTTTTTCATATATAAAAAATCTTATTTATTTAAAATCATAAAAAATGTTAAATCATAATTCTCGAAATCTTAAAAAAGTGTAACTTTTTTCGACTCATTATAATATATAAAATCTTAAAAAAAAGTTAAACCTTAATTTTTTTGGTACTTTCTAATTAGAAAAAAATCTAAAAAAATGAAAATTATTTTTGTACTTCGTAATTTTTTATATACAAAATTAATTTCTTTTTTCGACTCATTACAATATTTAAAATCTTAATTTTTTAAATCATAATAAAAAGTTAAATCTTAAAATTTTAGATTTTTTTGGTTAATTTTAAATTTTTTAGATAAATATTCTTTTCTAAAAAATGTAATTTGTGGTTTGAGATGCATTTTTGTGTTTGCTAAAATATTTTTTGATTGATTAGTGAAAAGAATACAAATGACATAGATATACAAATTAAAAACGATTGTAAATGTACGTAAACGGATAAATAGATACAAACGGATGATAACGTACAAAACATATGAAAACGCACCAAAACGGATGAACACGTAAGAAAATTGACGAAATAAAAATATATGTGTAATTACTTATTGAGTGTAACTTTTTCTAAAGTTCAGTAACCCGTTTGTTAAACTCGTGAACTATAGTAACTTTCTTGTAACATATGAAACTTTCATGGACAATGAAACCGGTAATACCGGTTGCCCACCTTAGGAGTAATCTGAAGATAACTTTTCTAAACGTTCAGTAACCTGTATGCATAATCCGTATACTTGAGTAACTTAATTGTCACCAAAAACACTTTAGTAACTTAGGTGAATATTTAGGCAAACATTAGTAACCTATTTGTGTATTAACCCAAGGAAAAATGATTTGTTGCTGTTTTATACAAAGTGAACAAAAGAAAGGAGTCCAGGGACCATTACTGCCAGACATCCAAACTCCTCCCATCCAATCACCACTCCACATCATCCCACTCCACCAATCACTCCTCACCACCTCATCAATCCCATCCCTGTCACACCCCACTCACGGTTTATTTAATTAAACCAGGGTCAACTCAGTCAAACCCCATAATTTCCCTCTAAACACATTTTTTAAATAAAACTTACCCCAAACCTGATCTAAACCTCTCCTAATATCCTCCAAGAACACATAAACCCTAACCTTAATCACCTTCAAAACAAAGGGTTTTACCTTAATGTTTTCCAGATTTACTATTCACCCCTAAGTAAACAAATCCCCCAAACCAGAATCTTTTCACAACAAACCCATGTGACTGTAGGGACCTCCCCTGCACGTCACTTTCCTCCTCAAAACCTAAAACCGACAAGTTAAACGGCTAGATGTTAGTCCTTGGTCCCAAAGGCACAATGAACGCTCCAAGATCAAAGTTGCAAGCTGGCTACATCAACATCATCACATGAGGCACAATTTGACCATTTTCAGTCAAAAGTCCAAGGACATTTTAGGAATTCTATGTATTAGGGTTTAGGGTTCTACATTGTTCTATTGAGTAGTATATATAGAAGTCGTATGTGACCCTATATCTCTTGTTCTAGTTTTTCTAGCAAAATTCTTGTAATCCCTTTTTAAATTAATATAAAGTTGGTATTTGTCATATGTAATTCCTTTTATGATTGTTTAAAAGTTGGTAAATGATTTTAAGCTAGAAATCTGAGTTCCACATTTGATTATTGGTTCAAGGTTTTCAAAAGTCATTCTTTTTCAAGTTTCTTAAAAAGGTTGAATTTTTGGGTAAAATACTTGTTCTAATCTGGTTTTCCAGGATTTTAAGGGTTGTTTATGTGTTTTTGAAAGGAAAAGAGTATTTGGAAAGATTTTGAAAAGGTTTTTAAAAGAGAAAGAAATTCAGAAAATTGCATATTGTGCTTGTTCTTCATTTTTTTTCTTAGCAGGAATTTTGTTGAGCTTTGATTGTTGTTCAAGGATCAGCTCAGGCCCCAGCCTAAAGGAAATGGCATTGCAGCCATAGTGGGGCCTGGATGTGGGTCCCACAAGGTAGCATTCTTGTTCTTCCTGTTTCAGTTTCAGAAAATATTGATTTGGTATGAACTTTGCATGAAATTTGTTAAGTGCTTGTTTATTGGCTTTTTATTGCTGGATTGGGTGTATAATGCATGTTAGGAGTGATTAGAAGCAATTTGGTTGTAGTTTGAAAGTATTTGGTTTGTTAATTTGCATATTCAGAATTTTAAGGGGAGTTTGGATTAAGGTTCATATAGGCTTTAATGAAGTGCAACTTGGCTTAAACCTGTTATAATCACTCATAGGGTTGTTATTAGGTTGTATGTTAGTATTGGGTTTCTATTTGGTGAAGTTTAAAACAATTGCGTGCTTTAAAATTGGTACAAACTAGCTAAAAATCAGTCAAAAATATTCAGTGCTCTTTCTGCCAGTTTTCTTGTGAATTAGTTCATCAAACCTTGAAATCTGTTAGGGTTAAGTGCTTAGAAGTGTTTTTAATCAGTTTTATGCTAGTAGATAGGATTGTATGCAAGATTTTAGCAAGTGAAAGTCACTATTGTGCCAAGTGAACCAGCATCCTATTCATCAGAAACATTAGCCTTAATCAGAAACTTTCTTGGGTATTTGTGCTTAATTTTGCTAAGTGATTGTGTGTTTTTTGTGTTTACTCAGACTCCCCACAATCCAATTGGTGTCGGGGTTCCTTCCTGTCCAAAGAAAACCAATCCAAAGAGCTTTCCTAAGCTTATAGGTTATTTGATCAAAAAAATACACTAGCAGTGGGAACATCATTCCCCCTGCTTGTGCACAAGTTGGTACTGCTATACAAAAGGACAAAAGTCCCAAAGTGTCACTTTCAGAAAGTTTAGATTTTTGTCTTTTGTGGGTTAAATTGTGAATCAGGACTTGAAACCAATTCTATTATTTTTCTTATTTAATTTAGGATTTTTTTGTTTAATTATTTTTTTATTTTACTGTTCATTTGCTATTTTTCACAATTATTAGCTATTTTTAATTAACTTTTAAGTTTCTGTTTTTGTCTTTTAGTGACAAAAATACTTATTTTTCAATTTTACAATTTTTCCTAGACTTAGAATAATATTTTAAGATTTTTGGTATAAAAAGTTTTTACTGTTCATCTTTTATTTATTTTTTATAATTAATTTAGTATAATTAGGGTTTTATTTTAAACTAGTTTTGTCTTTTAGTGAAAAGTTTTATATTTTTCAAACTTTTTCAATTTTTTTCTGTTCATTAGAGTAAATTAGGATTTTTAAAATTCATAGATTATTTTTAGCATTATCTTATTATTTTTTATAATTAATTTAGTTTTAAAATAGTTTTTAGTGATTTAAAAATAGAAAAATAGTTTTTAAAAATTAGGAAAAATACTTTTTGGTCTTTAGATAATATAAGTAAGTTATTTGTTCAATAAAATGATATTTTGGACATTTTTATTATTTATATTTAATTTTAGGGTTTTAATTAGCATTTAAAATTGAATATTTAATTAATAAATGGTTTTAAAATATTTTTATTGGATTTTTATTCTTATTTATATTATTTTAGACTACTTTTAGCTTTTAATTAATTTTTAGGTTTAAAATTTTTAATTTTGTAGTTTTTACGGTTTTACGTGAACGCTTTTTCGTCTTAGCTCGATCCGTCTTCCTTTTCTTTCTTATTTCTATTTTCTTTTCTTCTCAATAAAATCATCATTAATCAATTCATCATACAACACACGTGCCTCCTCGAGAACGAACTCACTCTCACTTAGGGTCATTCACACACGGTTTTCCTAAATCGTCGTGCATACTTGTCCTACTTTGTTGCTCTTTTTCCTAAAAGGGTATACAAAAACTCTACATCATGCATACCTTCGGTTGCCCGCTTTGAAAATATCTTTTAACATTTGTCTAATACAACCTCTTATTGCACTTATAGAGTCAACATTTAGGCCATCTTGCACAACCAAGTTAATGATGTGTGCAACACATCGACTATGAAAAAATATCCCGTTCATAATTGGTTCGTATCTCGATTATAATGTACTAATGGCTTTGGTATTGTTACTAGCATTATCTAACGTAATTGAAAATATTTTGTTTTCCAAATGAAACCTTTTTAACACGGTACACAACACAAAGGATAACTCAAGTTCCCCGTGAGGATATGGAAAGTCTTCAATGCAATGACCCGCTTCGACATGAGCCAATTGCTCGGATCGATCCAATGTGCGGTAACACATATGTACGAACCGACCAACCTACGAGGAGCAGACCACACATCCGTAATTAAGTTAACATTAGCATTTAAGTTTAAAAAGCCATCTTTAATTTATCGTTTAGCCGCTCTCCACATTTTCATAGCATCACGTTTAAGGGTAGAACGACTTACATTGTTGTATTTCGGTTGTAGAGTCTTCTGAAACACCCTAGTGATACGAGGGTTGTCGAAATGGTTGAATGGCAGCCCCTCTTGAATAACCAACCCGACAAATTGTTCTTGAAAAACTTCCAGGTTATACAAAAGTATGCCCGCTTCTCGAGTCACCGAGGGTTGACCCGCTTTCGCCGTGTTCTTGAGTGATTTACAATACCTTTGTTCAATATGAGACCTCAACGACGAGGTGGAACCAGGCTGCATGTTTTTAAAGCAATGCAAGCATTGAGCCTTATAAGCACTGTCTGTCATCCTCACATATTGATACTCTTGCCAAATTGCAGCGGTGTGATTGTGAGTTGACGTCACTTCTGCAACCGTTGGTTCTTCCTTTTTTGGTTTGAAAGATGTAGAACCAACACCGGTGTTACTTGAAGAAGCTTTGCCTTTACCTCGTCCTCCTACCATTTGTTATTAGTGAAACAAATTAGATTTTGATTTTGAGTTTTTTTTGCTAAAATCAAAGTAAAATGTGTTACTTGTGAATATTGTGTGATACAAAACTAGTGTACTTATAGCTAAAATGAAAGTAAAAAGATTCGAAAGTTAAAAAAAAGCTCTACCTACCCGGTCCTACTTGTACTAGCTATAAAAGCAAATTTCAAATTTTGAAAAAAAAAGTTAGATTCCAAACCGGTTAACCGGTTACTAACCGGTTGGGAAAAAACCCGGTACAAACCGGCTCCTAGACTTGAAAATCCAAACCGGTTAGTAACTGCCGGTTTGGGAAAAACTGTAGCCGGTTAGGAAAAAAACCGGTTGGAACCGGTTCTGGTTTTCGGTTCTAAACCAGTTAACCGGTTCCAAACCGGTTTATATGCCCATCTCTACATTATATAACTCAAGATATGCTAAAAATGGTGAACATGAGTTTTTGGATCAGATTTCATATAAGACATCTAATATTAAAATTAAAGACAACATGAGGTAAAATGATATATAAATAAATATGTAAAAGTGAATATAATAACTATTATAAAAATATGTTTATATACTATAATAAATAAATATCACATTTTATTAAAATAAAACTCAAATAGTTTTCTAACTACAAACTATATACAAGACTTTTACGTCTTTTCGGCTAAAACCGAAAAGATGGCGATTTTGCCAAATAAAACTTAGATGGTCGCACCCATCTAATGTAACATTTTTATGAAGCACCTACTGATATAGAAACACTTTTAACAAGTAAAAATCGACAAACCCGATCTATGTAACTTATGGACCCGTAATGGATCAAATTATCCTTGTTGGACCACTAGGCCCAACTAGTTTGGCTTAGCACTATTGGACTTGCTCATGGGCTTAACCTACTTGGGCCCAACATATGAGTAGAGGCCTGGTCCTAAATGGATAAACAGAGTAATAGAACATATTGGACTCTTATTGGGCCTATTGTGCCTTAACATATAAATGGGCCAAAATTTGTGTAGTTGAATTAAGTTAACTAGATGCTTAACAACTAATAATGTTGTATAAAGTGATAAAATCCCACTGGATCATCATGTTTATGACGTGATTACATATACATAACAACTTTTTATAAATTTTATTCGACATAGTCTAAGATCGAGTGTTATTTGTTTAGGTATCCCGTGATCGCGACACCCACCATACGCCTTAGCTACCGATAACCCGTCTTCCAAACCAACCTGATTTCATAGCCTCTCACTCTTTTAAATGTTTTATGAAATGTTTTATAAACCCACGAGGGAGATAACATGCTAGTTTTAATAAAAATAGAATACAAGTGGTCCCGATTGTATGCCTATTGATATGGACCCGACTGATTATATGACCCAATAAATGATTGAAATGGATTATTATTAGTTAGGTTATGTCACTATAAGTCCCATTATCATGAGTTGTGAACTACGGGGAGTTGGTAGACGCTTATGCATATAATAGTACTATTTGGGGAAGATCACCCCAGTTCGCGTCTTGACGGTTGATCCCCGTCGTGCCACATTGATTAGCAAGCGAATTTCTGTATGAGAGGGTTTAGATAGCGTGATTTTTATGACGACACGCTGATTTAAATGGGCAAGTATTTGTCGGGTTCGTGACCTATTAGATATTATAGAAAGGTAACAATGTCATGTGGCTTATAATAATCCGATAATAATACTGATAATGGTAATACTGAGCCTGCGGTCTCAGGAATAGTGTATGATATAGGATTTGAATTATAATATATTGCCTGACTAGGAATATAGGTCTTATTACTGATATTTTGCTTGTGTTCTTATTTTCATAATTGTTCTTATATAACGGTTTTTACTAAACTCTATAAATTCACTCGGCATTTGCTGATTTATTTTTCGCATGTTTTATCTCAGGTGCTTGAAGGTAACTTGGACGGAGATTGACACTGATGGCCCACTTATTAATAATATTCATTCGAAATATATTTTGTAACTTCATGACTATAAAAAAATGGGGAGCTTGTGTAAACTTTAAACTCTTATTTGAATGAATGTATGTTTGGCTTTGTACAACCCTTTTTAAGCGTTGTCTATGATTTGAGTTATTGTGCTAACCCGTAACACTCTATTGACCCTTCCGCTGATCCGATACGAAATTTGAGAGTGTTATAGTTTGGTACCAGAGCTCTCGTATAGAAAACGAAAATTTTTTAAAACAAAGGTTTTGAATAAAACATCTCAAAAATCTTTTAACCATAAATATTTTTAAATAAATATTTTGAGTAAAATGTTTAAAAATATTTTGACTATAACGGTGACGAAGATCTCTGATGTTACCAACAAGCCTTATTGAGAAGATATATCTTTGGATATATAATCTAATTTACATATGTCGTAATTTCAGTACATAATTATTTAATAATTATTCTTGCGCTAATACGAGATATATTATATAATACAGATTGTCATGGCAGACCCTAACATCCTTGTAGAGAACCCCGCTATTCCTGAACCTACCCTAGATGATAACCCTTACCTTGACTTAGTGGATTATAATGAAGAAGAAGATATGGAGGAAGAAGAGGAGGAACCATTCGAGGATCCGAAACCCCAAATAGGACTAGGAGATCAGACTGCCCCACATATTGATATAGTAGAGGATGATAATGTTGGTGTCGAGGAAGATGAAAAGGCTGATATAGATATTGTAGGTGATGAGGATGTCGAGGAGGAGGTAGATATAGGTGATGGGATTGATGATGATGAAGCGGAGCTTATTTTTCCTTATGATGTAGAGGATGGTGAGCTTTTACCCCCTCTAGTTGAGTGGTCTGATTCTGATTCTGAGTTACCTAGTGATGAATCGTCTGAGTCTGAGTCAGAGAATGATGAGGATGATGATGCACCTAATGGCACTAATGAGTTTGAGCCAGAGGATGATTAGGAGATTGTCTGTGTTGGAGAGTGAGGAATATGAGGAGCTGAAGAAAAGAGTGAACTCGATGGAGATTCAGTTGAATGTGGCTCGCACAATACGCAAGAAGGCAGAAAGAGAGTTACATGTGTCTGTTGGTTGGAAAAGTAGCTTTTATGCTGAGATGGTTGAGAGAGGAGTGGTTCCTAGGAACCCAACTGACGATGATGAGTCTTGTGATCATCTAAGGAAGACACCAAAGAAGAAGAAGGATGAAGGACCCTCTAGCAGTTTTCAGTAGACTAGTTTATCCTTAATAGTATCTTTAGTATCTATTGTTAAACTTTAACTAAACTGGTATGACGGTTAGTAGATCTAGCACAAATTTTGGGCTTGTATAGTTCTAGGATTATGATGTGAAAATTTAACTAAGACGATGTAGTTGTTTATAATCTAATGAAATATGTATCTTTTGTCTTAAATTCCATGTTGTGCCTTATTTCTATTTTGCTTCCTTGATTATCAATTCAATCCTTTTATTTACATCCATTATTGAGTGAATGCATATCATACTTTGAATTGTGTTATAATAGAATCATGCCGCCCAAGAAAACCATGACTGAGGCAGAAATGCGCAAGATCATTGCGGAACAAGTTGCCGCATTCATGGCTGAGTTTATGGCGAATGCTAGAACTGGAGCTGGCGGTGGTGGAGCTGGCGGTAGTGGAGCTGGCGGTAATAATGCGAATGTTAACGGTGTGAATGTTAATGGTTTAAATGTTAATGGTGTGAATGGAAATGGTGCGAATGATAGTGTTATGAACGGTGGAGGAAATGTTGGAGAACCTAGGCTTAATTCACCCGAAGTCGGTGGTTGTACTTATGTGACATTCATGAAATGTGACCCACTCCCTTTTAATGGAACTGAAGGTGCGGTAGGATTAAGTCAATGGATTGAAAAGATTGAGTATGTGTTCCGCATCAGTAAGTGTAAGGAGGAAGATAAGGTGACTTTTGCTATGGCTACTCTTAGAGGCCATGCATTGACTTGGTGGAATGGGAGGATTGCTTCTATCAGCATTGATGTTGCTAATGCTACTCCATGGGCTGAAATTAAAAAGTGATGAGTCAAGAGTTTTGTCCTTGTAGTGTGATTATAAGGTTGGAACAAGAACTGACTCATTTGTAAATGAAATGAGTGGACATTGATGGATACACAAATGTCGTTACTAGTAAGAATTGAGCAATACATTAAAGGGTTGACCAAAAGTATCTGAGGGGATGTGACATCGTCAAAGCCATTGACCATTTATGATGCGGTGTGAATGGCTTATCAGCTCATTGGATAAATCATTCAGGATAAGGAGGATGAAGCGTCCGTTGGTGAGAAGAGAAAGGTTGAAGGCGATCGTGGAGGTCGAGGTGACAATCGGCAAAGTTTCAATCATCGTCAAAATCAAAGCAGGGGAAATGCAAATGCTCTAACCAACAACGCACCGCGTAATGAAGAAAAGTGTCCAAAGTGTGGTAATAAGAGGTATGCTGGTAATTGCTGGAAGTGCAGAAATTGTGGGAAGCTTGGTCACAAAGTGGAAAAGTGTAAGAGAGGAGTCGTTTGTTATAATTGTGGAGATGAGGGCCATAAGAAGCCATATTGCCCAAAGTTGAAGAAGAATGGCCAATGAAGAAACAACCATGGTGGTGCTTATCAACTTGGGACGGTTGATGTTAAGAAAGATCTGAATGTCATTACTGGTCTGGTTTTTACTAAACAATCATTATGCTGTTGCTCTATTTGATTTGGGTGCTGATAGGAGCTTTCTATCTACCAAATTTAGTGCCCTTATTGACATTGAACCTGTTGAGATAGATACCAGTTACGAAGTAGAATTGGCTGATGGTAAATTGGTAAGAACTAATAAGTTATTGCAAGGGTGCTCTCTAAATCTCTTGAACCATTCCTTCCCGATTGATTTGATGTTAATCGAACTAGGTAGTTTTGACATTATCATCGGGATGGATTAGTTATCCTTGAATGATGCTGCAATTTTATGTGGCGAAAAGAAGGTTAAAATTCCCCTTAAGAATAAGACTCTGGTAATTGATGGTAATCGAGGTGAATCCCGTCTGAAAATCGTTTCATGTATTAAAGTCCAAAAGTACATCAAGAACGGTTGCGAGCTATTCTTATCTCAAGTGATCGGGAATGAGTCTAAGGAGAAACGATTGGAAGACGTTCCTATTATCTGTGATTTTCCTGAGGTATTTCCCAATGATTTACCCGGACTCCCGCCGATAAGGCAACTTGAGTTTTGAATCGATCTAGTTCTTGGTGCTGCACCGGTGGCGCGTACGCCTTACCAACTAGCACTATCCGAAATGAAATAATTATCCGAACAACTCATGGAGTTGTCTGATAAGGGTTTTATTCGACCGAGCTCGTCACCTTGGGGAGCTCCGGTCTTGTTCGTTAAAAAGAAACATGGATCTTTCCGTATGTCCATCGATTACTGCGAGCTAAACAAGTTGACGATTAAAAATCGATATCCTTTACCAAGGATAAATTATCTATTTGAACAACTACAAGGCTCTAGTGTATATTCTATGATTGATCTTCGGTCTGGATATCATCAACTTCGCGTCCACGAAGAAGATATTCCTATCACTGCATTTAGAACTCGTTATGGACACTACAACTTTCAAGTAATGCCATTTAGGTTAACTAATGCACCGGCGGTATTCATGGATCTAATGAATCGAGTGTGCAAACCCTATTTGGATAAATTTGTGATCGTGTTCATTGACGACATTCTAATCTATTCCAAGAATAAAGAAGAGCATGGAGAACACTTAAGGACTATCTTGCATTTGTTGAAGGATGAAAAGTTGCACGTAAAGGTTTCGAAATGTGATTTTTGGTTGGACTATGTTCAATTTCTTGGTCATGTGATTGATAAAGATGGAATTCATGTTGACCCGACAAAGATTGAAGCCATTAAGAGTTGGTCTCCACCGACAACGCCAACGGAGGTGCGACAGTTCTTAGGATTGGCTGGCTATTATAGACGATTCATTAAAGAATTTTCTTTAATAGCTAAACTCTTGACCAAACTTACTCAGAAAAATAAACCTTTTGTATGGGGAAGTGAAGAAGATGGAGCATTTTAGGTATTGAATCAAAAATTATGTAGTGCACCTATTTTATCGTTACCCGAAGGTAGTGAAGATTTTGTGGTATTTTCTGATGTGTCTCTTAGAGGTTTCTGAGCTGTCTTAATGCAGCGAGAGAAGGTGATAGCTTATGCTTCAAGTCAATTAAGGAAAAGTGAGGAAAAATATACTACTCATGATCTAGAGTTAGGAGTTGTAGTCTTTTCTCTTAGGTTGTGGAGACATTATATGTATGGCACCAAATGTACGGTATTCACCGATCGTAAAAGCCTACAATATATCCTCGACCAAAAAGAACTAAACATGAGGCAACGCAGATGGATAGAACTGTTAAGTGATTATGATTGTGAGATAAAGTATCACCCAGGAAAAGCAAATGTTGTTGCCGATGCATTAAGTAGAAAGGATAGAGAGCCGATCAGGGTGCGTTCTCTAGTCATGACTGTGCACAATAATTTGCCTGATTAAGTCAGAAATGCACAAATAGAAGCTTGCAATAAAGAAAATTTTGATAATGAAGGGTTCGAGGTGAAGAAGATCATTTAGAGGTTAGAGCAGACGGAGTGAAATGCTTAAGAGGTCGTATGTGGTTACCTAAGTATGGAGGCTTAAGAGACTTAATCATGTTCTAATACCATAAATCTAAATATTCCATTCATCCTAGTTCTAACAAAATGTATCTTGACCTGAAGAAGTTATATTGTTGACCGAATATGAAAGCCGATATTTCAATGTTTGTTCGTCAATTTTTGACATGTGCAGAAGTCAAAGCTGAACATCAGAAGCCATCAGGACTACTTCAACAACCCGAAATTCCTGAATGGAAGTGGGAACGAATCACGATGGATTTCATCACTAAGCTTCCTAGAACATATTTTGGAAATTACTCGATTTGGGTCATTGTCGACAGACTGACCGAATCGGATCATTTCATTTCTATTAAAGAGCAGTTCCTACTAGAGAAGCTGACTCGTCTTTATCTTAAGGAGGTTGTATGTAAGCATGGAGTGCCTGTATCGATTATTTCTGATCGAGACCCTCGATTTGCATCAAATTTTTGGAGATCCCTCCAAAGATCTTTGGGAACGAATCTTGATATGAGCACTGCTTATCACCCCCAAACTGATGGGCAGAGTGAAAGGACGATACAGACACTGGAGGATAGGTTAAGGTCATGTGTGATTGATTTTGGTAAAGATTGGGATAAACATTTGCCATTGGCAAAATTTTCATATAATAATAGTTATCATGCTAGTATTAAGGTTGCACCATTCGAAGCTTTATATGGTAGACAATGTAGATCTCCTGTATGTTGGAGTGAAGTTGGAGATACCCAGCTCACCAGACCAGAATTGATTCGGGAGACTACGGAAATGATAGTTCAGATTAAGAAACGGTTGTTGACAGCCCGAAGTAGACAAAAAAGTTACGCGGATGTGTGGTGGAAACCGATGGAGTTCGAAGTCAGGGACCGTGTGATGTTGAAAGTGTCGCCATGGAAAGGCGTCATAAGATTTGGAAAGCGTGGGAAATTGAATCCCCACTATATCGGACCATTCAAGATTTTATCTAGAGTTGGTCCAGTGGCTTATAAATTAGAGTTACCCCAAGAACTTCATGGTGTCCACAATACATTCCATGTATCTAATCTGAAGAAGTGTTTAGCTAAGTGTGATGAGAAAATTTTGTTGGATGAGATCAGAATTGATGATAAGTTGCATTTTATAGAAGAACCAGTAGAGGTTATGGATCGTGAAGTAAAACAACTTAAGCAAAGTCGAATACCTATCGTTAAGGTTCGGTGGAATTCAAAGCATGGGCCAGAATTTACTTGGGAGCGAGAGGATGAAATGTGGAAGAAATACCCACACCTCTTCGACTTCAATAAGAAACGGGCATCAAAATAATATGGATCTACGAGGGCGTAGATCCCCTTTTAGGAGGAAATGTTGTAACAGTCTGAAATGTTTAGGTAGTAAATTTATCCTCGTATATTATTTTAAATTTTATTTTTGTGTTGGTTCATGAACTCACATAATTACAGGAAGAAATTAGGGTTTATGTGCATAATTTAACGTCTTCTACGTTTAAACCGGAAACCCTAGGTTTATGTATTTACGCTTTTGTGCTCCGTTTTTTATGAGACAAATTTTATTAGATTTGTTTTGTGTCGTAGTTTCATATTTTACAAAAACGTTTTTTTGTAAATCGACCCGAGGGCACGTAAATCGAGGAAACTAGAATCGAGGAGTACCCGTAAAATATTAGGGATGAGACAAGTATAACACTTGTCCCACCCCCTAATAGGGGCGGATTCACCAAGAGGGGTTGCCTCTTTGGTGTCAAAACCTCACATAACCCATGAGACACTTCTCCCATGAGTTAGCTAAATACTTAAACTCAAACTTCCAACACACACTTCATTCTTGCATGTGTTAACAAGAAAATTTCTCAAACTCTCCCTCTCTCCCTCTTGTAGCCGTCTACCATCACCACCCCACCACCATCTTCATAAAATTTTAACCTAAAACCTAAGCTATATTCAAGATATCATGAAACCTACATAAAAGAAGGATGATTTGAGGTGATTTCAAGTTGTGAAAGATGGTTTTCTATGAAGTTTGGGGCTGATTTCTAAAGAAAAGTTTACATATTTGAAGATCACAAAAAGTTGATTTAAAAAGGTAAAGACTTTGGGTTAAATATCAAGACTTGGGTGTCATTTTCCATCATTTTGTTGGTATAATAATTGTTTCTTTCTATCATCTTCCTATTTTTGTAAAAGTAATTGTTTATTTACTTTCAAATGTATATGTATGATAGTTATGGATGATGATCAAAGTGTTGTATGGGAATTTTGTGTCATTAGAATAAGTTAATGAGGCTAAATCTACAAGTAAAAGATGATAAAAGCATAACTAGATAAGTAGGCTATGAAAAACAGTAAGTTTCTATATTTTTAGTTGATTAAATGGATTATATGATTTGATATAGTTATAGATAAATGAGTTTTAAACAAGTGGTTAATTGGCCACACAATGAAATGTTAAAAATGAGCAAGATATGGCCAAAATACTTTTGATGTACAAATCTGACTGGCCTGTCTTGGACGGATTAAAAGCCACATTTAGTGGCAGTTTGAGAAGGAGCCATAGAATAATAAATTGTAGAGCATAATATTTAGTTTCTACAGCAAAAATTTGGGGTTCTAAGTCATTATAGAACTCAAGGTATGCTAAAAATGGTGAACATGAGTTTTTGGATCAGATTTCATATAAGACATCTAATATTAAAAGACAACATGAGGTAAAATGATAAAAGTGAATAATTGATAATAAATATTATAAAATATGTTTATATACTATAATAAATAAATATCACATTTTATTAAAATAAAACTCAAATAGTTTTCTAACTACAAACTATATACATGACTTCTACGTCTTTTCGGCTAAAGCCGAAAAGATGGTGATTTCGCCAAATAAAACTTAGATGGTCGGACCCATATAATGTAAGATTTTTATGAGGCACCTACTGATATAGAAACACTTTTAAGAAGTTAAAATTGACAAACCCGAGCTATGTAACTTATGGACCCGTAATGGACCAAATTAGCCTTGTTAGACCACTAGGCCCAACTAGTTTGGTTTAGCACTATTGGACTTGCTCATGGGCTCAACCCACTTGGGACCAAAATATGAGTAGAGGCCTGGTCCTAAATGGATAAATTGACTAATAAAACATATTGGACTCTTATTGGGCCTATTGGGCCTTAACATATAAATGGGCCGAAATTTGTGTAGTTGAATTAAGTTAACTAGATGCTTAAAAACTATTAATGTTTGTAATGTGATAAAATCCCACTTGATCATCATGTTTATGACTTGATTACATATACATAACAAATTTTTATAAATATTATTCGACATAGTCTAAGATCGAGTATTATTTGTTTAGGTATCCCGTGATCGCGACACACACCGTACGCCTTAGTTACCGATAACCCGTCTTCCAAATCAACGTGAGTTCATACCCTCGCACTCTTTTAAATGTTTTATGAAATTTTTTATAAACCCGCGAGGGAGATAACATGCTAGTTTTAATAAAAATAGAACACAAGTGGTACCGATTGTATGCCTATTGATATGGACCCGATTGATTAGATGACCCAATGAATGATTTGTAGAAGTATGATAATCTTTGATTTATCAAGAGGGTTGTTGTTTCTACTGAGAGAAAGTAGAGAGAGAGAGAT
The DNA here is from genome assembly GCA_025667525.1 of Glebionis coronaria. Taxonomy (NCBI): domain Eukaryota; kingdom Viridiplantae; phylum Streptophyta; class Magnoliopsida; order Asterales; family Asteraceae; genus Glebionis; species Glebionis coronaria. The sequence goes on from CM046874.1 coordinate 339,244,371, forward strand.
GAGAGAAAATGTAAAAGTGATATTACTAAAATGAAACAACCAACACCCCTTTCCATGGTGGAAAGGGGTTTATATACCCAAGTCCCTTAGTGGACTTGGGCCTCCGGCCCATGAACATGCTCATGGGTCGGGGTAATGTAAATATTAATTAAACTTATACTACGAGCCTATAACTATATTGTTGGAGTGACCGAGACTTTCTTAATACAAAAAACGTATTTCCAACAATCTCCTCAAAGGGAGGTCACTCCAAATTTACAAAGTCCTAATCTAGCATGTTAGATCTTCGTTCTTAAGCTCGTAGTCCACTTTCTCTTTTCTTTTTTAACTTTTCTTCTTTTTGTGAATATGTGTTGAATATCATCAGGTTTTTGCTTGGAGCATATTCTTTTGGACCTTCACGTGCAATCTTAGTCTTCTTATGATGTTCTCCTATTGGTGACTTCATGTCCTACATACCTATCCATTGTTGAATTCTTGAAAGTTTCAGAGTCGATACAGCGAAAGACTTTTAGGTCAGACTTTCTTGAATTTGTTAAAATATTTGATGTAGAAGGAATAAGTATGTGAGGACGACCTCAACTGGTACACCGCAACGCCACCGTCTTCAAATGCAGCAACATAATAAGTCACGAGTAAAATGGATTTGACATTTTTTTCTAATTCGGTAGCATTTTACCTCCGGTCGGTGAAGACCGTTGGACGATAATAAATATCGTACTTGTGACAGGTAGCTCTAATTAAAGATCTCCTTGACAAGATTTCGCGGGTAAATCCGTTCTCTTTATTCGCCCGTCCAAAGCTGACTGCGAACATAAAGAGTGAATCATTTCGGATTATAAAATCCATATGATTGAAGCCGTCGATTCATGAATCCTGGAACAAGTGAATTTCAATTAAGATTTTCACCATCGTTTCTTTCCAGTTGTCACGAGCTTAATTCTGATAGAATCTTGCTTGTCACCTACCGCAGTGCTGTTTGGCGTTGACATTGGAAGGATTTCCACTCTTCACTGTGAACACTTAAGAGTGTCACTCTGAGTGTTCTGGCAAGATCACTTGGATAATACGTAGAGGCCCTGGAACAAGTTTAATCTCAATTAAGAGTTAAACCATCGTTTCTTTCCAGTTATCACAAGATTAGTTCTTAAAGAACTGCACGTGTCACCTATCATGAGCTTGTTTGATGTTGGCTCAAGCAGGATTTCCTTCTTCATTTTAATACTTTCATATCACTCAGATGTTCTGGAAATATTGCAAGAATATTGCGTAGGACTCATTAAAAATCTTTCTTGTTTTCAAATTGTATACTAATGAGACTTTTGATGATCTCGTGGCTCTAGACTTAATAGTGCATTTTGTTTTTGTGAGCGGAGGCTGGAGAGGATTGCCAACTTTTCAATATCAATTTATTCGGAGTGAATAAACCGATAGATAGCATGTTGAACTCCATGACATTAAAACAAATATCTTTTGAGAGATATATGAGTTGGCTGGGATGAGTTGTGCATCGCATCACTGGGTCCATGATACTTTTGTCTTCAAGATGAGTTGACCCGGTTACTACCTAAGTTGTAAGGAGGGCTTCTTTCTTTACACCCTTTATCTTTACTTTTCTTTTTCATTCTTCAACCCCTTCAATGCTTACCAATGCATCATCACTAGCACCTTGTTGTGATTGTTCCAGTGCTAGCATCAGTACTTGGTCGGTATTCAGCTACGTTCATAGTCCATTCCCCATATTTCCTAAGGACTTCTATTTTCTAACTATGGAATTGTTCTAGAAGAATCATTGGACTCGTACCTAATCCTACCACCCTTTTGTCACCACATTCCTCGTGAGTTAAGTGTGTTTTGGGTAAGCATTCGTCTTCATGAAAAATTCCTTAAAATCACTGAGGTACTTGTGATATAAATATCAAGAGTTTTTGTACCTTCAATGTTTTTGTCAACAAAATGCTCCCCCTTAACATATGCGTAGCATATATCAAGTTGGATTTTCTATTAAGCCCTTTTTCATTTTAGCCACATATGTTTTACAAGTCTCCTTAATACTATTTTCTCCCTTATCCAAAATGTTAACCATTAATCTTTTGGATCTTAATGGATTAACCGGTCTTTGGGTTAAAAGAAAATGAAATTGGTTGATGGCCATAGAACATATTACTGCTCCCCTTCAAATTAATGAGGGTAACTTGTAGTGCTTTAGTATGAAATGTTTGAAAGATTTGGAATCTCGTGAGAAATTCTTGAAAAAAATTCCATACTTTCACACTACAACAGGTCACAAAAGCCTTATGCACATATTATATACATATTCACAAGTGAGTGTATGGAGTTGACCTGATTGTAGTATGATCACCACTGTTAAGTGGATCGTTCCACAAGCCTGTGATGTGCTCCATACGGTCTGCCAGCCACGAATCGTTTAATACTGCGGATCAGTCGTCTATCCCTTAACTTCTCCTTAATCATCTGGATAGTATGGTTGGCACTCTTCTTAAATCGTCCTGCCCATGTATACTTTACCTCTGGAAGGCCTTGACCTGAGTTGAGCATCAACAGCTTGTCACGCACATGCTTGAGAGTGCCATCGCTGAATTTGTACTGTTCTGATAGTCGCATGTATTGCATGACCTCTGCTTCATTCAAGTAAAATATGCACATCTCTGGTTGGAGTGTACCCAAATATGGTTCCTTAGCTTGGTGAAAGCGACTCATGGGTGTTGTATGAGGTCTTTTCAGATTTAGCCTAGATTGATAACTCTCTACACAAAGTTGTAAGTCTTCAACCCTATTCTTGATCACATTTCTTCGAGTAAATTGGCGAATGTTGGAGCTTAGGGCAATGACTTCGTCAGGTTCTAAGTGAGGGACCTTCCCTTGAGCCAAGATAAGTATAAAATCTTCAATATCTTCGAGTCATAGGAATTGAAGATCCCTTTCACTTACACTATAAGTCTTACCGTCTTCTCACTTGAATCTGATATCTTTCAAATACGAATACGCGATAATATGTTGAAAGCTAACTCCCTGTATGCTTGAGATTCGACGGTTTGAAATTATAGGTGTACATGTCTTGGTATGATTATACAAGTAGTAAGCCGACCTCTTGTTGCCCTGCCAATGTGAGATGCCTAATTCCGCATATTGATCATATTCCTTTAGAAGCTTTGTGCTCCATAGGTTTGGAACCTTATCTTCAATCCAAGGAACATCCTCCAAGTTTACTGCTTTGCCCATTGTTAATGATGTAGCATACCTCTTCGCGTCATTTTCTAAGTACTCCAGATCACGGTTGACAAAGTATTGCATTGAAAGGTGCTTGGCTGCTGCAATAACTGAAGCTATTAGTGCAAGAAGTACGAGAGCTTGTTCACCTGATGCTGTTGATTTGATTGCTTTCATGAGATCATTGAAATGATATTCTCCCTCATTTTTAGCGATTTGCATGGAAGCCCAAAAGTTCTTGTCTTTGATCGTTGTTTGTAGTGTATTTGTATCCATGGTAGGCATTCCATATTTGTCCATCAGGAATCTAGAGAAATCAATTGTATTATTGAGGAATTGTGTAAGATCCGCCTTTTCACTGTCACAGATTGTACGTGCGGTTGCTGCCTGTGTAAGCCATGGCTACACTTGAACCGTCTCATCAATAGTGAATGTGTCAGCAAATTCAGGTTCTTGTTGATTGTTGGAAATACGTTTTTACGTATTTAGAAAGGATCGGTCACTCCAATAATATTGGGCTCGTTATCCAATATAGCCCATATAGCCCACATGTAGGGTGGGCTATATAAACCCCCCTCCTAGCATGTTAGGAGGGGTCGAACACTTTCATTTCATTCAACAATTCCATCTTTCTTATTTCTCTCCTTTCTCTCTCTTCCTTTCTCTCTCTTCCTTTCTCTCTCTAGTTCTTCCACTTCTCCATCCATCTCAATAGATTAATCCATAACATGCCCAATCCTTAGAAAACACGATCCTACAATTGGTATCAAGAGCTTGGTTGATTCTTCGGATTTGAGCATGTTTATCTATTGATTTGGTGGTAAAGTTTCCTTCTTTCACATTTTCTTTCTTTCGTCTATTTTTTTTTTCTTTAAGCTTACATTATTAAAATTTAATTTTACAAAATCTTTGATAAAATTTTTTATCAAATCTTTCTACTAAAAATTTCTTCCACTTTTATCCATTTTTTAAAATTTTTTATCCATTTTTTAACACAAATACATATCAATTTTTTATCCATTTTTATTAGTTTTTAAAGTTTTCTGTTTTGTTTTTTCTCATCCAAGTTTTTCATAGCTTTCTGTTTTGTCATTATTAACAAAGTTTTGTATCGGAAAGTTTTTTCCCACATTCAGATGGTTACTAAGATGGAGTCCTCTTCTGTCATTTTCCGATAAGCTGTTTCATCATTCCGAAATTCTTGCAAGGTTTTCCATAGGAAAGTACAACGTGAGTGGTTTGATCGCAATAACCTTTTGGTTCTACTTTGCGATCAAAGGATTCCGATACCTTATTCCGACGTGGATTCCGATCGTACTTTGCGATCGTGGATTCCGACGGGCTTAAGGGACAATGAGACGAAACTCTACCGAAATTTTTTCATGATATTCCGATGGTGAGTTTTTGATCATTCCAATGAAAGTGTTTTGATATTGCGATGAATATGATACATATTGCGATGGGTTGTAGTTTACATATTGCGATGGAAAAAAATTTCAATATTGCGATGACTATCTTGGTTATTGCGATGACATAATTTAAATTTTGCATTTTGACCAAAGTTTTGACTCAACAACAGACCAACACCCTCGACTCCATCTATACATCAGACTCAACACACCCTCGAACTCTAGACCATACTCAAACAAACCAAGACTCGAAGTAACATCAGACCATTTGACTGAACCAAAGACAACCACTCATTTCACAACTTGAACCCACACTCCTCAACCACTCGCCCTCTCGACATCAGTCACTCGACTCAACAACCCCCTCACCACTCGAACCCAAACAGACTCTCGATTCACTCAATATCTCAGATAATTCTTTGTGTTTAAGCATGCAAGCCAAGATCTTTACGATCTATCACAAACTATAATCATCATCGATCTATTTTCGGATTTAATCCAAGCTTAATATTCAAATAAACAGAAAAGATCTATAACAATTATGTTATAATCTAATATTTATTTCGATTTTCATACACGAAATTAATTGTCATCATTGATCTGTCGTTGGATCAAATCCTAGATTAATTTTCGAAGAAGAAGAAAAGATCAATAACAATTCTGTTATTATCTTATCTCGTTTCGATTTAATCAAAGAAAAACATCTCAAGCAACCTTACCCGAGACCTCATTGTGAGATTTAGAAGACTAATCCATACGAAGTAAAGGGTTGTATGAATTGATTTTGTGGGTTCTTGTTACAAGAATCGCATGAAGGTTAATTGATCTTCTCTTTGTGTCTATTGATCAGTGTGTTGAGATTGTTTGAGAAAAAGGAAAATTATTTTAGGAGACGGAGTTTCCAAAGGTCGGTGATCTGCTTTGTTACAGTGAGGAGAGAGAGAGAGAATCTTTGGGAAGAAGGGTTGGTTTGACTAGGAGGGACAGAAGAAACAAAGCTGAGTTATATATTACTTTTTGGGCGGAGAAAAAAAGGGGAATAGGAATTGGCCACGTATCGTTCCACTATACTACACGTTTTGACAAAAGTTATACACGTATTGACTTAAAGTTATACACGTTATAACTACACGGGGTGGTATTGGATGCTACACGTTTTGACTTAAAAGTTATACACGTTATAACTAGATAAATAAACGTGTATAGATTTTCTAAATAAAATGTTGTATGTGTCTTGTTCAAATATGCTATCAACGTTTTATTATACACGGTTTGGACAAAGTTACTTAACGTGCTTTGCCAAATTCATTGGGCTCGGATAGAGTAAATTTTAAAGGGGTCGAGCTTTATGAGTGAGGTGAGGTTGTATTGGATTCTGATTTATTTTATCATCGTTTGAGGAAACTACAATTTTTGAGCCGAGTAAAGAGTTATACCATCAAACGAGGATTGTGACGAAGTTTTACGGTTTTGGTTGGGGTGTAAAATCTCGTAAAATCGACGTCACGATTTTTTCACGAATTGTAAAATCCCAAAAACAACCACATCCACAATTATTTGTCATCGAATTTTCAATGGATGTCTTGAATTCGATATCGAACAAGGGAGAATCGCATCAAATGAAAGTTAAAGCTAGAGAAAGTAGAATGACGTTATTTCGACTACTTCAGTCCCATCTGTCGAACATTTCTCTACTTAAAGAAGGAAGCGGTTTTGTGACACTCTTCGGTCAAGATCGTACCATTTTCGTCCACCAAATGCTCCTCAAAGTTAACCAACTACTAGAGCAGATCAACAAAGAAGACATTAATCAAATTGAATCCTCACATTCACTTCAAGTTCTAGTGCAACATTTTTCGACGTTCTTTTCAATTCGATCCTGCCAAGGTTGAAGCTTCAATGATCTACCAATAAATCCTTGAAGACATACAAATCGACGTTAAAGACTTTAGGGATAGATTGCTCGAGTTCATGAAATCTATTGCACTTTCGATTTATGCAAATTCACAACTTCAACTAGAGCATACTAATGGTATACAAGAATCTACGATGCAGATGACACAGCAGAAAAATGGTCTTACGGATGACTCAATGGAGACCGCCTTGGTTAACGATGATAGCAGTGTCATTGCATCACGACAACGTGACTCAAGCATGCATGACGAAGAGCCAATAGTTGAGGTACAATTGAATACTGAATCTCACAATGATCTACAGCATGTTGAGAACTCAGAACCCACCTATGACCAACATGGGATGGAAAAGGGTGATTCCACTTCTGATTCATCCGATGTGCGTCATAATATGGGAGAGAATGATCAAAATGCTAAAAATCATGATATATGCCTTATGACTGCTTCATTAACCAATTCTGCTTCTAGGATTGAAGAGCTTGAAATGATTTTAGCTCAGCAATCAAAAGAGCTTGAGGATGCCAAACTAGAATTTTCTAAGAGAACTGACAAGTTTGAAACATATTTTGAAAAACTTGAAAAGTCAAACGTTGTTCTTGAACGAAAATTAGATCAAACAGTTCTAGATTCTAAAGCTGAAAAGGATAATCGTTTGAAACAAATTAAGTTGCTTGAATCTAAATTGGCATCCCAAGATAACTTGCTCAAAGAGAATGAGATTTTAAAGGCTCAAGTACAGGAAAAGGTCTTTGTTATAGCTTCATTGAAAAACGAATTGAGGAAAACTAAAGGAACTAGTGTGGACACTAAGCTTGAAAAACCATCAATCTTGGGGAAACCGCCTACAAATCAGTTCATTCGACAACCGACTGCATTTAGATTCGAGCGATCACAATTCTCGAGACCGCAGTTTGCCTCCCAAGTTGATATGGTTTATCTTTCTAGACCAGTCACTCCACCAACTAGGGCCAATGTGACTAAAACAGCTTTTGCAAGACCTACTCACATGATTGCCTCTAGTCTTCCTAGACATAGTCCAAAGACCACGTCTAGAACTAGTTCAAATGACGTTCACCATAAATCTGGTAATGAGGGAAGTTAAGCAAAAGACACAAGTAAGAGATAGGAATTTCAAACCTAGACAGATGCCTTCTAGATTACCCAACACTGCTAACCGTAGCATGTCTAATCCTAGGAGCATCAATCAATCATCAAGGAATTCTAGATCTTACTCGGACATTAAATATGCTACTTGTAAAACATGTAGAAAATGTGCCTACGGCAAATCATGATTCTTGTATCAAGAAACTACTTAATGAGGTGAACTCCCGTGCTAGATTTAAATCCCAGTGGGTTGCCAAAATCAAACCCATTGGTAAAATGTGGCGCCCCACTGGTAGCAATTTCACTCTTGTAGGAAACGAGTGCCCTTTAACTAGGATAGTCTCCGATTCTACTAAGACTACTAGGGAGGAAATTGATAAGGATGATACATCACTTAAGTCTGAACTTAAGGTTTTCTATAAAAGGAAACGTTTACCAGATAAGACAAGTGAATCATCTCCTCAGGTCACCACCAGCACAAGAAAAGACAACTGTGAACCTCCACTTGCTTCTAAGATAGATATCGCTAACCCATATCAAAGCATCCAAATTCCTAATAAGAATGCAGGTACCAAAGTTGATGTTCCAAAAGAACGAAGCAGTCCAATGGTTGTATACCGTTCAACTAAGGACACTCTTAGAGTTTGGTTGCTGAAGAAGCAGATATCGGAAAAACAAGTGTCTCAGGGGATTCATGGTTAAGCTTACGACAAGGACTTACAGTCACATAACAGACTGTAACTCGCTCTCAAAAAGACATGAAAGTTCATCCCGATGATGACTTATCCTCAAAAATGAGAAATTAAATTTTCTTGGATACGAGCTTATCCTAAAACCATTCTGTTAGAAATACGTTTTTACGTATATTAGAAGTATCGGTCACTCCACAATATTATTAATGTTAGAATAGCTCGTAGTTAATAGTTACTTATTTAGTTAAGTAAGAACCGGCCCATGGGCTTGTCATGGGCCGGCCCAAGTCTATTAGTGGCTTGGAAGTATAAATACCCCTTTCCTCCTTGGAAAGGGGTTGGTTGTTGTTCACTTTCTAGTTTTCATTCAATAAAAAAGACACATAGTTTATCTCACTTTCTCTCTCTAGTTTCTCTCTCTAGAAAACATCAACCCACTTCATAGATTCATAGGTTATCAAGATTTTACATTTGGTATCAGAGCTATGGGGTGATTTAAGGTAATGATTTGTGTTGTTATTTAGTTTTTGATTGTATTAGTGTTCTTTAAGAAGATCCATCTTGATTCTTGGAGTTTTTGGTGTTTTTGTGATTGGGATTAGTAGATAAGTATTAGTTTTTACTTATTATTGTAGAAATCACAAAACTTTTTTGGGTAACTTGGTAAAAAATCTGGGTTTTATCATCTTTTTTTGATCGACTGGTACTTCGAACAAGGTTTCTGTTACCCAACAAAAGTTCCGAACCAAAAAGTTCCGGATCAAAAAGTTCCGGATCAACCAAAGTTCCGGATCAAAAAGTTCCGAACGAAAAGTTCCGGATCAAGGAAAGTTTCGAACCAAAAGTTCCGGATCAAGGAAAGTTCCTGATCAAGGAAAGTTCCGAACCAAAAGTTCCGGATCAAGGAAAGTTCCGGATCAAGGAAAGTTCCGAACCAAAAGTTCCGGATCAAGAAAAGTTCCGGATCAAGGAAAAAGTTCCGGATCAAGGGAAAGTTCCGGATCAAGGAAAAGTTCCGGATCAAAGGAAAGTTCCGGATCAAGGGAAAAGTTCTGGATCAAGACAAAAGTTCCGAATCAAATCTTCCGAACCAAAATTTCCGAATCAAGGTATTCCAAGCCAAATTCTTCCGAATCAACACTTCCGAATCAACAAAAGTTCCGAATCAAGGGATATTTTACTTGTTTTTTCGACGATTTTTTAGAGGATTTAATCTTGGTTTCTTACAATAAAAACTCAACACAATTCACAAGCTTTACTTCACTGCTCGATCAACCGATAATCTTTGTCTCTTTGAAGTGAACAAAATGAATCCGAATTCAGTAATGCCTCAGACGACATCACTTACGGATATTTCGGTCATTACGGGAACGGATAATCGCCCTTCAATGCTCATCAAAGAAGTCTCTGAAGCATGGCAAGGCCGAATGATGTCTTACCTTAAGGGAAAACCTGTATATGGGAGGCTTATGGTTAAGTCAATTTTAAATGGTCCACTTGACTATGGTACCATCGTGGTTAACAATGTGACTCGACCAAGGGAGTTTGAAGAACTTACACCAGCTCAACAACTTGTTGCCGATGCAGACGAAAAGGCTCTTCAAACCATTCTCCAAGCTCTTCCACATGACATCTATCGGATGGTAAGTCAGTATACGGTGGCAAAGGATTTATGGGAACGCCTAAAGGTGTTGCTACAAGGTACGTCTCTTACCAAACAGGAAAGGGAATGTCAGTTGTATGATCTGTTTGATAGATTTACGTACAACCCAGGGGAAACGCTTCACGATTATTACTTCAGATTCACCACTCTCATGAATGATCTAAATGTATACAATCTTGTGATTGCTCCATTCCAGGTTAACACCAAATTTTTGAATACTTTACCTCAAGCTGAATGGGGTGAGTATGTTACCGATGTTAAGTTAACTAGGGATTTGCATAAGTGCAATTTGGATCAGCTATATGCTTTTCTTCAGCAGCATGAGAAACATGTGATCATGCACCGTTCTCCTCGAGGTATGTACCCTGATTCCTTAGCTTTGATGGCGAATCAACCAAGCTTGTCACACAACAACACTCCTTATATCTTGGGACATCAAGCCTATCATCCATCACCTTACATGACACCAAACTTCCCCCAATACTCGATTCTACCGCAACCACCCACCTCACATCAGAAACAATATCGATTTAATGCACCTTCACCACACTATGCTTCACAACCTCACCCAGCAAGAATTGCACCTTATGCTCAGCCTTCATATTCTTCTTATCAAGAGAATGCAGCATATCCATCAAGCTACTCTGACCACATGAGTGTTCCTTCTAGTGCTTACGCAGCTCAACAAGACCAAGCACTGTATTGTGATGATGAGGAAGTCCCCATTCCTGAATTCAAACAAGGAACTAATCCAGTTGAAGTGTTAGCCACTATGTCTGCTTACTTCACAAGGACTTTAAGCAAACGAGGATTTAGAGGACCAGCTCCTACCAACAATCAGTTGAGGAATTCTTCCAATTCTCGCCAACAAGCTACTATTAAGAATGGCAGGGTAATGGTTCAACCTATTCAACCTTATCAGGGGAGACCTACTACAACCACCAATGCTCGCACGGTCAATCCTGCTCCTATGGTCAACACTCCTCCACGGGCAAATTCCACAGGCAAGTTGAGAATGATAAGATGCTACAACTGCAAGGAAGAAGGGCACATGTCCAGGGATTGCAAGAAACCCAAGAGGAGAAGGGATGGTCAATGGTTTGCAGAAAAGATTTATCTGGTGAATGCTCAGGCACAAGGAAGGGAACTTGATGAAGAGGAGCTTTCATTTCTTGCTGATCCAGGGATTGCTGAACAAGACACTGTCACCACACAGAATGCAGCATATCAAGCAGATGATCTTGATGCGTATGACTCAGACTGTGATGAATTTCAATCTGCAAAGGCAGCTCTAATGGCAACTATCTCCAGCTTAGGGCCAGAAAAGAGATCTGAGGTACTTATTAATACCACTGATAATACCACTGATGCCAGTATTCAACCACATCAAGTTGTGCAAGAGCGTGCTGATTCGAATGAATCTTCGGTGGTGAGTCTTTCAAATGAGGAGACAATCAATGATAGTAATATCAATGTGAGTCCCCAGACTTTGAGTGAATCACAACCGGGAGCCATTTCGCATACGCATACTTCTGCTCAACAAGATTTGGTCATGGTTCCTGCTACATTACTTAGCCAAATGAATGTTGCACTCTTAGAAACCATAGCTAAGAATAAGAATTTGTCTGATGAGCTTGCCTTATGCAACGAGAAAGTTCAAACTTTAGAATTAGTGCCTTCGTCTAGTGTTCTAACAAATCCCGAATATGATCATTTTCGAAACAAACAAATGGGTCATTTGCAAGAAATTGAAAATTTAAGAGCAAATCTTTCTAACGAACTTAAAGAAAAAGAGTTAGTGGTCAATAATTTTCAAAAACTTCAAACGGATTTTGAATTACTCGAGTCTAAGAAGAATGAAATGGAGATTAATGTTGCTAATAAGATTAGAAGTCTAGATTACTTGCTTTTAAGACAATACGCTGCTTCTCAACTAGTGCACTTATTTGATGCTTCGTTTAGAGAATTTAACTTATCCCGTCAAAAAGGCCTTCCCCCTAACCCAAGGTATGCAAAACAAGCTTTAAGCCATAGTCCAAGACTTTATAATGCAACCCAATTAGGATTGGTCTTAGACCCGATTGTTATTTTCGATGATCGAACAAGTAAGGATCTAGGTGATGAGGATCGGTCATACAATTCTGCAAAATATCCCGAGTGTGATTATTTTAAAATGAATCAGGAGCTTGCTAAAACGGATTTTAGAATTCGCTTCCATATGGACAAAGATCTCATTACAGCACCAACCTACATGTTGAATGAAGAAAACCCTAGTACATTTCCTACACTTGTCAACATGGAAGGTCCTAAGGATATTCCAAAGGATCTTCCACCTGTTAGCACTGTATGGTTAAACTTGCAAGAGATTAATCAATACTTTACTAATTTTGACAAGGTCATTTTGGAATGTACGACTTCAAATGGCCTAAACGCCGGAGAATGGGCTTTCGAACACATGAACGAGGTGTTTAAAAATGAGATCAATCCATTTGTCGAAAGTCTAAAAGGAAGTTTTGCATCTCTTAAGGAAAATCTTGAATTTGAAATTGGAGAAGTTCAAAAAGTGTTCTATGAAATGGACACCGCTTACGAACTACAACTAATTGAAAAGGAAAAGATTTTATCCGAATATGACCGATTCTTGTCCGAAGTAATCTCGTGTGATGTGCTTACTACTGTAAATGTTAATTATTCGAATGAGCTTACATCCGCTATGATTAAATGTGATGATGTGAATAGTTGTGATGATGTTTGTGATCTCTCTGTAAATGTTGTTGATACTGTAAATGAGGTAGATAATCATTCTTGTCACGAATCTAACGATGAGTTTTTAAGGCTACAAGATTCTTACAATTTACTTTCAAAACGCTTTAATCAATTAGAACAACATTGTATATCTTTAGAATTAAAACAACAAAATCAAAATGAGGATCTTTTGATATCAAATGGTTGTGAAAACGGTGTTGAGACGAGTGACAAGATGATTGCAATAGTTAAGGCATTAGAGGAAGAGATTATGAGATTGAAGAGAGATGTGTCATCAAATGAAACATTAAAATTGGAACTAGAGGCTGCAGAGTCTAAAAACCAGGACTTAGAAATTAGACTTTCGTCTATTCTAGGGGAGATGGATTGTGCAAGACAGGGAATGTCCAAACTTTATGGTTCACTAGAAGAACGCTTCGCTTTTAATGCGGCACAGCAACAATCTTATGTTGAACAATTGAACCAAAAATGTGAGGAAATCTCTGACTTAAACATCATGCTCATTGACAAAAACATGGTTTTGGCCGAGTTAAAGGAGACGCTTCTTCTCACCCGACAAGAAGTTGTTGATAACTTAGCTACCGACTCTGCACCGTCCACTAGTGCTCCAACAACCAAGTCAGTAGTGCTTTATAAGAACCCGCTCCATAAGAAAAATCCGGTTACCTACGATGATTATATGAGGAATGCAATTAAGCATGTAGATCTTGTTAGGGATATCTTAGACGATCTTTATGCCTTAGATCCCTCAAGTAGCTACTATTATTCAGCCCATGAATATATTAAGCGTGTTCAATATTGCTTAGCCTACTTGCAATACATAGGTAAACCAGGTTCTGCACTACTCACTAATCGACCCATTGCTGTAACTCCATTCAATAAGACCCCAGGAGCAAAACCGTCATTGGCACAATCAAGTAAGGCACCTTTAAAATCTGTTTCTAATGTTCCCACTTTGCCTTCTACAGGATTAAAAGAGACTACTAAGGCTAAAGGATCGCCACTCAAGAAAGATAAGATCAAGCCCTCCACTAGTAGTGCCAAAAAGAAGAAAGTAGAAGCTCACCATAGGAATGTTAGTTCAGTTTTAAATAAGAAGAATCATGTTAAGACTAAAAGCTCTACGCCTGTGCAGAAGCCTAAACCATTCGTGAATTCTAATTTGAATTGTTGGAATTGTAATGAATGTATGTTTTCCCAACGTCATGATTTGTGTCTTATTGATCATGTGAATGAAATGAATGCCATTAGGAATAATCTTGAATGGAAGCCAACTGGTAGAACTCGTGCCCAAGTTGGCTGGCAATGGCGTCCCACTGGTAGGACCTTTACATTAGATGGAAAAATGTGCCCTTTAACTAGGAATGCATCCATTGAGGTTAGGTCTGAGTGTCCTTTAGTTAGGCACACTAGCACTAAAGTATGGAAACAACGCCCTTTAATTAGGTCAGCCCCCACTTTAGTGCCTATCAGTGAAGAAATACCTCAGGATTTAAGCCAACTAGAATCTACACCACCAACTAGGAAGAAGAAGGCTAGGAAATCTAAGAAACCTAAAGTTAGAAAATCTAAGATTATTAAATCTGTACCTACTAATAACAAGGAACATTCAGATTCCGATACCTCTACATTGTCTTCGTGTGGTGATATTTTCAGGTGGTCCAAATCATCCTCTGGTATTTGGACTCCGGTTGTTCAAAGCATATGACCGGAGATCGCTCGATGCTCCGAAATTTCGTCAGCAAGTTTCTTGGTACGGTTAAATTCGGTAATGATCATATTGCAAAGATAATGGGGTATGGTGAATATCAGATTGGAAACGTTACGATTTCAAGGGTATACTACGTAGAAGGTCTTGGTCATAATTTATTTTCAGTAGGACAGTTTTGTGATTCCAACCTAGAGGTTGCTTTTCGACAACATACTTGTTTCATCCGCAACTTGGAAGGAAAAGACTTGTTGAAGGGATCTCGTGGTGCAAATGTTTATACGTTGTCCCTACAAGACATGATGGCCGCCTCTCCAGTATGTCTTCTCTCTAAAGCATCTAAGACCAAGTCATGGTTATGGCATCGCAAATTATCTCATCTTAACTTTGATGCTATTAATCATCTGGCTAAAAACGAATTAGTTCGTGGTCTTCCAAAGCTCAAATTTCACAAGGATCATTTATGTTCCGCGTGTTCAAGGGGGAAAAGTACCAAGAAATCATACAAGCCCAAAGCTGAAAACACCAATCAAGAAAAACTTCATCTTTTGCATATGGATCTTTGTGGGCCAATGAGAACTGAAAGTGTGAGCGGTAAGAAATTCATTCTTGTCATTGTGGATGATTTCTCCAGGTTTACATGGGTTAGATTTCTACGTACAAAGGATGAAGCACCGAAGGCTATCATCACTTTTCTGAAATTCATTCAGGTACGTTTGAATACTACTGTCCACCGTATTCGTACAGACAATGGAACAGAGTTCGTCAACCAGACTCTTCGTGATTACTATGAAGGAGTTGGTATCTCACATGAAACATCCGCTGCACGCACTCCACAACAAAACGGTGTCGTTGAAAGACGGAATCGTACGCTAATGGAAGCTGCTAGGACTATGCTGATTTATGCGAACGCTTCATTGTTCTTGTGGGCAGAAGCTATATCTACTGCATGTTTCACCCAAAACCGTTCTATCATTCGGAAATGCCATGGAAAAACACCTTATGAGCTTCTACATGATCGTAAACCCGATGTTTCATTCTTTCATGTGTTTGGTTCTATTTGTTATCCAAACATTAATAGTGAGAACCTGGGCAAGCTTCAACCGAAAGCCGATATAGGTATTTTCATTGGTTACTCACCCTCCAAGAAAGCATACCGAATTTACAATCGTCGTCTTGGTAAGATTGTAGAAACTATGGACGCAGATTTCGATGAGCTGACAGCGATGGCTTCTGAGCAACGCAGCTCTGAACCCGCGCTTCATGAGATGGGAACCGGTGCTATCAGTTCCGGATTAGTTCCCAATAGTCCTACTTCTACATCATTTTTACCACCTACAAGGCCCGAGTGGGATAAACTGTTTCAACCGTTGTTTGATGAATTCTTTGATCCCCCAAATGATGAAGTTCCAGCACCTGTAGTGATAGCTCCAATCCCTGAAGTTGTTGCTCAAGCTAATGAAGCTTTATCTAATGCATCTTCAATTAACATTGAACCGGATGCACCTTTACCAAGTGATTCTCAAACTACACCTGAATCGTCACCCCTATTTGTGCCTAATGATGTGGAAGAGGATTCTATTGATCACGATTTGGAATATGCTCACATGCAATAGCTTCCTTTCTTTGGTGTAGCGATACCTGAAAACCCTTCAGCCGCGTCTACCTCAGAAGAAGCTCCTTCTATTGTTCACTCCAGACCACCTAGGATTGAAAACCATAGCACTAAATGGACAAAAGATCACCCAATTAAGAATGTCATTGGAGATCTAGATCGACCAGTCTCTACCTGCCATCAATTACAAGAGAGTGCACTCTATTGCTATTTTGATGCATTTCTCTCCGAAGTTGAACCTAAAAACTGGCAACATGCTATGACTCAATCATCTTGGATTGAAGCCATGCAGGAGGAACTAAATGAATTCCAAAGACTTGAAGTATGGGAATTAGTTCCTCTCCCTGACAAGGTTAACATCCTTACTTTGTTGTGGGTTTATAAGGTTAAACTCGATGAGATGGGTGCAGTATTGAAGAATAAGGCTAGATTGGTTGCTAGAGGATATAAACAATCCTTGGGTATAGACTTTGAAGAATCTTTTGCTCCTGTTGCAAGATTGGATGCCATTAGACTATTCCTTGCGTATGCTGCTCATATGAACATGATCGTCTATCAAATGGATGTGAAGACGGCATTTTTGAACGGTGAACTAAGGGAAGAAGTCTATGTTAGTCAGCCGGATGGGTTCGTTAGCACGGAGTTTCCTAATCATGTGTACAAGCTTAAGAAGGCTCTCTATGGGTTGAAACAAGCTCCACGCGCGTGGTATGATCTCCTTTCAACATATCTCATCTCGGAAGGCTTCTCCAAAGGCAAGGTGGACCCCACTCTATTCACTCTCAAGGAGGACAACGACATGATTCTGGTACAAATTTATGTTGATGATATAATATTTGTTGCCACTAACATAGGATTGTCAAATCGCTTTGAGAAGATAATGTCCACACGCTTTCAGATGTCAATGATGGGAAAAATTTCATTTTTCTTAGGACTACAGATTTCTCAGAATCCCAGAGGCATCTTTATTAATCAATCCAAATATGCTCTAGAATCTTTAAAGAAATATAACTTTGAAAATTCTGACCCCGTGGACACTCCAATGGTGGAGAAATCCAAGTTATATGAAGATAGGAATGGGACTATTGTCGATCCAAAACTTTACCGTGGGATGATCGGCACCCTTCTCTATCTGACTGCTAGCAGGCCTGATTTGCAATTTGCCGTATGCATGTGTGCCCGGTATCAGGCTCGGCCTACCGAAAAGCACCTACATGTTGTTAAAAGGATCTTTCGGTATCTAAAAGGAACACTTCATCGTGGTATATGGTATCCGAAAGACTCCTCTATTGCTTTAATATCATACGCAGATGCCGATCATGCTGGATGTCAAGACACGAGGCGTAGCACTTCTGGATCTGTGCAACTCCTTGGAGACAGATTGATCAGTTGGTCTTCAAAAAGGCAGAAAAGCGCTGCAATTTCTAGAACGGAGGCTGAATACATCGCCATGTCCGGTTGTTGTGCTCAAGTCCTTTGGATGAGATCACAATTAACTGACTACGGTTTGGGTTTCAACAAAATCCCGATGTATTGTGACAACTAGAGCGCCATTGCCCTTTGCTGCAACTATGTTCAACACTCCCTGGCCAAGCACATAGACATTCGCTACCATTTCATTAAAGAGCAGGTGGAGAACGGAGTGATCGAGCTATATTTTGTCACTACTGAGTATCAGCTGGCGGATATGCTCACCAAAGCCTTAGATCGAGGACGAATCGAGTTTTTGATCGACAAGATTGGCATGAAATCATTCACTCCAGCGACTCTCAAAGAATTGGCAGAAGAATCAGCTGAATAGTAGTGGTAAACTATTCAGGCGTATCCTTTGTTCGTGATCATGTATATTATAGTAAATATATAAACCACAAAAGAAAAATACAAAAGTATAAAACCAAGAAAAACCATAAAAAATATAAAACCTATAAAAACCATAAAAATTATAAAATCCAGAAAAACCAAAATTATTTTTCGTTTTTAAATCGGGCATGTCTTTTAGTACGGTAATATTTACGACTTTAGAAATGTCGATCAATATTGACACGGCGCCATAAATAGAGTCCGTATAAAAGTTATATATTTTTAAAACATGCCCATTATGGCTTGTAGTTACTTCAGACTGCAACCCGGTTTTCATATTAAAGTCACGTATTTCCTTGGAAAACGTTGGCTCACAACGGGAATTAATTTTCTCGGGCATGATTTACAAGCCAAATCATGCAAAGGGATCATGTTTACTTTACAACTTGGTCTAACACGAATTTGTGTACGTCTCAGTGCATTAATTTGTCAAAATAAGAGAAATCTTATTGCCACCACGAATCAATCTTTTCAAAACATCAATTGGAAATGCTTTTATCAATATTTGACTCTTTAAACAATGACTACAGCTCTTTAAATAGAAAACGGGTCATCGTTTAAGGGGGAGAAAATATTAAATCATCTTTGTCATCAAAACGATTTTCAACAGTGTTTGTGGAAAACTAATTGGCTAAATGATTTATGAGTGGTTTTGCTTTAGAATACGACTTGTGATTGGACTGGCTTTAGATTTTGGAGATTTGCTAATAGGATGCGATGCTTAAGTTGGAAAATTAATTCGCCTAATTCATTTAAATTCACTTAATTAAGTTAATCAAGATTAGGGTTTTTGCCTTAATTTAGGGTTAATTAATTAGGGGTTTTAGTTGGGTTTTATGCGGATTAGGATTAGAAGATGTTCTGTTGCCTTAGCATGCCTTAAAACTCACAATCGCGCTTAGAATAATCACCAATAGGCTGCGTTTAGAACTTCCGGATGAACATGATGAAGAGTTCCGAATGAAGGAAGTTCCGGATGAACTTCCGAATGAAGGAAGTTCCGAATGAAGGAAGTTCCGAATGAAAGAACTTCCGAATGAAAGAACTTACGAATGAAGGAAGTTCCGAATGAAGGAAGTTCCGAATGAAGGAAGTTCCAAATGAAGGAAGTTCCGAATGAAGGAAGTTCCGACTGAAACTTCCGAATGAAGAGGTTCCGAGTGAACTTCCGAATGAAGTAGTTCCGAGTGAACTTCCGAATGAAGAAGTTCCGAGTGAACTTCCGAATGAAGAAGTTCCGAGTGAACTTCCGAATGAAGAAGTTCCGAGTGAACTTCCGAATGAAGAAGTTCCGAATGAAACTTCCGAATGAAGAAGTTCCGAGTGAACTTCCGAATGAAGAAGTTCCGAGTGAACTTCCGAATGAAGAAGTTCCGAGTGAACTTCCGAATGAAACTTCCGAATGAAGGAGTTCTGAATGAAACTTCCGAATGAAGGAGTTCCGAGTGAACTTCCGAATGAAGAGGTTCCCAGTGAACTTCCGAATGAAGAGTTCCAAGAACTTCCGGATGAAGAGTTCCGAATGAAGGACTTCCGAATGAAGGACTTCCGGATGAAGAGTTCCAAGGACTTCCGGATGAAGAGTTGTTGGATTGATAGTTGTTTGCCTAATATAATTACTTATTGAAATGTGTTATGCTTAGAAGTCATAATGATATTTATCTATATATTGTTTGTGCATCAACCTTTCATGTCTTATCTTAAGCAAATACGATGACTAATCCAACAGTACAAGCACCCCAAGATTCTAGAGCAGCCGTAATTGCCGAAGCAAGAACCCTTGCACGAAGATTGATGAGGAGTTTAGAAAGATTCGTTGGTGGTAGACCATATTTAGTGCACCACAAGCTACTGCAACGATCCATCTAATGGGTCGTACATTTCAGGTCCACTTTATATTGGTGTTTAATTGTGAATATGTATATTTGTGAATAGTGTGCTTTTACGGCTTGATGTAGTGTTAAGGTATGATAATTTTTCAAGAATTTCTCACGAGATTCTAAATCTTTCAAAATATATCATACTACAGCACTACAACTATCCCTTATTAAATTAAGGGGGAGCATTAACATGTTCTATGGCCAAACATCGATTTCATTTTTACCCAAAGACCGGTTAATCCATTCAATATCCCAAATATTAATGGTTAACATTTTGGATAAGGGGAGAAAAATGGGATTAAGGAGACTTAAATGATACTTGGCTAAAAGATGAAACAGACTTAACGATAATCCAACTTAATATGTGTAAAGCACGTGTTAAGGGGGAACGTTTTTTATGAACAAAACACCTAAGGTACAAAACTTTTGATTTCAATATCACAAGTACCTTAGGTGATTTTCAATGATTTTCATGGTGGCTATACTTTCCCAAAACACGCTTAATTCACGACGAACGTGGTAACAAAAGGGTGGTAGGAATAGGTTTAGTCCAATGATTCATCAGAGCCGATGGAAACTTCCCAAGGATAATTCCCTAGATAGAATTAGAAGTCCTAGGAAAGTTGGAGAAAGATTGTGAACGTAGCTGAATGCCGACCAAGTACTTAAGCTAGCACTGGAACAATCACAACAAGGTGCTAGTTATGACGTATTGGTAAGCATTGAAGGGGTTGAAGAATGAAAAAGAATTGTAAAGATAAAGGGTGTAAAGAAAGAAGCCCTCCTTACAACTTTAGGCAGAAACCGGGTCAATACATATGCTATTGAGATCATTTTTGTTAATGATTCTCGATATTGAAGAAAGACATCATGGACCCAGTGATGCAATGCACAACCCTTCCCAGCTAACTCAAATATCTCTCAAAAGGTATTTGTTTTAATCACACGGAGATCAACACGTTATCTATTGGTTTATTCACTCCGAATAGACTGGTATTGAAAAGGTGGCACTCCTCTCCAGCCATCGCTCACTAAATCAAAACGCACAATCGAGTCTAGAGCCAAGAGATCATCAAAAGTCTCATTAGGACACTTTCCATTTATTCCTTGCTTTCTCACACACTGTGAAAAGTAAGAGATTTTCATGAGTCCTACGCAGTATTCCTGTAATATTGCCAGAACATCCGAGTAATATGCAAGTATTACAATGAAGATGGAAATCCTGCTTGAGCCAACATCAAACAAGCTCATGGTAGGTTACACGTGCGGTTCTTTTAGAACCAATCTTGTGAAAAACTGGAAAGAAACAGTGGTTTAATTCTTAATTGAACTTAAACTCGTTCCAGGCCTCTACGCATTATCATATGATCTTGCCAGAACACTCAGAGTGACTCTTTATTGATCACAGTGACGAGTGGAAATCCTTCTAGTGTTAACATCAAACAGCACTTGGTAGGTGACGTGCAAGATTCTTTATGAATTGAGCTCGTGATAACTGGAAAGCAACGATGGTGAAAATCTTAATTGAAATTCACTTGTTCCAGGTTTCATGAATTGACGGCTTCAAATCACAAGGATAATTTATCCAAGTGATTCACTCTTTATGTTCGCAATCAGCTTTGGACGGTTGAATAAAGAGAACGGGTTTACCCGCGAAATCCTGTCAGGAAGTTACTTAATTGAAACTATCCGTCACCGGTACGATATCTAATATCGTCCAACGGTCTTCACCGACCGGAGGTAAAATGCTACCGAATTAGAATAAAATGTCAAAGCCATTTTATTCGTGTCGTTGCTGTGTACCTGTTAAAGACGGTGGCGTTGCTGTGTACCTGTTGAAGACGGTGGCGTTGCTGTGTACCAGTTAAAGACGGTGGTGTTGCGGTGTACCTGTAGAAGTCGTTCCCACATGCTTATGTTTTTTCTGCATCAAAGTTCAGCAAAAATTCAAGAAAGTGCAAAATGAAGTCTTCCGCTGTACTAAACTCTGAAGCTTTCGAGAATTCAACAAAAAGACATAAGTGTGTGGAACATGAAGTCACGAGGAGGCAAGTTTCACAAGAAGGCAAAGATCGCACGTGAAAGGCCAAAAGAACAATGCTCTCAAGCCAAAGCCTAAAAGATCAAATCAAAATATTCACAACAAAAAGAAAGAAGAAAAGACTACGAGCTAAAGAACGAAGACTTAGTATAGTATGCTAGGTTTAGAACGTTGTAACGTGGAGTGACCTCCCTTAGGGGGAGATTGTTAGAAATACGTTTTTACGTATATTAGAAGTATCGGTCACTCCACAATATTATTAATGTTGTAATAGCTCGTAGTTAATAGTTACTTATTTAGTTAAGTAAGAACCGGCCCATGGGCTTGTCATGGGCCGGCCCAAGTCCATTAGTGGCTTGGAAGTATAAATACCCCTTTCCTCCTTGGAAATGGGTTGGTTGTTGTTCACTTTCTAGTTTTCACTCAATAAAAAAGACACATAGTTTCTCTCACTTTCTCTCTCTAGTTTCTCTCTCTAGAAAACATCAACCCACTTCATAGATTCATAGGTTATCAAGATTCTACATATTCAAAAGTTTTAAGCTCGTGTAAATGGCTCACATTCAAATCACAGTCTGTGACCCGAACTTCAAAGAAAGGGAAGTTATCTCGTCAACGATAACTTACCCTCAAAACGAGAAATTAATTTTTCTCGGACACGAGTTTACATTAAAAACATTCAAAGGTATTTAAGCACGTGTATATGGCTCCTCGTTAAATGACAGACGATGACCCCGACTTCAGAGACAGGGAAGTTTATCTACACTACGATAACTTACCCTCAAAACGAGAAATTAAGTTTTCTCGGACACGAGCTTATCCTAAAACCATTCAAAGGTTTTAAGCTCGTGTATAAGGCTCATCATTAAGTATCAGATGATGACCCGATCTTCAAATAAAGGAAAGTTTATCGCCGATGATAAATAATAACTAGATTTTACTCAGTTAAAAAGTTCTTTGTCGTATGTCTAATCGAAATGATTCTGGTTTAACTATGTGACTCAGTCGTTCTTTGGTGAAACAAATAGTTGTGTCGTTGTAGTAAATTAAAAAGTGCAAAACTTAAAGTAAATTGACGGTTAATTAAATCTAAACTAAACCTAATTAAAGCTTAAACTTGTGCAATATTAAAAATTTGAAAAACAAATTATTTAAAGCGTGACGAAAATTAAATTTGACAAAGTATTAAAGATGTAAACTTAAAAATTAAACAAGACAAAATATAAAAACAAACCTAATCAGAATACATTCCGATCGGAATACATTCCGATCGGAATATGATCAGAATGATAAACCCACCTGTCGGAATGAGGTACAATCGGAATGATGATCGGAATACTTGAACCCCCAAGCTGTCGGAATATCAACACAAACACCCCTAATCGGAATGATGATCGGAATCCCCGATCAGAATCAGGATCGGAAACCTGGTCACTAACCCCTATCGTAATACCAAACAAAACCCTATGATCGGAATGTCACTTCGGAATCCCAGTCGGAATATCAAAACCCCTTTCCGATCAGGATGATTGGAATATGAAACCCTTTTCCGACCAGGGTGGTCGGAATACAGTAAAAAGAAGGCAAAATAAGCACAACAAATAAGCTATTACTCAAATAATCACTAGACTAAAAACCTAAGCAAACACGTATAAGAAAAAGCTAATAAGCTACAATTTAAAGACTTTTGAAAACACGAAATGAGAAAGATGTACGAAAACAAACTTTATATAAAAATAACTTTTATAAAAACTTTAGAAACTTTAAAATAAACACAAATAAGCTATAAAAATCAATAATCCAAAAAAATCAAAAGCATAAAAACATAACCTTTAATCAAATAAGCAACACAATGAGCATGTAAACAATAAGATTAAAGCATTGAAAGAATGGTAGAATGAGAGATAAACAATAAAAAGTAAAGATTCAATCACATAAAAGTAAACTTACTTGGAAATTAAAGTGCAAGACAAGGTAATTAAAGTGCAATAAGGTAAATGTACAAGTAAATAAAATGGAAGAACTAATTGTCACTATTAGCCAACAAAATGAAATGTAAATCCTAATGTTCTATTTATAGGGGAGGATTAGGTGGTGCTTAGGAAGCTTCCTCCCCTCTTTCTTCTTTCCTTAATTGTGTCATTAAGTCCTTGCTCTTCTTAATTCTTTGTTAATCTTCTTAATTCTTTGACTTTAACGACTTTGTCTCGGGAATTCTTTGAACTCGTCTTGTAATTCTTCAATAAATTAGACTTGAGTTCTTCGGCTTTTAGTAAACTTCCGTCTTTTGACTTTTTCTTTGATAAATCTTCAGAATTGGTCTTGGACATCCGTTCTTTTTGCACTCTTGACTTCTTGACTTCGTCTTTCGTCTTTTTCTTCGATAAAAGCCCGTGAATGCCCGTGTTTTCTCCACTTTTCACCTTTTCGTCCTAAATCACAACAAAAACACAAACCACGCATAATTCCGACATAAATGACATAAAATACACGTTTTGGCTCGGTTATTATTGTAATTAAGTGGTAAAAAGGATGGGTGTTTACACACCTTTAAAATCCCCTACAATTGACCATTGCAATGTCCTCATGCAATGCATTAGTTACAAAGCATGTTTACATTTTTTATCACAATCAATCCACCTTGGCCTTTATTAAAGAGATAGAAAATAACAAAACAAGTAAAGAAATCAAAAGCATACCTTAGGGTTTTGAAAATGTCATGAATGATCATCATCCTCAAGTTTTCACTTTCTCCAAACTAAGCTTAAAAACGTGATCATTGTTATTATAATTTAGCAAACTAACACGAACTCATGTGGGCCAATTATTTACTTAGACTCCCTTATTCCTAGGTGTATCTCTTATATTTTATTGTTGTCTTGAATGATCACGAGGATGCATTGTTTGACTTATTTCGATAGTTATTTAGGCCGAAAATAAAGTGAACGATTTAATAAATAGTTAGCTAAAGGACAAAATCTTTTAAAACTGCTTCTCGGGACCTCATAAAGTTCATATCTTGGCATAACTCGCTTCACGATTTGAGACCTTTCTCGGACCGATATTTGGCAGCGACTTCATACTTCAAATCTTGAGAGACTTTCATGAAATAATGGCCTTCTCTTCATAATAGGAATTTCTTCACTTGAAGTTTTGAGAGATTCTTCATACTTGGACCACGACTTCTTCATTTTTCTCCAATCTTTATTTTGGACTTTGATATACAACGATCCGCCTCCTTTTTGGACTTGGATCTATGATAAAAGATATTTTCTATGATGAAAAAGTTCGTTTCTCGGAATCCTCTCGAATTGATCTCAGCTCTAAGTGGAACGGTTTGTTTTTGGTGACAAAGGGTGGATTTGGTTTTCTATTCTATTGAAAAGATAATTAAATGAAGAAATGAAATTAAACTTGCAGTAAATATAAAAGGTTAAATGATAAAACAGAGAAATGATCTTAATCTTACTGAAGAAAAGAGCTATTCGGAAAACACAAACTTATGCGGAATAAAAGCCTAATCGGATACTATGCGGAAAGAACTTCTATGCGGAAAACAAGGTCCTATTCGGAAAATATGGTCTATGCGGAAAAACTGCTCTATTCGAAATAAAATGCTCTATTCGGAAAATCAAGTTCTATGCGGAATAACAGAAACCATTCAGAAAAATTAACCCTATGCGGAAAAATATACTATGCGGAATAAATGCTCTTATGCGGAAAAGATAGTCTATGCGGAAAACAAGATCTATTCGGAAAATAACGCCTATTCGGAAAACATGCCCTATTCGGAAAGATATGTCTATGCGGAAAGTAGCTATTCGGAAAAACGAGGCCTATGCGGAAAAAAGTACTATGCGGAATAATAAGGCTTATTCGGAATATATAAAATATTCCGAGTAAGGGAATGAAAATTTGACTATGCGGAAAATTATTCCGAGTAAAAGAAATGGAAACAGCCCTATTCGGAATATCCAATATTCCGAATAAGGGAAGCACAAATTTGTCTATTCGGAAAGATCCTGGGCTGAAGAACAGTAGCAGTAACAGAAAAACGTTTTATCAATCTAAACATCAAAATACTCAAAAAGGTTTTACCAAATCAAACACAAATCATTTAAATACCATAAGTAACAAATCCCACCAATAAAAACACTAAATCAACAACTTTTTAAGATCAAACTCGAATCAAATAAGAAAACTTAAGAACTTGCAATAGAAGATAATGAAGAACAAGATGGAAAGAAAGATTGGATTGAAAGATTAATGTAAAGGTAACAAGAGTAATGATTAAAACACTTACAAGATTTAAAGAAAAATGAAAAATCACCAAACACCCTAATGGTGTTTGTGATGAACCGAACCTAAGAACTGGGAAAAATAAAAAATGAAGCTCACTCCCTAAAATGTGAAGGGAGAATCTATTTATACTCCTAGTGGTTGGTTGGTGAGTGGGCTTTCTCCCTTTCTTCTTGTCTTCTCGTCTTTTCAGAAAAGTTGACGTTTTCGATTCCGATTCGGGATTTGTCGTCGATTAAATCCAACTCGTCTTTTAATTTCTTCGTTAAATAGACTTGAGTTTCTTCGACTTATGTAAATCTTCCGTCTTTGGTCCTTTTCTTCGATAAATCTTCGAATAGGGCCAGTGACTTCAAACCTTTTGCATCTCTTGGACAATAGACTTTATCTTGAGTCTTTTTCCTTGATAAAACCCGTGCAATCCCATGTTTTCTTTAATATTCATCTGGTTAGCTCTGAAAACACAATAAACACAAAAACCACGCATAATTCCAAACAAATGATATTAAATACGTGTTTTGGTCTTGTTTTAGCCTGAATTAAGTGGTAAAAGGATGGGTGTTTATACACCTATCAAATCCCCTACACTTAACCATTGCCATGCCCTCATGCAATGCTTAGTGATAAAGCAAATTTACATTTTTCTCATAATCAATCAACCTTGGCGTTATTCAAATACTACTAAATAAAAATTAAAGAAATAAAACTTTAAAGGTAACAAAGGGATAGAAAACCATTTTCACTTGAAAATAGCTACATGGAAATAACTTGCAAAGAAATCGATGACTTACATTAGGGCTTTTGTGCTGCGAAGATTTATCACCCTCAAGTTTCACGTTCCCCAAACTAAGCTTAAAAACGAGATCATTGTTATTATAAGTTAGTAAATCAAACACTTACACACATGGCTTAATTAAATGCTTAAACCCCCTTATTCCTAGGTGTATCTCTTATATTTTATTTTTGTCTTAGAATGATCATGAAGATGCATTTTTGGACTTATTTCGATAGTTTATTTAGGCTGAAAGCAAAGTAGGACGATTTGATCAATAGTTAGCTAAAGGACAAAATCTCTTAAAACTGCTTCTCGGGATATCAAAAAGTTCATATCTTGGCATAACTTGGTTCACAATTTGAGACCTTTCTCGGGTCGATATTTGGCATGTACTTCATACTTCATATCTTCGAGAGACGTTCTTGAGATAATGGTCTTCTCATCATAATAGAGTTTCTTCACTTGGAGACTTTTGAGGGGTACTCCAACTTTGTTGACCACGACTTCATGATTATTTCTTCAATCTCTAATTGGGATTTTGAGATACAACGATCCGCCTCCTTTTCGGACTTGGATCTATTTATCCTCATACCTTGTTAGGGTCTTTTCGGATAGACTTCTCCATGAACTTTATGGGAGTTGATTGCTTTTTGTCGTGAGTCTTGATCCTTCATATTGATTTTAGGAATAATGCTTTTCACATCACTTTGGATCTTCAGCAATAAAATGGAATCCTCATGCCTTGTTAGGGCCTTTTCGGACTCGCCAATCTTCGCGCCCCGCTTCATAAGTTATGCCTTGGCTATGAACTCTTATCATTACCGAGCAACTTTTAAACGATCTTGGGCTAGAAGCTAAGTAACTTTTCAAATCGTACGACCTTACTTATTGCAGATAAATTATTAGCAAGTGATGGGAGAATAGGCAAATAATTACACCAAGTGAGCTTGTGCAAGAATACCGACTTATAATTGACTCTATCATTTCTCGTCCTCCACAATTTAAAATCTCAAGTAATGAGACTCGTGGACACTTAGCCTAATAAACCAATTAAGGTCTACATAGTTAAGGATACTAGCTAGAATAAACTTGGATAAGTTTATTCGGGTTGAGTCAAAATAAACGCAACGGGCCTAATATGTCAAAGATTTCAAAACTAGTTACACCACTTTATTAAACTTTTTGACTTTATTGCGGGATATATATACATATGAAAGCAACGATAAAAATTTAAAAATTACGACTAAATGGCCAAAGTTAATAAAAAAATTTGAAAAATGTTGAAAAATAGGATTTTCCGGTTAAATGAAGGCATTTTCATGGAAAAGTCCACTTAAAACTTCGATAGAAGTCCCCCCTACACTTAAGATAAACATTGTCCTCAATGTTTAAGCATGTGGGCAAAGTCTCCCATACACTTATGACATTGTGCACGTTGGTTAACTCGAGTTAAGGAAGAGACGACTAAAGTGATCAGTTTCAAATGTGAGTATGAAGAAAATTGCATCACGATAGTTGAGAGATAGAACCGGATTTCAGATAACACGGGAGCACGGTTCTTCAAAGATTTACAAGATTGCATTTATCCCTGTAATCACATCACCACACAAACACAAACGACCAAAATAGGTCCTCCCCTACACTTAGGGGGTTAAAGGGATAGATACTCGGGCTGCCTCCCGAGGAGCGCTTGTTTTTGATAACCGAGTCACGAGCCTGACTCGACCCAAAATTAGTTCATGGGGAACGTGGTGAGGGATGGAATCACCTCCTGAGAGGTGTCCTCACCAAAGTACAACTTCACTCGTTGGCCATTCACCTTAAAATTCGGTCCATTAGGTTGAGCGAGCTCGAGAGTACCATATGGAAAAATTTGGGCAATGGTGAATGGGCCGGACCAACGAGATTTGAGCTTGCCCGAAAAGATTTTCAACCGAGAGTTAAAAAGTAAGACTTTGTCTCCAACATGGAACTCTCGGTTTTTAATCTTAGAGTCGTGAATGAGCTTAGTCCTTTCCTTATAGATCAAAGAATTTTCATAAGCCTCATTCCGAAGTTCATTGAGCTCATTGAGTTGGATCTTGCGTAGGTCACCGGCTTTGTTAATATCAAAATTAGCCCACTTCAAGGCCCAGTAAGCCTTGTGCTCCAACTCAATGGGGAGGTGGCATGCTTTCCCGTACACAAGACGATAAGGCGTACAGCCGATCGGGGTCTTGTAAGCAGTACGGAAAGCCCACAAAGCATCATCGAGTTTATCAGCCCATGCGGCACGATGCTCTCCCACGGTTCTTTCCAGAATTCGCTTAAGTCCTCGGTTGGATATTTCAGCCTGGCCATTAGTTTGTGGGTGGTAGGCTGTGGAAAGACGATGATTTACACCGTACTTAGCCATGACTCTAGCAAATTGGTCATTGCAGAAATGAGTCCCACGATCACTAATAATGGCACGTGGCACACCGAATCTAGCGAATAGAGCTTTCAAAAAGTTACAAACCACCCTTGCGTCATTAGTAGGTAAAGCTTTGGCTTCAACCCACTTTGAAACGTAGTCAACGGCTACAAGGATGTATTTGTTTCCTTTAGAAGAAGGGAATGGCCCCATAAAGTCGATACCCCAAACATCAAAAATTTCACACTCTTGAATGAAATTCTGAGGCATCTCGTCTTTATGTGTGATCTTGCCTTGTTTCTGGCAAGCATCACATTTTTTAACCATATTGTGAGCGTCACGATAAATGGAGGGCCAATAAAATCCCGAATCAAACACTTTTTTGGCGGTGTAGTTGGGACCAAAGTGACCACCGGTGGGTCTTGTGTGGCAAGCATCAAGGATTTCAGATGCTGCCGGTCCGTCAACACATCGGCGGATAATCAGGTCGGCACATTGTTTGAATAGGTAAGGGTCGTCCCAAAAGTAAGTCTTGATATCGGTGAAGAACTTCTTCTTTTGCTGAGACGTCAACCCTTCCTTGAGAATTCCACCCGCCAAGTAGTTTGCAAAGTCCGCAAACCACGGGGTTTCATTCGATTTCGAGTTTATAGACATTAAGGTCTCCAAGGGAAAAGAATCATTGATTTCTTTGTTCGGATGATCCCCTTGGTAAGGATCCTCAAGTCTGCTAAGATGGTCCGCGGCTAAGTTTTCTGCTCCTTTTTTATCGCGAATTTCGATTTTAAATTCCTGGAGCAGCAAAACCCAGCGAAGAAGTCTTGGTTTGGAATCTTGCTTTGTCAACAAGTACTTCAGCGCGGAATGATTGGTATACACGATGGTGGTGGAAAGGACAAGATAGGGGCGGAATTTTTCAAAAGCATAGACAACAGCTAAAAGCTCTTTTTCGGTTGTCGTATAATGCAATTGTGCCCCAGTCATTGTCTTGCTAGCGTAATGGATCGGTTGGAAGTGTTTGTTCACTCTTTGTCCAAGAACCGCTCTAATAGCAAAATCACTAGCATCGCACATCAACTCAAAGGGAAGCTCCCAATTAGGGGTAACCAAGACGGGTGCCTTAGTTAGCTTATCCTTAAGCGAGTTGAAGGCTTCAAGGCACTCTTTGGAGAAGATAAAAGGAGTATCTTTTTCCAAGAGGTGGGTCATCGGGCGAGCGATTTGAGAAAAAATCTTTGATGAATCGACGGTAGAAGCCCGCATGACCCAGAAAACTTCTCACACCCTTCACAGTTGAAGGTGGAGGCAACTTTGCGATAACATCGACTTTAGCACGGTCTACTTCAAGACCGGCTTTCGAGATCTTATGTCCAAGCACGACGCCTTCTTTTACCATAAAATGGCATTTTTCCCAATTCAGAACAAGGCGAGTGTCTTCGCACCTCTTAAGCATACGTTCCAAATTGGCAAGGCAAGAAGAGAATGAATCCCCGAAGACCGAGAAATCATCCATGAAGACTTCCATCGTTTGTTCAACCATGTCATGGAAGATAGCTAACATACACCTTTGGAAAGTCCCGGGCGCATTACATAAGCCAAAAGGCATTCTTTTGTAAGCAAATGTGCCATAGGGACAAGTGAATGTCGTCTTCTCTTGATCTTGGGGATCGATGGGTATTTGAAAATAACCCGAGAAACCATCAAGAAAGCAGTAATATTCATTACCAGCTAAACGTTCAAGCATTTGGTCCATAAAAGGTAGAGGGAAATGATCCTTTCTCGTGGCATCATTGAGTTTGCGGTAGTCTATACAAACTCTCCACCCAGTAACGAGACGAGTGGGGATCAACTCGTTGTGTTCATTGGGAACAACGGTTATTCCGCCCTTCTTGGGCACACAATGGATTGGACTAACCCATGGTGAATCCGAAATAGGGTAAATCATACCCGCATCAAGAAGTTTGATAACCTCTGTTTTGATGACTTCATGGATTTTTGGATTCACCCTTCGTTGGCTTTGAATCGTGGGCTTAAAGTCGTCCTCCATGAGAATTTTGTGTGTGCAGAAGTGAGTGATCAATTCCACGAATATCCGAGATTTTCCACGCAATAGCCTTCTTGTGAGCTTTCAACACAGCAACGAGGCGAGTCTTCTCTTCATCTTTCAAATCTGTTGCAATAATGACGGGTGACTTCTTGTTGTCGTCAAGGAACACGTACTCGAGATGTGGCGGCAACTCCTTAAGTTCCAAATCCGGAGGATTTTCGACGGGAGGCGTTTTCAAAGTCGGAGTATCGATAGCAATGACCGTGGGAGATGGAGGCGAAGGATTGTCTTCGTTGAGAAGATTGTCAAAGAAATTCATGTCTTCATCCCCATCGATAGGAGAATCATTAGTAGCTAAATTCGCATCTCCCATGGTATCTTCAAGATTGTTCCAAAATAAATCACTATCTCCAAATAGAGACAATGATGAATCAATGGAGGACACGGTCTCAACATTGGGAAGAGAGGAAGGAATACTTTTGCAAGCATCAATAAAGTGTGCTTCACAAGCCTCATCCAGAACGTCAATACAATTAACACTCTCGGTGGAGTAAGGTTGTTTAGACAACTTTCCCATGTTGAAGACTACTTTGTCGTCACCCACTCTCATGATAAGCTCACCGGCTTCAACATCAATGAGAGTGCGACCGGTCCTAAGGAATGGACGACCAACAATAAGTGGCACACGTGGGTCCATCCCGTAGTCGACGACAACAAAATCAGCAGGAAAGGTGAATTTGTCGACTCCTACAATGACGTCTTCGGCTATCCCCACTGGATAAGCAACCGTACGGTTGGCCAATTCCAAAGTCATTTTGGTGGGGACTAGCTCTGGGAGAGATAATTGCTTCCAAACACTTAGAGGCATGAGATTAATACTGGCACCTAGATCGGCTAGGGCCATGCAATTCTCTACTCCCGGGAAATTGCAAGGGATAAGAAAACGACCCGGATCACCAAGCTTAGTTGGCAATTTCCTTAAGAGCACTGCAGAGCAGTTCTCATTAAGTTGGGTGTTGGAAATATCGAGAAGCTTTTCCTTGTCGCTCAGAAGATCTTTAAACATTTTCACATATTTGGGCATGTGAGCGAGAGCCTCAGCGAAGGAGATATTGAAATTCAATTGTTTGAACATTTTAAAGAAGTTCGAAACCTGAATATCATCCTTGCTCTTGAGCTTCTCTTTCCTCAACCTAGATGGATAAGGTATATTGGATGAAGAAGAAGGCTTTGGAGGAATAGGATCACTCACAACCACGGGTGGAGGAGGGGTAGAAGAAAGAGGTGGAGAAATTGGGGAGGGAGAAGGATGAGGAATAGGAGCAGGTGACTCGTTCTCCTTAGTCACAACCACCGGTGGAGGTATAGGAAACTCGGGTTCCTTTGTACCTTTGCCACTTCGAGTAGTGATTGCTTTCATCTCCCCTCTTGGGTTCGCAACGGTGTTACTCGGAAGAGTACCCGAAGAAGAGGGTTGATTACCTTGGAAAAAGCTAGCCATCATGTTCCTCAGATCATTCGTCTGACTATCCAAAGTATTTCGCATATCGGCTCTCAAATCGTTTCCTTGCTTTACCAAGTCTGCCTTCAAATTGCGCACTTCCTCTTGGAGATTTCCCACTATCACATCATTGGTTCTCATGTAGGTTGCAACCTCTTGGTGTAATGCAGTGGTGGTTTGGTTGGGAGGAGTATTGTATGCAGGTGGTTGGTAAGCAGGTTGTTGGTAGACTTGATTGTTACGTTGAGGCGGTTGTTGCTGCTTGTGAGGTGGTATGTATGGTTGTCGAGGTTGTTGTTGTTGAGGAGGGCGATTAAGGTTTTGTTGTTGGTTTTGGTTGGCAGGAGGGAAACCAGGTGGTGAAAGATAGTTGTTGCTGCGGTAGCTAAGCAAGTTACGGTCACCTTGAGGTTTAGCTTGATAAGCAGGTTGAGGATAGGTGCCATATGCCGCATTCACATTCTCAGCAAGGTAGTCTTGGGTGGCGGTACAAGTTGTGTAAGAGTGAGGACCACCGCATATCTCACAAGGTTGGCTGACAGCGTTCACTTGAGCGTGTTTGGCGTTGTTGCTGTTATTGTTGCTGACGGTGTGGGTGACAAGCGATTCAAGAAGCGTAGTGATTTTGTCTAATCGCTTGTCGCTGTCATTAGTGCTAGCACTAGCGACATTGGTCCGAACACTCTTGGTTTGCACACGAGATTTATTCTCAATGATGTCCCAAGCAGCATTGGAAGTCTTAGCCAATAGATTACCCCCCGAGGCACTGTTCAGTGAATCTTGGTCACTCATGCTTAAACCATTGTAAAAAGTATTAATTTGATGTACTTTGGTAAAACCATGTTGTGGGCATTTTCTTAAAAGATCTTTGAAACGATCCCAAGATTCACTAAATGACTCATCGTACTTTTGTTCAAAATTTATGATCTCATTCCGCAAAGCGGTAGTACGAGAGGGTGGAAAAAAGTAATTTATAAACTTTGTTTCCAAATCCGTCCACGAGAGAATACTCTGTGGCGGTTCTCTAGCAAGCCAATGTCGGGCTTGTCCCTCTAAAGAAAAGGGAAAAAGTTGTAACCTTATAACTTCTTGTGGAACCCCATTGAACTTGACCGTGTTGGTGAGTTGCAAAAATCTTTTGATATGGTCGTGTGGATCATCAATGGTTCGTCCCAAGAATGGTTGAGCGTAGACCATCTGGATAAAGCCTGATTTTAGCTCAAAGTTGTTGGCGGCAATTGGAGGTATGACAATTGGATCCGTGTTGCCATCTACATGAGCTTGCAACAATTCAATCATCGGGCGATTATCCGGAAGGGGCTCATTGTTGTTGTTATTGTTCATGTTGTTGAAAGGTGGGTTGTTGTTGTTATTATTGTTTGGAGGTGGTATACCGGCCATGTCTAAGTGATCGAGAGGCTCGGGCTCTTGATATGACGTGGATCGAGTGCGCGTACACCTGCAAAAGAACGAACAAAGAAAAACAAAGCAAAAATATTTTTGGTTTTTATGTTTTTTTATTTTTTTTTGTATTTTTGAAAATTTTATATTGTTTTTGGATTTTTTGAAAATTTTTATGATGAAAAAGTAACGTTCACGGGGAACGGATCCCAAAATCCAAGTTCTCACAAAAAACTTTTGATCTTAACGAGAAGAGCCGGCAGCGGCGCCATTTGATAAAAGATATTTTCTATGATGAAAAAGTTCGTTTCTCGGAATCCTCTCGAATTGATCTCAGCTCTAAGTGGAACGGTTTGTTTTTGGTGACAAAAGGTGGATTTGGTTTTCTATTCTATTGAAAAGATAATTAAATGAAGAAATGAAAATAAACTTGCAGTAAATATAAAAGGTTAAATGATAAAACAGAGAAATGATCTTAATCTTACTGAAGAAAAGAGCTATTCGGAAAACACAAACTTATGCGGAATAAAAGCCTAATCGGATACTATGCGGAAAGAACTTCTATGCGGAAAACAAGGTCCTATTCGGAAAATATGGTCTATGCGGAAAAACTGCTCTATTCGAAATAAAATGCTCTATTCGGAAAATCAAGTTCTATGCGGAATAACAGAAACCATTCGGAAAAATTAACCCTATGCGGAAAAATAGACTATGCGGAATAAATGCTCTTATGCGGAAAAGATAGTCTATGCGGAAAACAAGATCTATTCGGAAAATAACGCCTATTCGGAAAACATGCCCTATTCGGAAAGATATGTCTATGCGGAAAGTAGCTATTCGGAAAAACGAGGCCTATGCGGAAAAAAGTACTATGCGGAATAATAAGGCTTATTCGGAATATATAAAATATTCCGAGTAAGGGAATGAAAATTTGAATATGCGGAAAATTATTCCGAGTAAAAGAAATGGAAACAGCCCTATTCGGAATATCCAATATTCCGAATAAGGGAAGCACAAATTTGTCTATTCGGAAAGATCCTGGGCTGAAGAACAGTAGCAGTAACAGAAAAACGTTTTATCAATCTAAACATCAAAATACTCAAAAAGGTTTTACCAAATCAAACACAAATCATTTAAATACCATAAGTAACAAATCCCACCAATAAAAACACTAAATCAACAACTTTTTAAGATCAAACTCGAATCAAATAAGAAAACTTAAGAACTTGCAATAGAAGATAATGAAGAACAAGATGGAAAGAAAGATTGGATTGAAAGATTAATGTAAAGGTAACAAGAGTAATGATTAAAACACTTACAAGATTTAAAGAAAAATGAAAAATCACCAAACACCCTAATGGTGTTTGTGATGAACCGAACCTAAGAACTGGGAAAAAGAAAAAATGAAGCTCACTCCCTAAAATGTGAAGGGAGAATCTATTTATACTCCTAGTGGTTGGTTGGTGAGTGGGCTTTCTCCCTTTCTTCTTGTCTTCTCGTCTTTTCAGAAAAGTTGACGTTTTCGATTCCGATTCGGGATTTGTCGTCGATTAAATCCAACTCGTCTTTTAATTTCTTCGTTAAATAGACTTGAGTTTCTTCGACTTATGTAAATCTTCCGTCTTTGGTCCTTTTCTTCGATAAATCTTCGAATAGGCCCAGTGACTTCAAACCTTTTGCATCTCTTGGACAATAGACTTTATCTTGAGTCTTTTTCCTTGATAAAACCCGTGCAATCCCATGTTTTCTTTAATATTCATCTGGTTAGCTCTGAAAACACAATAAACACAAAAACCACGCATAATTCCAAACAAATGATATTAAATACGTGTTTTGGTCTTGTTTTAGCCTGAATTAAGTGGTAAAAGGATGGGTGTTTATACACCTATCAATCTATTCATCCTCATACCTTGTTAGGGCCTTTTCGGATAGACTTCTCCATGACTTTTGGGGAGTTTTTGCTTTTCGTCATGTGTCTCGATCCTTCTTATTGATCTTTGATAAATGATTCTTCACATCACTTGGAATCTTTAGCAACAAAATGCAGCCCTCATGTCTTGTTAGGACCTTTTTGGACTCGCCAATCTTCGCATCCCGCTTCAATAAGTTATGCCTTGGCTATGAACTCTAATCCATACCGATCAACTTTTAAACGATCTTGGGCTAGAAGCTAAGTAACTTTTCAATTCGTACAACCTTATTTATTGCAGATAAATTTATGAGCAAGCGATGGGAGAATAGGCTTATAATTAACTCACATAAATTCATTAAAGAATACCAAACTTATAATTGGCTCTATCATCTCTCGTTCTCCACAGTTTAAAATCTCAAGGAATGAGACTCGTGGATGCTTATCCTATTAAATCAAAGTTTTGGGTCTTCGAGTCGCCTATAGGATCTTGCAAACTCTTAGACTTTTTCAAGTTTAGAAATCGTATTTTAAAGTTCCCTTGATAATCGACTCTTTAGGATCAATTATAGGAACTTGCGAAAAGTTCTTATTCTTAACCCGTGAGAGTTAAGACTTTCGCGTTTTAAAGCTCCCTATATAAAAGCCTAGCAAAACTTGACTTAAACACGTTAAGGATACTAGCTAGAGTAAACTTAGATAAGTGAACTCGGGTTGGGTCAAAAGATTCACAACGTTTGAAGATTAAAACCACTTTATTAAACTTTTATTCTAGCAAAGAAAGGAAGATAACTATACAAAGGGAAAAACTAATAGGCCAAAATAGATCAAAAATTTTGAAAAATGTCGAAAAATTGATT
This sequence comes from Glebionis coronaria, assembly GCA_025667525.1. Lineage (NCBI taxonomy): Eukaryota > Viridiplantae > Streptophyta > Magnoliopsida > Asterales > Asteraceae > Glebionis > Glebionis coronaria. The sequence continues at coordinate 339,281,437 of CM046874.1, forward strand.
TTCCGGTTAAAATGAGGACAAATACAAGGAAAAGGCCACTTAACTTCGATAGAAGTCCCCCCTACACTTTATATAAACATTGTCCTCAATGTTTAAGCATGTGGGAGTAAACTCCCCTACACTTAGGACATTGTGCACGTTGTTTAAATCATGCTAAGGAAAAGACAACTAACGAGATTCCTATTTTAATATTGGAAAATATAAAATAGTGAATCGAAAAGAGTTTAGGATAGAACCGGGAAGACGGGAAGCACGGAATCACGGGTCGTTAGGAATCATCAAGAGTGGATCATTGAGCGCTCGAATCCCTGAATATAAGAAGAGAGGAAATAGCAAACACCAACGGGTCTCCCCTACCCTTAGGATAAAGAAAGCTAAAAGATATATACATGGGTTGCCTCCCAAGAAGCGCTTGATTTTTGATTACCGAGTCGTGAGCCTGACTCGACCTTGATTAGCATAGGAAGAAGCATGAAACATATCCACCGGGATCAAAGACATAGTTTTCGTCCATCAAATAGCACAAGCTTAAGGCGAAAAAGGCAAGCCAAAGAAGAGTAGGCAAGGTTCCCTTAAGCAAAGATGGAGCACGGTGGAAGCAAGGGTGAGGTGGAAGCAATAGTTCCAAAGATTTTTCCGTTTATTTCATCAGATGGATACTGAGATGGCTGAATAATATCGATACCGGGGTCAAACACCTTTTCCTTTAGGGGAAAATAGCACTCAGGCTCAGCAGAATGGGAAGAAGATCCGCGAAGAAGATGCACAACCTCGTCCTCAGAAGGTGGACAAAGAGTTGTTAAATCATATGTGCTGCGGATGTTGGTGTCGACCGGTTGCTTCTCCTTTGAAAGAATTGTCTTCAAATCCAAAGTAGGATCAAGACGATAATCATCAAAGTCTAAAGGAGGAGCATCACTCTCATGAGGGAAGTATGTATTAAGAAAAGTAAAGAAGTCTTCCTCAAATGAGTAATCATCCAAAGTAGGATTAAGTGATGGCGGTAGAGGATATTCATCATGTGAAGAATCACTCGAAAGAGTATCGGCCTCATCAAAATCATCATACGTGGGCATGTCGGGATACTCGGAAGTAAGGTCATCATAATCATCCGAATCTGAGCTAGAATCATCATCATAAGCATCAAAGATTGGCGGAGAATCATATATGGGTGAAGGGTCCAAATTGGAGGGAGAATCATCCACATCATCTTGAAAAAGTGGATTATCAATGCATGAATCGATAGAGGATTGTTGTAGACGACAAAATCATCAAGCACATTAATCATATTCGCTGATTCTCGTCCATAGGATTTGCTTGTAAGCTTCCCCATTTTGAACACTTGTTGTTCATTCCCGACCCTTAAAATTAATTCACCTTCGGCAACATCAACTAAAGCTCGTCCGGTTCCTCAAGAATGGCCGACCAAGTATTAAAGGAATACGAGGGTCAATTTCATAATCAACAACAACAAAGTCAACCGGAAAAGTGAAGGTGCCAACTTTAATGAACACATCTTCGGCAATACCAACGGGGTAAGCGAGAGTGCGATTTGCAAGCTCTAGGGTCATCTTTGTTGGAGTATGGTCGGGTAATGATAGTGCTTTCCAAACACTTAAAGGCATCAGATTAATACTGGCCCCGAGATCAGCTAGGGCAGTAAATTCTTCGGTGTTTTTAAAAACGCAAGGCAACACAAAACGACCGGGATCTCCAAGTTTTTCCGGAAGTTCTTTAAGAATAACTGCAGAACAGTTTTCATTTAAGCGTATGTTGGCGAGCTCAATTAGCTTCTCCTTCTTGTTAAGCAATTCCTTGAATGATTTGATAAATTTCGGCATGTGGACAAGTGCTTCAACAAGGCTAATGTTGAAATTCATTTGAGAGATCATCTTCAAATAATTCGACACTTGAGTGTCATCCTTTGTGAGCAAGTTAGGCTTGTCCAAGCGTGAAGGATATGGGATGTTGGGTTTATAGGTGGAAGGTGGGGTTGGTGAAGGTTGAGATGTTGAAGGGTTCTTCTTGAGTACAGCGTCATGACGAGGCGGAGACGGTAATAGTGTACTAATACTAGGTGTGGGAGTAGTAGGGATAAATGATGGTGGAGGAGGTGTAGATGATGGGGGCGGGATAGGTGGTCCTACTATGGTAACTCCACTACGGGTAGTAATAGCACTCACATTCGCTCGCGGATTGGTGACAGTGTTTTAAGGTAGAGAACTCGAGGAAGAGGGTTGAGCGGTGGGGAAGAAACTAGCCAGCATATTCTTTAAATCATTCGTTTGATTGCCGAAGGAGGATTGAATATTATCTCGAAGCTCGGATCTTATGTCATTTCCTTGCTTGGTGATATCTCCTTTCAAATTTATAATTTGGCTTTGCAGATTCTTAATTTGCTCTCCTTGGGTTCTCATCAAAGCTTCAACATCTTGATTGATGGGTGGGGTTTGTTGAGCCGGTGGGTGATAAGGATTAGAAGCTCTAGGTGGGATTTGATTGCTTCTATTGTAATTGTTGTTGGGGTTTTGGTTTTGAGGAGAAAAACCGGGTGAAAGGTAGCTGTTTGACCGGTAACTTAGCAAATTTCTATCCCCTTGAGGTCGAGCTTTGGTAATTTTCCGGTGAATAATTACCATAAGCTGCATACACATTTTCCGGATTTCCTTGTGTAGAAGGACAATCAGTGTATGGGTGTGGACCGCCGCATGTCTCATAAGAAGGTGCTACCGCTTTAACTTGTTGTTGTTGGTTTGAAGCGATGAGGAAGATATTTTTGTTCATTTCAGTCATCATGCGGGTGAATTCGGTCATATCGGGGCTTGCTGAAGTAGAAGAAACATTGACTCTTGGGTTGTTCCTTGAAGAAGCGGAGGAATCCCAATTTTTGTGATGAGTAGTCATGTTTTCAATAAGCTCTCTACACTCCTCGGGTCTTCTTTTCATAAATGTGCCGCCGGCGGCTTCATTAATCGTATCACGATCACGAAAAGTCAAACCGTTGTAGAAAGTATCAATTAAGGTTACAGGGAGCATATTATGGTTTGGACAACGATCGATCAAAACATTATATCTTTCCCAAGCATCAAAAAGAGATTCATCAGGTTCTTGCATGAAACCGTTGATTGGATTGCGAAGGCTCGTGACCATGGATGGTGGAAAGTAGCGCGACAAAAAGCGTTGAGTCATGTCATCCCAAGTATGAATGGAATTCTTCGGGAGACGATCAAACCATTTCTCGGCGTGGTGTGATAAAGTATGTGGAAAGAGTTGAAGGCGTAGAACATCCATTGTGGCACCGGGCAACTTCATGCTATGAGTGATTGTAATGAATTTGTCGAGGTGTTTGTTGGCATCATCATCAGGCATTCCTCGAAAAGGATTTGTTTGCACTTGCTGAATCATGTGGTGCTTCAACGAAAACTCCGGAGCCGTGTTTGCATCAGCGCAATCGGTCCTCCTCGTCTAAACATGGTAGGTTGACAAAGCTCCTCCATTGTCCGAAGGTCGGGCTGTGGAAGAACATTGTTGTTGTTATTATTGAGGTGCGGTGGATTATTGTTGTTGTTAACACCTGTCATAACTAAATCTTCTCGAGTATCGAGCTCTTGATAATTAGAAGATCTAGTACGCATACACCTACAAAGGCAAAAGAAAACAATACCAAACACAAAGAGAATATATATACACAATAAAAATAAAATCTTTTTGGATTTTTGAAATTTTTTAATTTTTATGGCTTTTTGGAAATTTTTAAACAAGAAAATAACGTTCACAAGTGAACGGATTCCAAAAAGCAACGCGTCTCTCACAGAAAACCGTTAATCTTTACGAAAAGAGCCGGCAGCGGCGCCATTTTAATAACAAGATTTTACTCAGTTAAAAAGTTCTTTGTCGTATGTCTAATCGAATTGATTCTGGTTTAACTATGTGACTCAGTCGTTCTTTGGTGAAACAAATACTTGTGTCGTTGTAGTAAATTAAAAAGTGCAAAACTTAAAGTAAATTGACGGTTAATTAAATCTAAACTAAACCTAATTAAAGCTTAAACTTGTGCAATATTAAAAACTTTGAAAAACAAATTATTTAAATGACTTAAAGTTAAAGCGTGACGAAAATTAAATTTGACAAAGTATTAAAGATGTAAACTTAAAAATTAAACAAGACAAAATATAAAAACAAACCTAATCGGAATACATTCTGATCGGAATATGATCGGAATGATAAACCTACCTGTCGGAATGAGGTACAATCGGAATGATGATCGGAATACTTGAACCCCCAAGCTGTCGGAATATCAATCGGAATGATGATCGGAATCCCCGATCGGAATCAGGATCGGAAACCTAGTCACTAACCCCTATCGGAATACCAAACAAAACCCTATGATCGGAATGTCACTTCGGAATCCCAGTCGGAATATCAAAACCCCTTTCCGATCAGGATGCTCGGAATATGAAACCCTTTTCCGACCAGGGTGGTCGGAATACAGTAAAAAGAAGGCAAAATAAGCACAACAAATAAGCTATTACTCAAATAAGCACTAGACTAAAAACCTAAGAAAACACGTATAAGAAAAAGCTAATAAGCTACAATATAAAGACTTTTGAAAACACGAAATGAGAAAGATGTATGAAAACAAACTTTATATAAAAATAACTTTTATAAAAACTTTAGAAACTTTAAAATAAACACAAATAAGCTATAAAAATCAATAATCCAAAACAATCAAAAGCATAAAAACATAACCTTTAATCAAATAAGCAACACAATAAGCATGTAAACAATACGATTAAAGCATAGAAAGAAAGGTAGAATGAGAGATAAACAATAAAAAGTAAAGATTCAATCACATAAAAGTAAACTTACTTGGAAATTAAAGTGCAAGACAAGGTAATTTAAGTGCAATAAGGTAAATGTGCAAGTAAATAAAATGGAAGAACTAATTGTCAATATTAGCCAACAAAATGAAATGTAAATCCTAATGTTCTATTTATAGGGGAGGATTAGGAGGTGCTTAGGAAGCTTCCTCCCCTCTTTCTTCTTTCCATAATTGCGTCATTAAGTCCTTGCTCTTCTTAATTATTTGTTAATCTTCTTAATTCTTTGACTTTAACGACTTTGTCTCGGGATTTCTTTGAACTCGTCTTGTAATTCTTCAATAAATTAGACTTGAGTTCTTCGGCTTTTAGTAAACTTCCGTCTTTTGACTTTTTCTTTGATAAATCTTCAGAATTGGTCTTGAACTTCCGTCCTTTTTGCACTCTTGACTTCTTGACTTCGTCTTTTGTCTTTTTCTTCGATAAAAGCCCGTGAATGCCCGTGTTTTCTCCACTTTTCACCTTTTCGTCCTAAATCACAACAAAAACACAAACCACGCATAATTCCGACATAAATGACATAAAATACACGTTTTGGCTCGGTTATTATTGTAATTAAGTGGTAAAAAGGATGGGTGTTTACACACCTATCAAAAAACTTATCCTCATTAACGAGAAATTAAATTTTCTCGGACGCGAACTTACATTAAAACTATTCAAAAGTTTTAAGCTCGTGTAGTTGGTGTATAATTATATTTCAGATTATGCCCCGGACTTTAATTTTAGGAAAGCTTATCCTTAAAGATAGCTTATCCTCGTAAGGGGAAATTAAATTTTCTCGGTCATGAGCTTGTATTAAAACATTCCAAGTTTTAAACTTAGAAAGGAAAGTGAATGTTTTAAATAAGAGAACTTTTCTTCATAACGAGAAATTCACCTTTCTCGGTCATGAGCTTTACGTTAAAACATTCAAAGTTTTTCAAGCTCATGAAAACGACTTCTAAGTAAATGTCAACTTAGGACTCGTTCTTCAGTTAAAAGGAAAGTTTATCGCCGATGATAAACTTATCCTTAACAACGGGAAGTTAACAACTTCTCGGACTTGAGTTCGTTTTGCAAGATATTCAACATCTTAAGCTCAAGTAATTAGTTTTCAAAACGTTGAACACAATTTTTCGAGAATTTCTCAAAAAGGTTTTTCTAAATCTTTCAAAATTGTGTGTTGATACTAGATATTTCACTGGGGTTCTAAATTCTCTCTCGATATCCTCTCGAATTGATCTTGGTTCTAAGTGGAATGATTGTTCTTGGTTACTAAAAAGGGGAGTGGTTTTCTATTCTACTAAAGGTTTAAATGCACGAAAATGTAAACTTAAATTTAAAAGCAATTAAATTAATAACAATTAATAAAAACTTGAATTAAAATATAAAATAAAAATGAAGAAACAGTAAGAAACAATAACACTTAAAAATACTCAAAGAAAATTGATTCGGAAGTCACCTTGATTCGGAAGTTCACTCGGAACTTGGTTCGGAACCTTCACTCGGAAGTTTATCCGGAACTTACTTCGGAAGTTGATTCGGAAGTTGGTTCGGAAGTTCACTCGGAACTTCCACTCGGAAGTTGACTCAGAAGATTGATCCGGAAGTTTATCCGGAACATCACTCGGAACTTTCGTTCGGAAGTTCACTCGGAACTTTCGTCCGAAAGTTCACTCGGAACTTTTAAAAAGAAAATTTATTCGGAACTTTTCAAACTCATTCGGAACTTTTTACCATAAAACTTATTCGGAACTTTTGAAAACTACATTCATTCGGAACTTCCTGTTCATCCGGAACTTTCGGTTCATCCGGAACTTTTAGTTCATCCGGAACTTTTGGTTCATCCGGAACCTGGGAAACTCAAGAACAGTAAGATACCGAAGAAACAGGGGAACTCGAATTCGATCCAAAAATCACCAAGTTTTTCACCAAAAACTTAAACAAAACTAACACGAATCATTTACTAACCAATAACAACAAATCCCATCAATAAAAACATAAAACCCAACAACTTTTAAAGATCAAATCAACCAAATAAGAACTTAAACTTTTAACCAAATAGATGAAGATGAACAAGATGAAATGGAAAGATTGATGTATTAATTGATTAAGGTTTTAACAAACAAAAGATAAATATTAAATTACAAGATTGAAAAACAAGAATCAAAATCACCAAACACCCTAGTGGTGTTGGTGATGTCTACGAACAGAAAGGGAGAAAAAGAAGGAGAACGAAAAACTAAAAACTGAATGAAAAGTGTGAAGGGTGGACTTTATATAGGCTTGTCTTGTGGATGGTGAGTGGGCTTTCTCCCGTTCTTCTTGTCTTCTCGTCTTTTCAGAAAAGTTGACGTTTTCGCTTCTGATTCGGGATTTGTCGTCGATTAAATTCAACTCGTCTTTTAATTTCTTCATTTAATAGACTTGAGTTTCTTCGACTTATATAAATCTTCCATCTTTGGTCCTTTTCTTCGATAAATCTTCGAATAGGCCCAGTGACTTCAAATCTTTTGTATCTCTTAGACAATAGACTTCATCTTGAGTCTTTTTCTTCGGTAAAAACCCGTGCAATCCCATGTTTTCTTCAATAATCATCCGGTTGGCTCTGAAAACACAATAAACACAAAAACCACGCATAATTCCAAACAAATGATATTAAATACGCGTTTTGGTCTCGTTTTAGCCAGAATTAAGTGGTAAAAGGATGGGTGTTTACACACCTATCAAATCCCCTACACTTAACCATTGCCATTCCCTCATGCAATGCTTAGTGATAAAGCAATTTTACACTTTTCTCATAATTAATCAACCTTGGCCTTATTCAAATACTGCTAAACAAATATTAAAGTACTAAAAGAAATTAAACTTTAAAGGAAACAAAAGGATAGAAAACCATTTTCACTTGAAAATAGCTACATGGAAACAACTTGCAAATAGATCAAGGACTTACATTAGGGTTTTGGTGCTGCGAAGATTTATCATCCTCAAGTTTCACGTTCCCCAAACTAAGCTTAAAAACGAGATCATTGTTATTATAAGTTAGCAAATCAAACACTTACACACATGGCTTAATTATATGCTTAAACTCCCTTATTCCTAGGTGTATCTCTTATATTTTATTTTTGTCTTAGAATGATCATGAAGATGCATTTTTGAACTTATTTCGATAGTTTATTTAGGCTGAAAGCAAAGTAGGACGATTTGATCAATAGTTAGCTAAAGGACAAAATCTCTTAAAACTGCTTCTCGGGATATTAAAAAGTTCATATCTTGGCATAACTCGGTTCACGATTTGAGACCTTTCTCGGGCCGATATTTGGCATGTACTTCATACTTCATATCTTGAGAGACGTGCTTGAGATAATGGTCTTCTCATCGTTAATAGAGTTTCTTCACTTGGAGACTTTTGAGGGGTACTCCAACTTTATTGACCACGACTTCATGATTATTTCTTCAATCTCTAATTGGGATTTTGAGATACAACGATCCGCCTCCTTTTCGGAGTTGGATCTATTTATCCTCATAGCTTGTTAGGGTCTTTTTGGATAGACTTCTCCATGATCTTTATGGGAGTTGATTGCTTTTCGTCGTGAGTCTTGATCCTTCATATTGACTTTGGGAATAATGCTTTTCACATCACTTTGGATCTTTAGCAATAAAATGGAATCCTCATGCCTTGTTAGGGCCTTTTCGGACTCGCCAATCTTCGCGCCCCGCTTCATAAGTTATGCCTTGGCTATGAACTGTTATCATTACCGAGCAACTTTTAAACGATCTTGGGCTAGAAGCTAAGTAACCTTTCAAATTGTACGACCTTACTTATTGCAGATAATTTATTAGCAAGTGATGGGAGGATAGGCAAATAATTACACCAAGTGAGCTTGCGCAAGAATAGCGACTTATAATTGACTCTATCATTTCTCGTTCTCCATAATTTAAAATCTCAAGTAATGAGATTCGTGGATACTTAGCCTAATAAACCAATTAAGGTCTACATGGTTAAGGATACTAGCTAGAATAAACTTGGATAAGTCTATTCGGGTTGAGTCAAAATAAACGCAACGGGCCTAATATGTCAAAGATTTCTAAACCAGCTACACCACTTTATTAATATTTTTGACTTTATTGCGGGATATATACATATGAAAGCAACGATAAAAATTTAAAAATTACTACTAAGTGGCCAAAGTTAATTAAAAATTTGAAAAATGTTGAAAAATATGATTTTCCGGTTAAATGAAGGCATTTTCATGGAAAAGTCCACTTAAAACTTTGATAGAAATCCCCCTACACTTAAGATAAACATTGTCCTCAATGTTTAAGCATGTGGGAAAAGTCTCCCCTACACTTATGACATTGTGTACGTTGGTTAACTCGAGTTAAGGAAGAGACGACTAAAGTGATCAATTTCAAATGTGAGTATGAAGAAAATTGAATCACGATAGTTGAGAGATAGAACCGGATTTCGGATAACACGGGAGCACGGTTCTTCAAAGGTTCCAAGAGTGCATTCATCCCTGTAATCACAGCACCACACAAAAACAAACACCGATAGAAGTCCCCCTACACTTAGGAGGTTAAACGGAAAAGGATAGATACTCGGGCTGCCTCCCGAGGAGCGCTTGTTTTTGATAACCGAGTCACGAGCCTGACTCGACCCAAAATTAGTTCATGGAAACAGGGTGAGGGATGGAATCATCTCCTGAGAGATGTCCTCACCAAAGTACAACTTCACTCGTTGGCCATTCACCTTAAAATTAGGTCCATTAGGGTGAGCGAGCTCGAGAGTACCATATGGAAAAATTTGGGCAATGGTGAATCTGCCGGACCAACGAGATTTCAGCTTGCCCGAAAAGATTTTCAACCGAGAGTTAAAGAGTAAAACTTTGTCTCCAACTTGGAACTCTCAGTTTTTAATCTTGGAGTCGTGAATGAGCTTAGTCTTTTCCTTATAGATCAAAGAATTTTCATAAGCCTCATTACGGAGTTCATTCAGCTCATTGAGTTGGATCTTGCGTAGGTCACCAGCTTTGTTGATATCAAAATTAGCCCACTTCAAGGCCCAGTAAGCCTTGTGCTCCAACTCAATGGGGAGGTGGCACGCTTTCCCGTACACGAGACGATATGGTGTACAACCAATCGGAGTCTTGTATACAGTACGAAAAGCCCACAAAGCATCATCAAGTTTATCAGCCCATGAGGCACGATGCTCTCCCACGGTTCTTTCCAGAATTCGCTTTAATCCTCGGTTGGATATTTCAGCCTGGCCATTAGTTTGTGGGTGGTAGGCTGTGGAAAGACGATGATTTACACCGTACTTAGCCATGACTCTAGCAAATTGGTCATTGCAAAAATGAGTCCCACGATCACTAATAATGGCACGAGGCACACCAAATCTAGCGAATAGAGATTTCAAAAAGTTACAAACCACCCTTGCGTCATTAGTAGGTAAAGCTTTGTCTTCAACCCATTTGGAGACATAGTCAACGGCTACAAGGATGTATTTGTTTCCTTTAGAAGAAGGGAATGGCCCCATAAAGTCGATACCCCAAACATCAAAGATTTCACACTCTTGAATGAAATTCTAAGGCATCTCGTCTTTATGTGTGATCTTGCCTTGTTTTTGGCAAGCATCACAACGTTTAACCATATTGTGAGCGTCACGATATATGGTGGGCCAATAAAATCCCGAATCAAACACTTTTTTGGCGGTGTAGTTGGGACCAAAGTGACCACCAGTGGGTCCTTTGTGGCAAGCGTCAAGGATTTCTAAAGCTGCCGGTCCATCAACACATCGGCGAATAATCAAGTCGGCACATTGTTTGAATAGGTAAGGATCATCCCAAAAGTAAGTCTTAATGTCGTTGAAGAATTTTTTCTTTTGTTGGGATGTTAACCCTTCCTTGAGAATTCCACCCGCTAGGTAGTTTGCAATGTCCGCAAACCATGGGGTTTCATCAGAATTCGAATTGATAGACATAAAGGTCTCCAAGGGAAAAGAATCATTGATTTCTTTGTTCGGATGATCCCCCTGGTAAGGATCCTCAAGTCTACTGAGATGATCCGCGGCTAGGTTTTCCGCTCCTTTTTTATCGCGAATTTCGATTTTAAATTCTTGGAGAAGCAAAACCCAGCGAAGAAGTCTTGGTTTGAAATCTTGCTTTGTCAACAAGTACTTCAACGCGGAATGGTCGGTATACACAATTGTTGTAGAAAGGACAAGATAGGGGCGGAACTTTTCAAAAGCATAGACAACAGCTAAAAGCTCTTTTTCGGTTGTCGTGTAATGCAATTGAGCCCCGGTCATTGTCTTGCTAGCGTAATGGATCGGTTGGAAGTGTTTGTTCACTCTTTGTCCCAGAACCGCTCCAATAGCAAAATCACTAGCATCGCACATCAACTCAAAGGGAAGCTCCCAATTAGGGGTAACCAAGACGGGTGCCTTAGTTAGCTTATCCTTAAGCGAGTTGAAGGCTTCAAGACACTGTTTGGAAAAGATAAAAGGAGTATCTTTTTCCAAGAGGTGGGTCATCGGGCGAGCGATTTGAGAAAAATCTTTGATGAATCGACGGTAGAAGCCCGCATGACCCAGAAAACTTCTCACACCCTTCATTGTTGAAGGTGGAGGCAACTTAGCGATAACATCGACTTTAGCACGGTCTACTTCAAGACCGGCTTTGGAGATCTTGTGTCCTAGCACAATGCCTTCTTTTACCATAAAATGGCATTTTTCCCAATTCAGAACAAGGCGAGTGTCTTCGCACCGCTTAAGCATATGTTCCAAATTGGCAAGGCAAGAAGAGAAGGAATCCCCGAAGACCGAGAAATCATCCATGAAGACTTCCATGGTTTGTTCAACCATGTCATGGAAGATAGCTAACATGCACCTTTGGAAAGTCCCGGGGGCATTGCATAAGCCAAAAGGCATTCTTTTGTAAGCAAATGTGCCATAGGGACAAGTGAATGTTGTCTTCTCTTGATCTTGGGGATCGATGGGTATTTGGAAATAACCCGAGAAACCATCAAGAAAGCAGTAATATTCATTACCCGCTAAACGTTCAAGCATTTGGTCCATAAAAGGTAGAGGGAAATGATCCTTTCTCGTGGCATCATTGAGTTTGCGGTAGTCTATACTAACTCTCCACCCAGTAACGAGACGAGTGGACATCAACTCGTTGTGTTCATTGGGAACAACGGTTATTCCGCCCTTCTTGGGCACACAATGGACTGGACTAACCCATGGTGAATCCGAAATAGGGTAAATCATACCCGCATCAAGAAGTTTGATAACCTCCGTTTTGATGACTTCATGGATTTTTGGATTCACCCTTCGTTGGCTTTGAATTGTGGGCTTAAAGTCGTCCTCCATGAGAATTTTGTGTGTGCAGAAGTGAGGATCAATTCCGCGAATATCAGAAATTTTCCAAGCAATAGCCTTCTTATGATCTTTAAGCACGACGATGAGGCGAGTTTTCTCTTCATCTTTCAAGTCCTTAGCAATGATGACTGGCGACTTCTTCTCTTCTTCAAGGAACACATACTCGAGATGGGGCGGCAACTCCTTAAGTTCTAAATCCGGAGGATTTTCGATGGGAGGCGTTTTCAAAATCGGAGTATCGATAGCAATAACCGTGGGAGATGGTGGGGAAAGATTGTCTTCGTTGAGAAGGTTTTCAAAGAAATGCATGTCTTCATCCCCATCGGTGGGAGAATCATCATTAGCTAAGTTCACATCTCCCATGGTGGCTTCAAGATTGTTCCAAAACAAATCACTTTCTCCAAATAGAGACAGTGATGAATCAATAGAGGCAACGGTTTCAACATTGGGAAGAGAGGTAGGAATATTTTTACAAGCATCATTAAAGTGTTCTTCACAAGCCTCATCCAGAACGTCAATACAATGAACACTCTCGTATGAATAAGGTTGTTTAGACAACTTTCCCATGTTGAAGACGATTTTATCGTCACCCACTCTCATGATAAGCTCACCGGCTTCAACATCGATGAGAGTGCGACCGGTCCTCAGGAATTGACGACCAACAATCAATGGCACACGAGGGTCCATCTCGTAGTCTACGACGACGAAATCGGCAGGAAAAGTGAATTTGTTGACTCCTACAAAGACGTCTTCGGCTATCCCCACTGGATAAGCAACCGTACGGTTAGCTAATTCCAAAGTCATTTTGGTGAGGACTAGCTCAGGGAGAGATAATTGCTTCCAAACGCTTAGAGGCATTAGATTAATGCTGGCACCTAGATCGGCTAGGGCCATGCATTTCTCTACTCCCGGGAAGTTGCAAGGGATTAAGAAACGACCCGGATCACCAAGCTTGGTTGGCAATTTCCTTAAGAGCACTACAGAGCAATTCCCATTAAGTTGGGTGTTGGCAATATCAAGAAGCTTTTCCTTGTCGCTAAGAAGATCTTTAAACATTTTTGCGTACTTAGGCATGTGAACGAGAGCCTCAGCGAAGGAGATATTGAAATTCAGTTGTTTAAACATTTTAAGAAAGTTCAAAACCTGAATATCATCCTTGCTTTTGAGCTTCTCTTTCCTCAACCTAGATGGATAAGGTATATTGGAAGAAGAGGAAGGCTTCGGGAGAATAGGATCACTCACATCCTTGGGTGGAGGAGGGGTAGAAGTAAGAGGCGAAGAAATTGGGGATGGAGAAGGATGAGGAATAGGAGCAGGTGGCTCGTTCTCCTTAGTCACAATCATCGGAGGAGGTATAGGAAGCTCGGGTTCCTTGGTACCTTTGCCACTGCGAGTAGTGACTGCTTTCATCTCCCCTCTTGGATTCGCAACGGTGTTACTCGGAAGAGTACCCGAAGAAGAGGGTTGATTACCTTGGAAGAAACTAGCCATCATGTTCTTTAAGTCATTCGTTTGACTATCCAACGTGTTTCTCATATCAGCTCTCAGATCGTTCCCTTGTTTCACCAGGTCTGCTTTCAGGTTGAGCACTTCCCGCTGAAGATTTCCCACTATCACATCGTTAGTCCTCATGTAAGTTTCCACTTCTTGGTGTAAAGCGGTGGGTTGGTTGGGAGGAGCATTGTATGCGGGTGGTTGATAAGCAGGTTGCTGGTAAACTTGGTTGTTTCGTTGAGGTGGTTGTTGCTGTTTGTGAGGTGGTATGTATGGTGTACGAGGTGGTTGTTGTTGTTTAGGAGGGCGATTGAGGTTTTGTTGTTGGTTTGGGTTGTTTGGAGGAAAACCGGGTGGTGAGAGGTAGTTGTTGGAGCGGTAGCTAAGCAAATTACGGTCACCTTGAGGTCGAGCTTGATAAGCAGGTTGAGGATAGGTGCCGTATGCTGCATTTACATTTTCAGAAGGGTAGTCTTGGGTGGAAGTACAAGTGGTGTAAGAGTGAGGACCCCCGCATATCTCGCATGGTTGGCTAACAGCATTGACTTGAGCGTCTTTAGCGTTTCTAGCGTTGATGCTGTTGGTGTTGCTGGCGGTTTGGGTAGCAAGCGATTCAAGAAGCGTAGTGATTTTGTCAAGTCGCTTATCGCTGTCACTAGTACTAGCAACATTGGTCCGAACACTCTTGGTTTGCACACGAGACTTATTCTCAATGATATCCCAAGCAGCATTGGAAGTCTTAGCCAAAAGATTACCCCCCGAGGCACTGTTTAGTGAATCTTGGTCATTCATGTTTAAACCATTGTAAAAAGTGTTAATTTGGTGCACTTTGGTAAAACCATGTTGTGGGCATTTTCTTAAAAGATCTTTAAAACGATCCCAAGATTCACTAAACGACTCATCGTACTTTTGTTCAAAATTTATGATTTCATTCCGCAAAGCGGTAGTACGAGAGGGTGGGAAAAAGTAATTGATAAACTTGGTCTCCAAATCCGTCCACGAAAGAATACTCTGTGGAGGTTCCTTAGCAAGCCAATGCCGGGCTTGTCCCTCTAAAGAAAAGGGAAAATGTTGTAAACGGATTACCTCTTGTGGAACACCATTGAATTTGACCGTATTGGTGAGTTGCAAGAATCTCTTGATGTGGTCATGCGGATCATCAATGGTACGCCCCAAGAATGGTTGAGCAGAGACCATCTGGATAAAGCCGGATTTGAGCTCAAAATTGTTGGCTGCAAATGCGGGTATAACAATTGGATCAGTGTTGCCATCTACATGGGCTTGCAGCAGTTCAATCATCGGGCGATTGTCTGGTAGAGGCTCATGGTTGTTGTTATTATTCATGTTGTTGAACGGTGGGTTGTTGTTGTTATTATTATTGTTTTGAGGTGGGTTATTGTTGTTGTTTTGTACACCGGCCATGTTTAAGTTGTCGAGAGTCTCGGGCTCGGGATAAAACGTGGAGCGTGTACGCATGCACCTACAAAAGAACTAACAAAGCAAAAACAAAGCAAAAATATTTTTGGTTTTTTAATTTTTAGGATTTTTGAAAATTTTATATTTTTTTTTGTGTTTTTGAAAATTTTATGAAAAAGTAACGTTCACGGGGAACGGATCCCAAAATCCAAGTTCTCACAAAAAACTTTTGATCTTAACGAGAAGAGCCGGCAGCGGCGCCATTTGATACTAGATATTTCACTGGGGTTCTAAATTCTCTCTCGATATCCTCTCGAATTGATCTTGGTTCTAAGTGGAATGATTGTTCTTGGTTACTAAAAAGGGGAGTGGTTTTCTATTCTACTAAAGGTTTAAATGCACGAAAATGTAAAATTAAATTTAAAAGCAATTAAATTAATAACAATTAATAAAACTTGAATTAAAATATAAAATAAAAATGAAGAAACAGTAAGAAACAGTAACACTTAAAAATACTCAAAGAAAATTGATTCGGAAGTCACCTTGATTCGGAAGTCACCTTGATTCGGAAGTTCACTCGGAACTTGGTTCGGAACCTTCACTCGGAAGTTTATCCGGAACTTTCTTCGGAAGTTGATTCGGAAGTTGGTTCGGAAGTTCACTCGGAACTTTCACTCGGAAGTTGACTCGGAAGATTGATCCGGAAGTTCATCCGGAAGTTTATCCGGAACTTCACTCGGAACTTTCGTTCCGAAGTTCACTCGGAACTTTCGTCCGAAAGTTCACTCGGAACTTTTAAAAAGAAAATTTATTCGGAACTTTTCAAACTCATTCGGAACTTTTTACCATAAAACTTATTCGGAACTTTTGAAAACTACATTCATTCGGAACTTCCTGTTCATCCGGAACTTTTGGTTCATCCGGAACTTTTAGTTCATCCGGAACTTTTGGTTCATCCGGAACCTGGGAAACTCAAGAACAGTAAGATACCGAAGAAATAGGGGAACTCGAATTCGATCCAAAAATCACCAAGTTTTTCACCAAAAACTTAAACAAAACTAACACGAATCATTTACTAACCAATAACAACAAATCCCATCAATAAAAACATAAAACCCAACAACTTTTGAAGATCAAATCAACCAAATAAGAACTTAAACTTTTAACCAAATAGATGAAGATGAACAAGATGAAATGGAAAGATTGATGTATTGAATGATTAAGGTTTTAACAAACAAAAGATAAAGATTAAATTACAAGATTGAAAAACAAGAATCAAAATCACCAAACACCCTAGTGGTGTTGGTGATGTCTACGAACAGAAAGGGAGAAAAAGAAGGAGAATGAAAAACTAAAAACTGAATGAAAAGTGTGAAGGGTGGACTTTATATAGGCTTGTCTTTTGGTTGGTGAGTGGGCTTTCTCCCGTTCTTCTTGTCTTCTCGTCTTTTCAGAAAAGTTGACGTTTTCGCTTCTGATTCGGGACTTGTCGTCGATTAAATTCAACTCGTCTTTTAATTTCTTCATTTAATAGACTTGAGTTTCTTCGACTTATATAAATCTTCCATCTTTGGTCCTTTTCTTCGATAAATCTTCGAATAGGCCCAGTGACTTCAAATCTTTTGCATCTCTTGGACAATAGACTTCATCTTGAGTCTTTTTCTTCGGTAAAAACCCGTGCAATCCCATGTTTTCTTCAATAATCATCCGGTTGGCTCTGAAAACACAATAAATACCAAAACCACGCATAATTCCAAACAAATGATATTAAATACGCGTTTTGGTCTTGTTTTAGCCAGAATTAAGTGGTAAAAGGATGGGTGTTTACACACCTATCATGTGTTCAAAAAATGTTTTGATAAAAAGAGCATGTCTTCTAGAATCGATAATATTTACGATACTAGAAATGTCATTCAATAATGACACGGGGTTGTAAATAAAGTTCGAGAAGAAGTTCAAATGTTTTAAAACATGCTCAAAATGGTTTGCTATTATTTCAAATAGTAACCCGCTTTTCATATTCAAGTCAAGCATTTCACCGGAAAGCTTTGACTCAACAACGGGAATTAATTTTCTCGGGCATGGTTTACTTTATAACCATGTAAGGGATTGTGTTTACGGAATAACACAATCTAACACGAATATATGTATGATTCAGTGCATTTATTTGTTAAAACAAGAGAAGTCTTGTTTTTATGAAGTTATCATCTCCACCAACCGTAGCAATTTACATTTGATATCTACATACTCGACGATGCGACTACTCAAACGGTGACAACAGCTCTTTCAATAGAACACGGGTCAACAATTGAGGGGGAGCAATTGTCCAGCATTCAAAATCTTTGACGCCGAAAGTACCAAGTTCACATGTTGGTGTCAAGACAACGATATCAATCAAATGGATTCAAGAGATAACTTCAGACGTGATGAGGCGACCAACATTCATGAACAAGAACCATGTGCTTCTTTCATATGATGTTCTCCATCATTCAGGTCCAACCCCATAAATCGCTAATCTTGTGAATAACTTATCATATATGATCTTCGCACGTGATAAATACTTTACACTTGTGTTTAAAAGGTATTTAACTTACGTTTCAACACACCCTCATTAATTTGAGGGGGAGCTTGTGTAATTCATGAAGATAATTGAATTTGCATTTTTCTTCCCAAATTTTCTTAAAATGCTATTAAATCAATTGATATTAAAAACATCGATTGGGTTAATATTTTTAATATGGGGGAGAAAATGTGATTTAATATGGGAAATGATTAATCACAAATGGTTTGACTTAACGTGCTAGCTCATCCCGACATGTGCGAAATGTTTTCGGATGTCGTAGCATATGTTAAGGGGGAGAAAAATGGATTTGCACCTCAAAATGGATTTCATGATGACATACACTTACCCAAAACATCTCTATTCACGACGGTGAAGATTGTGGTGACATAAGGATGGTAGGATAGGTTAAATTCCAATGATTCCTCTAGAACCGGAGGAATCTTCCCAAGGACATTCCATAACTAGAAATATTAGTCCTTAGGAAAGATGGAGAAGTACTTAAGTTAGCACTGGAACAATCACAACAAGGTGCTAGTTATGACGTATTGGTAAGAATTGAAGGGATTGAAGAATGAAAAAGATTTGTAATGATAAAGGGTGTAAAGAAAGAAGCCCTCCTTACAACTTAGGTAGAAACCGGGTCAACTCATTAGCTATTGAGATCATTTTTAATGATGCTTGATATTGAAGATAGACATCATGGACCCAGTGATGCAATGCACAACCCATCCCAGCTAACTCAGATATATCTCAAAAGATATTTGTTTTAATCACACGGAGACAACGCATTGTCTATTGATTTATTCACTCCGAATAAACTGGTATTGAAATGGTGGCACTCCTCTCCATCCTCCGATCACTAAAAATCCAAAATGCACGATCGAGTATAGAGCCATTTGAGATCATCAAATATCTCATTAGGACACACTTTCATATTTCCTTGCTTCTTCACACACTATGAAAAGTAAGAAAGATATTAAGAGTCCTACGCAAAATCTTCATGATCTTGCCTGAACATCCGAGTAATACGAAAGTATTTACAATGAAGATGGAAATCCTTCTTGAGCGAATAAAAAAAAGCTCATGGTAGGTGACTTGTGCGATTCTTTATGAATCAAACTTGCGATAACTAGAAAGCAACAGTGGTTTAATTCTTAAATGAACTTAAACACGTTCCAGGCCTCTACGCAATATCTTAGTGATCTTGCCAGAACATTCAGAGTAATACTATTAAGTATTTACAGTGACGAATGGAAATCCTTCTAGTGTTAACCTCAAACAGCACTTGGTAGGTAACTCGCAAGATTCTATACGAATCAAGCTTGTGACAACTGGAAAGCAACGATTGTGCGTTCTTAATTGAATTTCACTTGTTCCAGGAACATGAATTGACGGCTTCAAATCATGAGGATAATATTATCCAAATGATTCACTCTTTATGTTCGCAGTCAGCTTTGGACGGTCGAATAAAGAGAACGAGTTTACCCGCGAAATCTTGTCAAGGAGGTTCTAAATTGAAACTACCTGCCACAAGTACGATATTTAATATCGTCTAACGGTCTTCACCGACCGGAGGTAAAATGCTACCGAATTAGAATGAAATGTTCAAGGCCATTTCATCCGTGTATATGTTTTGTTGCTAACTGTCTTATGCAGCATAACAAGAAGGTGGCATTGCGGTGTAAAATCTAGAAGAAGTTGTCACCACATGCTTATACTGTATGCACTTAATACTTCAAAAAATTCAAGAAAGTCTAAAAGTCAAGTCTCCCGCTGTATCAAACTCTGAAGCTTTCAAGAATTTATAAAAGTATAAGTATGTGGAACATGAAGTCACAAGGAGGCAAATATCACAAGTGATGAATGCACAAGGTCAAGGCAAGGAAACATGCTCAAGACTAAAGTCAAAGATCACATCAATCATATTCACAAGAACAAGATCGAAGACTCAAGCATAGTATGCTAGGTTTAAGATTTTGTAAAATGGTGTGACCTCCCTTTGGGGGGAGATTGTTGGAAATACGTTTTTCCAAGGAAAGTCTCGATCACATCATTGTTAGCATAGATCACGAGCTATAGACTATTTAGGACATTGTAACTTGGAGTGACCTCCCTTTGGGGGAGATTGTTGGAAATACGTTTTTACGTATTTAGAAAGGATCGGTCACTCCAATAATATTGGGCTCGTGATCCAATATAGCCCATATAGCCCACATGTAGGGTGGGCTATACAAACCCCCCTCCTAGCATGTTAGGAGGGGTCGGACACTTTCATTTCATTCAACAATTCCATCTTTCATATTTCTCTCCTTTCTCTCTCTAACTTTCTCTCTCTATTTCTTCCACTTCTCCATCCATCTCAATAGATTAATCCATAACATGCCCAATCCTTAGAAAACACGATCCTACATTGATTTATATCGTCAATATCCATATCGATGTAGTGTTGAGGTGGAGAGTTATGTATCACAGATGGTATGGGTTCGTCTTCTTGCATAGGTTCGTGTTCTACATGTGCTATTGATGAGACATTAGTAGGAACCGGTTCATAAGACATACCTATGTCTGTTTCTGTATGATGCTAAACAGGTGTAGGCGGTGGAGAGTGATGTGCCACAGACGGTGACGGTTCGTCTTCAATCATTGGTTCATCTTGTAGCACTGGTTCTATAGGTTCTTCTTGTGATTTATTAGTAAGAACCAGTTCAGATGACTTACCTGTGTTGTTGACATTGGTTTCATAATGCTCGTCATTGGTTTTGTTTTCACTCTCGTTTTGTTGTTTATCTCAAATTTTTTCTTTTGAACTTGCATCACTTTCTTCCTCTTCCTCATCACCTTTCTCGGATTCTTCAGATTCTTCGCCATTAGGACCATTACCTTTACCCTCATCACCATCCCCTTTCTCCTTATCCTTACCATTCCCATTACCGTCTTCATTATCATCATTATCATCCCCGTCACTATCGTCATCCTCGTCTTCCCCGTCATCCTCATCGTCATCCTCTTCCTCATTCTCATCCGCATCCTCATCCTCATCCTCGTAGTCGTCCTCTTCTTCTTCATTCTTATCAGAATGTTCTTCCTCCTTCTCATTCTCTTTCTCTTTTTCCTCATTTTCTTCCTCATCTTCATTTTCAGGCTCCTGACGTTTCCTTTTCTTTAAAGATTGGGGAACTTCAGTGTCTTCTAATGGTGATGTGTTGGAAGCTTCCATTATGACTTTAGCAAGAGCTATTTGCAATTTGTGTTGAGCTTTGGTTTTTGGTAACTCAATGTTGGTTAATCGAGTCACCAAAGTCTGCATTAATTACAAGTCAGTAAGGCCTTTAGTGAACAATGTTGGAAGCTCCTGATTTACACATGACCTAACTTCACGCTGAATGATGTTAGTCATGGTATCATTGATGGAGTTGAGGAAGACATTGTTTTTGTTATCATGTGCTTCCTTTTCGGCAATAAACTTCTGATGTTGCACCTGAAGTTTTAAAACGCCGGCGTATGTATCGTCAAGTTTGGAACACTCACGTTTTTTTGCTCTGAAAGCTTTTGTATCAGGCTTAGTGATACATGATTTCAGATATGCAATTTGTTGTGTATGTCTACCAATTATTTTTGGAAGTTCTGAATGAGTGGATCATTGATTGTGAGAAATGGATTGGAAGTGGATGGTACTTGTTGTACTGTTGTTATTGGTGGAGGAGTTAACACAAGTGCTAGAGAGGTTGTGGATTGGATGGTGGTTTGTACAGGTTGTTCGAGGATAGGTGGCGGTGTTGGTACAATCACTGGGGCAGTGGTTGGTACTAGTTGATCGATGATCGGTGGAGGTGTTGGTGTAATTACTTGGGCGGTAGTTGGTACTGGTTGATGGGTGATCGGTGGAGGTGTTGGTGTAATCACTTGGGCGGTGGATGGTACTGGTTGATGGATGATCGGTGGTGACGTTGGTGTAACCACTTGGGCGGTGGATAGTACATGTTGAACGGTTTCGATTGTAGGTTCATTCGGGGGGTCGGTTGTCACGATAGTGCTGAATACTGGTGGTGGAGGAGGTGTTTGTTGTTGGATAGGAAACATCGTCAGATGAGCGTCTTCTGTTGCTATCATTGCTGAAGGAGTGGGAAGTGGTTTGCTAAGGTTGACGTCCTCGTACAGGAAAGTTTCCATATCTTCTCCTCCATCTAAAGATTGGTCTTCATAATCATAGTTGATATAATCATCTACGATATCATCATCTTGGTTTGTTTGGTCTGTGGTTCTTTCTTCTAGTCTGAAATCTTAGTCTTCTTCATCATTTGAGTCGTCTGGATCTCCAAATGTTTCCAGGGCTAATTCTTCAGGAGTTTTTGATCCAGAACCACAACATGTTTTCTTAGCCTGTGCCTCCATCCTACTTTTCTTACGTGCTATTCGCATATGTTTTTCTTCAGACATTAATGATGTAGAATCTTGTTCGTCTGCCTCTTCATCACGTAGTTGCTCTTTCCCTTTAGCCTTGCCTTAGGTATGGAGTGAGGAAGTCTTTTGGCGTTTGACAACAGTTATTTCCTTTTACCCTTTTGCGTTTCAGATGGATCTTTGTTTGCTCTTTTAAACTGTGCATCAATATACTTGAGCATTTGTTTGTAAGGTCCACTGTCCTTGATCCCTTCATTGATCATTGTGTCTGGCACTAAAGCTGGACGCAGGGAGTACTTAGTGTAATAACCGTCTTCAGACATTTGATCCAACACATAATCATTGTCTGGTGTATGGTAGAATAAATTCCCACGCCTGTTTATTGTTGGAATACTTTCCATGAAATGGTTGATGATGATTTTGGTAAACCGTGGAAATGGAAGATGTATCTACTTCTTCTTGGTGCTGGTAAATTGATAGTAGAATTCTTCCCAAAGAAGTAGGGCGTAGTCCAATTTAGATGCAGTGTAGAGACCCCAAAATATATGAGCCTGAGGGGGTCTCATTACATCAGATCCACGAACCTTTGAAGTGCATCACTTGATGATGATAGTGAATATCGCTTTCCATGGTTGCCCGATCTTGGAGGTGTGAAACTGAGACAAATTATTAATCGGTCCCTCATAGTTTAAGTCGTCAATAACTTGAAGCATTGCCGCTGTATTTGGATTAGGCACATACTTTTCACTGGGTGCTAACCTAGGGAACTTGAACAAATGCGTGAACTGAGATAAATTAAGGGTTAATTCCTGCTTGTTGATTTGGAAAGTAATCACCCTCTTAGATAATTGTTTTCCCTGGGAGAGTGATACGGTGGCCCAAAATTCTTGCATATAATTTTCAGGAACTGATGTTGTGATTCTAAGGGCATGCTTCAAGGGTGACATGTCTAGGATATCCATGGCTACTTTGAAAGCAGCATAGTTTGGATCAAAGTCCTCTTTTAGACAGAAGATGTTCTTTGCAGTTGGAAGCCTAGCGATAAGGGGAACTAGTGTGATGTCTAGTTGTTGTTGTTGTTCTTCGGTGATTGACATGGTTCCTGTTTAAGATCATATATGCACAATTGATATATACAAGCATATACATCGAATTATCCATGAAAATCCATGGATGGTAAATATAGCACAATAAATGTCATCACATTAAACATATTAAGATAATAGAGACAACGTTCAGATGAAACACAATTATACATTTAGATTAAAAACCTAAGGGCATGGTAGTATGACACAGACATGTTATTCTAAGGACCCAACAACCTAGCTGTAGTAACTTGAAGATTTAGGTTTCCTGGTTGTCATAACCACTACTTCAGTGGGAGAACTAGTATAAAGTTGACTAAGAAGTTCCACTACCACTTCAGTAGGCCTAGGCATTACTACAACCTCAGTAGATGTTGGTAAAACCTCAACCTCAGTAGGTTTTGGCAAAAACTCAACCTCAGTAGGTGTTGGTAAAACCTCAACCTCAATATGTGACAAACCGTCAATTTATGGTTGATATTTTATTCTCAAGTAGTGTTTAAAAACATTATTTTAATGTTATAATATGAACTCACTTATTTTTGGGAATAAATTTGGGTTTACGTCTTGAAGTAGCATCGACTACATCTAAACCGGAGGATTCTACGCTACGCGCTTACATTTACATACACCGTTTCTGGTGACAGTCCGACATTTCAGGAAATATATTTATCTGTGAATATTATTTTGGGATTTTAAATTTGTGTTGGTTCATAAACTCACAAATTTACGAGAAGAGATTAGGACTTACATGAATAATTTAACGTCCTTTACGACTAAACCGGAAACCCTAGGATTACGTATTTACGTTTATGAACTCCGTTTTTGATGAGACAATTTTTATTAGATTCGTTATGTGCCGTTGATTCATAATTTATAAAAACATTTTTCGTAAAATGACTCGAGGGCACGCAAATCAAGGAAACTAGAATCAAGGAGTACCCGTAAATTAGTGGAATGAGACAAGATAAATCTTTCCCCACCCCACTATGTGACGGCTAACAACACACCACCACATCAAAGATGTGGCAAGTTATTAAGTAACTTAGGGACACTTGTCCCATAAGCTTCCACCAAACCATTTATCTACACAAAACTAGCAAATTAAAACCATTTCTTCCATTTCCACATGCAAAAACACACATATCTCTCTCTCTTTTGCTCTCTTAGCCATTCACCACCACCCATAAACCACCACCATTTGATCAATTTTAACCATGAAATCATATGTTATTCATACATATGATGAAAACCCATTGAAGTTATGAAGATTGGAGGTGATTTTACCAACTAGCAAGGAGTTTCCATGGAGATCAAGGGATGATTTTTGTAGAAGTATACAAATATTTGGTGATCCTAGAAGTGGTGTTGATATCTCATATGATTGGTTACCCAAAACCAAGTCTTATTCATCATCAACCCCATCTTTTCATCACTTTGGTGGTATAGAGATTGTTCTTCCTATCCTTTTATTATTTTGAATATGTAATCTTGTATTTTCTTTATTTACGTATATGTATATGATGATGAATGATGATAAAAATATTGTGTGGGGATCTTGTGTTGATAAACTTGGATAAAAAGATGGAAAACTACATGTAAAAATGGTAAAATCATACTTAAAATAGTTGGCTGTATAAAAACATAAAGAACCATACGTTTAACTGATAGAATGGCATAGTTGAATCAATATACAGTAAGTATTAAGTCTTGTACACATGTGAGAGTTGGCCATGCAATAGAATCATTATAATGAGTGAGATATGATCAAAACAAAATTGAAGTACCAATCTGAATAGTTTGTTTTGTGAGGACTGTTAGTGACACTTAGACTTGGATTGAGCAGTAGCTAAAACTAAGTTAATTGTAGCACATAATATGAAGTTTATGTCATCCAAAAATGAGCTTCTATCTCCTTTTATAACTCAAGATATGGTAAAAATGGTGAAAGTGAAAGTAAAAATCAGATTTGTGAAAATTAAAGTATATAGTATTATAATAGCATTCAAGTAAATAATATGTAAAATATAAACTTAAAACCCACTAACTTATATATAAAATTTATATAAGTATGTACAATAATAAATAAATGAGACATTTTATAAAAATGGAGATTTGATAAGGTTTGTAAGATATAAAACTATAAACATGATTTTTACGTCTTTTCGGCTAAAACCGTAAAATTAACGTTTTCGTCAATTAAAACTTAGACGGTCGGACCAGTCTAATGTAAACTTTTTATAACTCATACACTGATATATAAGTACATATTACAAGTAAAAACCGATAAAACCCGAGCTTTATAACATACGGACATTAACGGGCTAAATTAGCCTTATTGGACTATTAATCCAACAAATTTGGCTAAACACTAATAAACTTGCTTATTGGGCTTAACCCACTTGGGCCCAACATGTAAGAATAGGACTGATGTTAAAAGTATAAGATGGACTAATATAAGGTAATGGGCCTATAATGGGCTTATTGGGCCTTGACAAGTAAAGAGGTTTAACTAGTGAAACTAGTATGAAAATTTAACAACACGTGACACTATAATGAGTAAATAAAGATGTACAATCCCACTTGATCATCATCATATTTATAAAATAATCATATATATACATAGCCATTATTTTTATAAAGTCATTGGACAAGAGTCTAAGACGAGTATTATTTGTCTAGGTTTCCATGATTGAAGCACGTATCGTACATCCAAATCGCCGATAACCGCCTTTCCCAATCAACGTGAGTTCATAGCCTCGCACTCTTTTAAATGTTTTTATGAAATGTTTTATAAACCCGCGAGGGAGATAACATGTTAGTTTTAATTAAATAGAACACTAGTTGTCCCGATTGTTTTTTTATTGATTTGGACCTGAATGATTATATGACCCGATGAATGATTATATGACCCGATGTATGAAATGAAATGGATTATTATAGTTAGGTTATGTCACTAAAAGTCCCATTAGCATGAATTATGAACTACCGGGACTTGGTAGACGCTTATGCATATAATAGTACTATTTGGGGACGGTCACCCCAGTTCGCGCCTTGACGGTTGATCCCCGTCGTGCCACATTGATTGGTAAGCGAATTTATGTGTGAGAAGATTTCCATAGCGTGATTTTTGTGACACACGCTAACTTAGATGGGAAACTTGAGTTTCAGGTTAGCTACCTGTTGTTTGTGATAGTAAGGTAACAATGTCATGCGGCTAATAATAATCCAACAACACAATCCAATAACAAAAATACTGCTATACGCATGAATTACGATATATTGCCTGACTAGTAATACGGGGTCTTATTATTGATATTATGTTCGTGTTTTAGTTTTACATAACCATATTCATATAACGATTTTTATTTAACGCTATACAATGTTATAAAACGTATTGTATGATGTTTATTACGACAATGGTTCGTATAATGGTTCTGAAGGCAAAATCCTATATAATGATTTTGACAAGGATTTGTATAAAATGTTCTTGGTCTATTTTATGGCCTATTACAAAAATTGGTACAAAATGATTTTCGGTAATAAATATATACCGATGATATATTAATGGTAATAAATAGCGCCTAATTTTCAATACCGTCGTGTGGAGAAGGGAGAATCATCTAAGGCTAAAACTAATAATAATGCTAAACAAGCAACTTCATCTGTTGGGACGTCAAAGGATAGGACTATTCGTAGTAGTCAGCGGGCTGGGAAGGGCACAGAAGTTGCTCTTGGTAATAAATTTAGTGCTTTTGATAAAGAAGGGGATACGGATTAGGAGGATGCTAATGCTAAGGAAGACATGGTTAATGATAGTGATAGTGAGGTGGATGAGAATCTTATCATGGAGGGTCTGGATGCTAAACAAGTGACTACTTCATTACCTCCAGGGGCAAGCACTCCTGTTATGGTGGTTCGTCATGATTAATGTCGCTTCCTGGAATATAAGGGGTTTGAATTTCTCCCCTAAACAAAGTGAAGTTCATCAAGTGATTTCTGAGAATAATTTATCCATTTGTGCTATTCTGGAATCACATGTTTCTGACTCTAATTTGGTGTCTTTATGTTCTCGTGTGTTTCTCCATTGGGATTGGACATCTAATGGTTCGTTATGTGTAAAGGGTGCTAGAATCATTCTTGGTTGGAATCACAATGACGTTGACGTTGTATTGATTAACATGGATGATCAAACCATTCATACTCGTGTATGGTTAAAGCTTGAAAGGAAAGAGTTATTTTTCTCGTTTGTGTATGCTCACAACAGGTATATTCAGCGTAGGAGCTTGTGGAGTAATCTTGGCGTTCATAAGGTATACGTTCGTGATAGACCATGGTGTTTATTGGGGGATTTTAACGCTACTCTTCAGCTAGGTGATTCGTCTGCTGGTGGGTCTTATATTGATATTGCTATGTGTGAATTTAGGGAGTGTGTTGCTAACATAGAGGTTTCCGATGTTCAGCATGCTGGGTAACATTTTACATGGAACCAAAAACGCAAGGCCAGGGTGGTTTACTTCGTAAGATTGATCGGGTTATGGCTAATTTGGAGTTTGGGGTATCTTTTGTAGGATCTCATGCTGTTTTTAAGCCATATAGAATATCAGATCATTCTCCTGTTGTGCTTAATATTCCTACAATGACGAAACATAAACCTAGACCATTCAAGTTCTTCAATATCATGACTCAAAGTGATTGGTTTAAGGAGGTGGTTATGGATGGGTGGTCTTTGCATGCTAGTGGGTTGTCTATGTTTCAAGTGACGCAAAAGCTTAAATATCTTAAGAAACCCCTTCGGAAGCTACTGATTGATAAAGGTAATATTCATGGTAATGTCACGAATTTGCGGGAGGAACTTGATAAATTACACGTTGCTTTGGACGTGGATCCCAATAATGGTGATTTGGTGAAATGGAAGCTACAGCTGTTTGGTTTTTTAATCAGGCTATACTTATGGAGGAGCGTTTTTTGAAGCAAAAGGCTAAAATTACTTGGCTTAAAGAGGGGGATACGAATTCTGCTTACATCCATAAGGCTGTTAAAGGCCGAATTAGTAGAAGTCGTATTGATGTTGTAACTAGGTTTGATGGTACTATTTGTGAGAATGAGCAGGTGGCCGCGGCGTTTGTTGAACATTATGAATCATTTCTAGGTCTTGCGGGGGATACGGGGGGATTTAATACGATGGACTTGCTTCATTCTCGGCTATCTGATGAGGTTGCATTAGACATGGTTACTGATGTCACTA
This sequence comes from Glebionis coronaria, assembly GCA_025667525.1. NCBI lineage: Eukaryota > Viridiplantae > Streptophyta > Magnoliopsida > Asterales > Asteraceae > Glebionis > Glebionis coronaria. The sequence continues at coordinate 339,309,884 of CM046874.1, forward strand.
GTCAGGAGGTTAAACGTGCGATGTTTGATATGGGCAATGATAAATCGCCAGGTCTGGATGGGTTTACCGCTGTGTTCTTTAAGGAGTCATGGGATATTGTTGCCAATGATGTGACTAACTAATGCGGTTTGTGAATTCTTTTCTAATGGGAAACTTCTTAAGGAGGTTAACCATACAATTATTGCTCTTATACCCAAAACTAATGCCCCTAATAGGATTAATGATTATCATCCTATTTCTTGCTATAATGTATTATTTAAATGCATTACAAGATTATTGCTAATCAGATTAAGGGTAGTTTGAAGGACCTTGTGAGTCTAAACCAATCAACGTTTGTTCCGAGACGTCATATTGCTGATAATATTCTACTTACACAAGAATTGATGCATAACTATCATTTGGATCGTGGGAGTCCTCGTTGTGCATTTAAAGTGGATATTCAGAAAGCTTATGATACTGTGGACTGGAATTTCCTTTGTGAGGTTCTTATTGGTTTTGGTTTCCATCATCGTATGGTGAATTGGATTATGGAATATGTGACTACGGCATCGTTTTCTATTAGCATCAATGGTTCGCTTCATGGTTATTTTAAAGGTAGGAGGGGCCTTTGTCAAGGTGACCCTCGTTCTCCTTATTTGTTCACATTGATTATGGAGGTTTTAACGCTTATGCTCAAACGAAGGGTTCGGGTTGCTGAGTCTTTCACGTTTCATAGATACTGTTCGAATATGGAATTGATTAACCTATGTTTTGCTGACGATTTGTTCTTGTTTTCGCATGGAGATGTTAGTTCGGCTATAATTAATAAGGAGGCACTGGATGAGTTTCAACATGCTTCGGGGCTTACGCCTAGTCTACCAAAGAGTACTGCATTTTTTTGCAATGTTCTGAATCATGTAAAAATCTCTATTCTTCAGGTTTTACCGTTTGAGGAGGGGCATCTTCCAGTGAAGTATTTGGGGGTTCCCCTGGTTTCATCTCGTCTGATTATTAGAGATGGTCATGAACTAGTGGATAGGGTGCGGACTCGTGTGCAAGATTGGAAGAATAAAGCTTTATCAGCAGCAGGTAGGCTGCAATTGGTCCAATCTGTTATCGGTTCTATGCATGTTTACTGGGCGTCGGTCTTTATGCTTCCTTCTCGTGTCTTGCTTGATAGTGATCAGATTATGCGTGGTTTCTTATGGTGCCATGGAGATATGAAGAAGGGTAAGGCAAAAGTGGCTTGGGAAGTGGTTTGTCTTTCTAAAGATGAAGGTGGTTTGGGTATTCGGCGATTGGATATCTTTAATAAGGCTCTCATGGTCTCGCATATTTGGAAGCTCTTAATTCTCAAAGAATCTCTTTGGGTAAAGTGGATTCATGAATATAAGCTTAAAGATAGGAATTTTTGGGAGATTCCATGCCGTGGTAATATGACGTGGGGATGGCGTAAAATACTTCAACAGAGGCCTATTATTAGGGAATTCATTTGGTATAAGATTGGTGATGGGTCTAAGGTATCGGTATGGTAGGATATGTGGTGTCCGGAGAGTCCGTTAACTAACACTATTTCATCTAGAGATATTCATCGTGCGGGCTTTAATTTCAATACTAAAGTTAATGATGTTATCCGTGATGGTCAGTGGTTATGGCCTGGTTTCTTTAGAGGTAAATATCCCTTTCTTGATAATATTGGTATGCCTAATATTCGTGAAGGTGTTTTGGATAGTTTGCTATGTAGGAGTGACAGAAATGCTATTAAACCATTTTATGTTGCTAATGTGTGGTCTTCGATTCGTCCTCGGGATTTAAAGGTGCCATGGTATGATCTTGTGTGGTTTTCTTGTTGTATACCAAGGCATTCGTTTAATTTGTGGTTGGGATTAAGGAAAAGCTCAAGACGCAGGATAAGGTTTTTTTGTGGGACGTTTCAGGGCGCTTTGGCTACTTCATGTTCTTTATGTGAAATGCAGCCGGATTCCCATGATCACTTGTTTTTTGAGTGTTCGTTCTCGCAGCAGGTTTGGAATAGAGTTCGAATGGTTGCTGATTTTGTATGCTCTAGTCCGCATTTCAGTCAAATTATGGCGCACATTCTTCCATGGGCAAGGCGGAGGACTACTAGGAGCGTTGTCTCAAAGTTGATTCTGTCTGCAGCGGCGTATTTCATTTGGCAGGAAAGGAATTGGCGTTTGTTCAAATTGGTGAAGAGGACGGTGGACCAAGTTTGTTAGTGCATTATTTCAACAGTTCGGTTGAAGATGCTTTCTTGCCGTTTTAAGCAGTCTAGAGATGGGACTCGGTTTACCCACCTCTTATGTTTACCTGAGTCTTATCTTATTTGATGTTTGGTTTTAGGTTTGTTGGTGTATGTACCATTAGGTGGTTTTTCCCTATTGGCGTCATTTGTTATGTAGTTTTTTAGATTCATATGGCATGTCATATGAATTAGTGGTTGTTCAAGCGTTTGCTTGAGGTTAATGTGACACTTCAGTCACATTCCATCGTACTTAACTGATTTTTTGGGATTAATATATTTTACCGGGGTGAAGTCCCTGTTACCCAAAAAAACTCTATGAATTCACTCGGTGTTTTCGCTGACCTTTTCTTTTAACATGTTTTATCTCAGGTACTTGAAGGTAATTCTCGGGAAGACGACAAGAATTTATGGCCCACACTTAAATAACAATTTCCATTCAAATGTTGTGTAAAAATTGTATGAAATACTATGACTTGGGACCTATGTAAATTTGATATTCATGAATGGAAATTGCTTTATTATTAAATGAAGCGATTTTTAAGCGTTGTCTATGATGTGAGTAATGTGCTATCCCGTAACACCAACGACTCTTCCGCTGTATTGAATTGTGTATATTTGGGGGTGCTATAGTTTTGTATCAGAGCTCTCGTTATAGAGAACGAAAGATTTTTAAAACCATGGTTTTGAACAAAACATTTCAAAATCTTTTAACTATAAACATTTTTCACAAAATGCCTAAAATCTTTTGACTATAACGGTGCCGAAGAATTTCCGAGTTACCGACAAGGCCAGACTGAGAAGTGTTATTTGAATATATATATAACTTGGATTATATATATATATATATATATATATATATATATATATATATATATATATATATATATATATATATATATATATATATATATATATATATATATATATATATATATATATATATATATATATATATATATATATATATATATATATATATATATATATATATATATATATATATATATATATATATATATATATATATATATATATATATATATATATATATATATATATATATATATGTATATATATGCTAGCGTCGTAACCCGTCCAACGGGCGGGGTCGATTTTTTTCTTTTTTCAGAGTGTTTTTTGTTGTGCGTTTTTAGTTTCTTTAATTTGTAATTTAACCTTTAGTATATTTTAGTTATAGTTTACACTCAAGTAACGTTTATTTGTGGTCAACAGCGGGAGATATGAAGGAACCATTGACGATAAATCCGTGACTCGGTGAATCGATCGGGTTGACCCAATGATCGATCTCGTTACCCGGGTGACGTGACCAGGTTGACCCGGTGGTGAAACCGTAACCTGATATATTGCTATAATATAATTCTTAAATTTATGTTAAAAATAGATATTTTAAAAGATTTAAAATTCAATCTGAGTTTATAAAAATACATATTTAGAAAATTAATTAAAAAATTCCATGTCGAAACCTCTGCATTAATGAAAACAAAAACCTTTACAATCGGATAAACCTTAAAAATAATATCTAATATTTTTAAAAAAACAGCGTTATATTATTTTCCTATGATGGAATAATGCAAGTTTAATCGTAGCAATTGTTCTTTTGAATCTCTATATTTTCCAATGGGCGGTTTCATTTCGTACATTTTCTAAAAAAGTACGTTTGTGTATTACTTATATCAGTTTACAGTGGGACGCGTTTTCGTTAGAAGAAAACTTAAAGGAAACTAACTTTTGATATTTTTAGGCCTTGGCCCGCCTAACTGACGTGTCTTGTTCCATGTGAATCTTTTGTTGTGCTAATACCGGTTTGTATTTTAATTTTAAAGATTATGTTGCTTAAACATAAAGTATCATTTGATGGTATTAGTTCTTGGTACACCAAAATACTGTGTTTTGTGTCATGTTACTTTAGGAATGTAGATAAGTTTACGTCATGTTTGATTTGTAAATCTTTTTTAAAAGCACGTTTGTGTATCTGTTATATGTGTTGATAGTGGGACTCGTTTTTGTTTTAAGGAAAGTTAAAGGTTTCTTTTCTTAGTTTTAGGCGTTTGGTCATCTACGGACGTGCTTTGTCCCATGTGAATATTTTATTGCAAAAACATTGATTTGCATTTGTTTTTAATAACAAATTTATTTGTAAATCTTTTTTAAAACTACATTTGTGTATTAGTTATATCTGTTGTCAGTGGAATCCGTTTTTGTTAAAAGGAAACTAATCTTTTATATTTTTAGGCCTTGGCCACCCAAAGGATGTGTTTTATCCCGTGTTTTTTTTTGCTTAAAGGTAATTCAACATTTGATAGTGTTAGGCCTTGGCCCACCGCGTTTTGTTTGGTTTCATGTTAATTTATGAATGTACATAAATCTACATTGCGTTCGCTTTTAAATCTTTTATAAACTACTTTTGTGTATCAGTTATATGTGCTGACAGTGGGGCTCGTTTTTATTAAAAGGAAACTAAAAGAAAATTTCTTTTTGATATTTTTAGGCATTGGTTATCGTTTTTACTCTTACTAAAATTTTATTATTATTATTTTAGTATAATCACAAAAATACTTATTTTTCAAACGCAGTTTACAAAATACTCAGCTTTCTTGATATTCTGGAGCTATATTTAAGAAATACATTTATATAATTTGATACATATTAAAATTTTTGATATATAAATGGGTTTAAAAAAATATAATCCAATCTCTTTCATATTCTTTTTTTTAATTAATATATTATCAATGCTACGGATGTTTTACAATTTTCAAATGTTAATATTTTTGTTATAGGGGTGTTAGATAAATAGCCTAGATGGCATGAACTTAGCTTTTTGTTATATGATTAATTACGCTAAAAAAAGAAGTTACTTCATTTAGCTAAAATATAGGTATTGATCGAAAAAAGTGAGGTTCGAAAAGCACGTGCGTTAAAGCTTCGAGGTTTGACATTACAATTGTTGAATAGAAGCCATCAAAATCGGGTTATTTTTATTGTGTATCTCGAGTTTTTATTTGTTAACACATTAAATCTTTATTTAGAAGGCGGCTTTATATAGTTCCTATTGTGAAGCGGCACACCTAACATACACGTATGACCATGTAGTAATATCTTAACAACTTATATACTATGATGACATGTCATTTAAGTTTAATCTTTACCATGGGTAGACCTGCATATTAGAGGGTACGGTAAGGTGCATCGTCGATCGGCTGACCATCACCGGTGCAAGCTGACGACGGAGCCAACCGTACCGTTGCTCGCATCGTCGTTTTGGGTTGGCTATAACCAGTCGACGTCGTCGCCTACTGCGTGAGGCCATGGCGCAGCCAACCACACCGTGGCTCACGCCATGAGGTTGAGTTATCGTTTTTGTAAAAAAAATATTTTAAATTTTTTGAAAATTTAAAAATCCTACTGTTGGAATAACGACTACTTTTTTTTTTGGATATTTTTGACCGTTTGAGGGCTAAAAAAACCCTCCATTTTTTCATCTTTTTTACCTGTAAATCCCCACTAAATTTAACCAAATATCACAACTTCTTCTATAATTCTCTATATCTAATTTCTATATTTTTTCTATCCACGATGAGTCACCTTTCGATATATTATTTTGTGTTTTTTAGTTTCGTGATTTTTTTTTTAAATTAGTGATTGTATTTTTTTATTGATGAAAATTTTAAGTTTATGTTAGTTAGTTGTTGAAAAAAAAGTGGTGGGTGACGACGACATGAGAATGTTTGTGTTAATCAGGGAGGGAGGTTGTGTCGTCGTGGGGAGTTTTGGTGTCATGCGAGAAAAAGGTGATGTGGCATCACTTTTTGCCCACGACACGAGCACGACGGCTCAACCGTACCGTGTGCTCTTAATATCTATATTGATGAATAATGGCATGGCCGACAATATGTTTGGGTTTACAAAAAATTAGAGCTTTTGGACTTCTTAAGTCCATTATTTGGGTTTAAGACCAGACGCTTGTCAGTAATTACTTATTTTACCTAAGTGCATAAATAGTTGTGGTAACATAAACTGGTCAAAGTTAAAGTTAAGCAAACAAAAATTACTCTCAAAATTAGACGCTTTTCTATTTTTACACATTGTTTTAAAAAAATCCAAAAAAATCGAAACCGATCGGGTCTCGAGAACCGGGTTGACCCGGGTCACCCTAAACCCGACGGGTCTTGTAAATATGAAAACTGGTTCAAAATGACCCGTTTTTCCAACCGGAACCGGGTCAACCCGGGTTTGATCAATGTGCCACAGTATCGATTTTGATTTTCTTTTAATCAGATAGTATGTAATCAATCAATTTTTATTGAGATATCAGTGTTATTTTTGTAATCTAAGTTTCAATGTTAGTACACAATACGGTTGTCATTGAGATGTAAAGTTTCTAAAAATCAAAGTGTTTACATCTGTAAGAACTAACATATGTAACAAGTTGTATATTAGGTTTTATCAAGTTGTATTTTATTCATTCCTTTTATTAACTCTATCATGTATTGATTTGTATTTTATGCTTAGCTGATGTATCAAATAGTGGGTATTGAGTTGTATTTTATGTTCGCATGATGTATCAAATAGTATGACTGCTACAAAACCTAAGTGTGCCTTTAGAAATTCGTCTTCAATATGATTTAATGTCAGCCAAACAGTTAACTCAAACAGCCATGACTGAAACTTTCTTCATAGATCTAAAGCAGCAGACACAGTAACTTTCAAACACGGCATTTGTGGCAAACTCGTTTTCTAAAACTTGCATCCAAAACGACCAAATTACATGCTTTTTGTCTTTCCTTCTCTAGGGACCTAGTAAGTTGTGTTTGCTCGACTCTTAAACATGATATCTGCAACACATTATAGAAGTAACTTGGTTTCAGAAATATGTGTTACAAAACAGGAATAAGTATCCGCTGGACAGAAAATAAGCAAGGAGTATAAAGGCAAAAGTATTGAGTGACTAATAGACTACAGATTATAGGTGTTATAAAAAAATACGTCAATAAAGATAGGTTGATCAGATAACTTGAGAACTGAGACAAACACTTTGGACCATTAGTTATTTTGACAACTGATGTACATTATTAACAATCTGATTTGGCTTTTGTATGTGATGGTTGGAACTATATGAATCAAAATATTACAATTCTCAAAATCTGGCTTAACACCATCAATTAAATTACCGTTTTTACACTTGTTAAAGATGACCCCTTTAAGAAGAGAAGCCGTTCAGGTTATTTTGTGAATTTGTAGAACAAAGGTGGTACCACAACTCAAATTATTGCTTCACTTGCTACTACCACCACACTTTCCCCTATGTAACACATATTTAACAGCATTACTCGAACACGGTATAAATATCCTAGCTATTATTCAAGGTAAGAAACTGAGACATACATATGGGTTCTATCTCTTGCGCTCAAATTCAGAGTCAACTGTGTTAATATGCTGCTTTAACTATGTGCCTTGTTATATGATTTTCTTGAACTTCAATTGTCCATGACTCCGACAATTAGCAATCCAAAGCCAATGATTAGTGTAATACTGGTAAAAAGAACACCATTTGTTAATATTCATATTTTGGGATGAACTTAGCTTGATATCGTCTTCACTTATCATAGAAAATGTTCAGTAAGTTAAAATTAAATTTGAAAAAACTTCAATTAAAATTGAAACCATTAGATGCGTCTTCACTTCATTCAACTTGGCGTCACTTTTGGTTTGGGCTCACTGATATATCTACCTACTTCGCTGCTAATTTCCTCCGCTTATAAACCGACGGCACTTCTTTTTTCCGATAATAACCATTGCCTGAACTCCAAGATCACCTAGGCACAAAATTACGGCTCCCATCTGTAAGTACAACCATGTGTACTTGAAAATTAAAATTGTCTGATTATATATGACCTTAGTCAGAATTAGTGAAGCTGTGAAATTTCACCTGTGACTTCTTTACAAACATGTGTTCCTTTTTCAGTGTTGGACCAAATTCTTCTATAAGATTTGTAGACATAATTGCTTAAACGGTGAATGCACTATCCCATAGTTGAATACCATTATACCCCTACATTATGGACACCTTCTATTTAAAGAATGTGAGATTGTGAAGTATGATCTCACACCTGTATACTGTCAGACAATGAAATTAAATATATACTTTCACCAAATGCAAACACTCATAACAATCTTTAAAAAGAGGATGTTGAGGTGACGCTGGAAAAGCGTGAAGGGCAGTATATGCATATGCATACTATCTATTAATATTATGGAGGTATGATTATATAAATTTTCATTCATATGAACATGCAAAATTTGTTATGATGCACGAACCAAGTAAGAGTAAAAGTTCATACACAAAGAGAAAGCTATGGGCTGTGTGTGTCTTTGCATGTGTGCATTCAAGATCAAATCCAGTGCAAGCTAAAGGTAGTTTTACCTAATAACGAATTAGCTAAAAAGCTAGAAACCAATACTTCCAAACTACAATATTAGTAGCCGCCGACAAACTGTGAGTTGTGATAAGTGTTTATGTTATACAGCGTAACCGAAACAGAATATAAGATCACATCTAAGAAACTTCAGGATATATACGTGAAAGAAATAGTGTAACTAATTGTCAGTCTACTTCGTATAAAATCTTTATGTACATATCTAACTCTACCCGAGTATATCATACATCTGTCTATAATCTATATGAGTATTCTATACGAAACCAAGAGATGTTAATACACACACTTAGACGACCATGCCTGTCATAATGAGTTGCGTATCTTTTCAGCTCCCCATCTTAGAAAAAGGTTCCTGGTTTGGAAATCCATTACCAGTAAACTTCCACGGAAATCTCCCTCGAATAAATAGAGTTTTCCGAAAAACCTGCTTGTAGAGGAAGACCTCATAGGGATAAAAATACCATATAGAAACCCGTTGCTTAAAATGTACCTGATATCTTCATTTGACACTCCACTGTGCAAGTTAGAAATCTTTAACTTTTCACCACTATCCATTCCAAGAAACCTCTCCTTTTAGACTCTCTTCAAACAAACCACGCTGCCAAGGGAGACTCTTCGATGTGCGGAAAGACTGGATTAAGTATACCAAAAAGACCAGAGTGGGACAAATGAAGTCAGTCTATTACCTTATATAAAATAAATCATCGTTCTTCATGAGTTAATAATTTATCATGGCATCAGGAATGAATCGAGAAACAGTCAAATACTGAAACGATGAAGTAGTTATTTCAAGTATATCGAGCTATGTACGTATATATACTGCAGATGTGAGTTCAAGACTAAACCCACTACATTAAAAACTTTTTCTATTGTGATAAAAGTATGAGAAAGATACTCCATGTAAATTTACCTATTCTGGAAATTCTTTAGCCGTGGTGCCTTATATCAAAGTATATATAGCAAATATGATAATAGAAACAAACACCACATAATCTTGAAAATCATAACAAATGAGGCATAGAATCTGAAATAAATTTAAATAAACTTGTACCTTAGCCAAGACACAATCACCGAGGTATCTAGGCAGAATAAAAGATAACATAGGTTAAAGACTCAAAGGGGGATCACAATGAGCATACCATCAAGACCAGACTTGAGGTAAGGCACAATAAAAGATGAATGGTTTAACTGCTCAAGGCAATTATCAAGAAATGTGGAGGGTTTTGATTATTTGTGCTGTAATTGTGAAAACAGACAATTACCTCATTATAATGAGGTGCCATTTCCAAGCGATCAGGTTTATTTATTTCTCTGGGGTCAACAAAAAGAAACATACATATAAATTACCAGACTTTTACGTTTGGATTTCAGATTCAATACCGTGTCAGGTAAGTGGCCATCTTTGATCTCACATTCAAAAAAGAATCCAGTTAATATGACTTTAACAAAAATAATTAGGTTATGATCAATAAATCTTAGAAGAAATCATAATATCAAGATACTAACAATTTAACTAAAAGCATGTATGACAATGTTTAATTATACATGGGTTACATACCTCTCAATCAGGGGTTTGAGAAAGAGAAGAGAACCTGCAAAATTAAAACACTAAAAAAATGTTGGAGAAGTTATAATACGGGTTCGTACCTCTCTAGGGGTTTGAGAAACAGAGGACAATCTGCAAAATTAAAACACAATAAAAAATGCAGAAGAATTTATAAACATAGGTTACTTATCTCTCTGAAGGTTTTGAGAAAAAGAAGATATGCAAAATCAAAAAAACGACTAATAAAATTAGGGTTTAAGGATATATATGATTAATTTAAAAACTATAATATAGGAATGGATATGTATAAAATACAAAATCAGTTTCTGTGTATTTTATTATAAGTAAATCTTTTCTAAAAACATGCATCTCTAAACTCTAAAGTCATTATTTTAAAATTGTGTGTTTTTAGAAGATATTAATAATAAATTTTTTATAACCAAACATAAATAGTTGGTTAGATTAGTTGGTGAAGTTATTGTTATCTGAATCTTGCATCTGAATGCTTAGACCAGGGTTCAAGCCTTGCTTTGAACAAAATTTTGAAATTTATTAAATTTTTATTAAAAATCCAATTATCAATCAGGAAAAAAAACCGAAAAAACTTACACTAAAATAGAAAAAAAAAATCCAAATTAAAAAAAATCCAGACCTTCAAAATGTGAATTTCAAAACGCAGTTTTCAAATCAGCGTTTCCAAAACGTGATTTTAAAAAAACTGCGATTTCAAAGTTAAATTTCGTGTAATTTGGAGATTTTCTAGGAAATTCTGAAATATTATTGGCTAAAAGATGTGACTGGGATATGACTGGATTAAAAAGTGTGGTTTCAAATCATAATTATACCTATATATAATATAATGATATATATATATATATATATATATATATATATATATATATATATATATATATATATATATATATATATATATATATATATATATATATATATATATATATATATATATATATATATATATATATATATATATATATATATATATATATATATATATATATATATATATATATATATATATATATATATATATATATATATATATATATATATATATATATATATATATATATATATATATATATATATATATATATATATATATATATATATATATATATATATATATATATATATATATATATATATATATATATATATATATATGATGTAATTTGATTACATGATTGTTTGATGATTATTTTAATACTTATACGAGGTATTTATACGACGTAGATTGTCACAAGAAACCCTAACTCTCCTAGTAAATCAATCAAAGCTATTCCTGTAGGAATTCTAGCTATTCCAGAACTAAACCAAGTTGTGGATATTTATAGTCCCAACAAAATGGTTGATATTCATAGAAATGTTGGTATTAGTTGATTATGATATTAAAAAAGAATTGGCGAGATTAAATCTGATATCGATGTCATGACGATCTTTCTTTATAGAGTGGAGTTTGAAAAAACCTTACCACCTAGAAAAGTGTCATCTGATTCGGTGTCACCCGATTCTTACATTTGAAATCGAAAGGGTGAATGTTGCACTTGAGGCTGTCATTGGACCCTTTACCCAAAAGCCTCATGCCACTATCACCTTTCCGAGAAGTCTAATTGAATGTGTGAGTCAATTCATACTAGTGACTCATTTGATAACTACTGTTGTAAGAGCTATAGGATTAGAAATTAAGTATAGTTCGTACCGAACTTTTATTGACCTTTTAAGGTCTAAGAATAAGGTTGAAATTATTAGAGAATGAGGTAGGATATCGAATTGAGTATAAGTTGATTGAAAATTTGAATGAAGTAAAATTTAACTCGTATGGAATATGAGAGTGTTAAGAGGAAGTCGTTAAGTTCTGTGATTGAATTATAAGGTTTTAAATGATTTTTGATTCGTGTTAACGGTTGTTCCTAGGCCATTGTCTAATGACGAGGATGCCCAGTGTCCAAGAAATAAATTGAAGAAATCTTCTTCTGAATAGGGACCGATGGATCTTCCGGGACATTTGGAACACCTAATGACTTTTGTAGATTAGTATTAATTGTGGTATCTTTTAAAATCCCTAACTTAACTGAGACATCAGTTGGTAGGATGAGTTTTTGGAATTGTATGACATGGCAACACGTAATGTGTTACGGTACAATTTTGACTTGTTTATGATTAATGAAAAGACTACCTTTGATTGCTAAATCCTACATGTATCGATGTTATCTATCTTTTATTGCTTCATTCTAATGTTCGCATTAGTGATGCAACCATTGTACAAGTACTCATCTTGATTTGAGTTACGTTGGGGGTTATTCTTTTTGAGTGCCATCGCGGTCACGAACCTCATGATTATTTTGATAAGTTCATTTCCTATTAGATTGTAGTTAGTTCTTGGTGAACAACTTTTCATGACTCCTTTGCAGATCACTCATTGTTTTTATAAGATAAAACAGTATCCTTGAGAAAAATTAAATTTTCATCACCATATGGATTATTTAAAGTGAGACTTATAAATAATAGTTATCAAGATAAAGTTGTTTATGAAACACTTTGGAAAACTTAATTGTTTCCATAACAAAAGAACATCTTTGTAAATTAATTTTGATTCTTATTCCACAATTAAGCATGAAATATATATTTTGAACATGATGACAAAGTTTTGACGAACAGAGTATTGCATCATTAATCCTAAAATTGTATATAGTTGCGCGCCTACATACAATTTGGAAGGGACCATGCAAGGCTGATTAGTAGTCACCATGAAATTATTAATAAACACTAAATTTTCTTTAAAAATTGAGAAAGATTAAAATTGTATGAGATCTGCAAGAAGTGCAAAAATAGGGAAATATTGTTAGAGACACCTACATATGTGCCCGTACCATTAATTATTCTGAGTCGAATTTACTCATCTGTGGATATTGTCTTATTTGACAATTGACAACTCTTTCTTGTCCAATTCTCCCGTGGTGAGATTCTTTGAAAAAAAAAGTATCTGATTACTGAGTATTGATACCCGACTGGATGTATCGACGTTCCTATCATTTCTTTTGATTAGGTTTCATTTAAATGACCTGGGTAATGATCCGAGGAGCTTTCGAATGCGTACTCAATTCATGAAAACATGGGATAGACTCATATTCGTTAATGTTTTCGTCTTTATCTGATTTGAAATTCTCTCGCATAAAATTATACGTTGACCTTACTCTTTTAATGTTAGTTAGGTCTCCAAATATCCTTGAATTTGTGAAAGATCATGAGTTTTTATTAGTCATTTGAGAAGTTCACATCTTATCAACGACAATAAAACTGAAAAGTTGGTAGTGCCAGTAGAATGGATTGATTGATTGTGACATGACGACATTGTCCTAATTGATAGGAACTCGAGTAGAATTCCCCTAAAAGATAAGATGTTGATGTGATACCCTAGAACCGAGGTCACTAAAATTACCCTAAATTACGCTTATTTTTGAAATTTTTAATAAATTTTAATTGCTATATATTTTAGTATTTTGGTTGAAACCGATGTTCGAGGTTATAATTTTGACGATTGACGATTTAAGAAGGACGATGACGAATACGATCCCGATGGATGCCCAAATTTCTATAATTATTGTCGTTTTATCGATATTGTAATTTTTCGAGAATTTTACTTACGGTTCGTGTTAAGTCGAGTCGGGTGAGTTTTATTGCTTTCCGGGTACATTTAAAGTGTCCTAAAAGTATTTTGGAGTGTTTGGGATGATTCCCGACTCCCGTAAAATTTTCTAAAATGACTAGTGAGTCAATCCCGTAAAGTTTTAGAGTCGTTTTTACTTGAGGCCAAAAGAAAGTTTAAATTGCACCTTTGGTCCCTCCTATTTCACAAAAAGGAAACAAACATACACACACATAACATTTCAAAGAAAAAAAATCAAACCCACCCTTTTGTTCTCTCTAGGCCAACGGCCAACATCACCAACACCACCACCACTTCAATTTTTCTTGGGTTTTGATTAATTCCAATCAAAGACCACTTCCTAAAACCCTTTAGTAAGTGTTAATCCATGGTTAATTCCAACATGCATTAACAAAAAATTTTCCAAAAATTAAAGATTTTTCAAAAGTTTAATTTGATGTTAATTGGGCATTTACATGTTTAATTCATGTTAGAACAATGCTAAAACACCAAACAAATCAACCAAAATCAATTTGGTTGATGGGTTTTGATCACCCAAACCCCACGGCTCAAAGGGGGGTGTTTGGGGATCATGGTGGTTAATGTTTTGATGTTTGATTTTGTGTTTAATCATATTTTTACATGTTTTTAGATGGGTATATTCATTTGCATGTTTGTTTTTATGATTTGGGTTTTATGAAGATATTGATTAATAGGGGATTAGGACTGAAAATGATGTTTGGGTATGCTTAGGAGTACTTAGGATGATGTCTAATGTTGGTAAATGGGTTTGAAAACGAGCGTTGGTATGATTTTGGTATAGGTAATTTTAGGCAGAAAGTTTGAGGTGTTTTCGTAAAAATTATTTTGAAAACAGGTCTTGTGATTAGGATAGAGTTGTAGAGCATCTTCTTAGCTTCGATTTGGTATAAGATAGAGCTTACGACTCCTAACGAGTCAAAAGTTACGACGTTTTGAAATTCGTGTACCGGGAGATGAAAACCGTCATAATCCGAAATTATGCTTGGTTTTAGGTCAAATCCCGGGAACTATAGGTTTAGTTTGGTAAATGGTCAAGGGTTGAATTTTGGTCTCAAACCTGAACATTTGAGTCTATTATAAGACTTAGGTGTCAAATGGGTCAATGGAGTATTTTAAACGGGTCAAATGAGTCCGACTTGGTCAAAGTACAATTTCAGTCCGAAAAACGTAGTTTTGGAAAAGTGTTGAATAACGAGTCGTAAAAGCGAAAACTTTTAATGGGATTAAATATGTGTTTTCTACAGGTCTTAAAGTATTTTTGAGAATTTTCTCAAATTTTATAAAAAGGGTTAAGTATAGTAAAACAGTCCGTACTTTTGGTAAGTATCGGCGAAAATGTGTAAAAATGAATAACGTTAATAATAAGGACAAATGGTATAAAACGAGTAACACTTGTTTGTTTTGTTTTGACGTGGATTTTAATTATCACAAGTGACTAATATGTATGTATTTTATACAGTACCATAAGGTTTATAAATGAGATTACTCATTACGCGTTATTTGGTTTGATAGGTGTTGATTTACCCGGGCATCCTTATCGTCGTCAGTAACCGTCACTCGAACTATCGACTACTTGTTATATAAGGTGTGAATTTATAGCATCGCTTATTATTATTTCAAACTGTTTTACCCGCGAGGGAAATGCATGCTAGTTTTCAAAATTAACATATGTCATGAATGATTGTTGGACCCGAATGTTGCCTTTGAAATTATGTTGAGTACCTAGTTGCAAAAGGCCCTAATTTCATGAACTATTAACTATTGTTTAGTCCTAGCGTGGATTAGAAATAGCCGCTTATAGAAAGTGATAGTACTATGGGGTTAACTACCCTATCCGAGACGAGGGCTAGTACGTTGATACCCCCTGCGGACGGATAATTTGTGATAAGAGATAAGGTATAATTGCAACTGATGCCTTAGTAGGGGCACTGGTTTCATCTGAATCACGCCGGTAATTATTACGCGGGTGATTGAGTTAACGGTTTAGTGTCATGAGCTTAAACACAATTGTCAGTACCTTGAATATAGATTGTTTGATCGACAAGTCTATGAATGATCGTGAATGGTTTTTATTTCACATATTTTCAAAATGAATTGTAAAACCTATGAATTCCACTCAACGTTTTCGTTGACCAAATTTAGCATATGTTTCAGGTAACCGCTGAAGTGTAGCATGGAGCGTGCATTGGATGGATGTTGTGTGTATGGCTTGGAGTCTACTTGTTTTTCCTCCCGTTATTACTTAAACATTTTTAACTTTATGTCATGGTGTTGTGAAAACTGTAACTTTTGGGGTTGAGATTCATGGGGACCGAAACGCAAAACTCTGTTGTATCATTTGGGGTTGGAAAACCGTAGACATGTAACTTTTCAACAATTTTTAATTTAAGTTTGAATTTGACGTCTCTTTGGAGTCGTTCGATATATCTTGTGTGAGATGATAACTGCCTAGCACACAAATGTTGTAGTTCCGCTGCGCATAGCATTTGGTGGGGTGTTAGAGATTGGTATCAGAGCCATAAGTTATAGAGAACTAGGTCGTTTTGAAAATTCCTAAACTATAACTTTTGGTGTCGTAAGAAATTGTCCAAGCGCACACAACTATCCTGCATGGCTCCGGTAAGGTTTATTTTTGTATTCATGGCATTGACGTATACTTTTGAGTTGAAGTATATATGTGGGTATTTATTACGTAGATATGGAATTAATATATGTAAACGTTGAAATTATACGTGGAATACCCGATACCGTAATTCTTGTATTACTTATGCATGAGCATCATATTATCGCATTTTGGGCATGTGTACCACCTTTGCATTGCTTTTGCATGCATGTATTTATAAATATTGCATAGTTATCTTACGTACCCTCCAAAATTCTCTGTTATTGCAGGAATGGCCGAGGTACCGCCTAATGGTAATGGAGACGATTATGTCGTAGGTCACGAAGGGGGACCGTTTCCTCCGAACCCGCCGGATAATGACAATGGATGGATCGCTCCAGAAGAAGCGGTAGAGCCGGGAAATGACAGTGACAAAAGTGACGTGGACAACTTCAGTATCAGTAGCGATGGTAGTGAGGATTCTGAGGAAGAGCCCGAGGAACCGGTGGATGATGGAATTCCCGAGAATGTTGTCGGTCAGACCGAACTTGATTTATTTCAATCTCCAAATTCGCCAAAGGGTTATGAAGTGCCTCCGACCGACCGATATGAGCAGCAACCCTTTCTTCGCCCGATGGAAAATTGTAAGGACTACTTGAGGACAGTGCCAGGGTTTGTTCGAGTAAGTAATGGGAGTGGTGCAGAATCCAGCAATTCATCTAAATCACAATCTATTCATGAGAATATCGCGAGGGTCTACTTTCCGAGACCAAGACACTACTGGGATCCCGAAGGTCGTTTGAGGAGGATGGATAGGTTGATGTATGAGCGGTTTGTGGTGGAGACCAGGGTAATTAAGAGGTTTGATAAGAATGAGAGGGAACACCAAAGATTATTGGCAAGAACTTCAAGAATTGAGTATGATGGAAATGCAAACAAGAGTGATATCAACACTCTGAGATCGATGATCGCGAACTTGAGCGCCAGTCTTGATCGAGTTAGGGAAGATCAAGCGAGATTGTCTAGGATGCAGAGTTGGGAGGATCGAGTGAGAGATCCTTGCCCCCAGATTGGAGAATTATGGACGACTTGGAAATGGAAGCTAATGACTTCATGATCCAGCCACCTGCCAGAGGTGTTTGTATCACTGTGGGAAATCATGTAGCGGTTGAGTGTGGGTCTACGTCAGGGACGAAGAAGGCGACTGAATGTGGGCCGAATGACAAAGGAAAGAGGAAGATGGATGAAGTGGACGAGGAAGATAGCGACGAGGAACCCGAGGAAGATGATGATGAACCGCCATCCACGAGGCCGTGTGGATCACCACATGCCTAGTTGCTTGTCTTGTATTTTATCTTTGATCGTTGTAATAGAACTGTTTTAGACTTTTGTATGATGGCATTGTGACGAAAAACATGAGGACTTAAGTTTTATGGTGAATGGTTTTAGTGGCAATACTTGTCACAATTTTGGTTGATTATCAATACAATCCATGTTTACCTTTCATGATCTGTGATATGTCTTTAATTTGATCTTTTGTGATGTGAATTGATGAATATTAGTAACTCTGTAGTGATGTGTCGTTGTATTTATATTATGTCTTGAAAGAGAAATCCATCTTAATCTTGATGTGTATACTTACATTGTTTTTCTATTTTCCCTGTCTTTGCAGAGAGGTGTATTTGATAACGCACCATGCCTCCAAAACTAACCGCCGACCGTGTGAACACGATGATTCAGGAAGCCATTGCGAATGCGCTAGAAGCAGATCGAGCAGGGAGGAACCCAGACCAGGGCAGAAATGTGGGGAGACAACAAGCCCCAAGAGAGTGTACTTACTCTAGTTTCATAAAATGTGGTCCCATGCAATTTCGTGGAACTGGTGGAGCTCTAGAACTCAGGAGATGGTTAGAAAAGGTCGAGAGTACTTTCGATATTAGTGGTTGTTCAGAAGCGAACAAGGTCAAGTTTGCGGCTGCTACTTTTCTTGACGACGCATTAAGTTGGTGGAACACCCAAGTAGCCACCGTTGGGTTAGCAGTAGCGAATGCAAGAACATTGTAAGACCCCAAAAATCTGGTAACAGGACAGGTAAGCACTGTAGGGTCCCACATCATGATAACAGCATACATGGCAATAAGGTAAATAAAAGACAGAGCAAATAAAATGACACACTTCACGAATTTCCTCAAAAGCTGCGGAATAAAGTTTTATAAATATGGTCCCAGATTTGCATAATATGACATCAACAAAAGTAACATAATTTTACCAACATACTCATAATAGTCTTAGTGCATAAAATTACATTTATTTGGCATGATTAACATGGCATAAGTAGTTTTTTCCAAAAGTTTCAACCAATAATGACATGGAATCGTCCAGTTGCCGGATCCCGCGGGCTCCCATCCTTAGCAAGATTAAGCATTAGCATTACCTGAGAAATAACATGTAAATATGTCAACATAAAGCTGAGTGAAATTCATAGGTTTAATAAGTGGTAATGTGAAATACAACCATTAGTTTATAAAATAGCAACAGGATATGATTTAGTACCGTTGTACAAATCATTTATATTTATTTATTGCAATAGCTCATGACACCGAAGCTTTAACATAAATGTTTTACCCCTAGTAAGTATCTAGTCAAAATACTTAGGTAATTAAATGTAAGTGCGTCAAGGTAATCGGGACGGGGATTGTTAATCCCGATGGATCCATCCACAACATTCGCGCTTGCAAAATGTGAATTAACGGTTCATGATGTAGGGGATTTTTGACTAAGGTACTAATGCAATAAGTAAATGTATAATCTGGGGAAAGAATACCGTTCTTGAATAGCATACTAAAAGTTTTGTATGATTGTATTCCACGCATGTTATTCTCACCCCGCAATTTGTAGCAAGTATATAAGAAAAGGGGCTATGAACTCACCTTTAGTAAGTAATCACAAGGTAAAAGGAGCTGAGCAAAAAGAAGTCTTCACGGACCTATGCAATGGTGACGCGTAATAAGAATGCGTTCAATGAAGCAATAACGTTTTAGAAGTGGCGGGACATAGTATGACTAGGTAACTTGCGTGCGATGGCGAGACCTAAGCTTAAGTTGAAATTTGACCCAACACCTTGAACCTACTGTAATGACCTAATATTAACCTTATTGATGGTCCAAGCATTTATATGTGGGTTTCGAACACGTTTAAGACTCGGTTTGTAAAACCAAAATAATGGACTGCATTCAGTTTTCTGAAAAAGGCTGTGAAGATTTGGTCATAACTAAAAATCTATAATAGCACAGAAAGTGGGGTTTCTTGACATGAGTAGGAAATTCTCTTACCTTTCTAAGTTGGGCAAGAACAAACCTGGAGCTATTACCAATCAACGGGAAATCCATTTTTAGTGACAGGCTATCAAAACATAAAGTTGAAATCGACACTTGAAGCCTACGGTAATTTGAGCATAAATCCTAACTGGTAAAGGATTTTGACACCATACCAAAAACAGAAGTTGTCTTATGATTTTACCTACTGTAAAAAGTTATAAAATCCTATATTCCCTCTTTTTACCCAAGACAAATTACCCACTTTTTAAGCCTACCACTCAGATTTGACTTAGTTTAGTAAAACGACCGCTCCGGGCTCATCCGGACACTTCCCGCTCCCAACCAACTCACCACATGTAAAGCACATCAGTGGGTATCAAATTTTCAAATAAAAACACAGTAATATTTTTAAGAAAAGTTTGCCATAACCTGTTTGTTTCTGTGATAATTTCCATACTACGAAAACGACTCCATTCGGCTACCTAACCACGAACACGCAACCCTTAAGCTATACCAAATCACCACGCAAGTGTCCTAAGTCCTAATATGTCCTAACTATTTATAATCTCAGTGGGTTTCACCCATGAGTTCAAAATCAATGACCAAAGTGAATCAAAAGTGCTAATAACATCAAAATCGAAACACTAGTTAGGATTATACCTTCACAACTAGTATGAATCAACCAAAACACGAACAATCTCGATTCTTTCTTCCTTGATCCTTAAATTTTCGTGGCCCTAGGTCATAATAACATACCCAAATAAAAATTTTATCCAACAAAATAAGGTTTTATGCATTGGAACAACAAAAACAAACATAGGATTTTACAAAAACATCATCAAATCATAAGATTTGATTATTTTTGACCTCAAGCAAAAACTTGATGCATGTTGTAATTAACACATGGGTATGAATAAGAATCAGAAATTAGACATGGGATTAGTATTAATTTACCTCAATTAAAAAAATTCAAAGGTTTTGGGGGGGGGGTGCTTGGTGTTTCGTCGGCCACAGGAGAAAGAAGGGAAGCATAGATTTTTTTTTTTTGGAAAAGATAGTATGTGTTTTTTTTTTTCAAGTGAAGGCTAAATTTGGGTCAAACAAAGTCAACTTGCGCTCCCTTGAGCCTAGAACAGCCGAAATACCCAAGAAAAAGACCAAAATTTTTGGTGTTAACTCTCGAAAATTTACGGGTTTAAATTACGTGTCGTTTCTGACTAAAACCGAGACTCGTTTATATTTAAAACGAAATTTCATTAAAATTACTCGTAAATACTCGTTTGGTCCGGATTTCACTAAGTTGGATCAGGGAATCAAGAATAATTAGAAATCACATAAAAATAAATTTTATCGCGACGTTCGGACCCGAAAACTCAGTCCGATAGCCGAAAACGTAAAAATGTAAAAGTTCACCATTGCGTCCGTAGTTGTTCAAGATATCGGTTTTCATTATTCTTGAGGCAAAGAGTCAATAATAAGTCATATAAAATGTGATAAAACCCCGTAGAAATTACAAATATCAAGTTTGGGCATTTCGCCAAATAATATCATAAATTAGCAAAATCCTTAGAATTTTATATTTAACTAAATTCCGAGGATGACACGTAATCACTGTAAAATAAATGGGGAATATGGTAAAAGTGTGAATAAGCACGCGTAACAAGTAAAAGAAAATTACCGAAATTCCGCGTTTCTCACAGGCTTCCCCCTAAAGGAACTCTGGTCCCTCAGAGTTTAACTGGAGGCAATAGGTGACGGAAAGAGATGAGGATACTGGACTTTAAAATGCTCTTCGCTTTCCCAAGTGAAATCGGTGCCACGACGCGAGTCCCAACGGACTTTAACAATCGAAAATCAACTACGCCTTAGCTTCTTGACTTGTCGGTCCACAATTTCGATCGGCTCTTCAACGAAGTACATTTTGTCGTCGACTTTGATTTCCTCTAACGGAATTTGAACGTCTGACTCGGTCAAACATTTCTTATGGTTGGAAATGTGGAACACGTTATGAATGCAACTTAGTTCTTGCGGTAATCTCAAACGATAAGCCACAGGGCCAATACGTTCGATAATTTCAAACTTGGATTAAAATAATGACCTTTCAGTACGGAGAAATATCAAAAGATAACATGAACACAAGAATTGCTTAAACGGACAAGGCACTCTAAAATGAGCCAAGATGGTTAATCAACAAGGAATCGCAAATCACGCAACTGTAAAGCATGACAATTTACTTATTTGAAAAATAGAAGGGAAATATAAATTACATATAGACACTTGGATTACAAGTTATCACAACTATTTGTCTAGGAATTGGTATTACTTTCAAATTTGGCTTAAGTATTTTCTTGATTAAAAGAAAATTTTACAAGGTTTAGTGATTTGAAATCAAACTATATATATTTAGTGAGTAACCAGTTGCTATATCTTTTCTTGATCAGGATTTTGAAGTAAAAGTAACTTAGTTCAAATAATTATTTCAATCAGCTTAAGAGCTTTGGATGATTGTATGTAATTGTTATAAAAACTCAGGTTTATCGCTACCATTAGAGAAAAATCAAATTTCTTAATTTTTTTTATATCATTGTTAGAAATTATAAATTAAATTGATAATTTAATTAGGTTGAAAGTAAAGTATGATACAATCAAATACTTTAAAAGATACAGCTTGACATCCTTTTAAACACTAGTTATAATTCTACCAAAGAGGATGTATAGATCTTATATTTAACTTGAAACAGGTATTTTGGTAATTTAAGCACTTGATAAAGTATGTAAAACGTTTTTAAAATCTAGAATAATTTATAGAAATCCATATAGGGTGTTTAATGTCTCAAATGGTAAACATGTGACATATCCGAGTTTTCAAAATGTGACAAGATAGAAAATGAGTATGAATCGAATAAGAATCAACAATTTGTATACGAGTAATAGTACGAGGGGATAAAACATAATTCGTATCAATTTTCTTAATGAACATGATAGGATAGATGCACCGATGATAAGAAAAATAAGAAATTAAGGATTTAGTAATGATTAATTCACGAGTGTGGTTGGCGTCACCGACGACGGCCCCTTTTTTTTAATTCTCGATGGTCGATACACGATCGAAAGAGAAAAGCCACACAATAAATTTTCGAATCAAAGAAAATTATTAAGAAGTCACTTGAGAGTAATTCTAGTAAAATGAACAACATTAGCAACGAGAAAGCGGAGTCAACACATGGTTCACACGAATGGATTTCAAGATAATAGAGTCTAACTCACATCATGACAAATACACGAAATCATCATTCACTTCCAGTCATAAATCACTAGTCGCGTCCGGAGATGTTTCGAAGGTCTACCAAGATAGATAGAGGAGGTAGATCGGTGCAGAAGCATAACAACGTTGAAACTTTCAAGTCTGGTATCAATGGTAAGAAATCAGACAAGTTGTAACGAAAACTATGTCATGAAGGAAGATGAGGTAACCGGCAAAACAAAGATCGTTGAATAAGGATATATGAGCTTGAGGCATGTACTTTGTTCAAGAAAAGATAAGGGATCATATGTGTATGCCGCGAACTGGTGCTACTCGCATATGATGTAGAAGTTTTCTAAACTTTAGTTTATCTAAATTTTCAGAAACACAAGTAAAAGTTCTTTGACAAGATATTTTAGGTGACTAATATTTGGCCTCGCATGGCTCCTTCTAAATTACACATACGTGATCAGGCCATGCATAATTTAAGACTAGCAATGCGATGCTCAGCTTCGTCAAACAGTATTACATATCATATGATTTAAAATATGTATACGGAATCAAAATAATTTATGAAACTTTTCGCTAGTACTAAATGGCTAGATGTTTAAATCAACAATTTTATTGTTACAAGAATTCTTTACGAGACCAATTGTTGAACAATTTGTGAAAATACATTGTAAAATTAATATTCATTAATTTATAAGGTAACATTCAAGTATTTAATAAGGCCCAAGTGGAACATTTTATAAAATGATTCGCAAACAAAACCAGTTTGTGTTTATAGAGCAACTTATAAAATAGCGAGTGGGTTACATGAGGGTAATAAAGAGTAGTTCAAGACAATCAATGAAATGGTTACAACTTGATAAGTTTCAAAAGGTTTAGTCAGAATCACCATGAAACACGTGTCAAGATGATAACGAATGATGTGAAAACAAGAACTTCAAACCTTGACCCAAATCAGTGGTGCAATAGAAAAAAAAATAAAATGAAATGACAAATGATTCATGTATAGAAGAAAGGATAAAGGAATCCATACGCGTGCAGATAGAGATCCGGCTGAAGAAGGGAAATAGTAATACTTTAAGAATTATCCGCGACCTAATACGTAAAAAGTAAACAAAAGTCAAAGTATGACCCGAGTATGACCCAATAATGAAAAGTTGCAAAAATACATGTAAGTTACTGGAATACAACAAAATATGGTCATACAAACTTGTTTCATCAAGCTATATAGCTTAGACTTCATTTTTATAAGTTTTGATTAACCGTAGAGAAAATAGTCAACCTTTGACTTTTCCGACTTGAGGCGAATTACTAATCATTAGACCTCAATTTTACTTCATTTATGATGTTAAACATCCTAAGAATCAGTATTTATCAACCCAAATCCATTCCATAAGGTTTAGGCTTGCTTAAGGGGCGTTTGGGTAATGAACTAGTCATTTACTTGCTTAATGAAAAAGTGCAGAAAACTCCTTTTCGTGAGGCTTAAAAATCCTATTTAGACTCTTGGAGAAATTGTACAAAAATTCAGAGAAGTAATATACATCATAAAGTTAATATCTTATGAACTTTAAGAAAAGTTTTGAAGTCTAGATACCTTTTTAAAAATAAAAACCAAAACGCATTATGTGCGAAAAAGTCAAACTTTACAGTCTGTATTTTACGTTTTTGAGGGTCAAATACTCACTTTAAAGCTTCCGTTTCTGTGTGGGTGACTAAAAACATCATTCCGGACAACTTTGTAGTTTTATCTGAAGGCTGAAAACACTTTTACGACACACTTATACCTATGACAGTAGCTATAAAATCAAAATTTTGTAACTTTTCAAATTGTTCAACAACACTCACTTATGTGTCAAAAACTTAAAGGTAGCTAACGGACACTAAATATTTGCATCAAAAGTCATCATTATATGTTTCTTAAATATTTTAAGTGATAAATCTTGGCTAAACACTCATTAACCATACCAAGCACGCTAAACCAAACGCTAGTTTAAGTCGGTTGCTCCCTATTAGACTAGTTTCTAAAATGCCCGCCATTTAATCGTTATGAAGAGATAGACGATGAATCTTAAGGTATTCTCATACCCAAAATTTCTAGCTATATGAATTTATCTCAGTTTTCGAAATGAAATAAAAATTCATCTTAGAGAAAAGTTAAAACTTTAGAAAATTGGTTATAAATTGGCGACCATCGTTTTAGTCATAAAATTCTATTGGTGATGGCTATTAACGCAAGGTCTGCGGCCAAACTTAAGTTATAAGTCCTACCAAGTCCTCATAACCTGCAATTTCAAGTTTAGGGGTTCTAAGGTGCTGTAAAACATTAAACAAGTCTGCACTTTCAGATTTGAGCTTAAATTCTTATTTCGGCCATAACTTCTTCGTTCAAATGAGTTATAACCCGAATTTTATATCAAAACGATCGTAAGGACAAACCTCATGACTACACACTTTAAAATCTCAGGTCATGATATTTTAAATGGTCTAAAACTTAGACCCAAAATCTGGACAGCAAGTGTGTTCATATGCAGAAAGTTACCACATAAAAATAAAAAAATAAATCAGCCATAACTTTCTCATTTTAAAGAGATAGAAAGCGAATTTTATACCGAAACGAACCTTGTGACATTACCTTTCAACCTAGATCTTAAAAACTCAGTTTAGGAAAAGTTTAAATTGCCGAAATAAAAACCAAACCTGCTGACCTAAAATGGTCACATCGAAACACCTCTAAACATCAATTTCTACAACATAACGTAGCTTTCTATGTATCATAATACCATCCTAATGTCATACCATTAATCAAAGTCGTCCTAAGAAAATCAAAAACAGAAAACCCATCAATGAAAATAAGGATTAAAATGAAATTGGATCAAGATAAGAAATCTTACAATAGAGGTGGAAATTTATAAAGGAGATTATCAATGAAATAATATTTAATCGATATACGAGTGTCGTGTAAGACGGTGACGTAAAGGTCAATCAAGGTTACGAAAACCCATGATATTATTCAACACGGACTCAAGGAATGCTTCGAGATGTGTGACTTACACGATGTCCTTTAGTCTTTTTCGGGGACACACGGAGCCAAAGCTCTATAGCTAGACATCTAATCACGAAAGGTTGGAAAACAAACTGGATATCTAAATATATATACTAAATAGTTAAACAATGAAGGTAGCACAACGGTAGTAATATGAAAATCAGGATTTTCATCGAGAGCGGAACTTATTAAATCCCGAGAAATGGTATCACGATAATACACACAACATGTAACAGTGAGTCAAGAAAAACATACGGTTCAAACGAACAAGTATATGAGGCCAGTCGTATCACGCATAAACAAGATAGCAATAGTACTCAGAAAAGTGAGTATGAAAATTCGGCAGCATACGCGTTTCGAATACAAGTATGAAATGTGATAACAATTAAAATCATGGTAACAAGATCAAGTTTACATGAACAAGAATTCAAGAAATACAGTAAGGGTAGATGTAATCACTGTAATATCTAATGATAATTCATTGAGCACAAAGACTTTGAAAAGAGATAGGTAGTAGTAATTATTATCATTAGGATAAGGTAATATTCCAAAATGTATTCAAGAGATGAATACTACAACGATAATTAAAAGTAAATAATAAGGATTAGAGAGTTACCCGCGCGGATACCGAACATCTTGGCAGATTCCATGTTTGACACTAAGACTCATAGGATTTTCTTGAAAAAAAAATATGGGTCATAGATTAAGTTTAAAACGACTCAATTCACTATGACCATGGCTCTGGTACCAATCTGTAAGACCCCAAAAATCTGGTAACGGGACAGGTAAGCACTGTAGGGTCCCACATCATGATAACAGCATACATGGCAATAAGGTAAATAAAAGAAAGAGCAAATAAAATGACACACTTCACGAATTTCCTCAAAAGCTGCGGAATAAAGTTTTATAAATATGGTCCCAGATTTGCATAATATGACATCAACAAAAGTAACATAATTTTACCAACATACTCATAATAGTCTTAGTGCATAAAAGTACATTTATTTGGCATGATTAACATGGCATAAGTAGTTTTTTCCAAAAGTTTCAACCAATAATGACATGGAATCGTCCAGTTGCCGGATCCCGCGGGCTCCCATCCTTAGCAAGATTAAGCATTAGCATTACCTGAGAAATAACATGTAAATATGTCAACATAAAGCTGAGTGAAATTCATAGGTTTAATAAGTGGTAATGTGAAATACAACCATTAGTTTATAAAATAGCAACAGGATATGATTTAGTACCGTCGTACAAAATCATTTATATTTATTTATTGCAATAGCTCATGACACCGAAGCTTTAACATAAATGTTTTACCCCTAGTAAGTATCTTGTCAAAATACTTAGGTAATTAAATGTAAGTGCGTCAAGGTAATCGGGACGAGGATTGTTAATCCCGATGGATCCATCCACAACATTCGCGCTTGCAAAATGTGAATTAACGGTTCATGATGTAGGGGCTTTTTGACTAAGGTACTAATGCAATAAGTAAATGTATAATCTGGGGAAATCATACCGTTCTTGAATAGCATACTAAAAGTTTTGTATGATTGTATTCCACGCATGTTATTCTCACCCCGCAATTTGTAGCAAGTATATAAGAAAAGGGGCTATGAACTCACCTTTAGTAAGTAATCACAAGGTAAAAGGAGCTGAGCAAAAAGAAGTCTTCACGGACCTATGCAATGGTGACGCGTAATAAGAATGCGTTCAATGAAGCAATAACGTTTTAGAAGTGGCGGGACATAGTATGACTAGGTAACTTGCGTGCGATGGCGAGACCTAAGCTTAAGTTGAAATTTGACCCAACACCTTGAACCTACTGTAATGACCTAATATTAACCTTATTTGATGGTCCAAGCATTTATATGTGGGTTTCGAACACGTTTAAGACTCGGTTTGTAAAACCAAAATAATGGACTGCATTCAGTTTTCTGAAAAAGGCTGTGAAGATTTGGTCATAACTAAAAATCTATAATAGCACATGTTGATGCAAAAGTTGGTTGATCCTTGCTAGACCCGAATTAGGCTTAATTCGGGTTGGCTGGGTACCGGCTCCTGCACCAAGTGAATCTTCTGGTTGGGATCCTGCACACTAAACAACACGCGTTAAGCTTCCCGTGGGAGGGTTTCCCACGATTAGACTCCGGCGTGAGAGTAAGTAATCGATTTAGGGTTATATGTGAGTTTAGAGTGAATTGTGATACCTTTGTGGAACCCTTGGGGGTTCCTTTTATAGGCAGTGAAACCCCAGTGGGCTTTCACTGATCCTTCGGCCCCAAGGAAGAGATAAGCACCAGAATTAGAATGATTGTTATCTTCTAATTCTGGCAATGAATATCTCTTCGTTTTAGGATTAAGATATGCCCAGACAGAATATTATTCTGTCTGATCTTATGTCGGCCGCCTTGGGCCGTGGGCCGCACACATGTGCGAGCACTGTTCACTCAAGCCCATAAGCCTGAGTGATATTTATCCACCCATCTGTGATGGGCCGGATACGGGTAGTACCCGTGGGCCGGGCTCATGACCCGGTTTGGGGACTATACGTCATCATGTCCCCCCAGTCTAGTTGTTACAGCCGTAGGCGTAACCTCTAGACTATCAAGCTGCCCTCCGGTCATACCAAGAAAGGCCTAGGAAATGATAATGGAAATTTTGTTCCGGCCGCACGTGGCAACCGGTCGTATGAATATCCCTTAATGAATACTACCGCAGCCGCGCGCAATGGCCGAGACAAATTAAATGCAACATTTAATATGGTCTTACGTAAGAGCCGCATAACCCGACAAGAATCCAGTCGCATTAATGATATGCAACAATCCAGTCGTATATCTGCAAAAAGTGCATGATTACTGACCAGCCTCGAGCCACACGAAACTGTTTAAGAAATGACCCGTGGGTCCCCTACTGACGTTACAGAAATGTCAGAAATCCTATCCATTGGATAGGAAATGTGACTGACACGTGTCAAGAATCCATGGCACCTCGGAAACCGAGGCCACCCTATATAAGGGTGAGCATGCGTGTATGTTACACACACAACTCATTCATTCCTCCGCCATTGTCAATCTTCAAGCTTTTCCTTCACAACTTTTGCCTTCTTTTCCACGGACATCCATCACCGCAGGTTAGATCACCACGCCCTTAAAAACGTTTTCATAAATTATGGTTAAGGATAACCCCCTCATCACGGACGTCCTGAATGTGATGTCGGGAGAGAAATACCTCGACTTTCTGTCGAAGTACTATGTGCCTGAAAGCGTACACCCCACCTTTCCAGGTGATGGTGAAGCTATTACGGACGCACCGGCGGGGAAAATAGGCATATACACACGCCTATTTGACTCAGCCAACTACCGTATTCCGCTATCGAAGTTCTTAGTAGATCTTCTCCTGTACTATGACTTTCATATCACCCAGCTCCACTGTATAGGGGCGTGTAAAATCAACCAGTTTGAGATTACATGCCACACCTGTAGGGTAACCCCCACCGTTAACCTTTTTAGGGCCTTCTACTTTCCCCAGTTGGTGAACGGGTGGTTGTCGTTCAAGAAACGTCCCGGCAATGCCCCGATGACATATAGGAAACCCCTTGACTCCCTGAAGAATTGGTACGACCATTACTTCTTTGTAGATGAGAAGGTATTCCCCACCCCCTTTGTACTTAAAACCAAAGCCCCAAGAGATTATCCGCCCAAGCCTAAAGATTATAGTAGTCGGGACCTGAAAATACTAGATACCCATCGCACGGAATTTCATAGAGGGTTGCCGGAGAACTTTCTGTGCTTGGTAGGAATAAGCCGTCGTTACTTTGGGAGGGATGACTTGTATCCGTGCTTCTTAACGGAGCAGGGCGAGGGTAGGTTATATATATACCTTGTATATCCAATCTGTCGCGTATATTTAAAATGTTACTAACCCACATACTTCTTCAATCATTTGCAGAGATGAACCTTCACGGATTGATTCGCCAAGGCGACCCCATGAAGGTGAGGGAAGGATTCCGGCCGTTGAAGCCGAATGAGCTCCCTTTGCTGGAAGCTTTGGCCGACCGTACTATTCCATTGGAGGAGACAACCGAACCCAGGTCGGACGAGGAGGAACCTGTTATTGAAAAATCCCCATTGGATTTTAATAACGAAGATGGTGACGACCCCTTGCTGGAGGGAGGCACCATTAACCAGGAGGAGGAGCGCGACCTGAATGAAGACACTACGCAAGCTTCCGGATCCTCCACACGTACTTCAAAAAAGAGGAAGACAACCAGGCGTGTGGCAAAAAAGATTGGGGAGGATGCCGGAGTTGCGAATGCTCCTCCCAAGAAGTTGCGACAAGACCATCCTCAATATCAGGGGGATGGCAACACCATATCTGGTCAGGCCGACCCTACCCCGACCATGGAAGGGCCAGTTCTTCGTGTCGCTCCCGTGAGCGCCGTAGCCCCTACCGGCCCAGATCCTGCTACTGGCACCTCGTAAGTACCCATCACGACTATGATTTGTATCCTCGCATAATATATGTAGACTAAAAAATTTGTCTTGTTGTTTTAATCACAGGGTAAATCCGGCGGTCGCAACTCAAGGAGAAGAGGTGGGGAGAAATCCATCCCCCGCGGTTACTAACAATCCTCCTTCCCCCACCCATGCCAAGGAACCGTGCCGCGAGGGGCCAGAGGAGAGCTTGCGTCTAGCTTGGAACCTATCAAGCTTGACACGGCTGGAAGCCGAATCAGAGTGCTCGGAATTCATTGAACACATCACTCCGCCCGTCCTCGCACAGGATTTGGATGAGCTGGACCATGAGGCCTTAATCGAACAGTTTGATATGTCATCTGCACATCAGGTGACGGTGGGTGCCGCGCTGAGACGCAGACTGATCAAGGCCCTCACCAATGTGAGCCGTGCCGACAAAAGGATCGCCCGCCGGGAGGCTTTGGTCGTGAAGAGCGAGAAGACCATCACGTCCTTGCAAACGGCGTTATTGACTGCTGAGGCAACGGTGAAGGAGCAGGCACTCCATGCCGAGACAAGAGAGAAGCGCATCGCTGAATTGGAGGCCCTTGTAGCCGCATCAAATGAGAAGGTAATCTTCCAAACATGTTGCTCATATATTCCTACTCCTTGTGTGTATGTAGCTCAAAAATATATTCGTACACTAACTCCCAATCTTATACGCAGGTGTCTGCGGCTGAGGCGGCTACCAAGGCGGTGACCGTGCAATCCTTCAGCATTGCTCAGGAGCGCGACGCACTGAAGGAGGAATTGAAGCAGGCTCAAAGCAACCTTGAAAATCAAGTTGTCGCTGCTGATGAAGAGTTGAGCAGGGTGGTCGCCAGCTGTGTGGAGAGAGTATGCCCCCCCTACTGAGCGCGACAGCTGGTCGTAGGTGGATTATCGGGCAAGGGCTGCGGCTTGCCGTAAGCGGGGCCCTTAATGCTCCACACCTATTGCAAGCCTTTGCTGGGGTCGTATCTGATGGGATCGACCGTGGTAGGCATGAAGGCATGATCCAAGCTGCGGAAATGATCACCAAAGGTGAGGATATCACCCGGCATCCGTATCACAACCTCTCCGCAGCGGGGAAGATGACTGCGTCCATGGACGCCTTGGCAAACCTTCAACACCCTCTTCTGGACGAGCTTGAAGCCCTGAAAGACGCTCCCAATGAAACAATAATGTCTCGGCTGAGTGCTAACCCAACCCCTTTGACGCTGGCTACTTATGACTGCATATCCAAAGCTGTGTCAGGTGAGAAGCCGCTTGGTGAAGCTTTAGACACTCTTGCCGTCAAAGTTCAGGACGGGAAAGATGCTCGCGGGGAGGCTCTTCGTGCTTTGATTGAGGAAGGAAAGAAGGACATAGAAGAATTCCTCCCCCCCATGTAACTTGTATGTTTGTAAACATTTGTATTTATATTTGTCCGTGTATGTACACGGCTAAGACATGCATGTAATAACTTGTCTTTTTATTTTAGAAGTCCGTGACAACCACGGCCATTTTGTTTGTTAATTTTGAAACTTGTGTATCTCATTGCAATCCAATGCCGCGTGACATATCACGTCTTACATACAAGTCTAATTTACTAGACATGCGACGTGCGTCTTTACTATGCGGAGCACCGTATGGCTATAGCATATGAAACTTACCCCAACGTCTTGTGAGTAAGGTGTCTAGTAAGGATACGTGATCCGTGCGGCTGGGGTTGCATCCCTCTTACGCGGCAAGTTGAATTAGTAGGTTCACTTAATCCTCTTACCCCACCTGGAGGCGTATGGTACATGTACGGTATTTTGAGAGAATGCATACGAAAGAAACATGGCATATTATAACACAAGTAAAATTCATACGGTTAACAAAGAATCTAACAAAGAGAAAAATAATTTGCACGAAACAGGCCGTGGAGCTAGCTAGGCACCACGGCATTTTATTAGAACGTTTACATTTTTGTTTGAATAATGACGACAAGTCCTAAAAAAAGTCCATAAAGGAAACTTAAACAAACATAAGAAAAACAGATAAGACAAATAACCCGCATGGCTCTTTATTAAGACCGCCTATAGCGAAGTATCCATGCGGGAGCCGTAGCTTTCAAAGATAGCACCTTTTTAAATTGGCGATGTTCCATGTGCGCTCTAGGTCGCGGCCATCCATATCGCGTAACTTGTACGCGCCTCGTCCCAAGGTTTCGGTGACTTCATACGGTCCTTCCCATTTAGGGCCCAGTTTTCCTGTATTTTCCACTCGACTTGCTTCGTTAGCACGATAGACGTAGTCTCCCGGTCGAAAAGAAACACCCTTGACCTTGGCGTCGTAATAAGCCTTCATCTTAGCCTTGGACTTAGCTTCATTGATGGCTGCTATTTCCCTTTTTTCTTCCAACAGATCTAGGTTGATTCGCAGTTGTTCATCGTTTGTGACGGCATTAACCTCCGCCGTGCGGATGGTAGGCATCCCTATTTCTGCTGGTATAACGGCTTCAGTGCCGTAAGCCAATGCAAACGGAGTATCTCCGTTGGCTGTTTTTATCATGGTTCTATGTGCCCATAGTACGTGTGACAACTCATCAACCCATTTGCCCTGTCGCTCATCCAGCCGTGCCTTGATTCCATTTCCCAAGCTCCTATTTGCTCGTTCAACAAGGCCGTTCGTTTGTGGATGTTTAACAGATGCGAAGCGCCGTTTGATGTTCAACGATGCACACCAGTCTTTGAATGGGTTGTCCGTGAACTGCTTGCCGTTGTCCGATATAATTTCTCCTGGTAGACCGAAACGGCATACGATGTGTTCCCACACAAACTTCTTGACCTGCTTACCCGTGATAGATTTTACTGCCTTGGCTTCTATCCATCGTGTAAAGTAATCCATTGCAACAATCAAGAATTTAACCCCTCCCGCAGCTACAGGAAATGGTCCTGCAATGTCAATTCCCCACTTGTAAAATGGCCACGGGGACGTGATAGGTGTAAGCTCCTGCTGCGGGTGCCGCGGTACTGGCCTATGCACTTGGCAATCATTGCACCTACGAATCATGTCGCGCGCGTCTCTGTGCATAGTGGGCCAATAGTATCCTGTTCGTAAGGCTCGAGCTACCACGGATCGTGGGCCTGCATGCATGCCGCACAACCCTTCGTGTATGTCACTGATCACGTAGGCCGCCTGGCGTGGTCCAACACACCGCAGCCACGGCTGCAAGAAAGAGCGTTTGTAAAGGATGCCTTCCCGGAGTTCGAAATGTTGTGACTTCCTTTTAACGCGCCTTGCTGCTTTTTCCTCGTCTGGAAGGGTTTCATTAGTCAAATAGTTGATGATTGGGGTCATCCACGTAGGTCCCTCCTCTTCAACTATAGCAGTCACTTCCCCTTCCGTGATAGACTTTTCCTTGAGTATTTCCACCAAAACCTGTTTAGACAAGTGGGCGAAGCTCGTGGATGCGATCTTACTGAGAGCGTCCGCTTTCTTGTTCTCGCCCCTCGGCACCTGCTTGATGGAAAACTTACTGAAAGTCGCGATTAACGTCTTGACTTTTTCCAAATACCTGACCATGTTGTCCTCCTTAGCCACATACCCGCCTAGAATATGGTTCGCGACAAGCCGTGAGTCCACGTAGGCCTCAAGGTTGCGGACTCCCATTCTAGCGGCGATTTTTAAACCCGCAATTAATGCTTCATATTCCGCTTCGTTATTGGTGGCCGTGAACTCGAAACGGAGGGCGTACGTGAATTCCATTCCTTCTGGGTTTGTGAGGATGAGGCCTGCCCCAGACCCGTCTGTGCATGAGGATCCGTCCGTGAATAGCACCCAAGGTTCCGCTGGGACCTCCTCTTGCTTAATGATTGGTTCTTCCTCATCCGGCTTCTCGATCAGGAAATCTGCCAAGATCTGGCCTTTAACAGCCGTCCTTGGCCTGTAAGATATATTATGCCCTCCCAATAGGATGCTCCACTTCTCTAGTCTCCCTGCCACGTCTGGTTTAGATATAACCTGCTTAATTGGCTGATCCGTGATCACAACAATCGGGTGCGCCTGAAAGTACCGGCGCAACCGCTTTGTGGCAAATACTAGTGCTAGTACCAATTTTTCCATGGGGGAATAATTCAGCTCCGCCCCTTGTAATGTTCTACTTATAAAGTAGACCGGGGTCTGTATTGTGTCTCTATCCGTCATCAGTACCGCGCTTATTGCGCCGTGAGTAGCTGAGAGATACATAACGAGTTCCTCCTTTGGCCGTGGAGCTACCAACATGGGGAGAGATGCTAGATGCTGCTTGAGTTGGTGATGAGATGGCATTTATACATGATCTCATCGTTCTTTTCGGGCTTTAAATGCATAAAAATGTCATAAAATACCATATATATGCTTGTGTTTGTTTACTTGTGTATCTTAGGTATGGATATCGTGAAAAAGACAAAAGATCACAAGATACAAGGAAAAAACGGACACGAGAAACGAAGCCGTACAAAGAACCGGGCCCTAATCATGGAATTTTCATCAAATACCCTTGAAGACTTGAAGACAAACAAGATTGATCCTGCAAGAATGAAGAAATGACACTTAAAACCCTTGTATATTAATAATTACAAGTTTGGTCCCTTAAGTTTGTCAAAATTACAAAAAGGTCCTTCAACTTTGAAGAAATGGCAAGAATAGTCCCTCAACAATTTCAAATTGCCAATTATGGTCCCTCATGAAGTGAAAGACACATTGAAGACCTTTGAAGATCAACTTTGTCCAAGAACAGCCCTTGAAATATTCAAAAATGGCAAAATAAACCCTTGAAACCTTTTTTTCAAAGTTTGGTGCCAAAATTGCCAAACCTTGGAAGTTGATAAAGCTTAATGGGGCGCTGACAGGTTTTGAAAGTGAAAAGACAAAAGAAAGAAAGGTTAAGGACTGAAGTTGCCAAAAATGAAACATTCAAACCAGAATTGCGCCAAACACATGTGTTTCCCCCATTTTCGGATCTAAATAGTTACTGTTCATCTTTTTTACAACCCAGATTTTACCCCCACTTAAACTTGGGTAAAATCCAATTCACTTAGCACACGCTTAATTCACACACGCAGGAACTAATCCCACACACCCAATACCCAATCCCACGCGTGTGTACCAAACCCCCAATTCCCCATCCACCAATAGGAGCATTCCTTTGGCTCCAAGGCACATGACGTGTCCCCAATCAATGGACATGATGCAATGCTTCATCACAACGCAAAAATGAATGGATGAGATCAAAAAGGACAGCAAATTCGTCTAGAAGCCTTTAAGGGCAATTTAGAGATTTTCTACTGTTAGGGTTTGTGTTTTTAGTCTTCTAGGCTCTTCTATAGAGTAGTATAAATAGAGGCTCCAGTATGTGGATGACCCTTGTTCCAGTTTCAAGCTTTTCTCACTTGTAATTCCTTTTTAGAAAAATAAAAGTTTGGTTTTTGATATATTCAAGTATAATTCCTTTTTATTGTTTTTAAAAGTTGTGTGTAGTGTTGAGGCTTGATTCTGAGTTCCACTTTGTTATATGGTTAAGCAACTTTGATTTTCAAAGTTGTTTAAGGTTTCTGAAACTTGGAAGATTTTTGGTAAGAAATCTGTCCAAGGTTTTTGATGTTAAGAAGTTGGTTTGGTTTGCTGAATTAGTGTCTAGAAAACGTTTTAAGAAGATTAAAAAGGTTTTGGAAGGTTTTAAAAAGAAAGAAAAAAAAAATCAGAAAATATATTATTGCTTGTTTTTGTGTTTTCTTCCTTTGTTTTGATTTGAGCAGGATCAAAGGGTGTTGTTGATTAAGTCTGCATGCACCCGGGTGCATAAGGAGGTGGTTAAGCAACCACTAGGACCCTTGGATGTAAGGGTCCTAAGGTAAAATCCCTTTTCCTTGTTAAAAATTTCAGAAAAGTGGTGGTTTGGAGTGAAATGCATGATTATGTGATTTTTGTTGTTATAGCTGTTGGATTTGTGTTTATTGGAGTGGATATGCATGTTATGAAGTGTTAGAACCAGTTTGGTTAGGTTTTACAAGGTTTTGGTTTATTAAAACGTTTTTAAAATTTTTAAAAGGGTGTTTGGCTACAAGGATTAGCAGGGCAAGGGTTTTGATTCATGCTTTGTAAAAGTGTTAAAAGGATTGATAAGTATTAGGATAGGATGTTAGTTAGTGGTAAGTGAGTTTGGAACAAGATTTGAGTGGTTTGTATGCTTGAAATAGGAAAAGAGTTGCTAGAAATTTGCTTAGCCATAATCTGCTCATTTCTCTTGAATTTTTGGTACTTGAATCCTGCTGTCTGCTTAGATTTAGGGTGTTTCAGGTTTGCAGTCTGCTTGTGCATCATTGTGTGGAGTTGTGTGATTAATTTGGGTCTTGGAAGTTCATTGAGGTGCTTGGAATCTGCTTAACAGTCCATTAGACCCTAGGTTTTGCATCAGAAACTGGTTATAGCTTGTGCAGGCCTTGGTTTTGATCTTTTGGTTTGTTATTTTGATTGCTAGGTGCTCATTCTTGTTTGTCATTGACTCCTTGAGCTTCAATTAGCTCAAGGGTGCCCCTGTCCAACAAATCCAACACCAAAATTGCACTTGCCAAGCCCTCTTGGCTCAAAAAGTGCACAAGTGTGCATACTCACACTTGTTCATCAGTTTTCAAAGTAAACTGGACGTTTTTGATCTTCAAAACTTGGACTTAATCTAGCTAAAAAAGGGAACTGAATTGTGTTATTGAGCTTTACAAGTGTCACTGATTGGTTTGAAAAAGCTAAAAAGAAAAAAAAAATATAAACACAAAAAGGACGTGGCCAGGACTCGAACCTGCGCCACTCCTCTCACACACATAACACTTAACCGTTGCGCCCTTGGGTCTTTTACTGACTAAGGGTGCAAAGGTTATTAACTTAACCAATTTTTCACTTTGTAAGCTTATTTAAAGCCGTGGCTTATTTAGCTTATTTTCAGCTTATTTGATATTCGTTTTTGCTTATTTTGAATTTTCCTAGGATAATATTAGCATTAGAGATTTTTCTAGCTTATTTTTATAATTTTCCTTTTATTTATTTATTTATTAGAATTTATTTAATAGACGTTTTTTATTAATTCAATAAAAAATACCAAAAAGATTTTAAATTTTTAGGAAAAATATTTTTAGGTTTTAAAATATATATCTTGAGGTTTACATCTTATTTTGGTTTTATAAACTTTAATTTTTAATTTTATATTATTTTAAGGTTTTTTATAAACTTTAAAGATTTTTATAAAATTATTAAAAAAGGTTTAGGAGCTCTAATCTGTGTTTTTCTCTTAGTTATATTATTTAGGATTTTTAGAAATTTTTTAGAATAAATTTTAGAAACTTTTTATTTTTAGTATTATTTTAATATTATTTTAATATTAATTTTTCAAAATTTTATTTTTCTTTCTTTTTCATTTTTCCTAGGTTCTTTGTCATTAATTAGGACCTTTTCCATTTTTAGAATATTTTCTAGCTTTTAGATTTATTGTTATAATTATTTTAAGTTTAATTAGTTTTTAATCATTTTTAATCATTTTTAGAGTTTTAAAAATAGTTTTAATAGGTTTTAATTTTTAGAAAATTACTTTTTAGTCTTCTAATATTATAAGTTAAGTGATTATTCAATAAAATCATATTTTAGACATTTGAATTAGTTAAATTTAATTTTAGGGCTTTAATTAGCATTTAAAATTAATTATTTAATTAATAAAAGGTTTTAAAATATCTTTGTTGGATTTTTATCTTTATTTATATTATTTTAGACTTCTTTTTAGTCTTTTTAATTATTAATTTTGTTTTTGGTTTTAGATAATTTTTAATTTGAGTAGTTTTTCACGGTTTTACGTCTTTTTCGTCGTAGTTTAATTTTAACGTAACCGTCTTTCATCCTCTCATCCTCATTCTTCTCAATATTAATCTCAAATACATACAAGTTAATTCACAACACCATACCTCCTTGGGAAACGAATCTTTCATCTCTTTTAAGTGATTGGGTCATTAGTGTTGATTTTTCCTAAAATCATCACTCGATACTTTCCGCTATTTACGCTCTTTTCCTAAAGAGTAGTAAAACCTCTACAATCAATTTTTGGCGCCGCTGCCGGGGAGGTGTGTTGTGCTTTAATTTGGAAACTTTTGTTTTTGATATTATCCAAAAATAGTATTTGTGTTAAGTGGAACTCCCTTAACACGTATTATCGGTTTTCTTGGTTTTTCTTTGTGAATATTATTAATATATTGTATTAAGTATCACAATCAATATACAATATCTCCAAAAGTGTGAAAATACAACCTTAATTGGGATTTGATCTCCTAATTATTGTATTCGAATCTCAAACAAAAAGAAAAGGAAAAAATAGATAAATACTTTCGAGAAGCTCGATTTTGAAAGATACAAACTATAAGGTGGGTATAAGGCGGGTATTATAAAATATACCCTAAGGAAAAAGGCTCTTAAGTGCTTCGCGCCGCCTCGTTTCCCCGCTTGCTTGTGAGTATTTTGACATTGAAAGCTAATCGAGAGTTTTGCCGCCCAAAGTATTAATACGTATACTATATTTGCTTGGTTTTCTTTGTGATTAAACCCTCGTGAACAAATTGGTTTTCACCAAAGTTCTAAAGTCATTCGAAGGCGTTCACTCCACGTGATCGTTTTCATTCCTTTGAGGCTTCTTTAATCAAGAGTTTGATTCGAGGAGAGATTTTGTAGATTGTTGTCTACGAAGATACACCAAAATCCAAAAAAATTAAATATCATCAAAAACACAAAAAAATTGAAAATCCACAAAACAACCAAAAAGAATCTTCTTTGCTCACCTCCCATTCTTCGTGAAGTTTATGATCACTCGTAATCAAGCAAAACGAGCTCGTAAACGTCTTCAAAAGCAAGCAAATCAAGGATCGTTGATTGTTGAAGAACCTCCAATTGTTGAACCTATTGTAGAACAAGAAGTCGTAATGGCTAATCGTACTATGATGGAGTTGCTACAAGCACCCACCGAGGGTTTTGGAGAGGCCATTGTTATTCCCGCCATCCTTGCGGAGAATTTCGAGATTAAGACGGGTTTAATGTCGATGTTACAAGGAAACAAGTTTCGAGGTCACGAGAAAGACAACCCGCATTACCATATTAGGAATTTCAACCGTCTCACCGCTACTAGCAAATTCAAAGATGTTCCACATGACGCCATTAAGATGATGTTGTTTCCATATTCGTTGGATGGACCCGCAAAAATTTGGCTCGAGAAAGAACCGCCAAATTCGATTTTGACATGGGCCGATCTCGTTTCTAAGTTTGTGAACAAGTTTTTTCCACCATCGAAAACAACACACTTAAAAAATGAAATTTCACGATTTGTGCAACGTAACAATGAAAGATTTTCAATGGCATGGGAACGATTTAAGGAGATGTTACATGAATGTCCTCACCATGATTTTTCGGAATTGCATCAAATTGATACTTTTTATAATGGGCTTAATGATCATGAACGAGATTATTTGAATGCCGCCGCGGGTGGTAATTTTTTGTGTAAGACGACAAATGAGGCTTTACAAATCATTGAAAATCGATCTAAGGTTTATAGCCCTCGTAACACACCGAGTGTTGCCAATATGGGTTCGTCATCTTCGTCACAATCGTCTCGTAGCATTAACGCCTTACATGATGAAGCTAATGAGGAAAATCGGTTTTTTGATAGATTTGCTAATCTAATGTCCCATTGGAAGGCTCAAGAAGCTTCCAATTCCGCTTCGGTTAAAGCGGTTGCTAAGAGTTGTTTATCGTGTGGAGGAGCTCATGATCTTTCCGAGTGCATTACCGCGGATGGTAACACTTCGAGTGCTTATGTAGCAACGGGAACTTATAACCAAAACGGCCAAGGTTCCCGCCAAAATCAAGCTCCACCAAATCAAAATGTTAACAATTATCGAAACAACAACCAAGGTAATTACCAAGGCAACACACGCAATTACAACAAAGGGAATTATCAAAGTGGGAATGGACAAATCTCTAATCAAAATCAAAACCGTGATTTTCAAAACACTACACAAGGTTTTCAAAATGCTCACACGAAAAATTTGCAAGGAGAATTTTTAGATTATGCAAAAGCAAATGATGCTAAATTTGATAATATGCAACGTGAGATGATTAGCTTAAGATCCGAGTTGAAAAACGAGCTTAAAAATGAACTTGCTAATGAACTTAAAACTCATGCAAATAAAATGGAAGGAAATGTCCAACGTCTTCAACAAAACCAACAAAAGATGGAATTAGGACAACATGAGATTAAGCAAGAGTTATTGAAAGCGGATGCTAGGCAATCAAAATTTGAGGACCGAATGGCTAAGATGTTTGAAGCAATCATGTGTAAGCCCTCTTCTTCGGGTGGTCTTCCTAGTGATACCATTAACAACCCGAGGGGAGAATTGAAGGTTGTTGCTACACGAAGTGGTAAAACTTTCAAGGAACCAATCTCTCGTCCAAGTACTTCTACGGAGAAGGAAATCGAGAAAGAACCCGAGGTGATGGTCGAAAAGGAGCATATTGCAATCCCACGAAGTACCGCTCAAACCACACCTACGGTTACACCAATACCCATTATGGAACCCGAGTTTCCAAGGCCGTTGCCTAATGACCAATCCACACCACCTTTACCTTACCCTTCGAGACGAAACAAAGAAAAAGCACAAGAAAGGAACAATTATCAATTTGAGCTATTCATGAAAATGTTTCGTGATTTGCATTTTAACATAAGTTTTGCCGATGCTTTAATCATGATGCCTCGATTCGCCGCAAACTTCAAAAGTATGCTTAACAACAAAGAAAAGTTACAACAAACGTCTAGTTGTTCATCGGTTTTTCTAAGCCGCATACCACAAAAAGTCGGTGATCCCGGGAAATTTTTGATTCCGTGTGCAATTCAAGATATGGAGGAATGCTACGCCTTGGCCGATCTTGGTGCTAGTATTAATTTAATGCCTCTCGAGATTTTCAAATCGCTTTCGCTTCCGGCTCTTACTCCTTCGAACATGTCCATCGAGATGGCCGATCATTCTACGATCATGGCATGTGGAGTAGCCGAGGACGTTTTCGTTAAAGTCGGAAAGTTTTACTATCCCGTTGACTTTATCGTTGTAGACATTCCTATCGATCGAAAAGTTCCTCTCATTTTGGGTCGTTCATTTTTGGATACATCAAGAGCACTTATCGATGTTCATGCTCGAAAAATCACCCTTCGTTTCAATGAAGAAGAACTTGTCATCAATGCAACACAAAACTCCAATCTTTCTCATGTATATTCTATTGCAACTTTAAACCATGGTGACTCGACCAATGTCGTTTGCAAAGAATTTTCACCAAGAGTTTTAGGGAATGTCTTCAAAAACAATTTACCATTTCCTCCGCCGGTGGAGGTTATGAGTGCTAAACCTACAAAGAAGAAACCATCAATACTTGAATCGAAAAATCATTCACCTTCATTCTTGAAAAGTGTTGATAAGTTGCCGGTTTCTACGGAAGATCTTTCGGATGATGAATATGTTGGCCCCGATGGGGAGGTTTTCTTCGTCGATAAACGTTTTGAGAACTTGCCACCACCGAAACCAAAACGATTTCAAAATGTGAGAATTTTTAGTGTAACTAACATCGTCTTAGAAACACCGAATATTTTCGACATAATCAAAAAGGGTTTTCATAAGGAGAGTTTAAAAGATAACAAAGGAAAAGATCTTAAATGTGATTTAATTGATTTTTCTACAAATCTAACTCCGTCATCACCACGTGATTTGAGTACTACAAACTCGTCTACTCCTTTTGACGTTGTTTTGTGTGGTTCTAGTATGGGGGAAGCCCCTTATGTTCCCTCATCTTTGTCCACCGAGGACGAGATATTCGATCCCGGAATTTCATATAAAGGGAAATCTCGGTCTTCCACCGATGCAATAAATGGAAACTATATCTATTTGCTTGGTGCGAGTCTACCTCGAGTAGCTCAAACGTTTGTCTTACCAATTGTCTCACCCTTCTACTTCTCATCTATTTTCTTCAAACTCTTTGAGTTTATGGCACATGTTGGAGTGGTGTTAATTTGTTTTTCCAATGGAAACGAGAACGCCATCTTCGACCCCGGTATTTTGCATCAACTAAGGACTTAGTCCTTTATACCGGTTGCTTTTTGGGCCTTGTTTATCATGTAAGCCCCATCAAAAATTGACCACACCATGATTTCCCTAAATGTTCACATTTTGAGGGGATCGAGTCAAGCTCATGACTCGGTAATCAAAAACGAGGTGCCTCGTGGGGGAGATCCCATGCTTATCTTTATGCTTATTGTTCACTAATAAGGGGACTTGTACCCTTCCAACTCGTTGTCTCGTGGTTGTTTGTGATTGTGTTATCTAGATCATCATCATCGTCTACGATTGAAGACTCTCGT
Organism: Glebionis coronaria; assembly: GCA_025667525.1. Taxonomy (NCBI): domain Eukaryota; kingdom Viridiplantae; phylum Streptophyta; class Magnoliopsida; order Asterales; family Asteraceae; genus Glebionis; species Glebionis coronaria. The sequence goes on from CM046874.1 coordinate 339,352,986, forward strand.
GTTCGTTTACGTGAGCCTCCATCGTTCGTTTGAAGAAGTTTTTCACGATTCCATGACATATCCTTTATTGTTCTAACAATTATCTTTTAGCATAATTAATAAACGGCTTTAGATATATTGTTGATCACCCTTTCCATGCTAGATCCTAAGCATTCGACTCTTCGTCTCTAGTATGGGGGTGCTCCACCTTTAGACTCGAAACATTGAGGACAATGTTTACTTTTAGTATGGGGGGGTGAATAGGTACTTGCTTTGCTACGCCCTCACATTTTCCAATTTTCAATGTTTTGTTTTGCTAATAAGGCTAAAAATGGCCAAATTTTAAAATTTTTCTTAGTTTTCATAAGTGTTTTTAAGACACGAATGTATATTTTCCGATGGGTAGAATAAGAGTTAATTTTTGACTTGATGGGCATTTGGAGCCATTTACATTCCTTAACCCGCTGAATTCAAGTTTTGCTAGACTTTTATATAGGGAGCTTTAAAACGCGAAAGTCTTAATTCATTCGGGTTAAGAACAAGAACTTTTCGCAAGTTCCTATAATTGATTCTAGAAAGTCACTTATCAAGGGAACTTTAAAACGCATTCTCTAAACTTGAAAAAGTCTAAGAAAGTGCAAGATCCTATAGGTGGCTTGAAAACCCAAAACTTTGATTTGATATAATCTTAATGAAAGCTAATCCAAATTTGGCTTAATTTTGACTTGCATGGCTAAGTATTCATGAGTCTCTTTAATTAGAGGTCTTTAAATAGTGAAGAACGAGAAATGATAGAGTTAGACAAGTGATCATGCTAAACGTAGAACATGAAAATGTTCTTTCAAAAACTCATATGTTTTTAATTGTGGCTTTTTCTTCCCATAAGATCAATGCATTAGGAATAAATCATAATTGCAATAAGTAAGGTCATACGATTTGAAAGGTTACTTAGCCTCTAGCGCAAGATCGTTTAAAAGTTGCTCGGGGTTGAATAGAGTTCATAGCCAAGGCATAACTTATTGAAGCGGGACGCGAAGATTGGCGATCATCCAAAAAGGCCCTAACAAGGCATGAGGAGCTCTATTTTTGCTAAAGATCCAAAGATGATGTGAAGTATCATTATTCCAAAATCAATATGAAGGATCGAGACACACGACGAGAAGCAATTACTCCCCTAAAGAATGGAGAAAGTCTATCCAAAAAGACCCTAACAAGGTATGAGGATAAATATATCCAAGTCCGAAAAGGAGGCGGATCGTTGTATATCAAAATCCAAAGTAAAGATTAAAGAAAAATGATGAAGTCGTGGTCCTATATGAAGAATCTCTCAAAAACGTCAAGTGAAGAAATTCCAAATATATGAAGAGAAGACCATTATTTCAAGAACGTCTTCCCAAGATTTGAAGTATGAAGTACATGCCAAATATCGGTCCGAGAAAGGTCTCAAATCGTGAAACGAGTTATGCCAAGATATGAACTTAAGGAGATACACAAGAAGCCGTTTTAAAAGATTTTGTCCTTCGGCTAACTATTGATCAAATCGTGCTACTTTACTTTCGGACTAATAACTACTTAAATAAGTCAATATGAATCACTTGTGATCCAAGACAAATAGATAAAAAATGCTAGTAACCCATTTCCTTTTATAATAACTAGGATTGCGGGGAGAAAAAGTATTACACAATTTGAACGTATGAGTAGTGTTAGCATTGTGACTTGTACCAACAATGATCTTGTTTTTGCACTTAGCATGGAATGTATGACAATCAAGGATGACGAAATTTACTCTAAGGGACATTAACTTGTTTCTATTCTTTGACCCTAAAAGTCACTTTTTGTGATGAAAATCATACATTATGTCTTTACACATCATCGTAGTATGTTGCAAGTCTTTTACTCTTCAATAAAGGTTAAATTGAACTTTGGTGATGCTTAGATACTTTATTCTAGCATTGCGTGAGGGCACGGCAATGGCTTAGTATGGGGGAGTGATGAGATGGCATTTATACATGATCTCATCGTTCTTTTCGGGCTTTAAATGCATAAAAATGTCATAAAATACCATATATATGCTTGTGTTTGTTTACTTGTGTATCTTAGGTATGGATATCGTGAAAAAGACAAAAGATCACAAGATACAAGGAAAAAACGGACACGAGAAACGAAGCCGTACAAAGAACCGGGCCCTAATCATGGAATTTTCATCAAATACCCTTGAAGACTTGAAGACAAACAAGATTGATCCTCCAAGAATGAAGAAATGACACTTAAAACCCTTGTATATTAATAATTACAAGTTTGGTCCCTTAAGTTTGTCAAAATTACAAAAAGGTCCTTCAACTTTGAAGAAATGGCAAGAATAGTCCCTCAACAATTTCAAATTGCCAATTATGGTCCCTCATGAAGTGAAAGACACATTGAAGACCTTTGAAGATCAACTTTGTCCAAGAACAGCCCTTGAAATATTCAAAAATGGCAAAATAAACCCTTGAAACCTTTTTTTCAAAGTTTGGTGCCAAAATTGCCAAACCTTGGAAGTTGATAAAGCTTAATGGGGCGCTGACAGGTTTTGAAAGTGAAAAGACAAAAGAAAGAAAGGTTAAGGACTGAAGTTGCCAAAAATGAAACATTCAAACCAGAATTGCGCCAAACACATGTGTTTCCCCCATTTTCGGATCTAAATAGTTACTGTTCATCTTTTTTACAACCCAGATTTTACCCCCACTTAAACTTGGGTAAAATCCAATTCACTTAGCACACGCTTAATTCACACACGCAGGAACTAATCCCACACACCCAATACCCAATCCCACGCGTGTGTACCAAACCCCCAATTCCCCATCCACCAATAGGAGCATTCCTTTGGCTCCAAGGCACATGACGTGTCCCCAATCAATGGACATGATGCAATGCTTCATCACAACGCAAAAATGAATGGATGAGATCAAAAAGGACAGCAAATTCGTCTAGAAGCCTTTAAGGGCAATTTAGAGATTTTCTACTGTTAGGGTTTGTGTTTTTAGTCTTCTAGGCTCTTCTATAGAGTAGTATAAATAGAGGCTCCAGTATGTGGATGACCCTTGTTCCAGTTTCAAGCTTTTCTTACTTGTAATTCCTTTTTAGAAAAATAAAAGTTTGGTTTTTGATATATTCAAGTATAATTCCTTTTTATTGTTTTTAAAAGTTGTGTGTAGTGTTGAGGCTTGATTCTGAGTTCCACTTTGTTATATGGTTAAGCAACTTTGATTTTCAAAGTTGTTTAAGGTTTCTGAAACTTGGAAGATTTTTGGTAAGAAATCTGTCCAAGGTTTTTGATGTTAAGAAGTTGGTTTGGTTTGCTGAATTAGTGTCTAGAAAACATTTTAAGAAGATTAAAAAGGTTTTGGAAGGTTTTAAAAAGAAAGAAAAAAAAATCAGAAAATATATTATTGCTTGTTTTTGTGTTTTCTTCCTTTGTTTTGATTTGAGCAGGATCAAAGGGTGTTGTTGATTAAGTCTGCATGCACCCGGGTGCATAAGGAGGTGGTTAAGCAACCACTAGGACCCTTGGATGTAAGGGTCCTAAGGTAAAATCCCTTTTCCTTGTTAAAAATTTCAGAAAAGTGGTGGTTTGGAGTGAAATGCATGATTATGTGATTTTTGTTGTTATAGCTGTTGGATTTGTGTTTATTGGAGTGGATATGCATGTTATGAAGTGTTAGAACCAGTTTGGTTAGGTTTTACAAGGTTTTGGTTTATTAAAACGTTTTTAAAATTTTTAAAAGGGTGTTTGGCTACAAGGATTAGCAGGGCAAGGGTTTTGATTCATGCTTTGTAAAAGTGTTAAAAGGATTGATAAGTATTAGGATAGGATGTTAGTTAGTGGTAAGTGAGTTTGGAACAAGATTTGAGTGGTTTGTATGCTTGAAATAGGAAAAGAGTTGCTAGAAATTTGCTTAGCCATAATCCGCTCATTTCTCTTGAATTTTTGGTACTTGAATCCTGCTGTCTGCTTAGATTTAGGGTGTTTCAGGTTTGCAGTCTGCTTGTGCATCATTGTGTGGAGTTGTGTGATTAATTTGGGTCTTGGAAGTTCATTGAGGTGCTTGGAATCTGCTTAACAGTCCATTAGACCCTAGGTTTTGCATCAGAAACTGGTTATAGCTTGTGCAGGCCTTGCTTTTGATCTTTTGGTTTGTTATTTTGATTGCTAGGTGCTCATTCTTGTTTGTCATTGACTCCTTGAGCTTCAATTAGCTCAAGGGTGCCCCTGTCCAACAAATCCAACACCAAAATTGCACTTGCCAAGCCCTCTTGGCTCAAAAAGTGCACAAGTGTGCATACTCACACTTGTTCATCAGTTTTCAAAGTAAACTGGACGTTTTTGATCTTCAAAACTTGGACTTAATCTAGCTAAAAAAGGGAACTGAATTGTGTTATTGAGCTTTACAAGTGTCACTGATTGGTTTGAAAAAGCTAAAAAGAAAAAAAAAATATAAACACAAAAAGGACGTGGCCAGGACTCGAACCTGCGCCACTCCTCTCACACACATAACACTTAACCGTTGCGCCCTTGGGTCTTTTACTGACTAAGGGTGCAAAGGTTATTAACTTAACCAATTTTTCACTTTGTAAGCTTATTTAAAGCCGTGGCTTATTTAGCTTATTTTCAGCTTATTTGATATTCGTTTTTGCTTATTTTGAATTTTCCTAGGATAATATTAGCATTAGAGATTTTTCTAGCTTATTTTTATAATTTTCCTTATATTTATTTATTTATTAGAATTTATTTAATAGACGTTTTTTATTAATTCAATAAAAAATACCAAAAAGATTTTAAATTTTTAGGAAAAATATTTTTAGGTTTTAAAATATATATCTTGAGGTTTACATCTTATTTTGGTTTTATAAACTTTAATTTTTAATTTTATATTATTTTAAGGTTTTTTATAAACTTTAAAGATTTTTATAAAATTATTAAAAAAGGTTTAGGAGCTCTAATCTGTGTTTTTCTCTTAGTTATATTATTTAGGATTTTTAGAAATTTTTTAGAATAAATTTTAGAAACTTTTTATTTTTAGTATTATTTTAATATTATTTTAATATTAATTTTTCAAAATTTTATTTTTCTTTCTTTTTCATTTTTCCTAGGTTCTTTGTCATTAATTAGGACCTTTTTCATTTTTAGAATATTTTCTAGCTTTTAGATTTATTGTTATAATTATTTTAAGTTTAATTAGTTTTTAATCATTTTTAATCATTTTTAGAGTTTTAAAAATAGTTTTAATAGGTTTTAATTTTTAGAAAATTACTTTTTAGTCTTCTAATATTATAAGTTAAGTGATTATTCAATAAAATCATATTTTAGACATTTGAATTAGTTAAATTTAATTTTAGGGCTTTAATTAGCATTTAAAATTAATTATTTAATTAATAAAAGGTTTTAAAATATCTTTGTTAGATTTTTATCTTTATTTATATTATTTTAGACTTCTTTTTAGTCTTTTTAATTATTAATTTTGTTTTTGGTTTTAGATAATTTTTAATTTGAGTAGTTTTTCACGGTTTTACGTCTTTTTCGTCGTAGTTTAATTTTAACGTAACCGTCTTTCATCCTCTCATCCTCATTCTTCTCAATATTAATCTCAAATACATACAAGTTAATTCACAACACCATACCTCCTTGGGAAACGAATCTTTCATCTCTTTTAAGTGATTGGGTCATTAGTGTTGATTTTTCCTAAAATCATCACTCGATACTTTCCGCTATTTACGCTCTTTTCCTAAAGAGTAGTAAAACCTCTACAATCAGTTGGCCAAAGGCTTCCTCAGCTTCCTTCGTCCAACGGAAGTCTCCCTTTCTAATACACTTCTTGAGTGTCTTAAATAGGGGTAAGGACTTCTCTGCGGATTTAGATAGAAATCTATTCAGTCCGGCTAACTTCCCATTCAGGGACTGCACCTCCTTCCGTGTCTGCGGGGACGGTAGCCGTATCACTGCGTCCGTCTTCTCTGGACAAGGTCTGATGCCGTTTGGGTCAATCAAATATCCCAGGAACATTCCTTCTGTTGCACCAAACGTACATTTCTTTGGATTTAACTTCATGTTAATCCTTCTCAGCGTGTCGAATGTCTCCTGGACATCCCGGAGAAGTGCCTCCTCCGTGTGGCTTTTTATCACCAAGTCATCAACATATACTTCCAAGTTGCGTCCTATTTGTGATTCGAAAGCTTTATCCACCAACTGCTAATACGTAGCGCCTGCGTTCTTTAATCCGAACGGCATTTTCGTATAGCAATATACGCCCTGGCTTGTGTGGAACGCCGTTTTTTCTTCATCCTCCTCCGCCATCTGGATTTGGTGATACCCTTTATATGCATCCAAGAAGCATTTGAAAGGATATCCACATAAGGACTCTACTTTCCAGTCAATTTCTGGTAGCGGGTAACAGTCCTGTGGGCAGGCCTTGTTCAGATCCGTGAAATCCACGCACATGCGCCAACTTCCGTCATGCTTCTTGACCATGACCGGATTGGATAACCACTCGTGGTAGTATACCTCGCGCATGATGCCTGCGTCCAACAGCTTCCGCACTTCCTCCAGTATAACTTGACTTCGCTCGGGCGCCTGGCCGCGCTTCTTTTGCTTGATGTGTTGGTACCCTTGGCGGATCTGGAGTTTATGCTCTGCAATCGCGCGTGGCACACCCGTCATATGTTTTGGCTCCCATGCGAATATGTCCAGGTTTGCACTTAAAAGAGAACACATGGCCCTTTTGCCGCTATCTGAGAGCGCCCCTCCTATGGATACCTCCTGTTCCGGGTAGTCAGGGTGAATGGCCACCTTCCAATTGGGTGGTGGTGCTCCCTCCTTGGGTGGTACAGGTGGTGCCGGTGTTGTCACAGTGTGACACTCGGATGTTGGCACGACTGTGTTATAAATAGTAACGATTCCCCCATCAACGGGGAATTTAATCATTCCGTGTGCCGTAGAGGGTACTGCCCGGATGGCCAAAATGCCTGGTCTGCCTATGATTCCATTATAAGGAGAGTGTGAACGTATCACCATGAAGTTCATCCACGCTGTAGTGGAATGTTCCTCATTCCCAATGGTGACAAGCAAACGCAACTGCCCTATTGGCCAGATAGTATCTCCACTAAAGCCAGTAAGCGGCGACGTGGCCGGTACTAATTGGCTTCTTATTTCTGGGCATAACTGCACAAAGCAGTGTTCATACAACACCTCTGCTGACGACCCTCCATCCACATACATGCGACGAACATTGTGTGTTCCAATGCTTATCTCGATAGTGAGAGGCGCATCAACCACGTCACTTGCTGTAATGAGAGGGAATGAGATTTCCTTGCCGCGTGAAAATTTTTGGCCAATTTTCTGTCTCGTGCGGCGCTGTCTGGATTGGATCATGTATATGGTAGAAGGCTTGTCCTTTTGGGGATCCTTCTTATCATACTTCTTGTTGTTGTCCTTTCCGTCTTTCCAATCCTTAACTAGGTGCTTGAGTTTGCCTGATTTGATTAGCGACTCAATATGCTTCTTCAGCTGGATACACTCCTCCGTGCCGTGTCCTTTGTCATTATGGAACTCGCAGAAGCGACTTCCCTGCCGACGTTCCGGGGGTGTAGTCATTGGGGGAGGCCTTGGAAAATTCGCCCCTTCAGTCAACAAGATCTCCCGGTAGGACATCTTTAGGGGGGTGAACTTGTCGTCCGACCGTCCGCCTTTGCTCTGGCTCTTATAGTCCGAGCCCTTGTTATTGTTCTGGTTGCCCTGACCGCCCGACTGTCTCCGGGACTGGTCATTTGAGCGGTACCCATTTCCTCGGGATGGGTAGGCTGCGGCAACGGCTGTCTCTCCCTCTATGAAATTCCTAACTCTTTCCATGAGGTCATCATATTTCTCTGGACGCTTGTCGTTGAGACGCCTGATCAGTTCTCTGTCTGTTATGGCGTGCATGTAGTCAGAGATTTTCAGGAGCTTTGGCATGGTTCTCGTGCGTGTGCACTCATCATTGAAGCGCTCAGTGAAGGCTTCTGTGGACTCCCCCGGCCGTTGCTTGACAGTTGCCAATGAAACCGGATCCCTATTATACTTCTTCCTTTGAGTATAATTGTTCTCGAACGCAGTGCGTAGTTCCGTGAAACTATCAATGCTCCGTGGGGGGAGTGCCTCGAACCAGTCACGAGCGTTTCCAATTAAGGTCGAATTGAACATTTGGCACCATATAGGCATGGGCCATCGCTCAATTTTAGCCTGAGTATCAAATATTTTAAGGTGATCGACAGGATCACCGGACCCATCATACGTCTTGATACATGCCGGCATGCGACGTTTAGTGTCCTCAGAGTAGTTCCGTATGCGGAGGGTAAACGGATCTTCCCTGGGATCAGCCCATGGCCGCGTAAGCCTAGGGTCATCCCATGGTTCACACCACGGACGCGAGAGGTCCTCTGCTTCCGTATCCCTATAGTAGGGGCCACCATAATACTCATCATTGTTTGGTGGTGGTGGCGTGCGCCTAGGCCGGCGGCGTTTGGGCGGATGGTCATCTGAGTCCTCCCCAGACGGATCTGGGGACGGCGGTGGTGCCCCGCCTTTTGAGTAGGGACCACTTTTTTGAGACGAACCAGGAGCTTTCCTCCCTGTGTTCATTCTATCCCACACACTTGGGCGGCGTGTGGTTCTGGTCAGCTCTCGGTCTGGCCGCTCGGGTGAGCCATCCGACCTTTCTCCATCTTGAGACTGCGTTAATTCTTGAATGATGCGATCCCCTATGCGTTCAAACACATTCCGGGGTTGAGGGTTTTCCTCGAAGGTTCCCTGCTCTTGAGGCCGAGTCCTCCTCTTTCTCCGGTTTTGGGAAGGGGTGGATGGTCCACTGTCGCCAAAGTTGAGTCGGGCTTGGAGGTTCCTCCCCAGACTCAATCTTGATGCGATCCCTGGGACGATCCTTTCAAAATTCTGAGTGAGAACTCGAGTAAGATCCTCCTCACTGAGTGGTAGGGCTTCCACTTCCTCCTCCGTCGAAGGTCTCCGTGGTTCCTTGTTAGGAGGGTCTGGCGCACTCCCTGGGTCAGGGTTGTCCAAGGTTGAAGTGGGTGGGGGTGTCACCGAGATCGTGCTCGTCACCCCCACGGGTTGAAAACCACTACGGTTACCCAGCCCGCTCGCAGGGCGGTTAGGTGACTGGTTGGGGATGAGAATCCCTTCCCCTTGGGACTTCCGATTCCCAGGATTCACATTCCTGGGGTTAGTCGGCGGGTGTCCCTTCGTCATTGGAGATTTGAGATGAGATTTTGTTCTAGCTTAGTGTTACTGGTCCCACGGATGGCGCCAACTTGTTGATGCAAAAGTTGGTTGATCCTTGCTAGACCCGAATTAGGCTTAATTCGGGTTGGCTGGGTACCGGCTCCTGCACCAAGTGAATCTTCTGGTTGGGATCCTGCACACTAAACAACACGCGTTAAGCTTACCGTGGGAGGGTTTCCCACGATTAGACTCCGGCGTGAGAGTAAGTAATCGATTTAGGGTTATATGTGAGTTTAGAGTGAATTGTGATACCTTTGTGGAACCCTTGGGGGTTCCTTTTATAGGCAGTGAAACCCCAGTGGGCTTTCACTGATCCTTCGGCCCCAAGGAAGAGATAAGCACCAGAATTAGAATGATTGTTATCTTCTAATTCTGGCAATGAATATCTCTTTGTTTTAGGATTAAGATATGCCCAGACAGAATATTATTCTGTCTGATCTTATGTCGGCCGCCTTGGGCCGTGGGCCGCACACATGTGCGAGCACTTTCACTCAAGCCCATAAGCCTGAGTGATATTTATCCACCCATCTGTGATGGGCCGGATACGGGTAGTACCCGTGGGCCGGGCTCATGACCCGGTTTGGGGACTATACGTCATCAGCACAGAAAGTGGGGTTTCTTGACATGAGTAGGAAATTCTCTTAACTTTCTAAGTTGGACAAGAACAAACCTGGAGCTATTACCAATCAACGGGAAATCCATTTTTAGTGACAGGCTATCAAAACAGAAAGTTGAAATCGACACTTGAAGCCTACGGTAATTTGAGCATAAATCCTAAATGGTAAAGGATTTTGACACCAAAACAAAAAGAGAAGTTGTCTTATGATTTTACCTACTGTAAAAAGTTATAAAATCCTATATTCCCTCTTTTTACCCAAGACAAATCACCCACTTTTTAAGCCTACCACTCAGATTTGACTTAGTTTAGTAAAACGACCGCTCCGGGCTCATCCGGACACTTCCCGCTCCAACCAACTCACCACATGTAAAGCACATCAGTGGGTATCAAATTTTCAAATAAAAACACAGTAATAGTTATAAGAAAAGTTTGCCATAACCTGTTTGTTTCTGTGATAATTTCCATACTACGAAAACGACTCCATTCGGCTACCTAACCACGAACACGCAACCCTTAAGCTATACCAAATCACCACGCAAGTGTCCTAAGTCCTAATATGTCCTAACTATTCATAATCTCAGTGGGTTTCACCCATGAGTTCAAAATCAATGACCAAAGTGAATCAAAAGTGCTAATAACATCAAAATCGAAACACTAGTTAGGATTATACCTTCACAACTAGTATGAATCAACCAAAACACGAACAATCTCGATTCTTTCATCCTTGATCCTTAAAATTTCGTGGCCCTAGGTCATAATAACATACCCAAATAAAAATTTTATCCAATAAAATAAGGTTTTATGCATTGGAACAACAAAAACAAACATAGGATTTTACAAAAACATCATCAAATCATAAGATTTGATGATTTTTGACCTCAAGCAAAAACTTGATGCATGTTGTAATTAACACATGGGTATGAATAAGAATCAGAAATTAGACATGGGATTAGTATTAATTTACCTCAATTAAAAAAATTCAAAGGTTTTTTTTTTTGGGGGGGGGGGGGGGGGTGCTTGGTGTTTCGTCGGCCACAGGAGAAAGAAGGGAAGCATAGATTTTTTTTTTTTTGGAAAAGATAGTATGTGTTTTTTTTTCAAGTGAAGGCTAAATTTGGGTCAAACAAAGTCAACTTGCGCTTCCTTGAGCCTAGACCAGCCGAAATACCCAAAAAAAGCCCAAAATATTTGGTGTTAACTCTCGAAAATTTACGGGTTTAAATTACGTGTCGTTTCCGACTAAAACCGAGACTCGTTTATATTTAAAACGAAATTTCTTTAAAATTACTCGTAAATACTCGTTTGGCCCGGATTTCACTAAGTTGGATCAAGGAATCAAGAATAACTAGAAATCACATAAAAATAAATTTTATTGCGACGTTCGGACCCGAAAACTCAGTCCGATAGCCGAAAACGTAAAAATGCAAAAGTTCACCATTGCGTCCGTAGTTGTTCAAGATATCGGTTTTCATTATTCTTGAGGCAAAGAGTCAATAATAAGTCATATAAAATGTGATAAAACCTCGTAGAAATTACAAATATCAAGTTTGGGCATTTCGCCAAATAATATCATAAATTAGCAAAATCCTTAGAATTTTATATTTAACTAAATTCCGAGGATGACACGTAATCACTGTAAACTAAATGGGGAATATGGTAAAAGTGTGAATAAGCACGCGTAACAAGTAAAAGAAAATTACCGAAATTCCGCGTTTCTCACAAACATGGACTGCAACTAAAGCCCTTTTGACCAAGAAGTTCTGTCCTGAAGAGGAGCTAGGTCAATTGGAAGATGAGTTGAGGCACCTGACTTTGAGAAACAATGATATCACTGCTTACACCAGGAGGTTTAATGAACTAAGCCTTTTGTGTCCCGATACCTTTGCCGATGATAGCAAGAAGATGAAACAGTACATCAAAGGTCTGTCCAGTAATATCAAGGGTGAGACGACTTCGTCTAAACCTGGGTCGTTTGATGAAGCGGTCCAGATGGCTCACGCGTTGATGGATGTCAAACTCCAAGACAAGAAGAACTTCATTGCTGAAGGAAATAAGAGGAAGTGGGAGGCGGCACAGAGCAATCAATCTCAGGGTCAAAGCCGAGGTTGAAACCGTAACAACAATGGTCAGAACCGCAATCAGCAGTTCAACCAGCGAAGGAATGAAGGGATGAGAGCTGTGACAAACCCCAGAGGAGCGAAGGTGAATCCCCACTGTGGTCGATGCAACTTGTACCATGTAGGGAGTTGCCCGCCTGCTTGCGGCAAATGTGGAAAAGCGGGTCACAGGATGTCTGATTGCCGAACAAAGGGGGTAGCCACTGGGGCGAATGCTACGAGAGTCATGGGTTGTTTTGGATGTGGAGAAAGAGGCCATAAGCAAGGAAATTACCCGAAGGCAGGAAACAAGCAAGGAGGTAACAATGCTGCTGTCGTGTATCAAGTAGGGACGGTTGATAAACCACAGGGTCCTAACGTGGTTACCGGTACGTTTTTGCTAGACGCTTGTTATGCTAGTATTTTGTTTGATTCTGGTTCCGACAAGAGTTTCGTAGATGTTAAATTTAGTCGTCATATCGATAGAAAACCGGTATTGTTAGCGACTAGTTATAACGTGGAGTTAGCCGATGGGAAAATCGTTAGTACAAATTCTATACTGAAAGGGTGTACCTTGAAGTTAGGAAATTACGCTTTTGAAATCGACTTAATGCCTATAGAGCTAGGATCGTTTGATGTGATCGTGGGAATGGATTGGCTGATGGCGCACAGTGCTGTGATCGTCTGTGGAGAGAGGTTAGTTCAGATCCCGTTGAGGAATAAAGTCTTGACTGTGAAGGGAGACGAATGCACTTTTCGTTTGAAAGTGATTTCTTGTTTGAAAATGATGAAGTATGTAGAAAATGGATGCGATGTGTTTTTAGCACAAGTTTCGAGTGATGGTGATTTAGAGGCGAGGATTGAAGAGGTACCTGTAATCTGCGACTATCCGGAAGTTTTTCTAGACGAGTTGCCGGGTTTACCACCCACCCGTGAGGTCGAGTTTCGAATCGATTTGGTGCCGGGAGCTGCGCCGGTTGCGCGTGCACCATATCGATTAGCACCATCCGAGTTAAAGGAGTTATCGGATCAACTGAAGGAGTTGATGGATAAAGGATTTATTAGGCCAAGCTCATCACCATGGGGAGCGCCAGTGTTGTTTGTGAAGAAGAAAGATGGGTCATTTCGGATGTGTATTGACTATAGAGAACTCAACAAGCTGACGGTTAAGAATCGGTATCCATTGCCGAGGATTGACGATTTATTTGATCAACTGCAAGGTTCCTGTGTATACTCAAAGATCGACTTGAGATCAGGGTATCATCAACTGCGTGTGAGAGAGGAGGATATTCCTGTAACTGCCTTTCGTACGCGGTATGGACACTTCGAATTTCGAGTGATGCCGTTTGGGTTGACAAACGCGCCTGCTGTATTCATGGACCTTATGAATCGCGTATGCAAGCCGTATCTAGATAAGTTTGTCATTGTTTTTATTGATGATATTCTTATTTACTCTAAGAGTAAGGAAGAGCACGAGAAGCACCTGAGAAAGATATTGGATCTGCTGAAGAGAGAGAAGCTGTATGCGAAGTTCTCTAAGTGTGAGTTTTGGTTAGAGTCTGTGCAATTCCTTGGTCACGTAATTGATAGCAAAGGAGTTCGTGTGGATCCCGCCAAGGTCGAAGCGATCAGGAAATGGTCGGCACCGACAACACCGACTGAAGTTCGACAATTCCTTGGTTTAGCTGGGTATTATCGGAGATTCATTGAAGGATTTTCGTTGATTGCGAAGCCATTGACAAAGCTTACCGAAAAGAATAGGGTGTATGAATGGGGAGATGAGGAAGAATTCGCTTTCAGAAAGCTCAAGGACAAGTTATGTTCCGCGCCGATATTGTCATTACCTGAAGGAACCGAAGACTTTGTAGTGTATTGTGACGCATCTCGTAAGGGTTATGGAGCGGTGTTGATGCAGCGCGAGAAGGTGATTGCTTACGCGTCGAGACAACTGAGGAAGAATGAGGAGAACTACACGACTCACGATTTGGAATTAGGAGCTGTAGTTTTTGCGTTGAAATTGTGGAGACATTATTTGTATGGGACGAAGTGTGTTGTATTCACTGACCACAAGAGTTTGCAGCACATTTTAGATCAAAAGGAGTTGAACATGCAACAGAGACGATGGGTAGAATTACTAAGTGACTATGACTGTGAAATTCGCTACCATCCTGGGAAGGCGAATGTTGTAGCGGATGCACTTAGTAGGAAGGAGCGAGAGAAACCTTTGAGAGTCAGAGCTTTGGCGATGACTGAGAGTGTTGATTTAACCGAAGCTATACTGAAGGCTCAAGAGAGGGGACTAATGAAAGAGAATGTTGGTGCTGAGAACTTGGGAAGAATGTTGAAACCTCTTTTGTGGTTAGGTCAGACGGACTGAGATATTTCGAGAATCGGATTTGGTTACCGTTGTGTCCATCCGAGGAAGGAAAGCCTAGAGTACGAGATTTGGTTATGAACGAGTCTCATAAGTCGAAGTACTCGATACATCCTGGATCGGATAAAATGTATCATGATCTGAAGAAAGTTTATTGGTGGCCGAATATTAAGGCGGATATTGCTCGTTACGTTATTAAGTGTTTGACTTGTGCGAAGGTTAAAGCAGAACATAAGAAGCCGTCTGGGTTGTTGGTACAACCAGAGATCCCAGAATGGAAATGGGAGAAAATCGCTATGGATTTCGTGACGGGTTTACCCAGGAGTCCTAGTGGATGTGATATGATTTGGGTAATAGTGGATAGATTGACGAAATCTGCTCATTTCTTACATATGAAGAAGACGGACCGTATGGAAAAGCTGGCCAGTGTGTACGTGAAGGAGATCGTTTTCAGACATGGAGTACCGTTATCGATCATTTCGGATCGCGATAGTAGGTTTACTTCGGAATTTTGGAAATCGCTTCAATGTGCGATGGGCACTAAATTGAATTTAAGTACGGCTTATCATCCGGAGACTGACGGCCAAAGTGAACGAACTATTCAGACGATGGAGGACATGCTCTGAGCATGCGTGATTGATTTTGGAGGAAGTTGGGAACGCCACTTGCCTTTAGTGGAGTTTTCGTATAATAATAGTTATCATGCGAGCATCAAGGTTGCACCATTCGAAGCGTTGTATGGAAGGAAGTGTAGATCGCCTGTGTGTTGGAGTGAAGTAGGAGAAAGTCAATTGACTGGACCCGAAATGGTTTTAGAGACGACCGAGAAGATTGTGCAAATCAAGAACCGACTACTTGCTGCGAGAAGCCGACAGAAGAGTTATGCCGATAACAGAAGAAAACCGTTGGAATTTGAAGTCGGAGATATGGTTATGCTTAAGGTTTCGCCGTGGAAGGGTGTAATTCGTTTTGGGAAGAAAGGAAAGTTGAGTCCGAGGTACATTGGACCATTTAAGATCGTTAAACGAATTGGACCAGTAGCGTATAAGTTAGAGTTGCCGAGCGAGCTTAGTGCTATTCACGACACGTTCCACGTATCGAACTTGAAGAAGAGTTTGGCGGATAAGGAATTGGTGATTCCTTTGGACGAGATTCAACTGGACGACAAAATGCATTTTGTGGAAGAACCCGTGGAAATTATGGACCGAGAGGTCAAGAGGCTGAAGCGTAGTAGAATTCCCATTGTGAAGGTTCGATGGAATTCTAGGCGTGGACCGGAATACACTTAGGAACGTGAGGACTTTTTCAAGGAAAGGTATCCTCATCTGTTCCAGCGGCACGAAATGTGAGTATAAGAAGAGGCGAGCGTCGGGACGTCGCTCTCTTTAAGGAGGGGTGGATGTGATACCCTAGAACTGAGGTCACTAACATTACCCTAAATTATGCTTATTTTTAAAAATTTTAATAAATTTTAATTGCTATATATTTTAGTATTTTGGTTGAAACCGATGTTCAAGGTTATAATTTTGACGATTGACGATTTAAGAAGGACGATGACGAATACGATCCCGATGGATGCCCAAATATCTATAATTATTGTCGTTTTATCGATATTGTAATTTTTCGAGAATTTTACTTACGGTTCGTGTTAAGTCGAGTCGGGTGAGTTTTATTGCTTTCCGGGTACATTTAAAGTGTCCTAAAAGTATTTTGGAGTGTTTGGGATGATTCCCGACTCCCGTAAAATTTTCTAAAATGACTAGTGAGTCAATCCCGTAAAGTTTTAGAGTCGTTTTTACTTGAGGCCAAAAGAAAGCTTAAATTGCACCTTTGGTCCCTCCCATTTCACAAAAAGGAAACAAACATACACACACATAACATTTCAAAGAAAAAAAAATAAAACCCACCCTTTTGCTCTCTCTAGGCCGACGACCAACATCACCAACACCACCACCACTTCAATTTTTCTTGGTTTTGATTAATTCCAATCAAAGACCACTTCCTAAAACCCTTTAGTAAGTGTTAATCCATGGTTAATTCCAACATGCATTAACAAAAATTTTTCCAAAAATTAAATATTTTTCAAAAGTTTAATTTGATGTTAATTGGGCATTTGCATGTTTAATTCATGTTAGAATGATGCTAACACACCAAACAAATCAACCAAAATAAATTTGGTTGATGGGTTTTGATCACCCAAATCCCACGGCTCAAGGGGGTGTTTGGGGATCATGGTGGTTAATCTTTTGATGTTTGATTTTGTGTTTAATCATATTTTTACATGTTTTTAGATGGGTATATTCATTTGCATGTTTTTTTTATGATTTGGGTTTTATGAGGATATTGATTAATAGGGGATTAGGACTGAAAATGATGTTTGGGTATGCTTAGGAGTACTTAGGATGATGTCTAATGTTGGTAAATGGGTTTGAAAACGAGCGTTGGTATGATTTTGGTATAGGTAATTTTAGGCAGAAAGTTTGAGGTGTTTTCGTAAAAATTATTTAGAAAACAGGTCTTGTGATTAGGATAGAGTTTTAGAGCATCTTCTTAGCTTCGATTTGGTATAAGATAGAGCTTACGACTCCTAACGAGTCAAAAGTTACGACGTTTTGAAATTCGTGTACCGGGAGATGAAAACCGTCATAATCCGAAATTATGCTTGGTTTTAGGTCAAATCCCGGGGACTATAGGTTTAATTTGGTAAATGGTCAAGGGTTGAATTTTGGTCTCAAACCTGCAAATTTGAGTCTATTATAAGACTTAGGTGTCAAATGGGTCAATGGAGTATTTTAAACGGGTCAAATGAGTCCGACTTGGTCAAAGTACAATTTCAGTCCAAAAAACGTAGTTTTGGAAAAGTGTTGAATAACGAGTCGTAAAAGCGAAAACTTTTAATGGGATTAAATATGTGTTTTCTAAAGGTCTTAAAGTATTTTTTAGAATTTTCTCAAATTTTATAAAAAGGGTTAAGTATAGTAAAACAGTCCGTACTTTTGGTAAGTATCGGCGAAAATGTGTAAAAATGAATAACGTTAATAATAAGGACAAATGGTATAAAACGAGTAATACTTGTTTGTTTTGTTTTGGCGTGAGTTATAATTATCACAAGTGACTAATATGTATGTATTTTATACAGTACCATAAGGTTTATTAATGAGATTACTCATTACGCGTTATTTGGTTTGATAGGTGTTGATTTACCCGGGCATCCTTATCGTCGTCAGTAACCGTCACTCGAACTATCGACTACTTGTTATATAAGGTGTGAATTTATAGCCTCGCTTATTATTATTTCAAACTGTTTTACCCGCGAGGGAAATGCATGCTAGTTTTCAAAATTAACATATGTCATGAATGATTGTTGGACCCGAATGTTGCCTTTGAAATTGTGTTGAGTACCTAGTTGCAAAAGGCCCTAATTTCATGAACTATTAACTATTGTTTAGTCCTAGCATGGATTAGAAATAGCCGCTTATACAAAGTGATAGTACTATGGGGTTGACTACCCTATCCGAGACGAGGGCTAGTACGTTGATACCCCCTGCGGACGGATAATTTGTGATAAGAGATAAGGTATAATTGCAATTGATGCCTTAGTAGGGGCACTGGTTTCATCTGAATCACGCCGGTAATTATTACGCGGGTGATTGAGTTAACGGTTTAGTGTCATGAGCTTAAACACAATTGTCAGTACCTTAAATATAGATTGTTTGATCGACAAGTCTATGAATGATCGTGAATGGTTTTTATTTCACATATGTTCAAAATGAATTGTAAAACCTATGAATTCCACTCAACGTTTTCGTTGACCAAATTTAGCATGTGTTTCAGGTAACCGCTGAAGTGTAGCATGGAGCGTGCATTGGATGGATGTTGTGTGTATGGCTTGGAGTCTACTTGTTTTTCCTCCCGTTATTACTTAAACATTTTTAACTTTATGTCATGTTGTTGTGAAAACTGTAACTTTTGGGGTTGAGATTCATGGGGACCGAAACGCAAAACTCTGTTGTATCATTTAGGGTTGGAAAACCGTAGACATGTAACTTTTCAACAATTTTTAATTTAAGTTTGAATTTGACGTCTCTTTGGAGTCGTTCGATATATCTTGTGTGCGATGATAACTGCCTAGCACCCAAATGTTGTAGTTCCGCTGCACATAGCATTTGGTGGGGTGTTAGAGTTGATTATCAAAAGTGATCTAAATAATTCTTGATGGATGACCATATCCAGCATTTAGACTTGAAATTATACCATGAATGGTTATGAACTAGTCATAGATCTTGTAATCTAGAAAGAACCTAAGGTGGATTTATTAAAAGATGTTTCTGTTATTTGAAACTTTCTAAGGTATTTGCTGATGAATTACCTAGACTTTCGCCATTAAGGCAAGTTGAATTTGGTATAGATTATATTCCCGGTGTTGCACCTGTGGCATGTGCATTATACGTCAGCACCATCTGAATTAAAAGAATTACCGTACAACTGAGAGAGTTGTCGGAGAAAGATTTTATTCTACCGAGCTCGTCATTATGAAGAGCTATGGTGTTATCATTCCTTATATTTGTTGAATTACCATGAACTAGGTAAATTGATGATCAAAAATCTATATCCACAACCCAAGATGATAGATTTGTTCGATCATTTACAAGGTTCTATCATATATTCAGAAAATTGATCCACGGCATGGTTATCATCAACTTCGCATCCGCGAAAGAGATTATCAATTCCAATCACTACATCCAGAACTTGTAATGAACATTATGAGTTTCATGTTATGTCGTTTGGATTGACCAATGCACATGTAGGATTCATAAATTTGGTGAATCACGTGTGTAGGCTGTAATTTGATAAATTCATGCTTATGATCATTAAGGACCATCTGTTTGTTTATAAGAATAGGAAGGAGTTAATAATCATTTATAGACTGCCCTGAATTTGCCGAACAATGAAAACTTGTACCTTGAATATTTAACATGTGATATAAGGCTTAATTCTTAACATTATTTGATCGTATGATTAATAAGATAATGGAATCTAAATTGACACTTCAAAGATTAGAGCCATTAAGGCTGTGGGTTTTACCAAAAAGAAAGTGGAAATATGTTTTGACAAATATTTTATCAAAGGATTTTTAAGGAAACATTCCCTTATACCCAGAACATATAACTAAACTCCTTTAGGGGTAAATGCTTTTGTTTAACTCAAGACAACCTAAGAGGGATTAAGAAAACTGATAGGTGTGAAAACACCCATCCTTTTTACCACTTAATTGCAATAATAACCGAGCCAAAACGTGTATTTTATGTCATTTATGTCGGAATTATGTGTGGTTTGTGTTTTTGTTGTGATTTAGGACGAAAAAGTGAAAAGTGGAGAAAACACGGCATTCACGGGCTTTTATCGAAGAAAAAGACGAAAGACGAAGTCGAAAGATCAAAAGTGGAAAAAGAACGGAAGTCCAAGACCAATTCTGAAGATTTATCGAAGAAAAAGTCAAAGACGGAAGTTTACTAAAAAGCCGAAGAACTCGAGTCTTATTTATGAAGAAAATACAAGACGAGTTTGAAGAAATCCCAAGACAAAGTCCAAGTATTAAGAAGACTAACAAAAGATTAAAGAGATCAAGGACCTAAGAGTGCAAATAAGAGAAAGAAGAAAGAGGGAGGAAGCTTCCTAAGCTCCTCCCTAATCTCCCTATAAATAGCAACCAACCTCATTTGTTTAGAGGTTGGTGGCTTGACAAACCACTCTTCCACCATTTTCATTTCTTGTCATTTCATTTCTTTCACTTTAATTAATTGTTATGCACTTTTAATCATTTTAATTTTCAAGTAAGTGTTCATTATTAGTCCTTTAATCTTTTCTTTTCTTGTCTTAATCTTTCATCTTCCTTTCTTGATTCTTGTTTACTTTTGGTGCGAATTACATTTGATCCGTGTTGTTCATTCATGTTTTCGTGCCTAAAAAGTTAATCTTTTTATGTTTTGATTTTAAAGTTTGTTTATTTTATGTTTGAAAAGTTCTTATTTGTGCTTATTGATTCCGCTTTAGTTTTGATTCGTTCTAGTTTGAGTTTTAGCTTATTCCATAGCTTATTCTCTTTTGCTTATCTTTCGGATCAAGAACCAAATCGGAAAGGATGGTAAACCCCTTTCCGATCGTATCATTCCGACAAGCATTCCCCTTTTTCCGATCGCCCAATCGGAAAAGGGTTTGCTTATTTCGATTGCTTTTATTTTCGTATTCCGATCTGGCACATTTTAGTACATTCCGATTTGGGATTATTTTCAGTTATTCCGATTGTAGGTGTTTGTTATATTCTGATCAGAAGCATTTAATTATATTCCGATCCAACATGTTTCCACTTATTCCGATTGGTTGTCGTGTGTGTATTCCGATCACCATCATCTCCCATATTCCGATCAACCGATTGGAATAGATTCCGATCAGGACCTTCTTGTACATTCCGATCATGCGCTTTCCAATTGGGTATTTTTGTTTTGTTTTGTTTTAGTTAAAGTGGAAATTTCTCTCGTTTTATTTTTAGTTCATTTTTAATTCGTTTTGCATTTTCATTTAATTGTCAATTTACTTTTCGTTAAGCTTTGATTTTACGTTATTTAATTTCACGTCATTTACTTTTAAAGTTTTAAATATGCACCGTTTACGTTTCAACTAGTTTAGTTTTAATTTTCCGTCCTTTATTATTAAGCCTTGCACATTTATTTTACCAGAACCAAAAATATTATTTTCACCAAGAACAACTAGTCTCACACAATTAACCGGAAATCAATTCGATTAGACACCGAGAAAACGAACTTTTCAACGAGTAAAAATCTTGTTATTAAAATGGCGCCGCTGCCGGCTCTTTTCGTGAAGATCGAAGGTTTTTTGTGAGTGACGCGTTGGATTTTGGGATCCGTTCACTTGTGAACGTGTATTTTATGTCATTTATGTCGGAATTATGCGTGGTTTGTGTTTTTGTTGTGATTTAGGACGAAAAGGTGAAAAGTGGAGAAAACACGGCATTCACGGGCTTTTATCGAAGAAAAAGTCGAAAGATCAAGAGTGGAAAAAGAACGGAAGTCCAAGACCAATTTTGAAGATTTATCGAAGAAAAAGTCAAAAGACGGAAGTTTACTAAAAGCCGAAGAACTCGAGTCTTATTTATGAAGAAAATTCAAGACGAGTTCAAAGAAATCCCGAGACAAAATCATTTAAGTCCAAAATTTAAGAAGATTAAAGAAAGGAGGGACCTAATGACGCAATTAAGGAAAAGAGGAAAGAGGGAGGAAGCTTCCTAAGCCCCTCCCTAATCACCACTATAAATAGGCCATTAGTCTTCATTTTTCAAGTTGTTGGGTGGTTTGACAAACCACCCTTTCCACCATTTTCATTTCTTATTTCTTGTTAAGCACTTTTAATTTTCAATTCTAGTAAGTCTTTTAATCTTGAAATCTTTTCTTTTAATCAAGCTCTTATTTTTAATCATCTTCTTCTACCTTTCTTACTTTGCTTATCTTTGATTCATGTTCATCTTTAATCTTATTTCATCCTAATGCTTATTTGATTTCAAGTTTTCTTAAAAGTATTCATCTTAAAAGTTTGATTTAAAAAGTGTTTATTTTAAGTTTGATAAGTTGATGTTCGTGTTTATTTAGTCCATTTCCATTATTGATTCGTGTTAGCTTTGGTTTTAGCTTAATCAAATAGCTTAAAGCCTTAACTTATTTTTCGGATCTTGAACCCAATCGGAAAGGGAAAACCCCTTTCCGATCTGTTATTCCGAGCAGCCCCCTCCCTTTATTCCGATCTGACGATCTAAGGGTTTTGTAACATTCCGATTGTACCTTTTCTAGATATTCCGATTATGCATGTTTGGCTCATTCCGATTGGCTTTGTTTTACAGTATTCCGATTTGAATTTTCCTAAACATTCCGATTGTTCAAGTTTTAGACATTCCGATTGATTTACTTTTGCTTATTCCGATCATGGTACTTTCCGACGGGTACATTCCGATCCGATCCTTATGGATTCCGATCGGGTGTATTCCGATGGAATGTTTTGCTTTGTTTCACATTTTTGATTTAGTTTAAATGTCAATTTTTCTCGTTTTACTTTTAGTCTATTTTAATTTCGTTCCGCATTTTTATTTAATTGGCAATTTACTTTTCGTTAAGCTTTAATTTTACGTCATTTAATTCCTCATCTTTTACTTTTAACATTTTAAATATTGCACCGTTTACGTTTCAACTAGTTTTAATTTTTAATTTCCCGTCCTTTATTATTATGTCTTGCACATTTATTTCTCCAAAACCAAAAATATTTGTTTCACCAAGAACAACTAATCTCACACAATTAACCGGAAATCAATTCGAGGAGATACCGAGAAAACGAACTTTCAACTAGTAAAACCTATACGTTAAAATGGCGCCGCTGCCGGCTCTTTTCGTGAAGATCGAAGGTTTTTTGTGAGTGACGCATTGGATTTTGGGATCCGTTCACTTGTGAACGTTATTTTTCTTGTCAAAAATTGTCAAAAATCCAAAAACATTTGAAAAATCATATAAAGCATTTCTTTTTCAAAGTATTGCACCAAAAATATTCTTCTTGCTTATCTATCTTTCTTTATGGATTTTTATGTCCATTGCGTCCGGTGTGGGAAACAATTATCTGGGAACAACTCTTGCCAATGGTGTATATGTGAGCGGTGTGGAAACGATATCGACTACACACAATCCGGATTTTGTCCCTTGTGCAACTCGACTAATTCATTCTTTTTGAACCCACATCCTGTTCCCCTGTGCATCTATTGTGGAAGCGATTCTCATTGGCGTGTTTCGTGCCCGGTTCGATACCCGTATGGTCACGGGCAAGAACCGGGGTACAATTATGCCAATGATAATAGTTATCCACAAGACGCACTTGATTTTTCTCCATACCCGGTTTGCAACAACTGTGCGGGTCCTCACGATACCTATTATTGTCAACCAATGAATTGTTATGAGCCAAATCCGTGTCCTCAGTTTTCTTCACCTATGGATTATTATGAACCAAACCCGGTTTCTAATTATTCCCAACCGATGAACAACTATGAGCCACAACCTTGCTATAATTCGGGTTTTCAACACTATGAGCCCCCACCGCACTCACTCGATCATCAGCCTCGTCACGGGATGAGTTACCAAGAACCAATTTTCGATCTTGCTACAGCTTGTCAAGCGCAATCAAAAGAGCTTTTACACACGCTGCGAACTTGTATGGAGTCATTTTTACAGCAACAAGATCAGATGAGTACCCATATCCCTGAGCATATTATTGGCCCTATAAATAATGAGGAAAGTGATGACGATATTGAGGTTATTTTCGACGAGGAGGAATTTCTAAAGCAAAATACCTCACTCCTTAGTGATGATGGTTTTCACATTCCTGAGATCGATGAGTTTCTTGATAGTGATGATGGTTTTCACATTCCTGAGGAGATATACTTTTTCTAGAGGATTTATTACACGATGACACTACACCTTCTATCCCAGAGGTGGAAAGATGTGAATCTACTGAAAAAGGGACGCAGGTGGAAGGTAATTGTTCTCCTACTTCTCATATTATATTGCCACCTCATCCTCCCACGTGCACACCCAAGCGGGTGATGTATCACTTTTACTCTACTCGTTTCATACCGGGAAATGAGGATGAGTGTTTTGATCCGGGAGGTGACATTGATTATGCTATGATTGATAACAATACGGCTTTGCCGTTTGCTCAGCATCCATTGTCTTTGGGGGATGACAATGTGCTTACTATACCCAACCCACCTCCCGTGGATTTTGCCTTCACATACTATACGTCTGTTGAAAGGAACTTTCTCCCTTTCAAGACTTATTCCCCCGCCTCTCCTTTATTAATGTCTTCCGGGAACGAGGACAAGGTCTTTGATCCCGGTATCACATTCGAGGTTTCCCCATGGACCATTTAATTCGGGGACGAGTCAGGCTCGTGACTCGGTCAACAAAAACAAGCGCTTTTTGGGAGGCAACCCAATTATCTATCTTATTTCACCATAAGTGTAGGGGGAGCCCCGTTGGTGTTTCTTGTTCTCTTTCTTATCATATGCAGGGATTAGCGCTTCAAAGACACACTCTTGATGACTTTTGACGAACCGTGATTCCGTGTTCCCTTCTTCCCGGTTGTATCCTAAACTCTTTACGATTCACTATTTTATATTTCTCAATATTAAAATAGGAATCTCTTTAGTTGTCTTTCCCTTAACGAGATTTAAACAAAGTGCACAATGTCCTAAGTGTAGGGGAGTTTACTCCCACATGCTTAAACATTGAGGACAATGTTTATATTAAGTGTAGGGGGGACTTCTATCGAAGTTAAGTGGCCTTTTGTTTGTATTTGCCCTCATTTTAACCGGAAAATCAATTTTTCAACATTTTTCAAATTTTTTAATCTATTTTGTCCTAGTTGTAGTTCCCATTATTTTTGCTATTTTTCTCTTATTTTAATAAAAATGGTTTTAGCAAGTTTAGATATCTTAGACATATTAGGCCCGTTGTGAATATTTTGACTCAACCCGAGTTTACTTATCCAAGTTCACTCTAGCTAGTATCCTTAACCATGTAGACCTTAATTGGTTTATTAGGCTAAGCATCCACAAGTCTCATTCCTTGAGATTTTAAATTGTGGAGAACGAGAAATGATAGAGTTGGTTACAAGTTTGGTATTCTCTCATTAACTTATGTGAGTTAATTATGATCTTTTTCTCCCATCACTTGCTAATACATTATCTGCAATAAGTAAGGTCGTACGATTTGAAAAGTTACTTAGCTTCTAGCCCAAGATCGTTTAAAAGTTGCTCGGTAATGACGAGAGTTCATAGCCAAGGCATAACTTATGAAGCGGGGCGCGAAGATTGGCGAGTCCAAAAAGGCCCTAACAAGGCATGAGGATTTCATTTTATTGCTAAAGATCCAAAGTGATGTGAAGAGCATTATTCCTAAAATCAATATGAAGGATCAAGACTCACGACGAAAGGCAATCAACTCCCATAAAGATGATGGAGAAGTCTATCCGAAAAGACCCTAACAAGGTATGAGGATAAATAGATCCAAGTCCGAAAAGGAGGCGGATCGTTGTATCTCAAAATCCCAATTAGAGATTGAAGAATAATCATGAAGTCGTGGTCAACAAAGCTGGAGTACTCCTCAAAAGTCTCCAAGTGAAGAAACTCTATAATGAAGAGAAGACCATTATCTCAAAAACGTCTCTCGAAGATATGAAGTATGAAGTACATGCCAAATATCGGCCCGAGAAAGGTCTCAAATCGTGAACCAAGTTATGCCAAGATATGAACTTTTTGATATCCCGAGAAGCAGTTTTAAGAGATTTTGTCCTTTAGCTAACTATTGATCAAATCGTCCTACTTTGCTTTCAGCCTAAATAAATTATCGAAATAAGTCAACAATGCATCCTCGTGATCATTCAAGACATCAATAAAATATAAGAGATACTCGTGGAATAAGGGGGTTTAAGTGATTAATTGAACCACATGAGTAAATGTTTGTTATGCTAACTTGTACTAACAATGATCTTGTTTTTAAGCTTGGCATGGGGAACGTGAAACTTGAGGGTGATGAACATTCATGACACACAAGCCCTAATGTAAGTCTTAGATTTCTTTACAAGTTTCTTCCTTGTTGCATCTTGTTATTTTCTATCTTTTTTATTTTTCCTTAGTTGTTTAATAAAGGCCAAGGTAGGTTGATTATGATGGAAAATGTAAAACATGCTTTGTAACTAATGCATTGCATGAGGACATTGCAATGGTTAAGTGTAGGGGATTTGATAGGTATGAAAACACCCATCCTTTTTACCACTTAATTACAATAATAACCGAGCCAAAACGTGTATTTTATGTCATTTATGTCGGAATTATGCGTGGTTTGTGTTTTTGTTGTGATTTAGGACGAAAAGGTGAAAAGTGGAGAAAACACGGCATTCACGGGCTTTTATCGAAGAAAAAGTCGAAAGATCAAGAGTGGAAAAAGAACGGAAGTCCAAGACCAATTCTGAAGATTTATCGAAGAGAAAGTCAAAAGACGGAAGTTTACTAAAAGCCGAAGAACTCGAGTCTTATTTATGAAGAAAATTCAAGACGAGTTCAAAGAAATCCCGAGACAAAATCATTTAAGTCCAAAATTTAAGAAGATTAAAGAAAGGAGGGACCTAATGACGCAATTAAGGAAAAGAGGAAAGAGGGAGGAAGCTTCCTAAGCCCCTCCCTAATCACCACTATGAATAGGCCATTAG
Source organism: Glebionis coronaria (assembly GCA_025667525.1). Classification (NCBI taxonomy): domain Eukaryota; kingdom Viridiplantae; phylum Streptophyta; class Magnoliopsida; order Asterales; family Asteraceae; genus Glebionis; species Glebionis coronaria. Next base: position 339,379,679 of record CM046874.1, read on the forward strand.
TCTTCATTTTTCAAGTTGTTGGGTGGTTTGACAAACCACCCTTTCCACCATTTTCATTTCTTATTTCTTGTTAAGCACTTTTAATTTTCAATTCTAGTAAGTCTTTTAATCTTGAAATCTTTTCTTTTAATCAAGCTCTTATTTTTAATCATCTTCTTCTACCTTTCTTACTTTGCTTATCTTTGATTCATGTTCATCTTTAATCTTATTTCATCCTAATGCTTATTTGATTTCAAGTTTTCTTAAAAGTATTCATCTTAAAAGTTTGATTTAAAAAGTGTTTATTTTAAGTTTGATAAGTTGATGTTCGTGTTTATTTAGTCCATTTCCATTATTGATTCGTGTTAGCTTTGGTTTTAGCTTAATCAAATAGCTTAAAGCCTTAGCTTATTTTTCGGATCTTGAACCCAATCGGAAAGGGAAAACCCCTTTCCGATCTGTTATTCTGAGCAGCCCCCTCCCTTTATTCCGATCTGACGATCGGAAAAGGGTTTATGTTTATTCTGATTATAAGCTTTTCATATATTCCGATCTAAGGGTTTTGTAACATTCCGATTGTACCTTTTCTAGATATTCCGATTATGCATGTTTGGCTCATTCCGATTGGCTTTGTTTTACAGTATTCCGATTTGCATTTTCCTAAACATTCCGATTGTACAAGTTTTAGACATTCCGATTGATTTACTTTTGCTTATTCCGATCATGGTACTTTCCGACGGGTACATTCCGATCGGATCCTTATGGATTCCGATCGGGTGTATTCTGATCGGATCCTTATGGATTCCGATCGGGTGTATTCCGATGGAATGTTTTGCTTTGTTTCACATTTTTGCTTTAGTTTAAATGTCAATTTTTCTCTTTTTACTTTTAGTCTATTTTAATTTCGTTCCGCATTTTTATGTAATTGGCAATTTACTTTTCGTTAAGCTTTAATTTTACGTCATTTAATTCCTCATCTTTTACTTTTAACATTTTAAATATTGCACCGTTTACGTTTCAACTAGTTTTAATTTTTAATTTCCCGTCCTTTATTATTAAGTCTTGCACATTTATTTCTCCAAAACCAAAAATATTTGTTTCACCAAGAACAACTAATCTCACACAATTAACCGGAAATCAATTCGAGGAGATACCGAGAAAACGAACTTTCAACTAGTAAAACCTATACATTAAAAACCATTTAAACCATGACTTAGAATTTGAAACGACAATTTTTGCTTTTCAACTAAGAAAATTTTGACCAAAGTATAAACAAAGATTTTTCAAACATTTACAAATCTTGTTAATTATTTTCGATAAATCAACAAAAATCGTGTTAACTAAATTCAAATTTATCTTTGAACATTTTTATAATTGGACGAACTTAGACATTTAAAACTTTTTGCGTTTATGTTTCATAAATTAAATATTTATTATTTAATTACTTGTAATAATTATCGACGCTTTAGGCGTCAGATTGAGCAAAACTGATAAAAATGATAGTTGAGACGAAACTAAAACTTAGAAAATATAAAGAAAGAATTTCTAAGTGAATTGTGGTCATGATAATTATCTCACCAGGAAAGGTGAATGTAGATACTGACACATTATATAGAAAGGATAAAGAATCAGTTAGGATGTGTTCCTTAGTAATGAATGTGCAAAATAGTTGCCCGAAAAATTTAGAAATAACTGATATTTGTAAGAAGGATAATATGGATAATAAAAAGGGGTTCGCGGCTAATGTGAACCATTAGAATTGAGAATCCGATGGCTGTAGAAATTGATAACCTATGAATCTATGAAGTGGGTTGATGTTTTCTAGTGAGAGAAACTAGAGAGAGAAAGTGAGAGAATATGTGAAAGGTTTTATTAATATGAAATGTAAAAATAGAACAACAACCAACCCCTTTCCTTAGTGGAAAGGGGTATTTATAGTCCAAGCCTAAGCATGGGCTTGGGCCGGTCCATGACAAGCCCATGGACCGGTTCTTACTTAAGTTAATAAGCAAATAATAACTAATTATCTAACTACGAGCTATTACAACATGAATATTATTGTGGAGTGACCGATACTTCTAATATACGTTAAAACGTATTTCTAACAATCTCCCCCTAAGGGAGGTCACTCCACGTTACAAAGTTCTAAACCTAGTATACTATACTAAGTCTTCGTTCTTTAGCTCGTAGTCTTTTCTTCTTTTCTTTCTTTTGTTGTGAATATGTTGATTTGATCTTTTTGGCTTTGACTTGAGAGCATTGTTCTTTGGCCTTTCACGTGCGATCTTTGCCTTTCTTGTGAACTTTGCCTCCTCGTGACTTCATGTTCCACACACTTACGTCTTTTTGTTGAATTCTCGAAAGCTTCAGAGTTTGGTACAGCGGAAGACTTCATCTTGTACTTTCTTGAATTTTTGCTGAACTTTGTTGCAAAAGACATAAGCATGTGGGAACGACTTTTACAGGTACACCGCAACACCACCGTCTTCACTGGTACACAGCAACGCCACCGTCTTCAACAGGTACACAGCAACGCCACCGTCTTTAACAGGTACACAGCAACGACACGAATAAAATGGCTTTGAACATTTTATTCTAATTCGGTAGCATTTTACCTCCGGTCGGTGAAGACCGTTGGACGATATTAGATATCGTACCCGTGACGGATAGTTTCAATTAAGTAACTTCCTGACAGGATTTCGCGGGTAAACCCGTTCTCTTTATTCGACCGTCCAAAGCTGACTGCGAACATAAAGAGTGAATCACTTGGATAAATTATCCTTGTGATTAAAAAGCCGTCAATTCATGAAACCTGGAACAAGTGAATTTCAATTAAGATTTTCACCATCGTTGCTTTCCAGTTGTCACGAGCTCAATTCATAAAGAATCTTGCACGTTACCTACCAAGTGCTGTTTGATGTTAACACTAGAAGGATTTCCACTCGTCACTGTGGTCAATAAAGAGTCACTCTGAGTGTTCTGGCAAGATCATATGATAATGCGAAGAGGCCTGGAACGAGTTTAAGTTCAATTAAGAATTAAACCACTGTTACCTTCCAGTTTTTCACAAGATTGGTTCTAAAAGAACCGCACGTGTAACCTACCATGAGCTTGTTTGATGTTGGCTCAAGCAGGATTTCCATCTTCATTGTAATACTTGCGTATTACTCGGATGTTCTGGCAATATTACAGAAATACTGCGTAGGACTCATGAAAATCTCTTACTTTTCACAATGTGTGAGAAAGCAAGGAATAAATGAAAAGTGTCCTAATGAGACTTTTGATGATCTCTTGGCTCTAGACTCGATTGTGCGTTTTGATTTAGTGAGCGATGGCTGGAGAGGAGTGCCACCTTTTCAATACCAGTTTATTCGGAGTGAATAAACCAATAGATAACGTGTTGATCTCCGTGTGATTAAAACAAATACCTTTTGAGAGATATTTGAGTTAGCTGGGGAAGGGTTGTGCATTGCATCACTGGGTCCATGATGTCTTTCTTCAATACCGAGAATCATTAACAAAAATGACCTCAATAGCATATGTATTGACCCGGTTTCTGCCTAAAGTTGTAAGGAGGGCTTCTTTCTTTACACCCTTTATCTTTACATTTCTTTTTCATTCTTCAACCCCTTCAATGCTTACCAATACGTCATCACTAGCACCTTGTTGTGATTGTTCCAGTGCTAGCTTAAGTACTTGGTCGGCATTCAGCTACGTTCACATTCTTTCTCCATCTTTCCTAGGACTTCTAATTCTATCTAGGGAATTGTCCTTGGGAAGATTCCATCGGTTCTGATGAATCATTGGACTAATCCTATTCCTACCACCCTTTTGTCACCACATTCGTCGTGAATTAAGCGTGTTTTGGGAAGGAATTGCCACCATGAAAAATCATTGAAAATCACCTAAGGTACTTGTGATATTAAAATCAAAAGTTTTGTACCTTAGGTGTTTTGTTCATCAAAAACGCTCCCCCTTAACACGTGCTTAGCACATATTAAGTTGGAATATCGTTAAGTCTTTTTCATCTTTTAGCCAAGTATCACTTAAGTCTCCTTAATCCCATTTTCTCCCCTTATCCAAAATGTTAACCATTAATATTTGGGATATTGAATGGATTAACCGGTCTTTGGGTAAAAATGAAATCGATGTTTGGCCATAGAACAAGTTATTGCTCTCCCTTAAGTTAATAAGGGATAGTTGTAGTGCTTTAGTATGATATATTTTGAAAGATTTAGAATCTCGTGAGAAATTCTTGAAAAATTATCATACATTCACACTACAACAAGCCATTAAAGCACATTATTCACAAATACATATTCACAAATAATACCAATATAGAGTGACCTGAAATGTACGACCCATTAGATGGATCGTTGCAGTGTCCTGTAGTGCACTCCATATGGTCTACCACCCACAAATCTTTCCAAGCTCCTCATCAATCTACGTTCACGGAGCTTCTGATCGATCTTCTTGATGACATACTTTGCCATCTGCCGGTAACCTGGATGCCAATCCTCCGTCATTTCTGGCAAAGTCCCACCCGAGTTCAGATGCTCCAACTTGTCTCTGACTTGTATAAGAGTGCCATCACTATACTTGTGGAGCTCCCCCACCCTCATAAACTTCATCAAACCTCGACTGTTCAAGTAGAAGATGCCGGAATTCGGAACAGAAATGCCGGTATAAGGACATCTTGCTACATGTTGAGGTAACACTTGATTCACAGGACGGGTTAAATTGAGCTTCCGCTGATAGCTTTCGACTCCCAACTGAAGATCTTCAACTCGTGTCTTGATGACAACGCTTCGTGTGAACATACGAAGTGCTGTATTCAACGCAATGAGGTCTTCACGAGGAATGTGTGTGAGTTGATCTCGAGTCATCAGAAGCAGCATATCTTCAATATCCTCAAGGCGAATGATGGAAAAATCTCCCTGCTGGATTCTGTATTCCCTGTCATCCTCCCTTTTCAAACGAATCTCCGTCACATGATAATAGCCGTTCTTGGCTTCTGTTTTCATCCCTAAAATGCTGGAGATGCGGATATCGGATCTAACTGAGCTTCCAGAATTGACTAGGCAGCAACCCCTGTACGCCCTTCTGACTCGTTCGTCCCAATGAGATGCACCTATGACAGCATACATATCATAATTACGATTTATCTTAGGGACCCAGAGTCGGTTTACCTTTTCCTCGATAAAGGGTATTGTCCCCCAGTTGGCAGCTTTCAGCAATGTCAGGGATGTTGCGTACTTTGATGACCCCTTTAGTAGATACACCAGATCATTGGTGACAAAGAAGTCAAGAGCAATCTGATTATCTTGATCCATTGGAGGTGGAGCTCTTTCTGATTCATGAAGACCTGGCCGTTGAACGGTATTCAGAGCCTTCAGGATCTCCTCAGCATAATATTCGAACTCCATTTGGGTCAACCGGGTTTTGGCGCGAAGTCTTTTATCTTTCAATACTTTCTTCACCAAAGATGGAGTAACCGAAGTCTTATACTCATGAGCAAGAAATGCACATAAGTCAATCGGACTTCGGATACGAAGATACAAGACCTCTTTGTCGGCGTCGGTGATCGGATCATACTGCGCCGCTGCCGTGATCCAAGCCTGTGGTGGAGCAGTCTCGTCGATTTCCAACGTGTCCTCCCAGTTCCTTGTGCTTGGTTCAGGTATAGTAGATTGTGGGTTTTGTTGCTGAGGAGTGGAGACGTGAACATCTGCTTGTTCTGATTCAGGCATTTCAGCAGTGTCATGGACGGGTGAGTGTTCTGCAGCTTCTGGTTCGGTTACTGATTCTGCAATCACAGGAGTAACAACACAAGAACTAACGGGGTTAGTGGTAACAGGTATTGATGCATGGATAAATGTACCAGGAATAGATGACCCTGTAGTGGCATTCACGTCGTGGCGCCACTTCGATCGTCTGGATTCCGTGGATGTAGATTTCTCCTTTGGTGCTGCATCTTTCTTGGATTTGGTGCCAGACTTAACCACTTTCTTTGAGCTGGCGCCCTTATCCCCTTTCTCACGCTGTTCACCTTTATCTGCATTGCTCCCCTTAACACTCTCCTGGTGACCATCACCACCATCATTACCATCATTATTATCATCATCTGCATCCTCATCATCATCATTCTCATCCTCATTCTCATCATCATTTTCATCTTCATCATCATCATTCTCATCATCGTCATTCTGATCCTCATCATCCTCATCATTCTCATCCTCATCATCCTCCTCATTCTTATCTTCTTCTTCTTCTTCTTCCTCCTCTCCACCAGTACCCTCTGCTTCGTCGCTCTCTTCCCTTTCTTTTTCAGGGAGAATGTGGTAGGGTACCACACTTCCAAATGTCTTGAACAACCTATCATCCTCCATGATAGCGTCATTCAGGGATTTGAAGAGAGCCCGTTGTTTCCTCGATTTATCAAACGATCCAAGTTCCTTCATTCGAGCTTTGAGGATCTTCTTAAGTTCAAAATCCGTCAAGTCATAAGCGATCTTGTAGGCGGCTTCTGAAGGATTGGATGATTTGATCATTAGGTTGTCAGCAGCAAGCGTCTTTAAGTCATCACGCAGTTTAGGAATTAAGGATTCAATGGAGTCTCTCACTCTTTGCTCAATCGTAGCTTCAAGAGCTTCTTTTTGCTCTTTAAAGTCATCCTTAATAGCTTTAAGTCTTGCAATTCGTGCTTTATGCCTAGCAGCTTCATCCTTTTTAACCTGAGCAAGTTCTTCTGCATGAGCTTTACGTGTAACTTCCATGTCAGCAGCGAACTTGGCAATCAACTCTTCTTGAGCTTTCCTTGATGCTTCTTCACTTTGAGCTCTTCTATTTAGCTCTTGGCGAAGTTCAGCCATTTCTCTCTTTTGATGATCCACGTGTTTATCCAACATTTCGGCCATCACTATTGCTGCCATTGCAGATGTTGCAGAGCTGCTCTGGGTTGAGGGAATAGGCTCGGTTGTGACTGCGGTGCTAAGGATGGGCTTTGGTGGTGGTGGAGGAAGTGGTGTAGAAACCTGTTTGGTTGGTAAGGGTTGAGTTGGTGGAGGTTGAGTTGTTACAGGTTGAGTAGATGCCTTTTCAATACCAGCTGAAACAGGGATTGATGGCTCCTTCGAAGTAGAGTAATGTTCAGGTGACCCAAACTCGTCAACATCATCAGGTTCCATGTATTCATCCTCAACGTCTACTCTTACACCTGAACCACTACCGCCAGTATCTTTCCTGCTCCTTTGAATGGCTATCTTCATTATTTGTTTCTCAGTTTTCTCAAGATCAGGATCAGCAATATTTTCTTCGTCACGCAGACGCATCTCATCAGCCTTACCCTTTCCTTTCTTACCCTCTGTCTTCTTCTTCTTGGTTTTGGGCTCAGGTAAATCTGCTTGCTTCCTTTTACCTTTGCTTTTAACCGTGGTAGATGAGTCTTCACCTGCTAGAAGGCTTGCTCGTTGATTCTCAATTTCCGTGAGCAAGTTCTTGTAATCATCAGATGCAATGATCTCATCGGTCAGAAGATGACTGGGAATGGGACCAGGAATAACCGTATTCGAATGAGTCTCCTGCCTTAAGTCTACCAAATCATCATCATCTATCATGTGGTGACGACTACCTGCAAGCTTGTTAATGGATGCATCGTTTTCCATAAAGTAATGGATAATCAACTTAATAAACCTAGGGTACTGGTAAGTTTTAACTTTACCCTTTGTGTTAGTGAAGAGTTGAAAAGTGAACTCCTCCCACAGCAGTGATGCATAGTCAATACCCATACCTTTAAACATACCATAAAACATCTTGATGATTGGTGGACGAACAGCATCATACCCAGTTGTTTTGGGTGTTAAACATCGGCTTAGAATCCCAAAAATAGCTTTCCATGGTTGACCAATTTTGGCAGTAGTAAACTCAGACGGGGTTCGTATGTCAAGACATCCAATGGCGGTGAACATCTCCATCATCTGGTCCTTGGTTGGGTTGGGTGAGTATGATGGTAGACCTTTGAGTATCGGTCGAAATCCAAAGATCTTCCTGAAGTCTGACACAGTAAGCGTCTGCTGCTTGTTGTCCAAGGAAAAAGTGATCTTGTTCGACGTCCTCTCTTTGGTAGCCCAGAACTCGTAAAGATATTCATAGGGCACCGAAGCACTTCTCCTTAGCGCATACTTGAAGTGAGATTTATCAAGCATGGCTGTAGCTACCTTAAAGCCATTATGGGTAGAGTGAGATACCTCCTTCAGACGGTAGTTGTTTGGAACAAACTTTAGAGTCTTGGCTTCGGCAATGGCGGCGGCTCTGTTGTCTTGTAGTTGTTGTACGGTAGGGTTAGTCATCGTCTCTGCTTAAGATAAAACACAAAGGTTGATACAAACAAGTATGAATATCATTATGACGTTAAACCTAAGCATTGTACATATGACATAATCCCTTAAGCTTTGAAATCATTCAAACATCTTCTATTCGGAAAAATCACACCATTCGGAATAATAGGTCTATACTGAATATAAGTCCTATGCGGAACATTAGTTTATTCGGAACATATAGCCTATGCGGAAAAAACATCCCTATTCTGAATAAAATACTCTATTCGGAACATTTGGGCTATGCGGAAAAAATTCCTCCATTCGGAACATTTGGGCCTATGCGGAATAAAGTCCTTATTCGGAACATTTGTCCTTATTCGGAACATTTGTCCTTATTCGGAACATTTGTCCTATTCGGAACATTTGTCCTATTCGGAACATTTGTCCTATTCGGAACATTTGTCCTATTCGGAACATTTCCTATTCGGAACATTTCCTATTCGGAACATTTCCTATTCGGAACATTTCCTATTCGGAACATTTTCTATTCAGAACATTTCCTATTCGGAACATTTCCTATTCGGAACATTTCCTATTCGGAACATTTCCTATTCGGAACATTTCCTATTCGGAACATTTCCTATTCGGAACATTTCCTATTCGGAACTTTTGCCCTATGCGGAACTTTTGCCCTATGCGGAACTTTTTGCCCTATGCGGAACATTTTGCCCTATGCGGAACATTTTGCCCTATGCGGAACATTTGCCCTATGCGGAACTGTTGCCCTATGCGGAACTTTTGCCCTATGCGGAACTTTTGCCTTATGCGGAACTTTTGCCTTATGCGGAAAAAAAAACTTTTCTTATTCGGAAAAATTTCTTCATGCGGAAAGTTATTCTTACGCGGAAAAGTTTTGCAACACTTATATTTTCTAATTGAGCATACAATCGAGTGATTCAAATGTTCTAATGGACGAATCTGGGCAATTAAACCTATTCCGAATCATCCCCAGGCAAAAACCCCAATTAATTAAACACTAATTAAACAGTAATTTCATTTGATTGAATTTCCACTTTAAACAATTAATTAACTAGATGTACATGAAAAATTAATCCGGTTTAATACCTTTTGTGAAGATCGGATCTAGAAGATGTTGATTGTTTTCTTGTTTGTGTGATTTCCGTGAGTGTGTGTTTGTTAGATTAACAATGGCGGCAAAGAGATAAGTAAACAATGAAGGATTTAGAAAAAACGGGGGGGAAGGTTTTGACTAGGTCAAATTTTCCATAAGTTAGACATGTTGTCAACTTTGCCCCCTCAATTCTTCTTTTTGCTTCATTTAATCATTTTGTTTTGGTTACCAAGTTTTGATACTTGTCACATTGATCCTATCTTATGTTAACTATCCGAGCCTTAGTGATTAACTTAATCTTAACACAAGCACAAAACTATCCACGACAAACTTTTAAGCAACAACACTACAAATGCCAAAGCAATCCAACCATTAACCATTAAGCTTTGTGAGTTTCCTTGAAAACTTTTGAAGATCTTTTTGATGTGAAAGATGATGAAACATTTTCTCCCCCTTAAACGATGACCCGTTTTCTATTTAAAGAGCTGTAGTCATTGTTTAACGAGGCACATGATGATGAAGAACATTTCCCAATTGATATCTTGAAAAAGTTTGATTCGTGGTGTCAATAAGATTTCTCTTATTTTAACAAATTAATGCACTGAGACGTACACCAATTCGTGTTAGACCAAGTTGTAAAGTAAACTTGATCCCTTTGCATGATTTGGCTTGTAAATCACGCCCGAGAAAATTAATTCCCGTTCTGAGCCAACGTTTTCCAAGGAAATACGTGACTTTAATATGAAAACCGGGTTGCAGTCAGAAATAACTACAAGCCATTATGGGCATGTTTTAAAAATGTACAACTTTTATACGGACTCTATTTATGGCACCGTGTCAATATTGATCGACATTTCTAAGGCCGTAAATATTACCGTACTAAAAGACATGCCCGATTTAAAACGAAAAATATTTTTGGTTTTTCTTGATTTTATACTTTTTATGGTTTTTCTAGGTTTTATATTTTTTATGGTTTTTCTTGGTTTTATATTTTTTTTTTTATGGTTTTTCTTGGTTTTATATTTTTGTATTTTTCTTTTGTGGTTTATATATTTACGATAATATACATGATCACAACCAAAGGATACTCTGAATAGTTTACCACGACTATTCAGCTGATTCTTCTGCCAACTCTTTGAGATTCGCTGGAGTGAATGATTTCATGCCAAGCTTGTCGATCAAAAACTCGATTCGTCCTCGATCTAAGGCTTTGGTGAACATATCCGCCAGCTGGTACTCAGTAGTGACAAAATACAGCTCGATCACTCCGTTCTCCACCTGCTCCTTGATGAAATGGTAGCGAATGTCTATGTGCTTGGCCCGGGAGTGTTGAACATAGTTGCAGCAAAGGGCAATGGCGCTCTTGTTGTCACAATACATCGGGATTTTGTTAAATCCAAGACCGTAGTCAGTTAATTGTGATCTCATCCAAAGGACTTGAGCACAACAACCGGACATGGCGATGTATTCAGCCTCCGTGCTTGATATTGCAGCGCTTTTCTGCCTTTTTGAAGACCAACTGATCAATCTATCTCCTAGGAGTTGCACAGATCCAGAAGTGCTACGCCTCGTATCTTGACATCCAGCATGATCGGCATCTGCGTATGATATTAAAGCAATCGAGGAATCTTTCGGATACCATAGACCACGATGAAGTGTTCCTTTTAGATACCGAAAGATCCTTTTCACAACATGTAGGTGCTTTTCGGTAGGCCGAGCCTGATACCGGGCACACATGCATACAGCAAATTGCAAATCAGGCCTGCTAGCAGTCAGATAGAGAAGGGTGCCAATCATTCCACGGTAAAGTTTTGGATCGACAATAATCCCATCCCTATCTTCATCTAACTTGGATTTCTCCACCATTGGAGTGTCTACGGGGTCACAATTCTCAAAGTTATATTTCTTAAGAGATTCTAGAGCATATTTGGATTGATTAATAAAGATGCCTCTGGGATTCTGAGAAATCTGTAATCCTAAGAAAAATGAAAATTTTCCCATCATCGACATCTGAAAGCGTGTGGACATTATCTTCTCAAATTGTTTAGACAATTCTATGTTAGTGGCAGCAAAAATTATATCATCAACATAAATTTGTACCAGAAGCATGTCGTTGCCTTCCTTGAGAGTGAATAGAGTGGGGTCCACTTTGCCTTTGGAGAAGCCTTCCGACATGAGATATGTTGACAGGAGATCATACCACGCGCGTGGAGCTTGTTTCAACCCATAGAGAGCCTTCTTAAGCTTGTACACATGGTTAGGAGACTCCGTACTCACGAACCCATCCGGTTGACTAACATAAACCTCTTCCCTTAGTTCGCCGTTCAAAAATGCCGTCTTCACATCCATTTGATAGACGATCATGTTCATATGAGCAGCAAACGCAAGGAATAGTCTAATCGCCTCCAATCTAGCCACAGGAGCAAAAGATTCCTCAAAGTCTATACCCAAGGCTTGTTTATATCCTCTAGCGACCAATCTTGCTTTATTCTTCAATACCGCACCCATCTCATCAAGTTTAACCTTATAAACCCATAACAAAGTAAGGATGTTAACCTTGTCAGGGCGAGGAACCAATTCCCATACTTCAAGTCGTTTGAATTCATTGAGTTCCTCCTGCATAGCTTCGATCCAAGATGATTGGGTCATAGCCTGCTGCCAATTTTTGGGTTCAACTTCAGAGAGAAATGCGTCAAAGTAACAATAAAGTGCACTCTCTTGTAATTGATGGCGCGTAGAGACTGGTCGATCTAGATCTCCAATAACATTCCTAATTGGGTGATCTTTTGTCCATTTAGTGCTATGGTTTTCAATCCTAGGTGGTCTGGAGTGAACAATAGAAGGAGCTTCTTCTGAGGTAGATGCGGCTGAAGGGTTTTCAGGGATCGCTACACCAAAGAAAGGAAGCTCTTGCAAGTGAGCATATTCCAAGTCGTGATCAGTAGAATCCACTTCCACATCATTAGGCACAAGTAGGGGTGATGATTCAGGTGTGGTTTGAGAATCACTTGGTGAAGGTGCATCCGGTTCATTGTGAATTGTAGATGCATTAGATAAAGGTTCATTAACTTGAGCAACCACTTCAGGTATTGGAGCAATTACTACAGGTACTGGAACTTCATCAGTCGGGGGGATCAAAGAATTCATCAAACAACGGTTGAAACAGTTTATCCCACTCGGGCCTTGATGGTGGTAAAAATGATGTAGAAGTAGGATTGTTGGGAACTAATCCGGAACTTATAGCACCGGGTCCCATCTCATGAAGCGCGGGTTCAGAGCTGTGTTGCTCAGAAGCCATCGCTGTCAGCTCGTCGAAATCTGCGTCCATAGTTTCTACAATCTTGCCAAGGCGACGGTTATAGATTCGGTATGCTCTTTTGGACGGTGAGTAACCAATGAAAATACCTATGTCTGCTTTTGGTTGAAGCTTACCCAAGTTCTCACTATTGATGTTTGGATAACACAGAGCACCAAACACATGGAAAAATGAAACATCGGGTTTGCGGTCATGTAGAAGCTCATAAGGTGTTTTTCCATGGCGTTTCCGAATGATAGAACGGTTTTGGGTGAAACATGCAGTAGAAATAGCCTCTGCCCACAGGAACAATGGAGCGTTCGCATAAATAAGCATGGTCCTAGCAGCTTCCATAAGTGTACGATTCCGTCTTTCAACGACACCGTTTTGTTGTGGAGTGCGTGCAGCGGATGTTTCATGTGATATACCAACTCCTTCATAATAATCACGAAGAGTCTGGTTGACGAACTCTGTACCATTGTCTGTACGAATACGGCGGACAGTGGTATTCAAACGTACCTGAATGAATTTCAGAAAAGTAATGATAGCCTTCGGAGCTTCATCCTTTGTACGTAAAAATCTAACCCATGTAAACCTTGAGAAATCATCCACAATGACGAGAATGAATTTCTTACCGCTCACACTTTCAGTTCTCATCGGTCCACAAAGATCCATATGCAAAAGATGAAGTTTTTCTTGATTAGTGTCTTCAGCTTTGGGTTTGTAAGATTTCTTGGTGCTTTTCCCCCTTGAACACGCGGAACATAAATGGTCCTTGTGAAATTTAAGCTTGGGAAGACCACGAACTAACTCGTTTTTAGCCAGATGATTAATAGCATCAAAATTAAGATGAGATAATCTACGATGCCATAACCATGACTTGGTCTTAGAAGCTTTAGAGAGAAGACATACTGGAGAAGCGGCCATCATGTCTTGTAAGGACAAAGTGTAAAGATTTGCACCACGAGATCCCTTCAACAAATCTTTTCCTTCCAAGTTGCGGATGAAACAAGTGTGTTGTCGAAAAGCAACCTCAAGGTTGGAATCACAAAACTGTCCTACTGAGAATAAGTTATGACCAAGACCTTCAACATAGTATACCCTAGAAATCGTCACGTTTCCAATCTGATATTCACCATACCCCATAATCTTTGCTATATGATCATTCCCAAATTTAACCGTACCAAGAAACTTGCTGACGAAATTTCGGAGCATCGAGCGATTTCCGGTCATATGTTTTGAACAACCGGAGTCCAAATACCACAGGATGATTTGGACCACCTGAAAATATCACCACACAAAGACAATGTAGAGGTATCGGAATCTGAGTGTTCCTTGTTATTAGCAGGTACAGATTTAATAATCTTAGATTTGCTAACTCTAGGTTTCTTAGATTTCCTAGCCTTTTTCTTCTTAATTGGTGGTGTAGATTCTAATTGGCTCAAATCCTGAGGTATTTCTACACTGATAGGCACTATAGTGGGAGCTGACCTAATTAAAGGGCGCTGTTTCCATACTTGAGTGCGAGTGTTCCTAACTAAAGGACGCTTAGACCTATCCTCAATGGATGCATTCCTAGTTAAAGGGCACATTTTACCATCTAGTGTAAAGGTCCTACCAGTGGGACGCCATTGCCAGCCAACTTGGGCACGAGTTCTACCCGTTGGCTTCCATTCAAGACCATTCTTAATAGCATTCATTTCATTAACGTGATCAATCAGACACAAATCATGACGCTGGGAAAACATACATTCATTACAATTCCAACAATTTAAATCAGAATTCACGAATGGTTTAGGCTGCTGCACAGGCGCAGAGCTTTAGTCTTAACATGATTCGTTTTATTTAAAACTGAACTAGCATTCCTATTGTGGACTTCTACTTTCTTCTTTGTGGCACTACTAGTGGAGGGCTTGATCTTAGCTTTCTTGAGTGGCGATCCTTTAGCCTTAGTAGTCTCTTTTAATCCTGTAGAAGGCAAATTGGGAACATTAGCAGCAGATTTTAAAGGTGTCTTACTTGATTGTGCCAATGACGGTTTCGCTCCTGGAGTCTTATTAAATGGAGTGACAGCAATGGGTCTATTATTAAGTAGTGCAGAACCTGGTGTACCTATGTATTGCAAATAAGCCAAGCAATATTGAACTCGCTTAACATATTCATGAGCCGAATAATAGTCGCTACTTGAGGGATCTAAGGCATAAAGATCGTCTAAAATATCCCTAAGAAGATCAACATGCTTAATGGCATTCCTCATATAATCATCATAGGTAAGCTGGTTTCTCTTATGAAGCGGATTCTTATAAAGCACTACTGACTTGGTTGTTGGAGCACTAGTGGACGGTGCAGAGTCTGTAGCTAAGTTATCAACAACTTCTTGTCGGGTGAGAAGAAGTGTCTCCTTTAACTCAGCCAAAACCATATTTTTGTCTATGAGCAGGATGTTCAAGTCAGAGATTTCTTCGCACTTTTGGTTCAGTTGTTCAACATAATATTGTTGCTGTGCCGCATTAAAAGCGAAGCGTTCTTCTAGTGAACCATAAAGAGCGGATAGTCCCTGCCTTGTCCGATCCATCTCCCCTAGAACAGTGGATAGTCTAATTTCTAAGACCTGGTTTTTAGACTCTGCAGCCTCTAGTTCCATTCTTAATGTTTCCTTTGATGATACCTCTTTCTTCAATCTCATGATTTCTTCCTCTAATGTCTTAACAATTGCAATCATCTTGTCACTATTCTCAACACCGTTTTCACAAACATTTGATATCAAAAGATTTTCATTTTGATTTTGTTGTTTTAATTCTAAAGATATACAATGTTGTTCTAGTTGATTAAAGCGTTGTGAAAGTAAATTATAAGAATCTTGTAGCTTTAAAAACTCAGCGTTAGATTCGTGACAAGAATGATTTTCTACCTCATTTACATTTTCAGCAACATTTACAGAAAGATTACAAACATCATCACAAATATCCTCACAAATATTCACAGCATCACAATTAATCACAGCAGATGTAAGCTCATGCGAATAATTAACATTTACAGTACTAAGCACATCACACGAGATTACTTCAGACAAGAATCGGTCATATTCGGTTAAAATCTTTTCCTTTTCAATTAGTTGCAGTTCGTAAGCGGTGTCCATTTCATAAAACACTTTTTGAACTTCCCCAATTTCAAACTGAAGATTTTCCTTAAGAGATGCAAAACTTCCTTTTAGACTTTCGACAAACGGATTGATCTTAGATTTAAACACCTCGTTCATGTGTTCGAAAGCCCATTCTCCGGCATTTAAGCCATTTGAAGTCGTACATTCCAAAATGACCTTGTCAAAGTTAGTAAAGTATCGGTTAATCTCTTTCAAGTTTAACCATACAGTGCTAACCGGTGGAAGATTCTTTGGAATTTCCTTAGGATCTTCCATGTTGACAAGTGTAGGAAATGTACTAGGGCTTTCTTCCTCTATCATGTAGGTTGGTGCTGTAATGAGATCTTTATCCATATGGAATCGAACTCTAAAATCAGTTTTAGCAAGCTCCTTATTCATTTTAAAATAATCACAATCGGGATATTTTGCTGAATTGTATGACCGATCCTCATCAACTAGATCCTTACTTGTTTGATCATTGGGAAAAACAATCGGGTCTAACGCCAATCCTAATTGAGTTGCATTATAAAGTCTAGGACTATGTCTTAAATCTTGCTTTGCATACCGTGGATTAGGGGGAAGGCCTTTTAGACGTGATAAGTTAAATTCTCTAAATGAAGCATCAAATAAATGAACTAGTTGTGAAGCAGCGTATTGTCTTAACAGCAAGTAATCTAGACTTCTAATCTTATTAGTGGCATTAATCTCCATTTCAGTCTTCTTAGATTCGAGTAATTCAAAATCAGTTTGAAGTTTTTGAAAATTAGTGACCACTAACTCCTTTTCTTTAAGTTCATTAGACAGATTTGCTCTTAAGTTTTCGATCTCTTGCAAGTGACCCATTTGTTTGTTTCTAAAATGATCATATTCGAGATTTGTGAGAACACTAGACGAAGGCACTAATTCCAAAGTTTGTACTTTCTCATTGCTTAAGGCAAGCTCATCAGACAAATTCTTATTCTTAGCTAAGGTTTCTAAGAGTGCAGCATTCATTTGGCTAAGTAATGTAGCAGGAACCATGACCAAATCTTGTTGAGCAGGAGTAGGCGTATGCGAAATGGATCCCGGTTGTGATTCACTCAAAGTCTGGGGACTCACATTGATATTGCTATCATTGTTTGTCTCTTCGTTTGAAAGACTCACCACCGAAGATTCATTCGAATCAGCACTCTCTTGCCCAACTTGATGTGGTTGAATACTAGCATCAGTGGCATTATCGGTGTTATTAATAAGTACCTCAGATTTCTTATCTGGCCCTAAGCTGGAGAAAGTTGCCATGAAAGCAGCCTTTGCAGTTTGAAAGTCATCACAGTCGGAATCATACGCATCAAGATCATCGGCTTGGTAAGCTGCATTTTGCGTAGTGACAACGTCTTGTTCAGCAATCCCTGGGTCAGCAAGAAATGCAAGCTCCTCTTCATCAAGTTCCCTTCCTTGCGCCTGAGCATTTACCAGATAGATCTTTTCTGCAAACCACTGTCCATCCCTTTTCCTCTTGGGTTTCTTACAATCCCTGGACATATGACCCTCTTCCTTGCAGTTGTAGCATGTAATCATTCTCAACTTGCCTGTATTAGCCCGTGGAGGATTGTTGACCATTGGAGCTGGAGCAGGATTGATCGTGCGAGCATTGGTTGATGTGGAAGGTCTCCCCTGATATGGTTGAATTGGCTGAACCATTACCCTGCCATTCTTAATTGTAGCTTGTTGGCGAGAATTGGATGAATTCCTCAACTGATTGTTGGTAGGAGCTGATCCTCTGTATCCTCGTTTGCTTAAAGTTCTTGTGAGATATGCAGACATAGTAGTTAGCACTTCAACTGGGTCAGCTCCTTGTTGGAAAACAGGAACAGGGACTTCTTCATCATCACAATACAGTGCTTGATCTGGATGAGCTGCATAATCAGTAGAATGAATACTCAGTTGACCAGGGTAGCTTGTTGGATATGCTGCATTCTCTTGATAAGACGAATATGAAGGCTGAGCATAAGGTGCAACATTTGCTGGATGAAGTTGTGAACCATACTGTGGTGAAGGTGCATTGAACCGATACTGTTGCTGATGTGAGGTGGGAGGTTGTGGCAAAATCGAGTATTGTGGAAAAGTTGGTGTCATGTAAGGTGATGCATGATAGGCTTGATGTCCCAAGATATAGGGTGTGTTGTTGTGTGACAAACTTGGTTGATTCGCCATCAAAGCTAAGGAATCTGGATACATACCGCGAGGAGAACGGTGCATAATCAC
The DNA here is from genome assembly GCA_025667525.1 of Glebionis coronaria. Lineage (NCBI taxonomy): Eukaryota > Viridiplantae > Streptophyta > Magnoliopsida > Asterales > Asteraceae > Glebionis > Glebionis coronaria. The sequence goes on from CM046874.1 coordinate 339,397,789, forward strand.
ATGCTTCTCATGCTGCTGAAGGAAGGCATATATTTGATCCAAATTGCACTTATGCAGATCCCTGGTTAACTTGACATCGGTAATATACTCACCCCATTCAGCTTGAGGTAGAGTATTCAAGAATTTGGTGTTAACCTGGAATGGGGCAATCTCAAGATTGTATACATTCAGATCATTCATGAGTGTGGTGAATCTGAAGTAATAATCATGAAGTGTTTCCCCTGGGTTGTAGGTGAATCTATCAAACAGGTCATACAACTGACATTCCCTTTCCTATTTTGTGAGAGACGTACCTTGTAGCAACACCTTAAGACGTTCCCATAAGTCTTTTGCTACCGTATACTTGCTTACCATCCTATAAATATCATGGGGAAGAGCTTGAAGAATTGTTTGAAGAGCTTTTTCATCTGCATCTGCAACAAGTTGTTGAGCTGGAGTGAGTTCTTCAAATTCTTGTGGTCTAGTCACGTTGTCAACCGTAATGGTACCATAGTCGAGTGGACCATTCAAAATCGATTTGACCATAAGCCTTCCGTATGTCGGTTTCCCCTTTAGATATTGCATCATTCGACCTTGCCATGCCTCAAACACTTCTTTAATAAGCATCGGTGGACGACTATCAGTCCCCGTTATGATCGAGATATCCGTAAGAGATGTCATCTGAGGCATTAATGAACTTGGATTCATTGTGATCACTTAACAGACTCAAAGATTATCGGTTGATCGAGCAGTGAAGAAAGGTTGAGAATTTGTGTTGTGTTGGTTAAACTCAAGATTAAATCCACTAAAGATCGTCGAAAAAAACTCAAATACCCCTTGAACTTGCTAATACTGAATAACCCAAACTCAGAATAAACCCTTATTCGGAATAATGCCTATTCGGAATAATCCTATGCTGAAAATACCCTATTCGGAATAAACTCTATGCAGAATAACCCTTATGCGGAAAAACCCCTATGCGGAATGTTTTCTTCAATTCGGAATATCTTGGCAATTTGGCTTATTCGGAAAAACTGGTCTATTCGGAATGATGGCAATTCGGAATATTTCCTAATTTTGGCTATTCGGAAAATTGGTGTCTATTCGGAAAAGTTGGCTATTCGGAAAATTGGTGTCTATTCGGAAAAATTGGCTATTCGGAAAGTTTTTCGCTATGCGGAAAAAACGGCTATTCGGAAAAAAAATCTTCTATTCGGAAAAAATTCTTCTATTCGGAAAAAATTCTTCTATTCGGAAAGATTCTTCTATTCGGAAAGTCTATGCGGAAAAATTTCTTCTATGCTAAAAATCCTCCTATTCGGAATCCTATTCGGAATAAACTTTCTATGCTGAAAATCCTCCCTATTCGGAATCCCTATTCGGAATATTCTGGAGAAATAGTTTCCGAGACTTAAAAAATAGCTATTAACTCCGATTTTTGATCCAAAACCACAAAAAGTTTTATGATTTTTACCAAAATAAGCTAAACCCAATCCTTATCAATCAATCCCAATAACAAAAACACCAAAAATAACAAGATTCAAGATTGATTTTTTCTAAAGATCACTAATTGATTCAAAAACTAAAAAAGCAACACAATCCTTACCTTAAATCACCCCATAGCTCTTGATACCAAATGTAGAAATTGATAACCTATGAATCTATGAAGTGGGTTGATGTTTTCTAGTGAGAGAAACTAGAGAGAGAAAGTGAGAGAATATGTGAATGGTTTTATTAATATGAAATGTAAAAATGGAACAACAACCAACCCCTTTCCTTAGTGGAAAGGGGTATTTATAGTCCAAGCCTAAACATGGGCTTGGGCCGGTCCATGACAAGCCCATGGACCGGTTCTTACTTAAGTTAATAAGCAAATAATAACTAATTATCTAACTACGAGCTATTACAACATGAATATTATTGTGGAGTGACCGATACTTCTAATATACGTTAAAACGTATTTCTAACAATGGCGTTAATTGTATAAAAGGCCGCTTGTGATTGCCTAAATATGGAGGATTTTGAGATTTATTTATGTTGGAATCTCATAAGTTTAAGTATTCTATTCATGCCATTTCGGATTTAATGTATCTTTATCTGAAGAATTTGTAATGATGGCAAATTATGAAGGCGGACATCGCCTCATACATTAGTAAACGTCTAACTATTGCAAAGGTCATCATCTGAATTTGATTCGATTTGGGTCGTCGTCGACAGACTGACCAAATGTACTAATATCATTCCCGTTAATGATAGATTCTCGATGAAGAAATTGACTCTTTGTATTTAAAGGAGTTGTGAAAACATAGTGTGCCTATATCGATCATCTCTATCAAGATCCTCGCTTCGCATCAAATTTCTAGAGATTTGCTCAAAAGTCATTGGGAACGAACCTTGATGAGAGTATTGTTTACCACCCCAATCGAAGGGACAAGGTAAAGTAACGATACAAAACACTAGAACTGTTGTTTTATGCTTGAATAATTGACCTTTGGTAATAAACCGTATAATAGTTTTCCTTTGGAGATATTATCATTGATAATTATCGTATTAGGATCGAGATCGAATCTTGTGAGGATCTAAATATTAGAGCATCTGTAAGCAGGAGTTGGGATGAAGACACCCCACATACACCTATTGTGAGTTGGACATGTCTTTTAGGTTTAAGGTTGCCTATGATGACAAACCTAACCTTACAAAATACCCGACTCGTGAAACCTAAAATGATTGTTGAAATTAGGATCTGATTATTGACTACCAGTAGTGGGCACGAGGTTATGTGAATATGAAATGTAGATCTTGAAGTGCAGGATGGGTAGCGAAGTTGTGCCAAAAAATTTCACCTTGGAAAAAAATGAATTGATGATCTGAAAGATCATGGGAAATAAGTCCCCGTTGTATGGGACCATTGAGATGATGTAAAAATTTGGTTTGAAAGGCATATAAGCTGGATTTACCCTAGGACTTCAAGGGCTGCGTAAATTATGATTCGTATATCTAACTTGATAAAATGTCTATCAAGTGAAAATCTGGCTATTCCTTAATGAAGTTTGGATCGGCGAAAAGTTGCATTCATCAAAAACCCGTGAACATCATGGATAGAGAAAGTAAGTCAACATTAAGCATGATCGTATTCCCGTAGTTATGTTTGATGAAACTCGCATATTGTAATGAATTACACTTGCGAGAAAAGACCTAATATGGAGGAAATACCCACATGGCTCTAAGTCTATAAGAAGCGAGTAGTAAGATAAATCGATCTTTAAGGACAAAGATCCTGTTTAGGGGTAAATGCTGTGACAATCCGTCAATTTATGATTGATATTTTATTCTCAAGTATTATTTAATGTAAAATCCATGATTTTACCATGATTTTTATGTAATGAAATTTCACTTATTAATGCTAGAACACATACTCACATGTGTATCCCTATAGGTTGAGTGTGAACTTATTAATTTAGGTACTTATACCTTTACATTCACACTTGTTGTAAATAAGTTGCATAGCTCAAACCTTGTACTTAAGACTAGGAGAACAAATGATAAAAATGGATAATCAATACTTGGCTATACACACAATACTATATCAAGTTGGAAAAACATGCTACATAGTGTATGTAGCCGTGTATGTGTACAAGAGTGTATACCACAAACATGTTCTTAACCTCCTTGGACTAGCCCAAGACCTTACTCTTTATGTACTAGCCCAACATGAGACCAAGCCAAAGCCCATTACCTTCCTTTTTGGCTAGCTAGACACGGCACCCCATATGTGGAAGAAGAGGGGTTGTCTTGGTTTTGGAAAAGCCAACACATGGCACAATAGTTCTTACCAAGGCAATCATGCCTTTTTGCCTTCACCCTTCTCTCTCCCTTTAAGCCGAAACACATACACATACATTCTCTCAACTCCTCATGCGACCAAATCTCATTCTCTCTTCATCTCTCTCTCTCAAATCATTCGACATTAAGCCACAATAATCCAAAGTTGTTCATTAAATCCACCAATATCTTTGTCTCATTTTTACTACAAATCATTAGTAGTATCATTCCCATGGATTCACTATAAACAAGCCCTAGCTAAGCCATCTAGGCCACGGCTTGATTTATACTAGGGGTTTTCTTCATCATCTTGAGTAGATCTTATATTTCCTTTTTCATCTAGATCCTCTTTGGTACCTTTAGGCAAGAGAGGTATACACATCATAATATTTCATTTCTTCATGCATGCATCTTCATACATCTATAAACACAAGTGAATAACATGTTAAAAATCAAGATTTGTTAAGGCTATGTCCCATATGGGTCACGGCATATTTATACAACCTATGATCTTGGTTCAAAATCTTTTTAATAAGAAACTTATGACTTATGTGTTATGTGTTAAACTAGATTTAAAAGCCATATGAAACCTTTTATAAATCTAGATATGGAATGGGTTACAAATCTTGTTTATGGGACTTCGGTTAAACAATAACCATAGATCTCATGGAAAGAACTTATGAAACCTAGAATTCATGAAAGCCATGACCTTAAAGGTCACGGCTAGAATGAGTAAAGGCCATATAATATGTCTACTAAGTTTTGAATAATGGAACATGAAATGTTACATGATAAAAGAGCTATTAAAAACCATCAAAGTAACTTATGTGAAAATATAGCCGTGGTTTACACATGACCCTAAAATGGGTTAGATGTACATGCATGCTTATAAAAACCTAGATATAATGATAAGTGTTAACTTAACATGATATACATAAAATAAGATAGTAGATCTAATGGTAATATTGGGAGGGAACAATATAGCCGTGGGCTATACATTGTTTCTTGGGTTGATGGTAGCCTTGGAAACATGCATGTAACCTAAATAATCATAATATGTTTTTGTAAATGATTACAAGACTTTAAAAACTAGTTAAAGGGATATCTTGGAAATACCAAGATCTACAAATATAGCCGTGAGCTATATATATGGATACATGGATCTATGTTTGATTTCTAGGTCTAAACATAGTTTAGATCTTATTTTGAACTTGTGATTTATTTTCTTGATGTGTACCTAGTTAGATCTAATTTTGTAACACATATAAATACATGCAACCTTAAAATGGGACTTGACCTATATTATTATGCTATAACTAATATAGGCCGTAGGTTATAAGCTCCTATTAGGGCTTATGACCTACTTATAACCTTATAACACACCTAGATCTAAATTTGGTATAACACATAAAACAAAATGAAAGTTTTAATCATTTAGATTGGAAAACTAAATAATAATAAGCTCATGAAAAGCTTATAGGAATATCCTAAGTAAAAATATACATAAAATGTAAATTAATGTTAGTGGATTACTTAAGTCCATGAAATGTTAATTCAAAACTTAAATGGACCCAATAAGCCCATTTTATAAATTGTAGTGACTTAAATTGACTTAAGATCACAATTAGGCCCATTCAACTAATTAAAGGGATTTAACAATGTACTAAGCCCAATAGATGAATTAAAGTCTCACTCAAATGAAGTGGTGGACTTGAAATATAAATAAGCCCAATAAAGTAGCCCATTTGATGTTAAACCCATTTAAAGAGCCCACATAAGTATAGATGATAAAATGAAAGATTTTATAATAAAATATAACTTATAAAAACTATTTGGATGAAAATGAAAATTTATAAAACTTAAGGACTAAAGCCGTTTCTTATGAAACTTATTTTAATAAGCTAGTGAGCACAAGGATTGAAAATGTAAATATCCAAAAGTCTAGGGTTTAATAATTATTTTCCGTGGCAATATTAAACCCTAGGGACCATTTTGGGAAGTTATTAAAAGTTATTTTGTTATTCTATAACCCTAAGGACCATTTAGGCAATAATCCGAAACCTAAAGAAGCCCTAGGGGCTATTTTGTCATTTTAGTGCAGTTACAAAACCTAGATAATAATAGAGGGACTAAATCTACCATAAGCCGAAACTATAACAAGCCCTAGGTGCTAAATATGTAAAATCCGAAAGTTTTACTTGTTTAAAAATATGGAGGGGCTAGTTTTGCCATATCTCGAAACATTTCCAATCCCTAAATCTAAAATCTATTTTAATTATAACAAAACATAATTAAAATACTTAGACCACAAGAATTAAGGTATAAATTATTAAGTTTAAATTATTTTAAAATAATTCATGAGAACATTAAAGTTAAACAAAATATTTTGTATATAAATTATTTATATTTACTTTAGGAAATAATTGTATAAACAAATATGAATAAGTATTGTTAATACATGTACTCATATACTTTTAAGAAATAAAATTATGTGAACGTTAATTAAATTAAATGTTACTGCGTAAATGTATTATAAGTAAAACCCCTTATGTTTACTTAAATATAGAACATAGTTATGAAATTTAACGGGATGTTATCGATACAAATACTATAAACGCAGATTCATATTTTTAAGTAAAACATTTTCTTTTATTTTTACTTAAATGTAGAACTCAATTATAAAATTGGATGATTAATATAAATACATGTATGCTAACTAATAGTAATAGTTAAACATGCGATGTGAGCTTAGAAATGAAACTTATATAAATAAGATAAATGGATATTGATGCTGCTTGAACTATGGTCATTTAGATAAATACTATAGTGTGGATGAACTGAATAAAATCCGTATAAGCATACATATATATTCTTTGTACTATCTATTAAGACTGTACTATCTGATTAGGCATAACTTTGGTGTGAGCTTTAATTGGATATCCGTGTTAAACAAGAAATTGCCTACTCCTAGGTGAGTTTACAGCCCCATTTAAACTTTGATAAAACATTCCCTTTTGGGAAAGAAAATATGCAAACATATATTGGACACGTCTGGATTGTATAAACTGGATTATGATTGCTTACTATTGAAACTGTTAAATTGTTGTAAATCGCCCGAATGTTATAAATAGATCTATTAGGGATTGACCATCCCCGTCTGGGTGAGTCATGCTCACTATGCCTTGGTCGGGACAACAGACGTATACCATGTTGGAACTGGAATGGGTGTCTTTCTGTAAGACACTACGTCCTCATCTGTTGAGGACTATGGGGTTAAGCTTCAGTTTCTAATAATAAACAAATGTTATTTACATTTTAGCAAGAATGCTTTGTGCATTATTGCTCCTATGATTATTATATGTCCAAACTAATTAATTGTTAAAAACTGTAAATTCACAAACTTTATGTTGCCCCGTTAGTATGTTTTGCACAGGAATATGAAGTTAGTACGTGGTATGTGCATGGTCTCCAACATCTTAGAAGTCTGCATCATAGGACTCGTCAGGGGTTCTATTTGGGAAACAAAAACAATCACCTACTGTCTCGTTTAAAAACAATTTTTATTTATTTGTTTGAATAAACATGTAATCTGTTTTTACTAACTTTTATCTTATGCTCTATGGACTATATGCTATCGATCCACCCTTGTGACGTCTCCGGGGATATTTTTCGCATATTTTGACCCTACCCGGGGTGTCACAGAGAATGGTATCAGAGCATTAGTTATAGGGAACCACATAAATTTTTAATAAAATAAAAATAAAATGATTTTTCTTTTATTTAAAACTGGTCTATAACTTATAAAACTCTTTATGGGATTTTATTTTAGGACCGTCTTAGTTAAGCATATAGATCTTAGGGCATTTTATTCTATGTGAACTAATTATATATATATATATATATATATATATATATATATATATATATATATATATATATATATATATATATATATATATATATATATATATATATATATATATATATATATATATATATATATATATATATATATATATATATATATATATATATATATATATATATATATATATATATATATATATATATATATATATATATATATATGTTTACTACATTTGATTATTAATACTGTTTAGTAAGGTATTGCTATATGTTAGACGTGCTAAACTTGAAAATTTTACACTATATAGTAAAATATTGAAATGCGAATATGAGTAATATTAAACTAAATTTCACACTTACTAACTGATAAATGAACTAATTACACGATAGTACATATATATGTATAAGTATAAATATTTGTAACCTTAAAACATAATAATAATTGTTTAAGAAGGGATATATTTCATAAAGCATGTAATCTCAATAATATTATTCTTCGTTTGTAAGCCTATACTCACTTCAAACTTAAAATGATATTATTTCAGAGCATCATGACGCCGCCTACTGCATCTACGACTCTTCTACCCAGAGTAGCTCCTGCTCCAGTTGTCTGTTCATCCCCACGATCGACGCAGTGTGGATGGTTGTCAGCCTCGGATTCAAAGGATGACCCAGCCACCGAAGCTGTACTCCCAGAGGACCCATTTTCTATCTCAGCATCAGCCACACCGGCGCCAACCTCTATGGAGGAGGACCGGGTCCCTTTTTGCATACCATCTTCCATGCCCCTATCCTTTTCATCAGGCTATTTCTCTGGACCCACGCCCGTCTCTACTTATGAGGTCGGGGAAGGCTCCGGGACAGGACGTGTCAATCCCATCCAGGCCCAGATCTCCGCATTGGCTGCACGCCATGAGCAAGAGATATCCGGCCTTCGCAGCCAGTTGACAGTCAGTCAACAAAGCCATGATGTCATCTATGAGCGTATCGACACTCTTTTCCGCACTAGGAGGAAAGACTTCCAGACTGCCAAGGGCATCCAAGCTAGGACGGACGAGGCACTAAAGTGGTTACTCGATGAGAACTACCGCCTCCACCAACGCATTCAGGTCATAGAGGGTCTACAGCATCAGACCCATGCTGCTCATGCTACTCAGGAGCAATCCTTGTCCATTTTCTTGGATCTCGCCACTGTCCGGCATGATGGGGTTATTGGGGAGATGGCTTACCTCCGAGGGGTTATCGATAGGCTCCAGAACCAGCTACTGTCTGCACTCCGTTCGCTCAAGGAGACCCGAACGACAGTTCGAACTTTGTGGAACACCAGGAAAAATTCTGCAGCCCTACCAGCTCCATCGGCACCGTCAGCCCCGACATCATCTAGTGGACCATCCAGGAGGGATTAGAATAGATGTACTAGACTTCTTGTACATCATGATAGTTCAGGGGCTACATCCCGGCTATCATGATATAGGGCCTTTGTAGTTTTATTTCTTTTTCCGCTTTTGGTGATGTAATCCCGTAACTTATCTTTCCTTTCCTTTGGGGATGTATTTTGGATATGATGTACTTAAGACAATGTGTACCACTACCCGGAGCAAGGATAGCCAAACCTTGTTCCGGATTTGATATGCTTGACGAATGTTTAAAATTCCCTACGGAACTTTGCATGAAATCACTCTCTTATGTTATATCTGTTGTGCAAAGTATTATATTATGAAATCCTAACAGTTTATCAAAATTAGTTATGAATTCTATGCATGAAAACATTCTCTTGCAAATAATATAAAAATTGCACTAACGATTGAATTAATAATCTCATTTTGTGTATGATTATAGACAAATGGTGATTTCCCAATCGAACTCCGATAATGCAACTGTCTTCAATACCGCTAATACCGAAGTACCTGAAGCTACGCATAATTTTACCGCTGCTCAACTCCGGGAGATGATTGGTGAAGGCATTTCGGCAGCCATGACAGCCAGAGAAGCTAATGTGGGTGATGACCCAAACCCCAACATACGCAGAAACAACTCCAACAGGGGCTGTTCGTACCCCGACTTCTTGAAATGCAAACCCTCATACTACCGAGGAAAAGAAGGAGTTGTTGAACTAATGCGATGGTTTGAAAGACTAGAGACAGTCTTCTGCATCAGTGGTTGTGCTGACGAGAACCGATTTAAGTTTGCCACATGCACCCTACTTGAAAGTGCCCTTACCTAGTGGAACTCTATGGTCGCTATCCTCGGAGATGACGCCGCTTATGCTCTCACTTGAGCCAAACTCAAGGAAAGAATGACTGAAAAGGACTGTCCCAGAGGAGAAATGAAGAAGTTGGAAGTCGAGTTGTGGGACCTCAAGTGTAAGAACAATGATATCATTTTGTACAACCAAAGATTTCAAGAGTTAAGCTTGATGTGCACCAGAATGTTTCCTCTGAGGAGTGACAAGATTGAAAAGTATGTCAGCGGACTTCCCGACAACATTCATGACAGTGTGCTTGCTTCACGACCCACCACTGTTGAAGGTGCCATGGAATTTGCGACTGAGCTGATCAACAAACAAGCTCGCAATCTGTCCGAGAGGCAATCGGACAACAAGAGGAAATCCGATGAAAACACTCGTAGCCAGCACCAACAGCCTTCCAAAAAGCAAAACGTTGGGCAAGCAGATGACACTACCCCCACAACCCGCACCAAGAACTACTCAGGGACAAAACCCAAGTGTCTGAAATGCAACTACCATCATGTTGTTGGAGGACAATGTCAAGGATGCTATAAGTGCGGCCAACAAGGCCACTTTTCTCGCGAGTGTCCAACCAATGTTGCTACCTCAGGTCGACCCAACACCACTCCTGGAAACAGCAACAGAGGCAAGTCCAACGCACGAGGGGGTGGAAGTGGGCAAAAAGGAAACCGAAACCCCACTGGCGGGAGTAGTAGCGGGCCAAAGAAAGCTGTGGTATGTTACGAGTGTGGAACCCCTGGGCACGTGAGACCTGATTGCCCCAAGAGGGCCAACCAGAAGAAGGACGACAAGGGAACTCCTTCGCAAGTGTACATGGCTGGCAATGCCCCAACAAACCCAGGCCCTAGCACCGTACCTGGTAGGTCCTTACTAAATCAATGATATGCATCTATCTTGTCCGATACATGTGTAGATCAAGGCATTGCAATTGCTAAGCTTAGTAAGATAATAGAAATCCCTATGATAGTTTTAGGATCCTACTACACTGTGGAATGGACAACGGAAAGGTTATGATAAGTTAAACGACATCATTCGAGGTTGATCAAACGTTTTACACCCATCAGATCCTAGAAAGCCTTGATAACTTTGATGTCGTTATCAGCACAAATTGGCTAGCAAGTAACATGCATTTATCCCTTATAGCCAATAATGGGTTTGTGTACCTTGGTGAGATGAAACCTTGATTATACTGGGGAGCCATAACCCTGATATAGTTAACACTAGATTTAGTGTCATCTCTAGCACCAACGGGCTAAAGAATATTTGGTCTGAGAGTGACCCGTCTCCCTAATCTGCTTATTCCCTGCCTAACCCTGAGGAACACACCCAACCCACAATGGCTGTATTTTGTAGGGTTACTTCCGCCACCTAGGCAACCCTAAACCTGAAAAGCACATCCAACTCACAATGGGTATACTTTGTGGGGCTATATTCGACATCCCCCGTAAGGAAATGATGAAAGTCCTATGTTTTGGACACTCCTCTTTCCTCTTCGGGTCCAATTAGTTCGACAATACCATCATCCATTAGACGATGGGAGATGAGAATTCCTCTCTTTAGAAGTTAGAATTTGTACAAATTTTGAACCAGTAATAATAAAAGCATGACCCTTGTTGCGACACCCTGCAAGGCGCACATTTCTTTATTGATGGTATCTTCTTTTATTTCCACCATTTGAGGTACTTCTTCTCTGCGCCCCTCTCACTCAGCCTCACGGCAAAGGGAGCAGATTCCTTGCAACCTCTTACACAAACGCCATCGACAACAATCTTAACCTCCTTTTTGGGTAAAAACTTTAGTACCATTGACTAATGTTTGTACCCCGCTGCCTTGAAGTAAAAGATCGTAAGTCTTTCCTCAAAAGATACTAAGATAGGAGGGGTTAAAGTTAAACATGTTTGTTTTACCTTCAACCCCCAGCTCTTCATCCGCGAGTATGGGGATATAACGTGTATCTCACCCATGAAAAGGATGTAAAAATAATGCATCCCCAGATTCCCCAGCGTATGAAATATGTTGGCGTGTCCTCCTCATATCAGAAACCATTTGCAATGGGTTTTTCCTCCTGACCAAATCTACCACGCCAATGGTCCCCTCCCAGATCTGGGACAAGTACGACTACCATACCGTTTGAGAAGCCCCTCGCCTACCCATTCACAGCAGCAGTCTCCTTTACTGCTCAATCGGATGTATAGTGCGATCCGAATAAATATCTCTTTGCATTCCTCGCCTACCCATCCAAAGAAGCAGACTCCTTTACTGCTCAATCGGATGTATAGTGCCATCCAGATAAAGATCTCTTTGCATTCCTCTCCTACCCATCCACAGCAGCAGTCTCCTTTACTACTCAATCGGATGTATAGTGCGATCCGAAAAAAGATCTCTTTGCATTCCTCGCCTACCCATCCACATTAGCAGTCTCCTTTACTGCTCAATCGGATGTATAGTGCGATCCGGATAAAGATCTCTTTGCATTCCTCGCCTACCCATCCACAACAGTAGTCTCCTTTACTGCTCAATCGGATGTATAGTGCGATCCGGATAAAGATCTCTTTGCATTCCTCGCCTACCCATCCACAGCAGCAGTCTCCTTTACTGCTCAATTGGATGTATAGTGCGATCCAGATAAAGATCTCTTTGCATTCCTCGCCTACCCATCTACAGCAGCAGTCTCCTTTACTACTCAATCGGATGTATAGTGCGATCCGGATAAAGATCTCTTTGCATTCCTCGCCTATCCATCCACAGCAGCAGTCTCCTTTACTGCTCAATCGGATGTATAGTGTGATCCGGATAAAGATCTCTTTGCATTCCTAGCCTACCCATCCACAACAGCAGTCTCCTTTACTGCTCAATCGGATGTATAGTACGATCCAGATAAATATCTCTTTGCATTACTCGCCTACCCATCCACAGCAACAGTCTCCTTTACTGCTCAATCGGATGTATAATGCGATCCGGATAAAGATCTCTTTGCATTCCTCTCCTACCCATCCACAACAGCAGTCTCCTTTAGTGCTCAATCGGATTTATAGTGCGATCTGGATAAGGATCTCTTTGCATTACTCGCCTACCCATCTACAGCAGCAGTCTCCTTTACTGCTCAATCGGATGTATAGTGCAATCCGGATAAAGACCTCTTTACATTCTCTTCTGTTCACTTATAATGACGGAAGCTTCCATAAATGCCAGATTAGGCGTATAAGAATAACCTAGGTGTAGACCACTTCGAGTTGTGCCGCCATCCGTACCTGAGAGAGAACCTGAAACAAATCATGTACTTGGAACATCTCTTACTTAGAAGATAACTAGGTTTTTAGTAGCTTTGAGGACAAAGCTAAAATAACGGGGTGGTGCTGTGAAATCCATGATTTTACCATGATTTTTATGTAATGAAATTTCACTTATTAATCCTAGAACACATACTCACATGTGTATCCCTATAGGTTGAGTGTGAACTTGTTCATTTAGGTACTTATACCTTTACATTCACACTTGTTGTAAATAAGTTACAGAGCTCAAACCTTGTACTTAAGACTAGGAGAACAAATGATAAAAATGTATAATCTATACTTGGCTATACACAAAACACTATATCAAAGTTGGAAAAACATGCTACATAGTGTATGTAGCCGTGTATGTGTACAATAGTGTATACCACAAACATGTTCTTAACCTCCTTAGACTAGCCCAAGACCTTACTCTTTATGTACTAGCCCAACATGAGCCCAAGCCAAAGCCCATTACCCTCCTTTTTGGCTAGCTAGACACGACACCCCATATGTGGAAGAAGAGGGGTTGTCTTGGTCTTGGAAAAGCCAACACATGGCACAATAGTTCTTATCAAGGCAATCATGCCTTTTTGCCTTCACCCTTCTCTCTCCCTTTAAGCCGAAACACATACACATACATTCTCTCAACTCCTCATGCAACCAAATCTCATTCTCTCTTCATCTCTCTCTCTCTCAAATCATTCGGCATTAAGCCAAAATAATCCAAAGTTGTTCATTGAATCCACCAAGATCTTTGTCTCATCTTTACTACATATCGTTAGTAGTATCATTCCCTTGGATTCACTATAAACAAGCCCTAGCTAAGCCATCTAGGCCCGGCTTGATTTATACTAGGGGTTTTCTTCATCATCTTGAGTAGATCTTATATCTCCTTGTTCATCTAGATCCTCTTTAGAACCTTTAGGCAAGAGAGGTATACACATCATAATCTTTCATTTCTTCATGCATGCATCTTCATACATCTATAAACACAAGTGAATAACATGTTAAAAATCAAGATTTGTTAAGGATATGGCCTTTATGGGTCACGGCATATTTATACAACCTATGATCTTGGTTCAAAATCTTTTTATTAAGAAACTTATGACTTATGTGCTATGTGTTAAACTAGATTTAAAAGCCATATGAAACCTTTTATAAATCTAGATATGGCATGGGTTACAAATCTTGTTTATGGGACTTTGGTTAACCAATAACCATAGATCTCATGGAAAGAACTTATGAAATCTAGAAATCATGAAAGCCATGACCTTAAAGGTCACGGCTAGAATGAGTAAAGGCCATATAATATGTATACTAAGTTTTGAATAATGGAACATGAAATGTTACATGATAAAAGATCTATTAAAAACCATCAAATTAACTTATGTGAAAATATAGCCGTGGGTTACACATGACCCTAAAATGGGTTAGATGTACATGCATGCTTATAAAAACCTAGATCTAATGATAAGTGTTAACTTAACATGATATACATGAAATAAGCTAGTAGATCTAATGGGAATATTGGGAGGGAACAATTTAGCCGTGGGCTATACATTGTTTCTTGGGTTGATGGTAACCTTGGAAACATGCATGTAACCTAAATAATCATAATGTGTTTTTGTAAATGATTACAAGACTTTAAAAACTAGTTAAAGGGATATCTTGGAAATACCAAGATCTACAAATATAGTCGTGAGCTATATATATAGATACATGGATCTATGTTTGATTTCTAGGCCTAAACATAGTTTAGATCTTATTTTGAACTTGTGATTTATTTTCTTGATGTGTACCTAGTTAGATCTAATTTTGTAACACATATAAACTACATGCAACCTTAAAATGGGACTTGAGCTATCTTATTATGCTATAACTAATATAGGCCGTGGGTTATAAGCTCCTATTAGGGCTTATGACCTTCTTATAACCTTATAACACACATAGATCTAAATTTGGTATAACACATAAAATAAAATTAAAGTTTTAATCATTTAGATTGGAAAACTAAATAATAATAAGCTCATGATAAGCTTATAGGAATATCGTAAGTAAAAATATACATAAAATATAAATTGATGTTAATGGATTAATTAAGTCCATGAAATGTTAATTCAAAACTTAAATGGACCCAATAATCCCATTTTATAAATTATAGTGGCTTAAATGGAGTTAAGATCACAATTAGGCACATTCAACTAATTAAAGGGATTTAACAATGTACTAAGCCTAATAGATGAATTAAAGGCTCACTCAAATGAAGTGGTGGACTTGAAATATATCTAAGCTCACTAAAATAGCCGATTTGATGTTAAGCCCATTTAAAGAGCCCACATAAGTATAGTTGATAAAATGAAAGATTTTATAATAAAATATAACTTATAAAAACTATTTGGATGAAAATGACAATTTATAAAACTTAAGGACTAAATCTGTATCTTATGAAACTTATTTTAATAAGCTAGTGAGCACAAGGACTGAAAATGTAAATAGCCAAAAGTCTAGGGTTTAATAATTATTTTCCGTGGCAATATTAAACCCTAGGAACCATTTTGGGAAGTTATTAAAAGTTATTTTGTTATTCTAAAACCCTAAGGACCATTTGGGCAATAATCTGAAACCTAAAGAAGCCCTAGGGGCTATTTTGTCATTTTAGTGTTGTTACAAAACCTATATAATACTAGAGGGACTAAATCTGCCATAAGCCAAAACTATAACAAGCCCTAGGTGCTAAATATGTAAAATCCGAAAGTTTTACTTGTTTAAAAATATAGAGGGACTAGTTTTGCCATATCATTAAATGTTACTATGTAAATGTATTATAAGTAAAACCCCTTATGTTTACTTAAATATAGAACATAGTTATGAAATTTAACAGGATGTTATCGATATAAATACTATAAACGCAGATTCATATTTTTAAGTAAAACAATTTCTTTTATGTTTACTTAAATGTAGATCTCAATTGTAAAATTGGATGATTAATATAAATACATGTATGCTAACTAATAGTAATAGTTAAACATGCAATGTGAGCTTAGAAATAAAACTTATATAAATAAGATAAATGGATATTGATGATGCTTGAACTATGGTCATTTAGATAAATACTATAGTGTGGATGAACTGAATAAAATCCGTATAAGCATACATATATGTTCTTTGTACTATCTATTAAGACTGTACTATCTGATTAAGCATAACTTTGGTGTGAGCTTTAATTGGATATCCGTGATAAACAAGCAATTACCTACTCCCAGGTGAGTTTACAGCCCCATTTAAACTTTGATAAAACTTTCCCTTTTGGGAAAGAAAATATGCAAACATATATTGGACACGTCTGGATTGTATAAACTGGATTATGATTGCTTACTATTGAAACTGTTAAATTGTTGTAAATCGCCCGAATGTTATAAATAGATCTAATAGGGATTGACCATCCCCGTCTGGGTGAGTCATGCTCACTGTGCCTTGGCCGGGACAACAGACGTATACCATGTTGGAACTGGAATGGGTTTCTTTCTATAAGACACTACGTCCTCATCTGTTGAGGACTATGGGGTTAAGCTTCAGTTTCTAATAATAAACAAATGTTATTTACATTTTAGCAAGAATGCTTTGTGCATTATTGCTCCTATGATTATTATATGTCCAAACTAATTAATTGTTAAAAACTATAAATTCACCAACTTTATGTTGACCCCGTTAGTATGTTTTGCACAAGAATATGAAGTTAGTACGTGGTATGTGCATGGTCTCCAGCATCTTAGAAGTCTGCGTCATAGGACTCGTCAAGAGTTCTATTTGGGAAACAAAAACAATCACCTACTGTCTCGTTTAAAGACAATTTTTATTTATTTGTTTGAATAAACATGTAATCTGTTTTGACTAACTTTTATCTTATGCTCTATGGACTATATGCTATCGATCCACCCTTGTGACGTCTCCGGGGATATTTTCCGCATATTTTGACCCTACCCGGGGTGTCACATTTAAAAACATTATTTTAATGTTATAATATGAACTCACTCATTTTTGGGAAGAAATTTGGGTTTACGTCTTGAAGTTGCATCGATTATGTCTAAACTGGAGGATTCTACGTTACATGCTTACATTTACATACACTGTTTTTGGTGACAGTCCGACATTTCAGGAAATAAATTTATCCGTGAATATTATTTTGGGATTTTAAATTTGTGTTAGTTCGTAAAATCACAAATTTACGAGAAGAGATTAGGACTTACGTGAATAATTTAACGTCCCTTACAACTAAACCGGAAACCCTAGGATTACATATTTACGTTTTTGAACTCCGGTTTTGAACTCCGTTTTTGATAAGACAATTTCTATTAGATTCGTTTTGTGCCGTTGATTCATAATTTATAAAAACATTTTTCGTAAAACGACCCGAGGGCACGCAAATCGAGGAAACTAGAATCAAGGAGTACCCGTAAATTAGTGGGATGAGACAAGATAAATCTTGCCCCATCCCACTGTGGCAAGTTATTAAGTAACTTAGGGACACTTGTCCCATAAGCTTCCACCAAACCATTTATCTACACAAAACTAGCAAACTAAAACCATTTCTTCCATTTTCACATGCAAAACCACACATATCTCTCTCTCTTTTGCTCTCTTAGACATCCACCACCACCCATAAACCACCACCATTTGATCAATTTTAACCATGAAATCATATGTTATTCATACATATGATGAAAACCCATTGAAGTTATGAAGATTAGAGGTGATTTTAACAACTAGCAAGGAGTTTCCATGGAGATCAAGGGCTGATTTTTGGAGAAGACTACAAATATATGGTGATCCTAGAAGTGGTGTTTATATCTCATAAGATTGGTTACCCAAAACCAAGTCTTGTTCATCATCAACCCCCTCTTTTCATCACTTTGGTGGTATAGAGAGTGTTCTTCCTATCCTTTTATTATTTTGAATATGTAATCTTGTATTTTCTTTATTTATGTATATGTATATGATGATGAATGATGATAAAAATATTGTGTGGGGATCATGTGTTGATAAACTTGGATAAAAAGAAAGAAAACTACATGTAAAAATGGTAAAATCATACTTAAAATAGTTGGCTGTATAAAAACAGTAAAGAACCATATTTTTAACTGATAAAATGGCATATTTGAATCAATATAAAGTAAGTATTAAGTTTTGTACACATGTGAGAGTTGGCCATGCAATGGAATCATTATAATGAGTGAGATATAATTAAAACAAAATTGAAGTATCAATCTGAATAGTCTGTTTTGTGAGGACTGTTAGAGACACTTAGAATTGAATTGAGCAGTAGCTAAAACTACGTTAATTGTAGCAAATAATATGATGTGTATGTCATTCAAAAATGAGCTTCTATCTCCTTGTATAACTCAAGATATGGTAAAAATGGTGAAAGTGAAAGTAAAAATCAGATTTGTGAAAATTAAAGTATATAGTATTATCATAACATTCAAGTAAATAATATATAAAATGTAAACTTAAAATCCACTAACTTATATATAACGTTTATATAAGTATTTAAAATAATAAATAAATGAGCCATTTTATAAAAATGGCAATTTGTTAAGTTTTGTAAGTTATAAAACTATAAACATGATTTTTACGTGTTTTCGGCTAAAACCGTAAAATTAACGTTTTCGTCAATTAAAACTTAGACGGTCGGACCCGTCTAATGTAAACTTTTAATAACTCATATACTGATATATAAGTACATATTACAAGTAAAAACCGATAAAACCCGAGCTTTATAACATACGGACATTAACGGGCCAAATTAGCCTTATTGGACTATTAATCCAACTAATTTGGCTAAACACTAATAAACTTGCTGATTGGGCTTAACCCACTTGGGCTAAACATGTAAGCATAGTGCTAATGCAAGTGATGCCTAAAAACATTATTAGTGTTAACTAATCTTTCTTAGTTTTGATCACAACAAACTATACAACACATTTTGTGTAAAACACAAAACGAATTATTTAACTAACACTATCATCTAGGTAATAATCATATCACTAACTTTTCTTAATAATACTTAGTGATCATCAAAGGTTATCCTTAAAACTCACTTTTGTTAATATGACAAAAGATTTTTTAATAAACTTTCTTTTTAAGAAAATGTTTTATCAAAATGGAAAATGTAAATTTGAAAATGGCATATTCCATATTCCATAAGAATATCCTTTGAAGGTTTAAAAAACCTCAGATATTCCTACCCCACTAAAAGACAAAAAAGAGAGCGGACTCTATTGGGCGGTACCTTAAATAGCTAGGCGGTTCCTTAGCGATATGGAACCGCCGGCTAGTTAAGGATCCGCGCCCAGCTAGCCGTTGGACTTTGTCTTTTATAAATTGTGGATCAAATCTCATTTTCCAACAAGCCTTTTGGACGTTTTTCTCAGCCCCCTTTCTCCTTTATATAGCATAATCATTAGTAAATGATCAATTAATGTGTTAAGTATGTTTACATATGATTATTCTCTTGATCCCCTCCTTTACCTTGTCCAATGTGAAGATCACTCACTCACTAGTGTTTGTGATAAAGATGAATCCATGAATTAGTCATGTTCATCATGTTAGCCTTTTTGTTTTTTGTTGATCCAAATTTATTTATGAATACTTGGACTAGTTGTGTTCTTCCAAACTATTTGTGAATACTTAGATTTGTTGTGTACATCCATTGCATATGTGTGTGCTTGGATTTGTGTTGTGTAGATCCAAGCTACATGTGTGTACTTGGATATGTCTAGTTGAGTTGTAATAGACTTGTGTAGTTGTTCTCACTAAACTATAAAGTGATGTGGTTGTGTCTTGTGAGTTCTCAATAAACTTGAAAGTGATTAGTAGTTGTGTTGTGTGAAGTTCTCACTTAGCTTCAAAGTAAAGAGTCGTGAAGATGGGTTCTAGCTTTAGATTAGAACTCGACATCTAGCCTTGTGTCGTAAAATGGTGAAGTAGGCAACGTCGTGAAGATTGGTTCTACCTTGAGATTAGAACTCGACATCTAGCCTTGTGTCGTTAAATTGTGAAGTAGGCAACGTTGTGTAGATTGGTCCTAGCTAATGATTAGGTCTCGACATTTAGCTTAGTGTCGGAAAATAATGTAAGCGACGATGTAAGGCTTTCTCTGCTAAGAAGGGAGCTTGTGGATATAGTGGAAATCTCGAATAGGTGTACTCGAGGAGTAGAGTAGAAACGAGGATAGAGCCTCGTTGTCGAACCACTATAAATCTTGGTGTCTTGTCACTAGGTTGTCTCTTTCGTTATTCTTTACTTATTTTATTATCATTATACTTACCTATTACCATTGCTAATGCATTTGAATTGAACCTAATCATTATGCAACTTAGCTTCAAGTAAAAGATAGTTTTGATACACACATGATTCAAAGTAATTTAAATTAGGTGACTAATAGAAGAGAAACTATTCAACCCCCCCCCCCCTCTAGTTTCTAGAATTGGTATCAGAGCGATGGTCACTCAAGATCTTTGAACTATATTATACTTTAAAACATGGATCGATCCATTGTCTCCTCAAATTAGAAGGTCAAGTTGTACTAAAGTTTCTCTTTGGTCAAAACTATTTTTTATTGGAAAATAGGTCTTTTAATTGGTAATATTGCATCCCTCTTAGATTCGTAGCCTTTATGCATTTTAGCTCTAGTCTTAAAATGTATCTACTAGTTTGCATCTTGCTTTGTGTAGGTACTCATGAACATCAATCATTTAATTGGTTATGGATTGAGTTACTTGCACTTGTAGAAGACTCATCTTCATTGATCTTCAACATCTTTGAATGATGATATCAAGATGATTAGGAATGATACTAGTCCTTGAAGACTTAGTACTCATCATAGTCATTGTTGGTCATTGCATTGATTCCTTGATGGATTGCTCTTTGTGGCCAAGGTACGCTTTTGTTCTTCCACACGCCCTTTGATCATTCTTTTGATCATTACTTGACTATGTGCTTGTTCTTGGCATCCTTTCCTTGAAATTTATTTGTGGTTTGTGATTCTTTTCCTTTATCCTCTCAAACCTTCATTGCTTGGATACTTGATTCACTATGGTGATGTAGAGTGAGTTAGTAGTAGCTTAAAGTATCAAGCATGATTTCCATGGTTTGCACCCATACGGTTAGCAGGCCCTTTGTGGGAGAGAAAGTGAATCAATACCTTGCTCATATTTTGGTTTAGACTAAGACTATTATTGAAAGTGATCTTAGTCTATGCATCAATATTTGCTTTGTGTTTATTCATTACCAAAGCCGTTTAACGTTTCGCCAGAAAGGCACGTCTTAGACCACTATATATGACACAAGCTCTTCGTATCCATGATTTGAAGATTGTTATTAATCCCTTGAGCATTGATCTTAGTCTTGATTCAGTTCCCTTGACTTCTCTTCACTTTGCTTTTTCGCTACGAGTAGTCGTTTGTCCGTTTCGGTTCTTTTCGATCTCGATTCAACTTGTAATCCTTCATTAAGGCATATTGCTTACTGTTATGATGATCCAATGATATTCTAAAAGGTTTAAGATATATTTTTAAGTATTTTAGAAAACTTGGTTTTCAAAATTTTGGCGTGTTTCATTGATAAAAACCAGCCTCTGCAGGTGGTTCTTTATCTCTGGCGGCTCAAACCCGCGGTACCTTATCGATAAGGAACCGCGGGCAGTAAAGTTTGTCAGAGCGCCAGTTTTATTAAAATAACCTTTTTCAAACCAAACCCTCTCTCTCCCAAAAACACACAACCGACGAATTTCACCTTTTCCACCATTGTTGAAGCTTCAAAAACCTCCAATCACTCAAATTAATTGATTCCATGTTGTGGGTTTCACTCATCCTTTAACAAACATCAATTAATTGTAAGTACTTTCTTTCAATTTCATCTATTTTGTTCTAGGGTTCATCCTTTCATAATTGGGGATTTTTAAAATTGAAATTGAATTAGAACCTTAATAGGAATATGGGTTGACATGGTTATTTTACTATGATTCCTTAGGTTCATATTCATTAAGATTTCACTAAAACCCAATTGTAGAACAAATCCAAATTTTGGCTAAATGATTTTGGTTATAAGATGGAATTGAGATGAACCCATGAACAAATAGGTAGTTGCATTGTTAATGCTTACCTAAAAACCTTGTTTTGAAAAACCAATGCTCTAGTCCATTGTTGATCCAACATAGTTTATATGTTCTTGGTTAATAATGGAATAGATACATTGTAAACATGAGAATGATATGGATTCAATCCTTTGTTTGTCAAGAAATTGATATAACACATTCTCATATTTTTTAGTTTTGATTTTATTTTTCATATGAGTGATTGGAAAAATATTTTCTTGTGTTCATTTAGGTACTAATCATGCCTTCACAATACCAAAAGGATCATCAACTCACCAAACAATATATGCCTAACCTTTCCGAATTTTGTCACTCAACTCACCTTGCCCATACTTATTCCTCCCTTCAATCCTGTTGTTTTCATGAGGGTAGAGTTGTCCAAAAGGATATTAAGGATTATGTCTACATCAAGTCTATGTTTGAAAACATTGGATTTGATTGTTTGTTGAACATTAAGGAAGACATCTATCCTCGATTCCTATTGGAGTTCTTTAGCACATACTCCGTCATTGAAAACAACGATGGAATATTTGTTAGGTTCATCTTGAAAAGTCAAACTCATTCAATACTCTCTCGAAGTCTTCGGTCAAATTCTTGATGTCCCATTTATAGGAACTTGTCGCTTCACGGATAAATGGAAGCTTAGTGCTCTCCTTGAATCCAACAATTGTCCTCCCAATGATCATGAAGAAATTGATCTTGACTTCATTGTTGACATTGTCTCCAAAAAGCGTAATCGACCCGTTAAGAGAAGCCTTCATACTAAGGTACGTTCGGTGAAACGTCATGAGGTTCTCTTAAGCGACCTTAATGATAATATGGTCCAATGGACCAATATCCTTAGGTAAAATGCGTTTTGTCTTGGTGGAAACCGGGATCATGTTCCGGCGTGTTTAGTGCATATGTTATATTGCATCTTTACCAACACCAATTACAATTTGGCATATTTTATCGCTCAACAGATCAATTATGCTATTCACAAGCCTAAAACAAACCTCCCTTTCGCAATGCTTCTCACTCGCCTTTTTAAAAGGGTTGGCTGTGATTTTCCAAATCTTGATCTTTCTCAGTTTCAACCGGTCAAACGGGTCATGCTACCTATTCAAGAGGTATATAAGAGAAAGACAAGATGTGATCGTAAATCCGACCAACAAGAGTCCAATGACGAGGACATGAACATGCCAACAAGTGATGGTGATGGCATTGACACAAGTGCTCCCATTGATTCTTCGGGTACTTCTCACCACTCCACAAACTCATTCGTGGACGGTTTAGATGACATTGCTTCCCCTCCTCATCATTCCACTAGTGAAGTTCCTAATAATCTCAATTTGGAGGAACTTTACCGTCAAAATCTTCGAACCCAAGGTGATACATGAAACCGGGTTGAGTCAAGGAAAGGAATCAAGTACTTGGGAAACATGATCAAGGGATTGGGCAAGAAGAGAAGATGAAGAATTTGAATTGTTTCAAAGTATACATGTTGGTAAACATGTAATGTGACGTTGAAAATTTGCTTCCTTTTACCTTATTTTGGTTGTGTACTAACTAATACTACTTATTTGGATTATTTATTATTTTTATCCTAATGACTATCTATGCCATTGTGATTATGATTTGCATAGCTTTGTGCATCCTGTGTGTTAGTTAGCTTCCTAAATTTTGGTCAGTAGTTAACTTTGGCTTGAAAATCCTTTGGTAAAAATCTGGGCTAACCAAAGTTTGAGGAAGTACCATTTTTGAACACCACTGGTCGCGGTTCCATATCGACTCGCGGTACCTTATTGATAAGGAACCGCCGCCCCTAGATAAGGAACCGCCGGCTACTGTGTCCGACTGAATCTTTGCTTTACACTATTTTCCTTAATTTGTGTAAACCTTGCTTGATTATTTGCAAAATCCTGCATATTTCCTAAACTAGGTTAGCTAAATTCATTGTTCACATAAAATGTTTTTTACCCATTACTAGTTTGGATCATCCCCTCACCCTTTTAAACCCACCTTGTTAGCCATGTTCTTCACACATCAAACCATTCTTCCTTAAACCTCTCATTTCAACCATGGTTTTTACAAGAAGCTCAAACTCATCCAAAACCTCCACCTCAAGGAAAAATCTTAAGATTAAGATTAAAATGTCTAAACCTAACTCTTCACCCTTTCACACACCCAAGAATGAGATTGTCCCAATTCTCATTTCTTCATCAACCTCACCACCTCTTGCTCCACGCAAGACTTCATCAACCCATGGTACCAACCATTCTCATGGTTCTACCTCATCTTCATTCCAATCTAGGATGAATGAACTTTCCTCACCCTTCACTCCAAGTAATCTCTTGGGTGTGACTACCCAACCTCAACCCATCCAAAGCATTCCCACTGTGAATGACTTTGATGATACCTTGGTGACTTCACCATTTACCCCTCTAAACTCACCCTTTTCACCCTTGGAGATCATGCCTCCACACTCACCCACATCACCCTTGGAGAACATACCTCCTCCACCTCTACCTCCCTCAAACACTCCCATTTTGGGTGTTCCACTTCCCTTGTTTATGGGTGATCCTTACTTCCTTGGGTTCCTAGAAGCTCATGGTTCTCATTGTCCATGTTGCCTCTACAATAGCTACATCATTAAAAACCTTAGTATGGAGATGTTGGGACTTCATATGAGGTTGCAAGATTTCTTGCTCACCTTGTTTAACATGCCTCCTCCTAGGAGATGAATGATGATTTTCTTTAAAATAGTTTTCAAGAAAATTCAAGCCAAGGAAGATTACTAATCAAGACCTAGTTTTAATTTATCTTTAGTTTAGTTAATTGTTTTTCATTATTTCCTTAATGTATCTCTTTCATGAGTGTTTTATGAGAATGAATTATGGACTTAGCATTGTGTGTTTCTATCTTTATGTGCACATTAATCAACTTTAATTCCAAATTAAAATTGGACCTAAATCTATCACAACCTCTAAAACTTGACTAAAATTGGTTCTAAATGTTATCTAAATATTTTGTCACCCTTTGTCAAGACATTCTTGGTGAATGTGTTGCTTTTATGCAACCCCATAATTTAGTGCTAATAGAGGTAAAATTCCAAGATTTGTAATTTTTTGAAAAAGTCTTAGTTTTTCTCAAAACCCTAGAAAATCAAGGTTTCAAGTCCAGTGCACGCGGCTCTATAAAGTCGCGTGGTTCCTTAAGTGATAAGGAACCGCCGGTCCCTATAAGGTACCGCGGACAGAAAGTCATTTTATGGCTCGTTTTTGGTCTTTCTTCATCACCCTATTCCCAGTCAAGATTCCATGTTTACTCAATTTAGCTAAACATTCCTTGACACTTTACATTTGATTTTCAAACCTTTGCTTTGTATACTTTCTTCTTATACCCCTACCTTGAGATTTCATTCTCACACCTCAACAATTCCTAACTCTCCCTTTCATAACCTTGACAATTCATTGTCACAAACCTCCTCACCCAAAGCTTCCACATCCAAGCTTCCCAAGAAACCGAAAATCTCGGTTAGACCTATTTGGATTAAGAAAAATGAACCCTCTTCATCCAAACCACCCAAGAACCCCACCTTCTCTCCAATCAAGTATTGGAATGAGACCTACTCCATTAACCCCATCACCGGAGAAAAGGAAAATCTCCCCCCACAACCAAAACCTTTTAACACCCCTCAACTCAATAACCTTTCAACCTTCCTAAACCTCACAAGGCATTGTGAAAACATTTCCTACCCACTCTCCTCACCACCACCAAACCCTAGGTGTGATGGCCTTCCCCCATAAACCGAATTGGTGTTG
This sequence comes from Glebionis coronaria, assembly GCA_025667525.1. Taxonomy (NCBI): domain Eukaryota; kingdom Viridiplantae; phylum Streptophyta; class Magnoliopsida; order Asterales; family Asteraceae; genus Glebionis; species Glebionis coronaria. The sequence goes on from CM046874.1 coordinate 339,423,934, forward strand.
CATCATGGATCCTCGTGTGCTTGTTGTTGATTTCAACAAATTGAACTTCCTCATGTGTATGAGAAGTTAAATTTTCTTGAAATCCTCCTCACTCGACCTCCTCTCAAAGTTTTGGTTCCCGTGGACAAAACTTCGAATGATGCATCGTCGTCTTATTTTTCCAACTAAAGGGCTACACTCCCTTGGAGTCAATAAAACTTTAGTTGTTTTAGAGTCATTAGTGTTTTTAAGCAATCTTGGAAAATTATCACCATTAGACTAGCTTATGCTTTGTGGTTTATTTTCCATATCTTTTGCTTTAGATACTCATATTGTGTGTATGATTATCTACTTTGTTTGTCTTTTTCATATTTATGTAATATGAAATCTTTGTGTTGTCTTTGTTTTCTTTATTTGATCATTCTCCCTTCCTTTTTAGTTGATCGTGGTTAATCTTTACAATTGTTTATGGGTGATTCCATCAATTCTAAATTTTAACCCCTTGACAAATTTATCATCTTCATTGGTTGGATGTTTCTTTTCTACCTCCATTCCACCAATTGAACCTTGATTTTGTCATTTACCTCTTTGGACATACCTAGCAACTACTTGCTTCTACTTTGAGATTTCTTCTCCTTCTCCCTCTCAAGTTACTTAGTAGGTAGTGATCATATATACATTGGTATTTCTTTCCTTTCTAACAACCTTTGTGTAGCATGTCACCTTAGCTCATACACTTGGTGCCCCAAGCAAGGGGGAGCAACCACCAAGGGGGAGCTACTAGTAAAGTCCGGTTCTCTTCAAAGACTTGTGCTTACCTTTTTGCTACGACAAAGGGGGAGAAATGATAGTGATAAACTCGTTAATAATTCAATATTTTGTGTTTCTACGTAAATGAGTTTATAGTTTGTCGTAATCAAAAAGGGAGAGATTGTTAATGCAAGTGATTCCTAAACACATTATTAGTGTTAACTAATCTTTCTTAGTTTTGATCCCAACAAACTATACAATACATTTAGTGTAAAACACAAAACGAATTATTTAACAAACACTATCATCAAGGTAATAATCATATCACTAACTTTTCTTAATCATACTTAGTGATCGTCAAAGTGATTATCCTTAAAACTCACTTTTGTTAATATGACAAAAGATTTTTTAATAAACTTTCGTTTTAAGAAAATGTTTTATTAAAATGGAAAATGTAAATTTGAAAATGGCATATTCCATATGCCATAAGAATATCCTTTGAAGGTATAAAAAACCTTAGATTTCCTACCCCACTAAAAGACAAAAAAAGGAGCGGACTCTACTGGGTGGTACCTTAAATAGCTAGGTGGTTCCTTAGCGATATGGAACCACTGGCTAGTTAAGGATCCGCGCCCAACTAGCCATTGGACTTTGTCTTCTATAAATAGTAGATCAAATCTCATTTTCCATCAAGCCTCTTGGACGTTTTTCTCAGCCCCCTTTCTCCTTTCTATAGCATAATCATTAGTAAATGATCACTTAATGTGTTAAGTATGTTTACATATGATTATTCTCTTGATCCCATCCTTTACCTTGTCCAATGAGAAGATCACTCACTCACTAGTGTTGTGATACAGATGAATCCATAAATTAGTCATGTTCATCATGTTAGCCTTTTTTTTTGTTGATCCATTTGTATTTATGAATACTTGGACTAGTTGTGTTCATCCAAGATATTTGTGAATACTTGGATTTGTTGTGTACATCCATTGCATATGTGTTTGCTTGGATTTGTGTTGTGTAGATCCAAGCTACATGTGTGTACTTCGATATGTCTAGTTGAGTTGTAATAGATTTGTGTAGTAGTTCTCACTAAACTATAAAGTGATGTGGTTCTGTCTTGTGAGTTCTCACTAAACTTGAAAGTGATTAGTAGTTGTGTTGTGTGAAGTTCTCACTTAGCTTAAAAGTGAAGAGTCGTGAAGATTGGTTCTAGCTTTGGATTAGAACTCGACATCTAGCCGTGTGTCGTAAAATGGTGAAGTAGGCAATGTGACAATCCGTCAATTTATGGTTGATATTTTATTCTCAATTATTATATAAAAATATTATTTTAATGTTATATTATGAACTCACTTATTTATGGGAATAAATTTGGGTTTACATCTTGAAGTAGCATCGACTACGTCTAAACCGGAGGATTCTACGTTACGTGCTTACGTTTACATACACCGTTTTTGGTGACAGCCGACATTTCAGGAAATAAATTTATCCGTAAATATTATTTTGGGATTTATATTTGTGTTGGTTCATAAACTCACTAATTTACAAGAAGAGATTAGGACTTACCTGAATAATTTAACGTCCTTTACGATTAAACCATAAACCTTAGGATTACGTATTTACGTTTTTAAACTCTGTTTTTTATGAGACAATTTTTATTAGATTCGTTTTGTGCCGTTGATTCATAATTTATAAAAACGTTTTTCGTAAAACGACCCGAGGGCACGCAAATCAAGGAAACTAGAATCGAGGAATACCCGTAAGTTAGTGGGATGAGACAAAACAAGTTTTTCCCCACCCCACTAATATGGGACGGCAACATCTATCCACCAACACCATGAGGTGTCAAGTTTGTAGCTTACAAGCTACACTTGTAACTAGCTTAACTTGTAAGCTATCAAAAACAAAACCATCCAAGCCAAAACCATTTCTCCAAAACACATACATGCAAACCACTCTCATCCTCCCTTTTCTCTCTCAAAATTCGTCCCATATCACCCTAAAACACCCATTCTGATCAAATTCAACCACAAAATCTCATGTTATTTCTACATATGATGATGTCCTTTTGAAGATATGAAGATTGGAGGTGATGTTAACTTATGAAAAGGAGTTTTTATTAGGTTAAAGGGCTGATTTCATGGAGGTGTTCATCAATCCAAAGGACCCAAGAAGTTGCCTTGCTAAAGTTGAAGATTTGATAACAAGAACTAAGTCTTGTTCATCAAAAAACCTCATCTTTTCATCACTAATGGTGGTATAGAGATTGTTCTTCCTATCCCTTTTTTATTTTGATTATGTAATCTTGTAATTTCTTTATTCATGTATATGTATATGATGATGAATGATGATTAAAAATATTATGTAGGGATTTTGTGTTGATAGATTTGATAAACATGGGTAAAAAGATGGAAAACCATATGTAAAATGGTTAAAAATCTAGCTTAATATGATGGATGTATAAAAACAGTAAGTAACCAAATGCTAAACTGATAAAATGGCATATTGGAATCAATTTAAAGTAAGTATTAGGTGTTATACACATGTGATAGTTGGCCATACAATGGAATCATAAAAATGAGTGAGATATGTTCAAAACAAGATTAGAGTGTAAATCTGCCTATACTGTTTTGGACGAATTAATTAAAATATTTAGAGGTTGATTCATCAGTGGCTATAAAGAAGTAAAATGAAGCACATATTATGTAGTTACTGTCATAAAACTTTGAGGTCCTATCTCATTATATAACTCTAGATATGGACATTTTAGTGGACTTAAAATTTGGGATTGATTTTGTATATAAATAGTATATAATATAATCACTCAAATTTTTTTATAAAATATACATATATAAAACCCACTAGTTGATAAAAATTATAAATAAAGAGTTACATATATATAGATATTAAAATGGGATACATTATATAAATTAAAAGTAAAAGTGTTTTTCCAAGTTATAAAACTATATACTTAAGTTTTACATCTTTTCGGCTAATACCGTAAAATTAACGATTTTCGTCAATTAAAAGTTAGACGGTCGGACCCGTCTAATGTAAAATTTTTATAAGTCATATACTGATATATAAGTACTTAATACAAGTAAAAATAAAACCCAAACTATATAACATATGGACATTAAAGGACTAAGTTAGCCTTATTGGACTATTAATCCAACTAAATGGGCTAAACACTTATAAATTTACTTATTGGGCTTAACCCACTTGGGCCCAACATGTAAAGTATAATACTGATAATAAAAGTGTAAAATGGACTAATATAAGGTATTAGGCTTATAATAGGCTTATTGGGCCTAAAACATGTAAATAAGTAAAACTAGTAAACTAGTATAAAAGTTACCAATGCATAACACTAAAATGAGTAAATGAGAATGTATAAACCCACTTGATCATCATAATATATATAAAATCGTCATATGTATACATAATTATTTTTTTTATAAAGTCATTGGACAAGAGTCTAAGACAAGTATTATTTGTCTAGGTTTCCGTGATTGAAGCACGTAGCGTACATCTGAATTGCCGATAACCCGCTTTCCCACATCAACGTGAGTTCATAGCCTCGCACTCTTTTAAATGTTTTTATGAAATGTTTTATAAACCAGCGAGGGAGATAACATGTTAGTTTTGATAATATAGGACACCATTTATCCCGATTGTTTGTTTATTGATTTGGACCCGAATGATTGTATGACCCGATGAATGAATATATGACCCGATAAATGAAATGAAATAGATTATTAAAGTTAGGTTATGTCACTAAAATTCCCATTAGCATGAATTGTGAACTACCGGGATTTGGTAGACGCTTATGCATATAATAGTACTATTTGGGGACGATCACCCCAGTTCGCGCCTTGACGGTTGATCCCCATCGTGCCACATTGATTGGTAAGAGAATTTATGTATGAGAAGATTTCCATAGCGTGATATTGTGACGACACGCTAATTTAGATGGGCAAATGAGTTTCGGGTTAGCTACCCGTTGTTGGTTGTAGTAAGGTAACAATGTCATGCGGCTTATAATAATCCAAAAATAACAAAAATACTGCTTTATGCATTGAATTATGATATATTGCCTGACTAGCAATATAGGGTCTTAATATTGATATTATGTTCGGGTTTTGGTTTTATATAACCATATCCATATAACGGTTTTTATTTAACTTTATACAACGTTATAAAACGTATTGTATGATGTTTTTACGACATTGGTTCGTATAATGGTTTTGAAGGCAACAACCTATATTGTGATTTTGACAAGGATTTGTATAAAATGTTTTTGGCCTATTTTATGGCCTACTACATGGATTTGTACAAAATGATTTTCGGTAATAATTATACAACGATGATATATTAATGGTTTTATCAAACTCTATGAATTCACTCGGCGTTTTCGCTAACCTTTTCTGTTAACATGTTTTATCTCAGGTACTTGAAGGTAATTCTCGGGAAGACAACAAGAATTCATGGCCCGCACTTAAATAACAATTTCCATTCAAATGCTTTGTAAAACTTGTATGAAGTACTATGACTTGGGACCTATGTAAACTTGATATTTATGAATGGAAATTCTTTATTATTAAACGACACGATTTTTAAGCGTTTTCTATGATGTGAGTAATGCGCTATCCCGTAACACCAACGAGTCTTCTGTTGTATTGAATTGTGTAAATTTGAGGGTGTTACAGTTTGGTACCAGAGCTCTCGTTATAGAGAACGAAAGATTTTTTTAAAACCAAGGTTTTGAATAAAACATTTCAAAATCTTTTAACTATAAACATTTTTCTAAAAATGTCTAAAAATCTTTTGACTATAACGGTGCCGAAGAATTCCCGAGTTACCGACAAGGCCAGACTGGGAAGTATTATTTTAATATATATATAAAACTTGGATTATATATATATATATATATATATATATATATATATATATATATATATATATATATATATATATATATATATATATATATATATATATATATATATATATATATATATATATATATATATACATATATATATATATATATATATATATATATATATATATATATATATATATATATATATATATATACATATATATATATATACATATATATATATATATATATATATATATATATATATATATACATATATATATATATATATACATATATATATATATATATATACATATATATATATATATATATATATATATATATATATATATATATATATATATATATATATATATATATATATATATATATATATATATATATATATATATATATATATATATATATATATATATATATATATATATATATATATATATATATATATATATATATATATATATGATGTAATTTGATTACATGATTGTTTGATAATTATTTAATACTTATACGAGATATTTATACGACGTAGATTGTCACAAGGAATCCTAACTCCCCTAGCAAATAAATCGAAGCTATTCCCGTAGGAATTCTAGCTATTCTAGATCTAAACCAAGTTGCGGATATTTATGATCCCAACAAAATGGTTGATATTCGTAGAAATGTTGATATTAGTTGATTGTGATATTGAAGAAGAATTGGCGAGATTAAATCCGATATCGATGTCATAATGATCTTTCCTTATAGAGTGGAGTTTGACAAAACCTTACCACCTGGAAAGTTGTCATCTGATTCGGTGTTACCCAATTCTTAAATTTGAAATCGAAAGGGTGAATGTTGCACTTGAGGCTGTCATTGGAGCCTGATAGTTGTATTTTTACCCCTTTAGGAAAAGGAAGGTAAATTAGGGCGAGCGTGCACGACGATTTAGGAAAACCGTGTGTAAATGACCCTAATGAAGTGAGTTCGTTCTCTCGAGGAGGCACGTGTGTTGTGTAATGAATTGATTTTGATTGATGATTTTATTAAGAGGAAAAGAGAATAGAAATGAGAAAGGAAAGAAAATACGGTTACGAAAACGAATTAAACTACGACGAAAAAGGCGAACACGTAAAACCGTAAATAGTACAAAAATTAAAATTTTAACCTAAAAATTCCTAAAAATTACTAAAAAACCACAATAATATTCTAAGAGTTTACAAAAAATCAAAACTTGCTAAAACCTTTTAATTAATTAAATAATGACTTTTTAATGCTAATTAAAGCCCTAAAAATCACAAGTAATTATTAAAAAGCCTCAAAGAGATTTTATAGTTTGTAAACCTCAAAAATGACCTAATTAAGCTAAAAAGTATTTTTTAAAATTTTAAAACCTAATAAAACTATTTTTAAACACTTAAAAACTATTAAAATCAATTAAATCTTAAATTAATTCTAGAAATTAATTGAAAAGTCTTAAAAATATTTGGAAAGTGACAAAACTCCTAATTAAGTGTCCTTAACCTAGGAAAAATGTAAAAACTAAAAAAATAAAACATCAATTTTTAATAATAAAATAATAATAAAAAATTCAAAAAAATTCAAAGTTTATAAAAAAAATCTAAAAAATTACCAAAAATGTAGAATATTGTAAATAAGACAAAAATGCAATTAAAATTTTCTAAAACCTATTTAATAATTTAATATTAAATTATAAAATTAGCTAAAAACCCTAAAATCCAAAAAAATCAAAAATAAGCTAATTTGAAAACTTAAATAGCTGAAAACCTCAAGAATATAATTCAAAACCTAAAAGCTATTTTTCTAAAAATTAAAAACACTTTTAGCTATTTTTTATCTATTTAATAAAAACCGGCTAATTAAAAAATGATAAAAAATAAATAAAAGAAAGGAAAAATTAAAACTTAAGCCAGAAAAATCCTAAATGAGAATACAGTCCTAGGAAAAATAAACTTAGGCTAAAATGCTTATTGAATAAGCCAATAAGGGCTGATTAAGCTACGGCTTGATTTTTGAAAAGCCAAAACAAAATCCCTTAAGTATAATACAATTGCACCCTTGGTCAGTAAAAGACCCAAGGGCGCAACGGTATTGAGTGTGTGTGGTGAAAGGAGTGGCGCAGGTTCGAGTCCTGGCCACGTCCTTTTTGGTCTTTATTTTTTTTCTTTTTTTTAACTTTTAAAAACCCAAGCTGTGACCTTTTTAACCTTAAAAACACAAATCCAAATCCAAAGTTCACAAGATTATAGCAAGACTTGAGCAAAAACGTGCTCAGTTGGACTTTGTTGAAAAACACAAGATTTGTGATATCTTCACTGGTGAAGAAAAGGATCAAGAGGGCTTGATCATGAGATTTTGTGGATGTTTTGTGGACAAGAAGGCACCCTTGTACTCTATTGAGTACAATGAGTCAATGAAAACACAAATGCACACAAGTACTTAACCAAAAATCACACAAAAATGCCAATGAAGATCTCTGATATAGCTAAGGGTGGTCTGGTGGTATTTTGACCAATTTTTTGCACAAAAACGACTTTTAGAAGCTCATGATTTGCATACAATGACACCAACTATCATGAAACCACTACACAATCCTGCTATAACCCTACTCCTAACAAATTATCAAACTTGATGCACAATTTCCACAAAAACATGCAAAAAAATGACTGTGACAGATTTATGCTACTTTTTCACTTTTTTACCAAGCAAATCTTCTTAAACTACCACAAACTGAAAACCAATGAAACTTAACACCTAACTCTAACCTAAGGAATGTATCTAAACAGGTTTTAAGCAAAATTTAATTAATTAAACCCCTCTAAAAACTGAATCCAAACACCCCTTAAGTTATGAAACTGATTTTTTTCAAAGCAACTCAAATCAAAACACACCCAAACTAATTTAAATCTATTCTAGCATGCATACCTCATCACAATAAGCAAAATTAAACACTCAAACAATCACTTAACCAGATTTCATGCAATAATCACTCAAATCTCATTTTCTGAAAATAAAAACTAGATACAAGGATTTTTACCTTGAGGGACTTACATCCAAGTCCCTCAGTGACTGTATGTCACCTCCCACAAACACGGGTTTGTGCAGAACCTTGATCAAATCAAGCTCCAAACAACCCTGCTAAGAAAAATGGAAAAACAAGCAAAGATTCTATCTTTCTGTTTTATCTTTAAACCTTTTTAAAAACCTTTCTTAAGTGTTTCTCTTTCAAAACACTTATCCCCAAACTAATTTTTAAACCTGGAAATTACACCTTGAACCAAACTTTTCACCAAAAATTTCCAATTTCAGAAACTTACTTACTGAAATTTTTAAAACACCAAATGTTTTGTTAATCTTTATTGGAACTCAGCTTAGCATTCAAACACATACCAACTTTTTAAATCTAATAAAAGGAATTACAGTTTAATTAAAAATACCAACTTTATTTATTTTAAAAAAGGAATTACAAGAGTTGAGTGCTAAAAACTGGAACAAAGCATAATGAAAAGATAGGTGTCCTTATATACTGGACTACAGACCATTCTAGAATTACAAACAAATGCTAACCCTAATCCTTGAATTCCCTAAAAAGCCCTTGGTCCTCAGAATTTGAACTTGGTCAAATTTTTGCCATGTGATATGAGAGTGATGTGCCAGCTGGTGTAGGATGATCTTGGACGTCCAATTAGCCTTGGGGACAAAGGAGTATGTGTGGGTCGTTGGTTTGGTCGGGTTTTAGGGTTTTGGTGAGAGTGACGCAGCAGGGGAGGGTCCCACAAGACACATGGGTGTGTCTTGTGGCGTTTTGGGATGTGTGTTAAGGTGAGAACAAGTTTAATTAACGATCTGGAGGGTTTTGGGAAATACCCCTTTGATTTGCTCTTGATTGTGACTAGGGAAAAATAGGGTTTAAGGGGGGGATTAGTGGGATTTTAATCCAAAAAGGGAATAAATAGATTTTTAAAAACGTGTTTGGAGGGAATAAATGGGGAAAGGTTTGACTGGTTGACCCACTTTTTAAATTAAAACCGGGTTAAACATTGGGCTGGGTGGACGGGTTGGGTAATGGGTAAATGGGTGGGTTGTGTGACGTGGCAGTAGCTGGTTGGGTGTGTAAGATTGGTTGTTTGGCAGTTTGACCCCCCAAGCTCCTTCACTTCTTTCACTTTGTAAAAACAGCATCAAAACTTCATTCCTTTGTTTTTAAGTTTTCCAAAGTGTCACTTTTGGCACAAAAACTTTATAATCTTGAAACAAGGACTTCAAATGCAAATTTTTGGATTCTTCAAGGGCTGATCTTGTATAGTCTTCAAACTTTAGGGACCCTATTCATAATTTTGAATATTTGAGGGGTATAAAGTGTTAATCTTCAAAAGTTGAGGGACTAAACTTGACAATCTTCAATTCTTCAAGGGCATTTTTGTAAAATCCAAACTTGGGCCCGGTTCATTATGCGGCTTCGTTTCCCGTGTTCGTTTTTGAATGATTCTTGTGATCTTTTGCCATTTCCTCAATATCCGTACCTAAAAATACACAAGTAACAAACACGAGCATATATTTGGTATAATTAATGATATTTAATGCATTTTAAGCCCGGTTTGGACGATGAGACCATGTATAAAAGAAGTCTCATCACTCCCCCATACTAAACCATTGACGTGCCCTCACGCAATGCTAGAATAAAGTATCGTAGCACCTCCAAAATTTAATTTTATTCACTTTATTGAAATGATAAACTAGCTACACTACTACTATTACTACTACTTGCGTTTTAGACATAATGTATGATTTTCATCGCAAAATGGGATGTTTAGGTTCATAGAATAAGAACACGTGAATGCTTCGTTAGAAATAATTTCGTCGTCCTCGATTTTCACCTTAATTCCATGCCAAGCGTGCAACGAGATCATTGTCATTATAAGTTAGTAATGCTAACACTACTCATATGCCCTAATCACGTACTTATCCTCCCATTATTCCTAAGTTGTATCTCTTATATTTTATTTTGTCTTAAATGTTTCACGAGGATACATTGTTTGACTTATGTGATAATAGAGATTTAGGTCTAAAAATAGAGTCCTAACGGTGTAACTAAGACCATCAAATCAATAACCCCTCCTAATAGACAACGATGTTAAAAAATTAAGTCAACAAGAAGAATCGATAAACACAGTTTTATAACGGTTTTGAACATGAGACTTATTACCAAGACTTTTATACGCCCCCTAACGGAAGGGCCTTATTATCTTTGGTTTACCTCCATCTTTTATTCAACTTCGCCATGAAGCTTTTATTATGACTTCGGTCTTGCCTTGCCTTTTATTATCCGCCTCATCGGTGGTTTTATTAGCCAAAGACGTATATCCTCACGCTAAAGCGAATTTTGGATCTTTAAAGCTTCGAAGATTAAGGCTTGATTCACTTTCAATTTTGCATAGATTTTAGGCCTTGTGGGGCTTCAAATTGTTTGCTAGATTTAGGTGAGCACTTGAAATCTCATTATTAGGTGAAGCTTTCGATTATTGGGGTGCAATACTTCAAAACCATGACGCTGGCGATACCTTAATGTCTTCCCAATTTAATTACACGGAAGCTACTAGAAAAGACTAGAAACCCAACAATCAAAACTAAACCGCTAAGTCAATATTTATTAAGCAAAAAATATTTACAAGCGAAGGGAGAATAAGCAAACAACGAGAGCACATGAGTTTTTGAAAGAATACGAGTACTCTATGTTTAGCATAGTAACTTATAATTAACTCTATTATTTCTCGTCCTCATTTAAGAGACTTAGCCTAATGTGTAGTTAAGGAATCAAAGCTAAGTGCTCAACACGCACGGTCGAGTCAAAAATTACTCTTATTCTCACCATCGGAAAACCTACATTCGTGTCTTAAACACTTATGAAAAACTAGAAAAATTTTAAAATTTGGCCATTTTTAGCCTTATTTTGCAACAAAATGATAACCAAAAAGATAAACTTTGAAAAGCGTGAAGGTTTGGCAAGGAAAGTATCTATTCACCCCCCCCCCCCCCCCCCCATACTAAAGTTAAACATTGTCCTCAATGTTTCGAGTCTAGGGGTGCAAAAACCCCCATACTAGAGACGTAGTCGAATGCCTAATTAATAAGTGTGAAAACACTTATCCTTTTACCACTTAATTCCAATAATAACAAGACCAAAACGTGTGATTTATGTCGTAAAAGTCGGAATTATGCGTGGTTTGTGTTTTTATTGTGTTTTAGGACCAAAATATGAAAAAGGAAGAAAACACGGGCTTTCACGGGCTTTTATCAAAGAAAACGGGAAAAGACGAAGTCAAAAGATCAAGAGTGCAAAAAGAACGGAAGTCCAAGACCTATTCTGAAGATTTATCAAAGAAAAAGTCTAAAGACAGAAGTTTTAACGAAGTCGAAGAACTTAAGTCTAATAGAAGAAGAAAATTAAAAAGACAAGTTCAAATCCCGAGACGACAAAGACGAAGAATTAAAGTCGAGTCGAGAAAACGTGAAGAAAGCAAGAAAGAAGATGCAACACATGCACTCCTTCCACCTTCCCTATAAATACCCTCCTAATAGTCATTAGGAGGGTGGTTAGATTTTAGTTAAATATCACTTTTTCTTAGTTTTCTCTAGTTTTAGAGAGAGAAAGTCTTAAACTTTCTCTCACTAAATTTCATCTTTTTCTTAATCTTTCAAGATTAAACACTTTGTATTGCTTATTTTTATTAATCAAGTTCATCTTAAGCTTTTATTTCTTAATCTCATTCTACTTTTCTTTGATTTAAGATTGATTTTGGTACGATTATCATGTGATCCGTGTTGTTCTTATTGATTTCGTGCTTAGAAAGTTAATCTTTTGATCATTTCATAAGTTTTCATTTGATTAAGCTTTAAGACTTTTGTGCTTATTGGCTTATTTTTATGATTGGCTTATTTTTCTTATTAAAAAGTTTTATTAAAAAGTTTATGTTTTATTGTTTGATCTAAAAAGTTGCTTAATTTCGAGTCAAATAAGTTGAGATAAGTGCTTATTTGATTCGGTTAAGTATTCGGATTGTTAAGTTGTGGATATTAGCTTATTGAACTTAGCTTATTGTCTAGCTTAACCAAATCCCTTTATTTTCGGAAAAGGGAGTTTAAAACCCCTTTCCGATTGGGTTTTTCGACCGTGTACTCCCCCCTAACCGATTTCCTTAATTTTTGGAAAGGGATTTAAAACCCCTTTCCGATTGGCACTCATTCCGAGCAGACTCCCACCAAGCATTCCGATTGGTGGCTTCGCTCATATTCCGACAGTAAGGTTTTTACTTATTCCGATTGGGATTTGTCCCGTATTCCGATTGGTTGTCTTGATTTAGTATTCCGATTGGGTGCATTTGTAGTATTCCGACGGTGAGTCTTTGACTTATTCCGATTGACCCTTTGTGTCCACATTCCGATTGGGTATATTACCCCTATTCCGATCACAAGTCTTACCATCTTTCCGATCAACCGATCGGAATACATTCCGATCGGGTTACCTTTTGGGGTTTAGTCCGATTGTTTGTTTTGTTAAACTCCGTTCTTACTTTCTTTTAGTACTTTTCAACCAAGTTCTTACTTTTAGTAAATTTTCCAAGTGTTAGTTTTATTTAGTGTGCTAGTACTTCCCCATTGTTACCTTTAAGTTTTCAAGCTTTTATGTTTACTCGTTTTAGTATCAATCTTAATTCTTCCATTTACGCAACGACACTTTAATTACTTGCTATTAGTTTAAAACAAACAAACCAAACCATTCTCTTGACTCACCAAAAGACAATTGAGTCGCACTTAAGACCGGTTTTCAATTCGAAAGGATTCGGACGATAATATTTTCATACCTAGCCAAAAGCGAAGTATTAAATGGCGCCGCTGCCGGCTCTTTTCGTTACGATAAACGGTTTTTAGTGAGAGACGCATTGAATTTTGGGATCCGTTCTTTGAACGTTATTTTCATTGCTATAATAATTTCCAAAAATCCTAAAAAATATAAAACTCTTCAAAAATACAAAAACATTAAAAAAAAAAACCTATAAAAACCAAAAAGATTATATAGCTATTCTCTTTGTGTATATTTTTCTTCTGCAGGTGTATGCGTACTAGATCTTCCAACTATTCTGAGCCCGAGACTCGTGAAGATTTAGATATGGCTGGTGTTAATAACAACAATAATCACCCACCTCAACACAATTTGAATAACAACAACAACAACAACAACAACAACAACAATGTCCTTCTACCTGATTTACGAACCATGGAGGAATTGTGCCAACCCACCATGAACGGACGCGGAGGCCCGATTGCGCCGATGCACGTCACAGCTCAAGAGTTTTCGTTGAAGCATCACATGATCCAACAAGTGCAAACTAATCCATTCGCCGGAATTCCTAATGATGATGCCAACAAACACCTCGACAAATTCATTACCATGACCCAAAGCATGAAGTGCTCCGGTGTTTCTATGGATGACCTTCGCCTCCAACTTTTTCCACACTCGCTTTCTCACCATGCCGAAAAATGGTTTGACCGTCTTCCTAAGAATTATATTCATACGTGGAATGACATGACTCAACGCTTTTTATCGCGCTACTTTCCCCCATCCATGGTCACTAGCCTTCGTAACCAAATCAGTGGATTTATGCAAGAGAATGATGAATCGCTTTTCGATGCTTGGGAAGCTACAATGATTTGATCGACCGCTGTCCTAATCACAATATGCTCCCCGTCACTCTCATTGACACCTTTTACAACGGTCTCACTTTTCGTGATCGTGACACGATCAATGCCGCCGCCGGTGGTACTTTTATGAAAAGGAGACCGGAAGAGTGTCGAGAGTTGATTGAAAACATGACTACTCACCACAAGATTTGGGATTCTTCCGCATCCTCAAGATCTAATCAGAGAGTCAATGTTTCATCTACTTCTTCCACCACCAACTCGTCTGTTTTGGAACGTGCTATTCTTGATATTAACAAAAGTCTCCAAATTTTGACCTCTAACCAAACTCAACAAGCTAAAGCCGTTGCTATTTCTTGTGACACATGTGGTGGTCCTCATTCCTACAATGAGTGTCCTTCTACTCACGGCAATTATTCTGAAGACGTTAACGCAGCTTACGGCACTTATCCCACGGGAGGCTATCCAGCTCGCCCTCAAGGAGACCGTAACTTGCTAAGTTATCGCTCCAACAATTATCTTGCTCCTCCCGGTTTCCCTCCTGCAAACCAATCCCAACCTCGTGCAAATAATCAATATCAATCCCAACGAAACCCATACCCACCGCAAGGAAATTCTCAAGCTTACCAGGCTCCACCTCTCAATCAACCGATGGCAGTAAATCCAGATGTCGAGACATTTATGAAGACCAATCGGGAGTTGGTGACAAATCTTCAGAGTCAAGTCCGCAACTTGAAGGGAAAAATGGCAAAACAAGGGAACGATATTCGAGCCGAGCTAAGGAATGACATGGCTAAACACAGTGATGCAATTAATGCAAACATGCAAAAATCTTTTAACAATCAAGCTCTTCACCTTCGTGATATGATTGGTTCGCTCATCCAAAGTAATCAACCCTCTGCTTCGGGTACTCTTCCGAGTAATACCGTTGCAAATCCAAGAGGGGAGATGAAAGCAATCACCACTCGAAGTGGAAAAGGTTACATGGAACCCGAGCTTCCTACACCTCCACCCGTGATTGTGAACAAGGAAAAAGAGCAACTTTCCCCACCTCCTTCACCTTCTATCCCCGTTTCCCCACCACCCGTGGTTGTGAGTGACCCTA
Organism: Glebionis coronaria; assembly: GCA_025667525.1. NCBI lineage: Eukaryota > Viridiplantae > Streptophyta > Magnoliopsida > Asterales > Asteraceae > Glebionis > Glebionis coronaria. The sequence goes on from CM046874.1 coordinate 339,439,377, forward strand.
TTCCTTTAAAGCCTTCTTCTTCATCCAATATACCTTATCCTTCAAGGTTGAGGAAAGAGAAGCAAAAGAGCAAGGATGATATTCAGGTTTCAAACTTCCTAAAAATGTTTAAACAATTGAATTTTAACATCTCCTTTGTCGAGGCTCTCGCTCACATGCCCAAATACGCTAAGATGTTTAAAGATCTTCTAAGTGATAAGGAAAAGCTTCTTGACATTGCTCAGACCCACCTTAATGAGAATTGCTCCGCAGTGCTCTTAAGGCAATTGCCCACCAAACTTGGTGATCCGGGTCGCTTCTTGATTCCTTGCAACTTCCCGGGAGTAGAGAATTGCATGGCCCTAGCCGATCTAGGTGCCAGTATAAACTTAATGCCTTTAAGTGTTTGGAAGCAATTATCTCTCCCCGAGCTAGTCCTCACCAAAATGACTTTGGAATTAGCCAACCGTACGGTTGCTTATCCAGTGGGGATAGCCGAAGATGTCTTTGTTGGCGTCGACAAATTCACCTTCCCGGTGGATTTTGTTGTCGTTGATTATGAGATGGATCCCCGTGTTCCATTAATCGTTGGACGTCCATTCCTGAGGACCGGTCGCACTCTCATTGATGTTGCCGCAGGCGAAATAATCATGAGAGTTGGTGACGATAAAATTGTCTTCAACATGGGTAAGATTTCTAAGCAACCTTATTCGTATGAGAGTGTTAATGCTATTGATGTTCTCGATGAGGCTTGTGAAGAACATTTTCATGATGCTTGCAAAAGTACTCTTTCTTCTCTACCCAATGTTGAGACCGTTGCCTCAATTGCTCCAGCATTGACTCCTTTCGGAGAAAGTGACTTGGATGATTTCGAAGCTAGCTTGGGTCCTCTCGATATTAAGTATGATAATTTGTCCACCAATTGGGATGAAGACATTAGTACTATTGAGAGACTTCTCAATGAGGACTCGATTTCTCCTTCTGCTCCTAAAGAGGTGACTAATGATGATCCATCGTTAGTTTCACCATCTATTGAGGATCCTCCTACTCTCGAGCTTAAGGACCTACCTCCTCATCTTGAGTACGTTTTCCTGGAAGATGACGAGAAGCTACCGGTCATCATCGCAAAGGATCTGAAAGAAGACGAAAAAGCCCGACTTGTCGCTGTGTTGAAGAAGTATAAACGCGCTATCGCTTGGAAAATCTCCGACATCCGTGGAATTGATCCTCACTTCTGCACACATAAAATTCTCATGGAGGACGACTTTAAGCCCACAATTCAAAGCCAAAGAAGGGTGAATCCTAAAATCCATGAAGTCATTAAAAAGGAGGTTATCAAACTTCTTGATGCGGGTATGATTTACCCTATTTCGGATTCACCATGGGTTAGTCCAGTCCATTGTGTGCCTAAGAAGGGCGGAATCACCGTTGTGCCCAATGCAAACAACGAGTTAATTCCTACCCGTCTCGTTACTGGGTGGAGAGTTTGTATAGACTACCGCAAACTCAATGATGCCACGAGAAAGGATCATTTCCCTCTACCTTTTATAAACCAAATGCTTGAACGTTTAACGGGTAATGAATATTACTGCTTTCTTGATGGTTTCTCGGGTTATTTCCAAATAACCATCGATCCCCAAGATCAAGAGAAGACAACATTCACTTGTCCCTATGGCACCTTTGCTTACAAACGAATGCCTTTTGGCTTATGCAATGCCCCCGGGACTATCCAAAGGTGCATGTTGGCTATCTTCCATGACATGGTTGAGCAAACCATGGAAGTCTTCATGGATGATTTCTCGGTCTTTGGGGATTCCTTCTCTTCTTGCCTTGCCAATTTGGAACGTATGCTTAAGCGGTGCGAAGACACTCGCCTTGTTCTGAATTGGGAAAAATGCCATTTTATGGTAAAAGAAGGCATTGTGCTAGGACACAAAATCTCAAAAGCCGGTCTTGAAGTCGACCGTGCTAAGGTAGATGTCATAGCCAAATTACCTCCACCTTCAACCGTGAAGGGTGTGAGAAGCTTTCTGGGTCATGCGGGCTTCTATCGTCGATTCATTCAAGATTTCTCTAAAATCGCTCGCCCGATGACCCATCTCTTGGAAAAAGATACTACTTTTATCTTTTCTAAAGAGTGTCTCAAAGCCTTCAATCTTCTTAAGGACAAGCTAACTAAGGCACCGGTCTTGGTTACCCCTAATTGGGAGCTGCCTTTTGAATTGATGTGCGATGCTAGCGACTTTGCTATTGGTGCGGTTTTGGGCCAAAGAGTGAATAAACACTTCCAACCAATCCACTATGCTAGCAAAACAATGACGGGGGCTCAATTGCATTATACGACAACCGAAAAAAAGCTTTTAGCTGTTGTCTATGCTTTTGAAAAATTCCGCCCCTATCTTGTTTTATCCACCACCATCGTATACACAGACCATTCCGCGTTGAAGTACTTGATGACAAAGAACGATTTTAAGCCAAGACTTCTTCGCTGGGTTTTACTCCTTCAAGAATTCAACATTGAAATTCGTGACAAGAAGGGAGCCGAAAACCTGGCCGCGGATCATCTGAGTCGACTTGAGGATCCATATCAAGGGGATCATCCGAACAAAGAGATCAATGACTCTTTCCCCCTTGAGACCTTAATGTCTATAAACCTCAATCTTGATGGCACCCCGTGGTTTGCGGACATTGCAAACTACTTAGCGGGTGGTATTCTCATCCAAGGGTTAACATCCCAACAAAAGAAGAAGTTCTTGAATGATGTTAAGACTTACTTTTGGGATGACCCTTATCTATTCAAACAGTGTGCTGATCTGATTATTCGTTGATGTGTTGACGGACCGGCAGCTTTTGACATCCTCCAAGCTTGCCACAAAGGACCCACCGGTGGTCACTTTGGTCCCAACTACACCGCTAAGAAAGTGTTTGATTCAGGATTCTACTGGCCTACCATTTATCGTGACGCTCACGAAATGGTTAAGCATTGTGATGCTTGCCAACGTCAAGGCAAGATCACACATAAGGATGAGATGCCTCAAAATTTCATACAGGAATGTGAAATCTTTGATGTATGGGCATCGACTTTATGGGGCCATTTCCATCCTCCAAAGGGAACAAGTACATCCTCGTCGCCGTCGACTACGTTTCTAAATGGGTTGAAGCTAAGGCTCTTCCTACGAATGATGCGAGGGTAGTTGTGAACTTTTTGAAGCAGCTTTTCGCTCGATTTGGCGTTCCTCGTGCTATCATCAGTGACCGCGGGACTCATTTTTGCAACGATCAATTTGCACGAGTCATGGCAAAGTATGGTGTCAATCACCGTCTTTCCACCGCCTATCATCCCCAAACCAATGGGCAAGCCGAGATTTCCAACCGTGGCTTGAAGAGAATTTTGGAGCGTACTGTGGGAGAGCCTCGCGCCGCGTGGGCCGATAAGTTAGATGATGCTCTGTGGGCTTTCCGTACTGCTTACAAGACCCCGATCGGTTGTACACCTTATCGTCTTGTGTACGGGAAAACCTGCCACCTACCCATCGAGCTGGAACATAAGGCGCACTGGGCCTTGAAGTGGGCTAACTTCGACATCATCAAAGCCGGTGATCATCGCAAGGTTCAACTCAACGAGCTAAATGAACTGAGGAATGAAGCTTATGAGAACTCGCTGATCTACAAGGAGAAGACGAAGATGATCCACGATGCTAAAATCAAGAACCGAGAGTTCCACGTTGGTGATCAAGTCTTACTTTTTAACTCTCGGTTGAAGATCTTCTCTGGCAAGTTGAAGAGCCGCTGGACTGGTCCATTCACCGTCGCCAAAGTCTTTCCGTATGGGACCATTGAGCTTTCTCAGCCGAATGGGCCCAATTTCAAGGTGAATGGCCAGCGTCTGAAGCTGTACTTTGGTGAGGACATCTCCCAAGAGATGATTCCATCCCTCACCACGTTCCCCATGAACTAAAATTGGGTCGAGTCAGGCTCATGACTCGGTGAACAAAAACAAGCGCTTCTCGGGAGGCAACCCGTGTTCTATCCTTTACTGCTTTCATAATAAGTGTAGGGGGAACCCCGCATATGTTTGTTGTCTTGTTTCTTGTGCTATGCAGGGATTAAAGCTTCAAAGATCCACCTTGATGACTTTTGACGAACCGTGATACTGTGTTCCTATCTTCCCGGTTCTATCCTAAACTCTTGTGATTCAATATTTCATATTCTATATGTTCACACTGAATTCACTTTAGTTGTCCTTTCCTTAACAAGATTTAAACAAAGTGCACAATGTCCTAAGTGTAGGGGAGTTTACTCCCACATGCTTAAACATTGAGGACAATGTTTATCTCAAGTGTAGGGGGGACTTCTATCGAAGTAAGTGGTCTTTTCCATGAATTTGCCCTCATTTTAACCAGAAATTTGATTTTTCGACATTTTTCAAAATTTTTAATCTATTTTGGCCTAGTTGTATAGTTGTATTTGCCTTTGTTATGTTTCCTTTGCTAGAATAAATTTTTAATAAAGTGGTTTTAGATTTTTCTTAGTCGTGAACATTTTGACTCAACCCGAGTTTACTTGCCTAAGTTTACTCTAGCTAGTATCCTTAACGTGTTTAAGTCAAGTTTTGCTAGGCTTTTATATAGGGAGCTATAAAACGCGAAAGTCTTAACTCTCACGGGTTAAGAACAAGAACTTTTCGCAAGTTCCTATAATTGATCCTAGAGAGTCGTTTATCAAGGGAACTTTAAAACGCGATTTCTAAACTTGAAAAAGTCTAAGAATTTGCAAGATCCTATAGGCGACTCGAAAACCCAAAACTTTGAGTTAATAGGCTAAGCATCCACGAGTCTCATTCCTTGAGATTTTAAATTGTGGAGAACGAGAGATGATAGAGTCAATTATAAGTTCGGTATTCTTTCGTGAATTTATGTGAGTTAATTATGAGCCTATTCTCCCTCCGCTTGTTAATAAATTAATCTGCTAATAAATAAGGTTGTACGATTTAAAAGGTTACTTAGCTTCTAGCCCCAGATCGTTTAAAAGTTGCTCGGTAATGACGAGAGTTCATAGCCAAGGCATAACTTATGAAGCGGGGCGCGAAGATTGGCGAGTCCGAAAAGGCCCTAACAAGGCATGAGGGCTACATTTTGTTGCTAAAAGATCCAAAAGTGATGTGAAGAATCATTTATCGAAAATCAATATGAAGGATCGAGACACACGACGAAAAGCAAAAACTCCCCAAAAGTCATGGAGAAGTCTATCCGAAAAGACCCTAACAAGGTATGAGGATAAATAGATCCAAGTCCTAAAAGGAGGCGGATCGTTGTATATCAAAGTCCAAAATAAAGATTGGAGAAAAATGAAGAAGTCGTGGTCCAAAGATGAAGAATCTCTCAAAAACTTCAAGTGAGGAAATTCTTATCATGAAGAGAAGACCATAATTTCAAGAACGTCTCTCGAAGATTCGAAGTATGAAGTCGCTGCCAAATATCGGCCCGAGAAAGGTCTCAAATCGCGAACCAAGTTATGCCAAGATATGAACTTTTTGATATCCCGAGAAGCAGTTTTAAAAGATTTGGTCCTTTAGCTAACTATTGATTAAATCGTTCACTTTATTTTCGGATTAAATAACTATCGAAATAAGTCAAACAATGCATCCTCGTGATCATTCAAGACAAAAATAAAATATAAGAGATACACCTAGGAATAAGGGAGTCTAAGTGAATAATTCGCCCACATGAGTTCGTGATAGTTTGCTAACTTATAATAACAATGATCTCGTTTTTAAGCTTGGTATGGAAAACGTGAAACTTGAGGATGATAAACGTTCATGGCCGCCAAAACCCAATGTAAGTTTTTAATTTCTTTACTTATTTTTAGTATTTAATAAAGGCCAAGGTGGGTTATTTATGATGGAAAATGTAAACCGTGCTTTAAAATTAATGCATTGCATGAGGGCATTGCAATGGTCAAGTGTAGGGGATTTAATAAGTGTGAAAACACTTATCCTTTTACCACTTAATTCCAATAATAACAAGACCAAAACGTGTGATTTATGTCGTAAAAGTCGGAATTATGCGTGGTTTGTTTTTATTGTGTTTTAGGACCAAAATATGAAAAAGGAAGAAAACACGGGCTTTCACGGGCTTTTATCAAAGAAAACGGGAAAAGACGAAGTCAAAAGATCAAGAGTGCAAAAAGAACGGAAGTCCAAGACCTATTCTGAAGATTTATCAAAGAAAAAGTCTAAAGACGGAAGTTTTAACGAAGTCGAAGAACTTAAGTCTAATAGAAGAAGAAAATTAAAAAGACAAGTTCAAATCCCGAGACGACAAAGACGAAGAATTAAAGTCGAGTCGAGAAAACGTGAAGAAAGCAAGAAAGAGGATGCAACACATGCACTCCTTCCACCTTCCCTATAAATACCCTCCTAATAGTCATTAGGAGGGTGGTTAGATTTTAGTTAAATTTCACTTTTTCTTAGTTTTCTCTAGTTTTAGAGAGAGAAAGTCTTAAACTTTCTCTCACTAAATTTCATCTTTTTCTTAATCTTTCAAGATTAAACACTTTGTATTGCTTATTTTTATTAATCAAGTTCATCTTAAGCTTTTATTTCTTAATCTCATTCTACTTTTCTTTGATTTAAGATTGATTTTGGTGCGATTATCATGTGATCCGTGTTGTTCTTATTGATTTCGTGCTTAGAAAGTTAATCTTTTGATCATTTCATAAGTTTTCATTTGATTAAGCTTTAAGACTTTTGTGCTTATTGGCTTATTTTTATGATTGGCTTATTTTTCTTATTAAAAAGTTTTATTAAAAAGTTTATGTTTTTATTGTTTGATCTAAAAAGTTGCTTAATTTCGAGTCAAATAAGTTGAGATAAGTGCTTATTTGATTCGGTTAAGTATTCGGATTGTTAAGTTGTGGATATTAGCTTATTGAACTTAGCTTATTGTCTAGCTTAACCAAATCCCTTTATTTTCGGAAAAGGGAGTTTAAAACCCCTTTCCGATTGGGTTTTCCGACCGTGTACTCCCCCCTAACCGATTTCCTTAATTTTCGGAAAGGGATTTAAAAACCCTTTCCGATTGGCACTCATTCCGAGCAGACTCCCACCAAGCATTCCGATTGGTGGCTTCGCTCATATTCCGACGGTAAGGTTTTTACTTATTCCGATTGGGATTTGTCCCGTATTCCGATTGGCTGTCTTGATTTAGTATTCCGATTGGGTGCATTTGTAGTATTCCGACGGTGAGTCTTTGACTTATTCCGATTGAACCTTTGTGTCCACATTCCGATTGGGTATATTACCCCTATTCCGATCACAAGTCTTACCATCTTTCCGATCAACCGATCGGAATACATTCCGATCGGGTTACCTTTTGGGGTTTAGTCCGATTGTTTGTTTTGTTAAACTCCGTTCTTACTTTCTTTTAGTACTTTTCAACCAAGTTCTTACTTTTAGTAAATTTTCCAAGTGTTAGTTTTATTTAGTGTGCTAGTACTTCCCCATTGTTACCTTTAAGTTTTCAAGCTTTTATGTTTACTCGTTTTAGTATCAATCTTAATTCTTCCATTTACGCAACGACACTTTAATTACTTGCTATTAGTTTAAAACAAACAAACCAAACCATTCTCTTGACTCACCAAAAGACAATTGAGTCGCACTTAAGACCGGTTTTCAATTCGAACGGATTCGGACGATAATATTTTCATACCTAGCCAAAAGCGAAGTATTACTAATCTAGCATGGAAACGGTGTAACCAATAAATTAATAGCCGTTTATGAAGTGTGCTATAAACCTAAGGTTAGAACATCAAAGGATATATCATTTGGATATTGAGAAAGTCTTCAAAGCAAACGATCGAGTGCTCGCATAAAACGAACACGAGAGGCTCCAATCGTGAAGATCATGATCTAAAAACCACAATGCACAAACAACCACGGAACAAAGGTTGGAAGGGCACAAATCCCCTCACATTAAAATACATTAGAAAGCAATAATATGTACATGGATAAGCATGAGTCTCCCCCACGAGGCACCTTGTTTTTGATAACTGAGTCAAAAGCTCGACTCGAATCCCCCATAAATGTGATCATTTAGGGATAATCATGGTGTGGTCAATTTTTTAGTGGGGCTTACATGATAAACAACGCCCAAAAACAACCGGTATAAAGGACTAAGTCCTTTGATGATGCAAAATACCGGGATCGAAGATGGCGTTCTCGTTTTCATTGGAAAAACAAATCAACGCCACTTCATCATGAGTCAACAAAAACTCCAAGAGTTTCAAGAAAAGAGATGAGAAATAGAAGGGTGGGACAATGGGTAAGTCTCTAAAAACATGAGCTACTCGAGGTAGACTCGCACAAATCAAATGAAAAGATTTTCCATTTATTGCATCGGTGGAAGACCGAGATTTCCCTATATAAGCAATTCCAGGATCAAATATCTCGTCCTCGGTGGAGAAAGGGGAGGGAACATAAGGGGATTCCCCCACACTAAGTCCACACAAAGCGTCGTCAAAAGGAGAAGACGAGCTTGTAGTACTCAATACACGCGGTGATGACGGAGTTAGAGTTGTAGAAAAAATTTTAAATTCAATTCAAAATCTTTTCCTTTTTCATCTTTTAAACTCTCCTTGTGAAAACCCGATTTGATTATGTCAAAATTATTTGGTGTATCTAAAGCAATGTTAGTCACACTAAAAATTCTCACACTTTGAAATCTTTTTGGTAAAGGTGGTGGCGAGTTTTCAAAACGTTTGTCAACAAAGAAAACCTTCCCATCGGGATCAACGTATTCATCATCCGAAGATTTACTCGAGATTGGAATCGTAGGCTTAACACTCTTAACCTCCACCGGCGGAGGGGACGGAACTTCATTTTTCTCAACAACTCCTAAAACTCTATTGGAAATCTTTTTGCAAATGTTTTTGATGGGATTGACATTGTACAAAGATGTGATAGAATACACATGAGAAAGAGTGGAGTTTTGGGTTGCATTAATGACGAGTTCTTCCTCATTAAAACGAAGAGTGATTTTTCTTGCATGCACATCGATAAGTGCTCTCGGGGTATCCAAAAAAGATCGACCTAAAATTAACGGAACTTTAGGATCGATAGGAATGTCAACAACAATAAAGTCTACAGGATAGTAGAACTTTCCAACTTTCACAAAGACGTCCTCGGCAACTCCACAAGCTAGAATCGTAGAATGATCGGCCATTTCGATTGACATTCTTGAAGGAGTGAGATTGGGAAGATTGAGCGATTTAAAAATCTCAAGAGGCATCAAATTAATACTAGCACCAAGATCGGCCAAGGCGTAGCATTCTTCCATGTCTTGTATAGCACATGGGATTAAAAACTTTCCAGGATCACCGACTTTTTGAGGTATGCGGCTTAGAAAAACCGAAGAACAACTAGACGATTTTTGCAATTTTTCTTTGTTATTCAACATACTTTTGAAGTTCGCGGAAAATCGAGGCATCATGACTAAGGCGTCGGCAAAACTTATATTGAAATGCAAGTCACGAAACATTTTCATAAAGAGTTCAAATTGATAATTATTTCGTTCTTGTGCCTTTTCCTTGTCTCGTCTTGATGGGTAGGGTAAAGGTGGTGTGGGTTGGGGCATAGTAGGCATAGGCAACGGCCTTAGAATCTCGGGTTCCATGATTGGTGTGGGTTCAACCGTAGGTGTGGTTTGAGCGGTACTTCGTGGGCTTGTAATTTGCTCCTTTTCTACCACCACCTCGGGTTCTTTCTCTTTTTCCTTCTCCATAGAAGTACTTGGACGAGAAATAGGTTCGTTGAAAGTTTTACCACTACGAGTAGTAATAACCTTCAATTCTCCTTTCGGGTTTACGATGGTATCACTAGGAAGACCACCCGAAGAAGAGGGCTTACACATGATAGCTTCAAACATCTTAGCCATACGGTCTTCAAACTTAGATTGCCTAGCATCCTCTTTTAACAACTCTTGCTTAATCTCATGTTGACCTTGCTCCATTTTTTGTTGATTTTGTTGGAGACGTGTGACATTTCCTTCCATTTTGTTAGCATGAGTTTTAAGTTCATTAGCAAGTTCGTTTTTAGCTCGTTTTTCAACTCGGACCTTAAGCTAACCATTTCACGTTGCATATTATCAAACTTAGCATCATTAGCCTTAGCATAATTCAAAAATTCTCCTTGAAGATTTTTGGTGTGATCATTTTGAAAACCTTGAGTAGAAGTTTGAAAATCACGGTTTTGGTTTTGATTTGAAATTTGCCCATTTCCACTTTGATAATTACCTTTGTTGTAGTTTCTTTGATTTCCTTGGTAATTACCACCTTGGTTGTTGTTGCGATAGTTATTAGTATTTTGATTTGGTGGAGCTTGATTTTGGCGGGAACCTTGGCCGATTTGGTTATAAGTTCCCGTGGCTACATAAGCACTCGAAGTGTTACCATCCGCGGTAATGCACTCGGAAAGATCATGAGCTCTACCACACGACAAACAACTCTTAGAAACCGCTTTGACCGAAGCGGAATTCGAAGCTTCTTGAGCTTTCCAATGGGACATAAGGGTCGAAAACCTATCGAAAAACCGATTTTCCTCATTAGCTTCATCTTGCAAGGCATTGATACTACGAGACGATGATGAGCCCATTTTGGCAACACTCGGTGTGTTACGAGGGCTATAAACCTTAGACCTATTCTCAATTATGACCAAAGCTTCTTCAACCGTTTTACACAAAAAATTACCACCCGCGGCGGCATTCAAATAATCTCTTTCATGATCATTAAGTCCATTGTAAAACGTGTCGATTTGATGTAAGTCGGAAAAACCGTGATGAGGACATTCATGTAACATCTCCTTAAACCTATTCCAAGCCGTAGAAAAACTTTCATTTGATTCTTGTGAAAATTTAGAAATCTCATTTTTCAAATGCGTAGTCTTAGAGGGCGGAAAAAATTGGTTCACAAACTTTGAAACGAGATCCTTCCACGTCAATATAGAATTGGGTGGCTCTTTCTCTAACCAAATTTTAGCGGGCCCCGCTAAGGAATACGGAAAAAGCATCATCTTAATCGAGTCATTCGAGACATCCTTAAATTTACACATGGCGGTAAGACGATTAAATTGGCGGATATGGTTGTGGGGATTGTCCTTCTCATCACCACGAAATTTGTTGTTTTGGATCATCGACAACAAACCCGTTTTCACCTCAAAATTCTCCGCAAGGATAGCGGGAATCACAATAGCTTCTCCATAACCCTCGGTGGGTGCTTGAAGTAACTCCATCATAGTTCGATTCGCCATGGTTGGTGCTTCTCGTACAATGGGTTCGTCAATAGGAGACTCCTCACTAGAATGAGTTGGAGTGGGAGTTTTGTTCTTTCGTCTACGTGCACGTTTTGCTTGATTACGAGTTAGCATAAACGTCACGTACAACGAGGAGACGAGCAAACAAGATTCTTTTTGGTATTTTGTATTTTTCAATTTTTTTGTGGTTTTTGATGGTATTAACTTTTTTGGAAATTGGTGAAATGTATTAAGTAGACAAAAATCTACAAATCTCCTCCTTAATCAAATCTCTTGATTAAAGAAGCCTCAAGGAATGAAAACGATCACGTGGAGTGAACGCCTTCGATGACTTTAGAACGATGGTGGAACACCAAATCGTTCGAGAGGGTTTAATCAATAGAAACCAAGAAAATATATATGATATGTAATAATACTTTGGGCGGCAAAACCCTCGATTCACTCTCAAAATCAAATACGCACAAGCAAGCGGAGGAAACGAGGCGGCGCGAAGCACTTAAGAGCCTTTTTCCTTTAGGTCGTGAAATACAACCGCCTTATACCCACCTTATAGTTTGTATTATCAAGATTAAGCTTCACGAAAGTATTTATCTATTTTTGCCTTTTTTCTTTGGTTTGAGATTCGAATACAATGATTGGGTAATGACCTCCCAAGTCAAGGTTGTGATTGCTCACGTATTTGGAGTACTTGTGAATTTATTGTTTTACGTATACAATATAGTAATAGTATTCACACAAAAACCGAAAAACGATAATACGTATTAGTAGAGTGCTACTAATACAAATACTATTTATGGCTAATATAAAAACAACAATGGTTCTATCAAAAAACAACACGCCTCCCCGGCAGCGGCGCCAAAAATGATAGTTGTATTTTTACCCCTTTAGGAAAAGGAAGGTAAATTAGGGCGAGCGTGCACGACGATTTAGGAAAACCGTGTGTAAATGACCCTAATGAAGTGAGTTTGTTCTCTCGAGGAGGCACGTGTGTTGTGTAATGAATTGATTTTGATTGATGATTTTTTTAAGAGGAAAAGAGAATAGAAATGAGAAAGGAAAGAAAAGACGGTTACGAAAACGAATTAAACTACGACGAAAAAGGCGAACACGTAAAACCGTAAATAGTACAAAAATTAAAATTTTAACCTAAAAATTCCTAAAAATTACTAAAAATCCACAATAATATTCTAAGAGTTTACAAAAAATCAAAACTTGCTAAAACCTTTTAATTAATTAAATAATGACTTTTTAATGCTAATTAAAGCCCTAAAAATCACAATTAATTATTAAAAAGCCTCAAACAAGATTTTATAGTTTGTAAACTAAAAAATGACCTAATTAAGCTAAAAAGTATTTTTTAAAATTTTAAAACCTAATAAAACTATTTTTAAACACTTAAAAACTATTAAAATCAATTAAATCTTAAATTAATTCTAGAAATTAATTGAAAAGTCTTAAAAATATTTGGAAAGTGACAAAACTCCTAATTAAGTGTCCTTAACCTAGGAAAAATGTAAAAACTAAAAAAATAAAACTTCAATTTTTTATAATAAAATAATAATAAAAAATTCAAAAAAATTCAAAGTTTATAAAAAAAATCTAAAAAATTACCAAAAATCTAGAATATTGTAACTAAGACAAAAATGCAATTAAAATTTTCTGAAACCTATTTAATAATTTAATATTAAATTATAAAGTTAGCTAAAAACCCTAAAATCCAATAAAATCAAAAATAAACTAATTTGAAAACTTAAATAGCTGAAAACCTCAAGAATATAATTCAAAACCTAAAAACTATTTTTCTAAAAATTAAAAACACTTTTAGCTATTTTTTATCTATTTAATAAAAACCGGCTAATTAAAAAATGATAAAAAATAAATAAAAGAAAGGAACAATTAAAACTTAAGCCAGAAAAATCCTAAATGAGAATACAGTCCTAGGAAAAATAAACTTAGGCTAAAATGCTTATTGAATAAGCCAATAAGGGCTGATTAAGCTACGGCTTGATTTTTGAAAAGCCAAAACAAAACCCCTTAAGTATAATACAATTGCACCCTTGGTCAGTAAAAGACCCAAGGGCGCAACAATATTGAGTGTGTGTGGTGAAAGGAGTGGCGCAGGTTCGAGTCCTGGCCACGTCCTTTTTGGTCTTTATTTTTTTTCTTTTTTTTAACTTTTAAAAACCCAAGCTGTGACCTTTTTAACCTTAAAAACACAAATCCAAATCCAAAGTTCACAAGATTATAGCAAGATTTGAGCAAAAACGTGCTCAGTTGGACTTTGTTGAAAAACACAAGATTTGTGATATCTTCACTGGTGAAGAAAAGGATCAAGAGGGCTTGATCATGAGATTTTGTGGATGTTTTGTGGACACGAAGGCACCCTTGTACTCTGTTGAGTACAAGGAGTCAATGAAAACACAAATGCACACAAGTACTTAACAAAAAATCACACAAAAATGCCAATGAAGATCTTTGATATAGCTAAGGGTGGTCTGGTGGTATTTTGACCAATTTGTTGCACAAAAACGACTTTTAGAAGCTCATGATTTGCATACAATGACACCAACTATCATGAAACCACTACACAATCCTGCTATAACCCTACTCCTAACAATTTATCAAACTTGATGCACAATTTCCACAAAAACATGCAGAAAAATGACTGTGACAGATTTATGCTACTTTTTCACTTTTTTACCAAGCAAATCTTCTTAAACTACCACAAACTAAAAACCAATGAAACTTAACACCTAACTCTAACCTAAGGAATGTATCTAAACAGGTTTTAAGCAAAATTTAATTAATTAAACCCCTCTAAAAACTGAATCCAAACACCCCTTAAGTTATGAAACTGATTTTTTTTTCAAAGCAACTCAAATCAAAACACACCCAAACTAATTTAAATCTATTCTAGCATGCATACCTCATCACAATAAGCAAAATTAAACACTAAAACAATCACTTAACCAGATTTCCTGCAATAATCACTCAAATCTCATTTTCTGAAAATAAAAACTAGATACAAGGATTTTTACCTTGTGGGACTTACATCCAAGTCCCTCAGTGACTGTATGTCACCTCCCACAAACACGGGTTTGTGCAGAACCTTGATCAAATCAAGCTCCAAACAACCCTGCTAAGAAAAATGGAAAAACAAGCAAAGATTCTATCTTTCTGTTTTATCTTTAAACCTTTTTAAAAACCTTTCTTAAGTGTTTCTCTTTCAAAACACTTATCCCCAAACTAATTTTCAAACCTGGAAATTACACCTTGAACCAAACTTTTCACCAAAAATTTCCAATTTCAGAAACTTACTTACTGAAAATTTTAAAACACCAAATGTTTTGTTAATTTTTATTGGAACTCAGCTTAGCATTCAAACACATACCAACTTTTTAAATATAATAAAAGGAATTACAGTTTAATTAAAAATACCAACTTTATTTATTTTAAAAAAGGAATTACAAGAGTTGAGTGCTAAAAACTGGAACAAAGCATAATGAAAAGTTAGGTGTCCTTATATACTGGACTACAGACCATTCTAGAATTACAAACAAATGCTAACCCTAATCCTTGAATTCCCTAAAAAGCCCTTGGTCTTTAGAATTTGAACTTGGTCAAATTTTTGCCATGTGATATAAGAGTGATGTGCCAGCTGGTGTAGGATGATCTTGGACGTCCAATTAGCCTTGGGGACAAAGGAGTATGTGTGGGTCGTTGGTTTGGTCGGGTTTTGGGGTTTTGGTGAGAGTGACGCAGCAGGGGAGGGTCCCACAAGACACATGGGTGTGTCTTGTGGCGTTTTGGGATGTGGGTTAAGGTGAGAACAAGTTTAATTAACGATCTGGAGGGTTTTGGGAAATACCCCTTTGATTTGCTCTTGATTGTGACTAGGGAAAAATAGGGTTTAAGGGGGGGATTAGTGGGATTTTAATCCAAAAAGGGAATAAACAGATTTTTAAAAACGTGTTTGGAGGGAATAAATGGGGAAAGGTTTGACTGGTTGACCCACTTTTTAAATTAAAACCGGGTTAAACATTGGGATGGGTGGACGGGTTGGGTAATGGGTAAATGGGTGGGTTGTGTGACGTGGCAGTAGCTGGTTGGGTGTGTAAGATTGGTTGTTTGGCAGTTTGACCCCCCAAGCTCCTTCACTTCTTTCACTTTGTAAAAACAGCATCAAAACTTCATTCCTTTGTTTTTAAGTTTGCCAAAGTGTCACTTTTGGCACAAAAACTTTATAATCTTGAAACAAGGACTTCAAATGCAAATTTTTGGATTCTTCAAGGGCTGATCTTGTATAGTCTTCAAACTTTAGGGACCCTATTCATAATTTTGAATATTTGAGGGGTATAAAGTGTTAATCTTCAAAAGTTGAGGGACTAAACTTGACAATCTTCAATTCTTCAAGGGCATTTTTGTAAAATCCAAACTTGGGCCCGGTTCATTGTGTGGCTTCGTTTCCCGTGTTCGTTTTTGAATGATTCTTGTGATCTTTTGCCATTTCCTCAATATCCGTACCTAAAAATACACAAGTAACAAACACGAGCATATATTTGGTATAACTAATGATATTTAATGCATTTTAAGCCCGATTTGGACGATGAGACCAAGTATAAAAGCAGTCTCATCAGAGCCTTTACCCAAAAGCCTCATGCCACTAGTACCTTTCCGAGAAGCTTAATTGAATGTGTGAGTCATTTCATACTCGTGACTTATTTGATAACTATTGATGAAAGAGCTATAGGATTAGAAATTAAGTGTTATTCATATCGAGCTTTTATTACCCTTTTAAGGTCTAAGAATAAGGTTGAAAGTATTGGAGAATGAGGTAGGATGTCGCATTGAGTATAAAGATTGATTGAAACTTGTATTATGTTAAATTTAACTCGTATAGAATATGAAATTGTTAAGAGGAATTCGTTAAGTTCTGTGATTGAATTATAAGGTTTTAAATGATTGTTGGTTCGTGTTAAGGGTTGTTCCTAGGCCATTGTCCAATGACGAGGATGACCAGTGTCCAAGAAATAAATTTAAGAAATCTTCTTCTGAATTGGGACCGATGGATCTTCCAGGACAGGTGGGACACCTAATGACTCTTGTAGATTAGTATTCATTGTGGTATCTTTTAAAAATCCCTAACTTAACTGAGACATCAGTTGGTAGGATGAGTTCTTGGAATTGTATGACATAGTGACACATAATGTGTTACGGTACAATTTTGACTTGTTTGTGATTAATGAAAAGAGTACCATTGATTACTAAATCCTACATGTATCGATGTTATCTATCTTTTATTGCTTCATCCTAATGCTCGCACTAGTGATGAAACCATTGAACAAGTACTCATCTCGAATTGAGTTACGTTGTGGATTATTCTTTTTGAGTGCCATCGAGGTCATGAACCTCATGATTATTTGGCTAAGCTCGTTTCCTATTATATTGTAGTTAGTTCTTGGTGAACAACTTTTCTTCACTCTTTTGCAGACCACTCATTGTTTTTATAAGATAAAACAATATTCCTTGAGAAAAATTGAATTTTTATCACCATAAGGATTATTTAAAAGTGAGATTTATAAATAATCGTTATCGAAATGAAGTTGTTTATAAAACACATTAGAAAACTTAATTGTTTCCATGATAAAGAACATATCTGTAAATTCATTTTGAATTAAGCATGAATATATATTTTAAACATTATGACAAAGTTTTGACGAACTGAGTATTGCATCGTTAATCTTGAAATTGTATATAGTTGCGCGCCTACATAAAATTTGGAAGGGACCATGCAAAACTGATAAGTAGTCACCATGAAATTATTAATGAACATTAAATTTTCTTGGAAGATAGTGAAAGATTAAAATTTTAAGAGATTTTTACAAGAAGTGCAAAAATAGGGAGATATTGTTAAAGACACATACATATGTGCCCGTACCATTTATTCTTCTGAATCGAATTTACTCATCTATAGATATTGTCTTAATTGACAATTGATATTCCCTTCTTGTCCAATTCTCCTGTGGTGAGATTCTTAGGATAAGTATCTGATTACCGAGTGTTGATACCCGACAGGATGTATCGACGTTCTTATCATTTCTTTTGATTAGATTTCATATTTGAATGACCTGGGTAACGATCCGAGGAGCTTTCGAATGTGTACTCAAATTATGAAAACATGGGATATATTCATATTCGTTAAATGTTTTCGTCTGTATCTGATTTGAAATTCTCTCGCATAGATTATGCGTAGACCTTACTCTTTTAAGGTTAGTTATGTCTCCTGATATCCTTGAATTTGTAAAGGATTATGAATTATTATTAGTCTTTTGAGAAGTTCACATCTTATCGACGGTGACGAAACTGGAAAGTTGATAATGCCAGTAGAATGGATTGATTGATTATGACATGACGACGTTGTCTTAATTGATGGGAACTCGAGTAGAAATCCCCTAAAAGATAAGATGTTGATTATCAAAAGTGATCTAAATAATTCTTGATGGATGACCATATCCTGCACTTAGACTTGAAATTATACCGTGAATGGTTGTGAATTAGTCATAGATATTATAATCTAGAAAGAACCTAAAGTAAATTTATTAAAAGTTGTTTCTGCTATCTGAAACTTTAGGAAGTATTTGTTGGTGAATTACCTAAACTTTCGCCATTAAGGCAAGTTGAATTTGGTATTGATTATATTCACGGTGCTGCACCTGTGGCTTGTGCACTGTACGTCAGCACCATCTGAATTAAAAGAATTACCGTGCAACTAAGAGAGTTGTCGGAGAAAGCTTTTATTCTACCAAGCTCGTCATCATGAAGAGCTATGGTGTTATTATTCCTTATATTTGTTGAATTACCGTGAACTAGGTAAATTGATGATCAAAAATCTACATCCACTACCCAAGATGATAGATTTGTTCGATCATTTACAAGGTTCTAGCGTATGTTCTAAAGATTTGATCCACGACATGGTTATCATCAACTTCGCATCCGCGAAAAAGATTATCTATTCCAATTATTATATCCAGAACTTGTAATGAACATTATGAGTTTCATGATATGTTGTTTGGATTGACTAATACACATGTATCATCCATAAATTTGGTAAATCACGTGTGTAGGATGTAATTTGATAAATTCTTGCTTGTGATCATTAAGAACCATATGTTTGTTTATAAGAATAAGAATGAGTTAATAATTATTTATAGGTTGCCCTGAATTGGCCGAACAATGAAAACTTGTACCTTGAATAATTAACATGTGATTTAAGGCTTGATCCTTTACATAAAATGACCGTTTGATTAATGATGGTAAGATAATGGAATCTATATTGACTCTTCAAAAAAATTAGAGCCATTTAAGACTTTGGGTTTTACCAAAAAGAAAGTGCAAAATTGTTTTGACAAATGTTATATCAAAAGAACTTTTGAGGGATTATTCCCTTATACCCATAACATTTAACTAAACTCCTGTTTAGGGGTAAATGTTTGTGTTTACTTCTAGACAACTTAAGAAGAATTGAGGAAACTATATAACTTATGACTTGAAATTTGAAACGACAATTTTTGCTTTTCAACTAAGAAAATTTTGACGAAAGTATAAACAAAGATTTTTCAAACATTTACAAATCTTGTTAATTATTTTCGATAAATCAACAAAAATCGTGTTGATTAAATTCAAATTTATTTTGAACATTTTTATATAATTGGTCGAACTAAGAAATTTAAAATTTTTACGTTTACATTTCATAAAAATTTAATATTTATTATTTAATTACTTGTAATATTTATCGACGCTTTAAACGTCGGATTGAGCAAAACTGATAAAAATGATAGTTGCGACGAAATTAAAACTTAGAAAATATGAAGAAAGAGATTTTGAATAAATACGGTCCTGATAATTATTTCATCAGGAAAAGTGAATGTAGATACTGACACATTATATAGAAAGGATAAAGAATCAATTAGGATATGTTCCTTAATAATGACTGTGCAAAATAAATAGCCGAACAATTTAAAATATAGCTGATGCTTGTAAAAAAAGGATAATATACATAATATAAGGGGTTTGCGGCTAATGTGAACCATTAGAATTGAAAAGCCGATGGCGTTAAATGTATAAAAGGCCGCTTGTGATTGCCTAAATATGGAAGATTTTGAGATTTAGTCATGTTGGAGTCTCATAAGATTAAGTATTCTATTCATGGCATTTATGATATAATGTATCCTTATCTAAAGAAGTTGTACTGATGGTAAATTATGAAGGCAGACATCGCCTCATACATTAGTAAACGTCTAACTATTGCAAAGGTCATCATCTGAATTTGATTTGATTTGGGTCATCGTCGACAGACTGACGAAATCTGCTAATATCATTCCTGTTAATGATAGATTCTCGATGAATAAATTGACTCTTTGTATTTAAAGGAGTTATGTAAACATAGTGTGCCTATATCGAACATCTTTATCAAGATCCTCGCTTCGCATCGAATTTCTAGAGATTTGCTCAGAAGTCATGGGGAACGAACCTTGATGAGAGTACTGTTTACCACCCCAATCGAAGGGACGAGGTAAAGTAATGATACAAAACACTAGAAGTGTTGTTTTATGCTTGAATGATTGACCTTTGGTAATAAACCGTATAATTGTTCTTCTTTGGATAGATTATCATTGATAATTATCGTATTAGGATCGAGATCGAATCTTATTAGGATCTAAATATGAGAGCATCTGTAAGCCGGAGTTGGGATGAAGACTGATAACTCGATTTTACTTAGTTAAAAATTGTTCTTTGTCGTATGTCTAATCGAATTGATCCTGGTTAACTATGTGACTCAGTCGTTCTTTGGTGGAAACAAAAGTTGTGTCGTTGTAGTAAAATTAAAGGTGCAAAGACTTAAAAGTAAGTTGACGGTTAATTAAATCTAAACTAATTAAAGAGTAAATGGTGCAAGATTAAAACTTTGAAAAGTAAATTAATTAAATGACTTGAAATTAAAGTGTGACGAAAATTAAATTTAAAAACTTAAAACAATGTAAACTTGAAAATAGAATTAAAACAAAATACTAAAAGCAAACCTGTCGGAATCCCTCATCGAAATACCCAATCGGAATGTGATCGGAATAGTAAACCCACCTGTCGGAATACCCAACAAACACCCTTGTCGGAATGTAATCGGAATATCTCACGGTCGGAATGACAAACCTTGGGTTGATCGGAATGTTGTCGGAACCCCAATCGGAATGCTGTCACCAAGTCCCTAATCGGAATAACCAAACAATACCTTTGATCGGAATGAGCCTGAAGTACTCCAATCGGAATCTTATCGGAATGCAACCAAAGGGATCTCGTCGGAATATGGGAAACTTAGCCCATCCGAATTTCCAGAATACTCACCTGTCGGAATGCAAATTGGAATCCCCAATCGGAATGTAGAAACCTTATTCCGACGGATAAATCGGAATCCCCGTCGGAATGCAAAACCCTTATTCGACCAAGCAAATGGAGCTATGATCGGAATGTGAAACCCTTTTCCGATTACTTAAATCGGAATACAGTAAGGAAAAATCAAAATAAGCTAAACAAATAAGCTATTACTCAAATAAGCTATTACTCAAATAAGCACACAACTAAAAACCTAAGCAAACACTTATAAGAAAAAGCTAATAAGCTAAAATTTAAAGACTTTTAAAAACACTTAAACGAAAAAGATATACGAAAACAATTTTTATATAAAAATAACTTTTATAAAAACTTAAGAAACTTTAAGATAAACACAAATAAGATATAAAATCAATAATCCAAAACAATCAATAACATAAAAACATAACCTTTAATCAAATAAGCATAACAATAAGCACATAAACATAAAGATCAAGCAAAACAAGAAAGGTAGATGAGAGATTAACAAGAAAAGTAAAGATTAACAATAATCAAAAGAAAACTTACTTGAAATTAAAGGTATTTAAGGTGCAAGACAATGTATTTAAATGACATGTAATTAAATGACAAGTAATTAAAAGGGTGGAAGACTAATTGTCACACTTAGCCAACAAAAACAAATGAATATCCTAATGATCTATTTATAGGGGAGGATTATGGAGGTGCTTAGGAAGCTTCCTCCCCTCTTTCTTCTTTCTTTAATTGCATCATTAAGTCCTTAATCTTCTTAATTCTTTGACGTCAATGACATTGTCTCGGGATTTCTTTAAACTCGTCTTGTAATTCTTCAATAAATTAGACTTGAGTTCTTCGGCTTTTAGTAAACTTCCGTCTTTTGACTTTTTGTTCGATAAATCTTCAGAATTTGTCTTGTACTTCCGTTCTTTTCGCACTCTTGATTTCTTGACTTCGTCTTTTTTCTTTTTCTTCGATAAAATCTCGTGAATGCCCGTGTTTTCTCCCCTTTTCACATTTTCGTCCCAAATCAAAACAAAAACACAAATCACGCATAGTTCCGACATTTACGACATAAAATACACGTTTTGGCCTGGTTATTATTGTAGTTAAGTGGTAAAAAGGATGGATGTTTACACACCTATCAAAGACACCCAACATACACCCACTGTGAGTTGGACATGTCTTTTAGGTTTAAGGTTTCCTATGGTAACCAACCTAACCTTGCAAAATACCCAACCGACGAGACCTGAAATGATTGTGTAAATTAGGATCTGATTATTGACTGCCGGTAGTGGGCAGAAGGTTATGAAGTGTAGATCTTGAAGTGTCGGATGGGTAGCGAAGTTATGCAAGAAATGTTCACCATAGAAAGCTGAATTGAAGATCTGAAAGATCATGGAAATTAAGTCCCCATTGTATGGGACCATTGAGATGATGTAAAAGTTGGTTTGAAAGGCATATAAGCTGGATCTACCCTAGGACTTCAAGGTTTGTGTAAATTATGATTCGTATATCTAACTTGATGAAATGTCTATCAACTGAAAATCTGATTACTTCTTGATGGAGTTTAGATCGGCGAAAAGTTGCATTCATTAAAAACCCGTGAACATTATGGATAGAGAAAGTAAGTCAACATTAAGCCTGATCATATTCCCGTAGTTATGTTTGATGAAACTCGCGTATTGTAATGAATTACACTTGTGAGAAAAGACCGAATGTGGAGGAAATACCCACATGGCTTTAACTCTATAAGAAGCGAGTAGTAAGATAAATTGATCTTTGAGGACAAAGATCCTGTTTAGGGGTAAATGTTGTGACAATCCGTCAATTTATGGTTGATATTTATTCTCAATTATTATTTAAAAATATTATTTTAATTTTATATTATGAACTCACTTATTTATGGGAAGAAATTTGGGTTTATATCTTGAAGTAGCATCGACTACGTCTAAATCGGAGGATTTTACGTTACGTGCTTACGTTTACATACACCGTTTTTGGTGACAGCCGACATTTCAGGAAATAAATTTATCCGTAAATACTATTTTGGGATTTATATTTGTGTTGGTTCATAAACTCACCAATTTATGAGAAGAGATTAGGACTTACGTGAATAATTTAACGTCCTTTACGATTAAACCAGAAACCTTAGGATTACGTATTTACGTTTTTGAACTCCGTTTTTGATGAGACAATTTTTATTATATTCGTTTTGTGCCGTTGATTCATAATTTATAAAAATGTTTTTCGTAAAACGACCCGAGGGCACGCAAATCGAGGATACTAGAATCGAGGAGTACCCGTAAGTTAGTGGGATGAGACAAAACAAGTTTTGCCCCACCCCACTAATATGGGACGGCAACATCTATCCACCAACACCATGTGGTGTCAAGTTTGTAGCTTACAAGCTACACAAGTAACTAGCTTAACTTGTAAGCTTTCAAAATACAAAACCATCCAAGCCAAAACCATTTCTCCAAAACACATACATGAAAACCACTCTCATCCTCCTTTTTCTCTCTCAAAAATTCGTCCTATATCACCCTAAAACACTCATTTTGATCAAATTCAACCACAAAATCTCATGTTATTTCTACATATGATGATGTCCTTTTGAAGATATGAAGATTGGAGGTGATCTTAACTTATGAAAAGGAGTTTTCATTAGGTTAAAGGGCTTATTTCATGGAGGTGTTCATCCACCCAAAGGACCCAAGAAGTTGCCTTGCTAAAGTTGAAGATTTGATAACAAGAACCAAGTTTTGTTCATCAAAAACCTCATCTTTTCATCACTATTGGTGGTATAGAGATTGTTCTTCCTATCCTTTTGTTATTTTGATTAGGTAATCTTGTAATTTCTTTATTCATGTAAATGTATATAATGATGAATGATGATTAAAAGTATTATGTGTGGATTTTGTGTTGATAGATTTGATAAACATGGGTAAAAATATGGAAAACCACATGTAAAATGGTTAAAGATCTAGCTTAATATGCTGGCTGTATAAAAACAGTAAGTAACCAAATGCTAAAATGATAAAATGGCATAGTGGAATCAATTTACAGTAAGTATTAGGTGTTATACACATGTGAGAGTTGGCCATACAATGGAATCATAAAAATGAGTGAGATATGATCAAAACAAGATTAGAGTGCAAATCTGCCTATACTGTTTTGAACGAATTTATTAAAATATTTAGAGGTTGATTCATCTGTAGCTATAAAGAAGTAAAATGAATCTAATATTATGTAGTTACTGTCATAAAAATTTGAGGTCCTATCTCATTATAAAACTCTAGATATGGACATTTTGGTGTACTTAAAATTTGGGACTGATTTTGTATATAAATAGTATATAATATAAGCACTCAAAAATTTATATAAAATATACATATATAAAATCCACTAGTTGATAAAAATTATAAATAAAGAGTTACATATATATTGATATTAAAATGGGATACATTATATAAATTACAAGTAAAAATGTTTTTCCAAGTTATAAAACAATATACTTAATTTTTACCTCTTTTCGGCTAATACCGTAAAATTAACGTTTTTTTGTCAATTAAAAGTTAGACGGTCGGACCCGTCTAATGTAAACTTTTTATAAGTCATCTACTGATATATAAGTACTTAATACAAGTAAAAATCGATAAACCCGAACTATATAACATATGGACATTAACGGACTAAGTTAGCCTTATTGGACTATTAATCCAACTAAATGAGCTAAACACTTATAAATTTACTTATTGGGCTTAACCCACTTGGGCCCAACATGTAAAGTATAATACTGATAATAAAAGTGTAAAATGGACTAATATAAGGTATTGGGCTTATAATAGGCTTATTGGGCCTAAAACATGTAAATAAATAAAACTAGTAAACTAGTATAAAAGTTACCAATGCATAACACTAAAATGAGTAAATAAGAATGTATAAACCCATTTAATCATCATCATATATATAAAATCATCATATGTATACATAATTGTTATTTTTATTGTTGGGAATAAAATGTAGCCAGTTCATTTGAACGTTGACAAGAAGAAAACAAGCGTTGATAAGAAGAAAACAAACGCTGACAGATCAAGCGTTGACAGGAAGAAGTCAAGCGTTGATAGGTTGAAGACAAGCACTGATAGAAAGATATGGTCTATGCGTATTATGTTTCTAGTTTGTTTCTAGTAAAGATAGGATCAACATTGTAATTTCTATAATTATCTTTACCTAGAATAGTTGATATGTAGACTCTTGTACAAGGCTTCTTATGTCTATAAAAGAAGACCTTTAGGTTATGTTTCATAATAAGTTTTTCATACGTTTAACACTTTCATTGTAAGCAAGTTCGTTATTATCAATCAAGTGAAAGTTTGTTTTACAACTGTTTGTGTGTTCTTGTTAGAGTGTTAATTCCGCATAACACTTAAATTGTTTCATACATAAACAAAGTTTCTCTACGTGTTAAATCTGATTTAATCTCGTTAACACAAAGCTAAATCGATCTAAGTTTGGGATCAACAAGTGGTATCAGAGCTTGTTGAGAAACTTTGATCTAAAAGAACACAAGAATCCTAAATCACCAAAACCCTAATTTTTACAAAACCCTAAAAACATCATGTCTACTCCAAAAGTAACCCTCCTCCTCAAACCACAACATCAAGATTCCCATGCTAGATCCAGACAATTTTGAGCTGTGGATGTTCAACTTTGAGCAATATCTGCAAATCCATGCTTACACTCTCTGGGAGATTATTGAATATGGAAACACATTCAATAAAGCACAAAAGATTGCAGATGCCATTGCTACAAGATCAGCTGTTCAAGGATGCTCTAAAGCAGATAAGAAAGAAAAACCTGAAGATGGTAGAGATGTGTGTGCTGACGACATAGCAAAGAAAAGGGTTGATATGAAAATCCTAAGCATTCTGAATCTCTCTTTGTGACAAGAAAATCAACATAAATACAGAGGTTATGAGTCTGCAAAAGACCTTTGGCAGCCCTTGAAGTTGCATATGGTGGTAATGCTGATACTGTGGAAGAGAAAAGGAAGCAACTCTTACATGAGTATGCTGTTTTTAAGTCTCAACCTAATGAGAAGCTAAGTAGTGTGAGAAGCAGACTTCTTGACATTACAAACAAGTTGTCCTTCATGGGGACAGTAATTAGTGATGTTGACATTATTGCCACTTTTCTTAAAATCCTTGGTGATGCATGGAAGATTGAGGCAAGATGTGACAATCCGTCAATTTATGGTTGATATTTTATTCTCAAATGTTATTTAAAAATATTGTTTTAATGTTATATTATGAACTTACTTATTTTGGGAAAGGTTATGGTTCATATTTTATTCTCAAATTATTCACGTCTAAACTGGAGGATTCTACGTTACGTGCTTATGTTTACATACACCGTTTTTGGTGACAGTCCGACATTTCAAGAAATAAATTTATCCATGAATATTATTTTGGGATTTTAAATTTGTGTTGGTTCATAAACTCACAAATTTACGAGAAGATACTAGGACTTACGTGAATAATTTAACGTCCTTTACGACTAAACCGGAAACCTTAGGATTACGTATTTACGTTTTTGAACTCCGTTTTTTTATGAGACAATTTTTATTAGATTCGTTTTGTGCCCTTGATTCATAATTTATAAAAACATTTTTCGTAAAACGACCCGAGGGCACACAAATCGAGGAAACCAGAATCGAGAAGTACCCGTAAATAATTGGGGATGAGACAAAACAAGTTTTTCCCCACCCCCAATATGGGACAGTTTAAGCTAGCCACATACACCCATTATGTGTCAACATGAGATAAAACTAAGGACACATGTCCTTAGTTTCTGATAAAAACCATTAACCTTCAACTCAAAATCATTTCTCACATTTAGATACATGCAAAACCACACATATCTCTCTCTCTTTGTCTCTGTTGGCCGTCCACCACCACCACCACCCATAAACCACCACCATTTGATCAATTTTAACCACAAACCATGTGTTATCTACAAATATAGTGAAGAACCTTTGAAGCCTTGAAGAATGGAGGTGATTCTAACATCCAATGAGGTGATTTGATGATGTCCAAGGGCTGATTTCTACATAAAGTTTACAAGTATTGGTGGCCTTGAAGATTGGTGTTAATTTATCACAAGTTGTGTGATCAAAATCCATGTCTTGATCATAACCTATATAATTTTGGTGGTATAAAGATTGTTCTTCCCATCCTATTGTTATTTTGATTATGTAATATTGTATTTTCTTTCCTATTGTATATGTATATTATGAATATATGATGATAAAAATATTATGTGGGAATTTGGTGTTGATAAATATGGTTAAAAAGATGGAAAACCATAGGTAACAAGGTTAAAATCTTGCTAAATATGATGGCTGTATAAAAATAGTAAGGGGGTGTTTGTTTTAGCTTATATAATGGGCTTATAAGCTTATTAGCTTATATAAGCTTATAAGCCCAAACCAAGTGTTTGGTTAAGCTTATATAAGTGGGCTTATAAGCTTATATATGGGTGTTTTGATAAGCCACAACAATATGACTTTTTTATAAAGGTTTGGGCTTATAACATATTTACCATTTTACCCTCATGTTAACTTAAGCTTATATAAGCCATGGGCTTATAAGCTTATTAAACATAGGCTTATATAAGCCCATTACATAAGCTAAAACAAACACCCACTAAGTAACCAAGTTATAAACTGATAAAATTGCATGGTGGAATCAATTTACAGTAAGTATTAGATGTCATACACATTTGAGAGTTGGCCATGCAATGAAATCATCAAAATGAGTGAGATATGATCAAAACAAAATTAGTATACCAATCTGAATAGTCTGTTTTGTAGGGACTGTTAAGGATACTTATACAAGGATTCAGCAGTAGCTATAACTAACTTATTTGTAGCACATAATATGAAGTTTATGTCATCCAAAAATGAGCTTCTATCTCCTTATAGAACTCAAGATAGGATAAAAATGGTGAAAGTGAAACTAAAAATCTGATTTTGTGAAATTAAAGTTTAATAGTATTATATAAGCACTCAAAATAATATAGTATAAAATGTGAAATTAAAACCCACTAACTTATATATTTCATTTATATAAATATGTATAAGGATAAATAAATGTACATTATATAAAAATGTTAGTTTGGTAAGTTTTATAAGTTATAAAAACTATAAACATGATTTTTACGTTTTTTCGGCTAGTACCGTAAAATTAGCGTTTTTCGTCAATTAAAACATAGACGATCGGACCCGTCTAATGTAAACTTTTTAAAAGTCATATACTGATATATAAGTACTTAATACAAGTAAAAACCGATAATACCCGAACTAAATAACATATGGACATTAACGGGCTAAGTTAGCATTATTGGACTAATAATCCAACTAAATGGGCTAAACACTTATAAATTTACTTATTGGGCTTAACCCACTTGGGCCCAACATGTAAAGTATAATAGTGATAATAAAAATATAAAATGGTCTAATTTAAGGTAATGGACTTATAATAGGCTTATTGGACCTAAAACATGTAAATAAGTAAAACTAGTGAAACAAGTATAAAAGTTGTCAACACATAACACAAAAATGAGTAAATGAGAATGTATAAACCCACTTGATCATCATCATATATATAAAATCATCATATGTATACATATTGTTATTTTTATAAAGTCATTGGACAAGAGTCTAAGACAAGTATTATTGGTCTAGGTTTCCGTGATTGAAGCACGTACCGTACATCTGAATTGCCGATAACCCGCTTTCCCACATCAACGTGAGTTCATAGCCTCGCACTCTTTTAAATGTTTTTATGAAATGTTTTATAAACCCGCGAGGGAGATAACATGTTAGTTTTCATCAAATAGGACATTAGTTGTCTCGATTTTTTGTTTATTGATTTGTACCCGAATGATTGTATGACCCGATGAATGATTATATGACCCGGTGTATGAGATAAAATGAATTATTAAAGTTAGGTTATGTCGCTAAAAGTCCCATTAGCATGAATTGTGAACTACCGGGATTTGGTAGACGCTTATGCATATAATAGTACTATTTGGGGACGATCACCCCAGTTCGCGCCTTGACGGTTGACCCCCGTCGTGCCACATTGATTGGTAAGCGAATTTATGTATGAGAAGATTTCCCTAGCGTGATTATTGTGATGACACGCTAACTTAGATGGGCAAATTGAGTTTCGGGTTAGCTACCCGTTGTTTGGTATACTAAGGTAACAATGTCATGTGGCTTATAATAATCCAATAATGAAAATACTACTTTATGCATTGAATTACGATATATTGCCTGACTAGCAATACACGGTCTTATTATTGACATTATGTTCGTGTTTTGGTTTTATATAACCATATCCATATAACGGTTTTTATTTAACTTTATACAACGTTATAAAACGTATTGTATGATGTTTTTACGACTTTGGTTCGTATAATGATTTTGAAGGCAAAAGCCTATATTATGATTTTTGATAAGGATTTGTATAAAATGACTTTGGCTATTTTATGGCCTATTACAATGATTTGTACAAAAATGATTTTCAGTAATAATTATATACCGATGATATATTTATGGTTTTATTAAACTCTATGAATTCACTCGGCGTTATCGCTGACCCTTTTCTTTTAACATGTTTTATCTCAGGTACTTGAAGGTAATTCTCGGGAAGACGACAAGAATTCATGGCCCGCACTTAAATAATAATTTCCATTCAAATGCTTTGTAAACCCTGTATGAAATACAATGACTTGGGACCTATGTAAATTTCATATTTATGAATGGAAATGCTTTATTATTAAACGACGTGATTTTTAAGCGTTGTCTATGATGTGAGTAATGGGCTATCCCGTAACACCAACGAGTCTTCCGCTGTATTGAATTGTATAAATTTGGGGGTGTTACAGTTTGGTATCAGAGCTCTCGTTATAGAGAACGAAAGATTTTTAAAACCAAGGTTTTGATTAAAACATTTCAAAATCTTTTAACTATAAACATTTTTCTAAAAATATCTAAAAATCTTTTGACTATAACGGTGCCTGTAACACCCCATTTGAATAAATGGAATATCACAGGATAATCATGGCGTAGTATCAAAGCATAAGGTAAATGTCCTAAAACATTACATGACCATAAGGGATAATCGGAATCAAACATCGGTCCCCAACATAAACTCATAAACAAGCATAAAGTAAAAGTAATGCAAATGAAACAGAAACATAATATAGCTCCCCTCCTATGCATAACCTTTCCCTGCTCCTGACCTTGTGTACCTGCCGTTTGGGGACATGAAAAGAGAAAACGGCTGAGCGAGACGCTCAGTGCGCGGATATCTATAATAACGTGAAATAGCATAAACATAAGTAAAGGCTGAAATGAAAGCATGACAATGAAAGTGTAGCGGAATAATATAAGTCCTGGAAACCTCGTGACATGTAATAAACTGGTTTATTCTGAAAAGAGTCTTATGTTTATGTAATGTTTTAGGACATTTACCTTATGCTTTGATATTACGCCATGATTATCCTGTGATATTCTATTTATCCAAATGGGGTGTTATAATTATGGTATTAGAGCGCAAGGTTTTGACTTGTAGGCTCTAAAACTTGACCTATGACTAGTGGGTAGTCACCAGGACCTTCCTAAGCCAACGCCTGTTATTCCATGTATCGATATTTTCAGCACCTTGATCTTTTAACCATGATGTTTTCTCAGAATTGTTTTTACTAATATGGATTGAACAACTGTCATCCATACTTAGTTACATGTCATTGTTTTATACATGATGTTCCTTGAGAACTTTGGCTAATATGGACTGAACCACCGTAGTTCATACTTGGTCATACGTTTTCTGTTAGGTTTAGACAGTTGGTTTTCACGCATTCATTTTACTTTCATTCCATGTATCCATTCATGCATACATCTCATTGTCGCAGGAATTTTGACTAAATAATGGTTGGTACAGGACTGTCTCTATTTAGTCGCATGTGCTTTTATCGAAACTTTTTGTTTGATTAGTGGACCGACCCATAGGCGTCCACACTTGCCTTTTGTTTTGTGAACCGACCCATAGGCGTTCACTCATGTACATATCATCATAGATATTAACCATGCATTTTAAACTGTTTTATGCATTATAAATTCTTTCATGCATTATAAACTATTTCACGCATTTTTCATGTCTATGTCGTATTATGTTGAGTCATACTTATCATGTAAGTTGCATTGTTGTGCATTGTGAAACGACTCCTAGTCGTCCACACAATTAACTTTCAAAATTTATCTCATTACAGTCATAACTTTTCATGTTCCCTCCTTTAATTGTTATGTCTCCTTATGTCAAGTATGTTTTCATACTATCATGGTTAACTTCATTTTCATGATGATTATGTTTTATGCTCCTTCATGTTAATTTTTCCCATGTTTGTTCATGATAATTTCATCTTCATGATGATTATGTTCCATGCCTCTTTATGTAAACTATGTTTTCATCATGTTGATCTTGTTTCCATGCAAGACGTAGATGGATTTCCTTTAATCCTGCTTTTATGATAGTCATGGTTGGTTTTCATTAATCATGCTTTCATGTAAATCATCGTTGATTTTTTTAACCATCCTATTAGTATTTTAGTGTTCCCTCTATGCAACTAGAATGATGTCTACGCTGATATTGTGGCTATCATGATACTCATTTCAGTTCGGTTTCCTTACCGTTAACCATTTATTTCCCTTTAAAATCAAGTCAGATGATCAACCCCATACCGATCATTTCATGTACATTCCATGTGTACTCCATGTACAGTATTCCACGTGTACTCCATGTACCGTATCTCATGTATATTACGCGCACCGTAATCCATGTGTATTTCACTTACAATACACAACAAGTATTCACTAGTCGATTCTAAATCATCTCAGGCGTATTCCAATTGTTGATGTTCTACAAGATGTTGATGCCACTCATAACTGGGAGATACTACAAAATGTTGATGCTGCTGATTATTTGGAGACGCTACGAGATGCTGATGCTGTTCGCAACCTGAAGATCCTACAAGACGATGACAAAGGCGTTAGATCAAAGCGATCGGACGAGAAAATGCTTCACCACCAGACGATTCCATTTCAATTCATGTCCTTGCCTTTTAGTTATATGTCACACGTCAATCAGTTGCCTTTTCAGTCATATGAGTGAGAATCGGTACCAGCCGGCCACTCAGCTGGATGGTTACATGAATCACCGTCATGAGAATGACCATCATGGAACTGACAGATAAGACGATAGTAACCACTACTATGCCAACAATTATTCTAGCAATCACAACAGAACACCGGTCACAGACTTAACCAAAATTACAAGGGTCAGCAGTCCAGCAGATCCGCCAACTCTAGCATTTTAACCACCATTTCCATTATGATTTCTTTTCATATGTCAAGGCATCCTTCAAGACACATCCTCTCATGTATATGTACTAAAGACACATTTCAAGACACTAGTCAAGACACATGTCACACGAATACTTCTTAGCACATGAGTCAAGACACACAATTCATGCATAACTTTTGAACCTAGCCTCAGTGATTCAAGGTACCTTTCCAAGGGTATACTTATTCCGTTATGCCATGTACAAATCAAGCCACTAAAATTTCAGTACCATCTCCGACTTATTGTTCATAGTTGGTCACGTAGTGTTCGTTCCGTGTGAGATGAACGAAACACAATCAGTAAAATCTGCCACGTTTATTTCGTGTGCTGTCATGACACTTTTATTTCACGTTTTCATATTCGGATATTCATGTCCATCTTAGAAGCCATTATATCATCCATGTATATATAGACTTTCAATTCAGGTTGATGAAAAGATCCTCATTATATTCAGGAATGTTCAGATTCCTGGATACACTCAGCATGGGTTTCCACAAGGAAAATCGGTAAAAAAAATATTATGTCTGACAAGCATGTCTAGCTATCATTTATGACCCGACTTTTGTTATTCTTACCCGTAAATCAGTCGATTACTTCGGAATATTCTCAGACATATTACCAGAAGGAACTACCAATTTTACCACCATTCATGACAATATTTTCAATCCAAGCATTATTGGTCTATCCGACCAACTACCAGACTCTAAACACTTTACAAGATCGAGTTACGATTAAGGCTATCAACTATTGCGAGTGAAAGAGCACTTCCATGATTGTTCTTCACACACGTTATAGTCATTATGAATCTATGTTTGTGCTTTTGGTTCACGAATGCCAGCTGTAATTGAGGATTTGAGAAATTCAATTTTCATGAACTCTCGACAAGTTCGTTATACTATTCATTTCTAACATTGTGACTTTCTTTAAGTATAGAAAAGAGCACGAAGACCATCTTCACTCTAGGCTGCAAGATTTACAGCGAAGGAAACTCACACTAAAATTTTCTTGTACGTGTGTAGTTGATTCTAGTGACACGTTGAATCCCATCGTTTCCTTGGTAAATCTTTACCATGGCTTAGCCTACGCGTAAAGGAGAAAATCCTACGCTACGAGAGGCCTAAATTTTTCCCAGACTCATAACCTTCCAATTTCTATGTACCCAGATCCTACAAAGATGTATTATGATCTCAACCACATTATGGTGGAGAAACATGAAACAAGATGTAGTTATGTTCATATCTAAATGCCTGACTTTTCAGCAGGTTAAGATAGAACACCAACACGCTTACAGTCATTTCAACCTATAGGAATATTTGAATCGTCATTCGACAATTTAACCAATCCTACATGTCTTCTTTCATCCGAAAGGATTGCACATTAGCAGACAATCAGCTATTTTCCAGCCAATGATCGTACGATTGCACGACATTCTTTCAACTATCAGATCAGATAAAGGTTTATGTTATCATTCATTATTTGCGTTCACACATGTATGATTATTTCAGCTCTCAAGTTGTGTTTCACGTGAGCATTCATGAAATTATCCATGTCTATATTTTCTTTCATCTTCATGATTTGATTTTCACTTCTATGTTCATGATAGCATTCACGTTCATGATCATATCCTATCTTACGAATTACGTTTCACTTTCATTCTGGAAAGGTTGTAGGAAGCTTGAGAGACTAGACTTAAGTTTAGTATGACTTTCATCCTCAGATAGACGATTCATGTCAAATTTCATGTCTTATCTAATATCATTGACTTTACCTCCTTATTTATTGCACGTCCACGATATCTTTCCATGTCATGTTCATTCTATGTTCTCATATCACGCTCACGGTATGTTGCACGCATTCTTGTTCGCTGTATGTTCTCATATTTCATGCACCATATCTCCACGTATCACGTTCACAATTATTCACGTATCACGTTCAAAATTGTTCACGTGTTACGTCTCAATATGTCTCACGCATTAATGCTTTGTGTGTGCTTATACCAGAAATTATGATACTTAGTATCATATCGTTCATGTATTTGTTCATGTTATTTCTTATCCTATTGTATTCCATAAGTGCAGATGTGTTCGTTTTCAGTTACGTCATGTTCCATGTTCTCTACAGTCACGTCACGTCCATGTCCCTCCCAGGACATCGTATCTCTAATTCGAGGACGAATTATTCTTTTAGAGGGGAAGAGTTGTAAAACCCGCATAAAAATCCCCAGAACATTACGTACATGAAATTACGTATAAATTTAAAGTTTTCGAGCATTTAATAATACGACACACGACACGAGTATTTAACGCGATCATTTACGTATATTAAATAAACACGACAAGAAGTACGTATTTTGTTATTATCATTAATATACTATATATGACTACGTAAAACGTGTATTAAAAACACGACATCAAGTACGACAAGATATTATAATACCAACATTTAGAAATACACGGAAGCGCGTACGTATTTAAATAAACGTTAATACACACGAATATGGTTATGTATGTGATTAAACACGATAAGTAATTACGAATATAATTAGGTACGTATAACATGTATAATGAGAATGATAAAGATTTACGACAATTAAAACACGACTACGCGTAATATTTTACAAGTCGCGAAATTAATCAAACTAATGTATAAGGACTGTTTTGGGCCGGCTGTTGGGACAAGATAAGAGAAGGTAGTTGGGCCGTGGCCCATATGGCCTTTTAAACCGACTAGCAACAAGAATAAAAGACGGGGGCAGTGTTTTGTTTGTTTTTAGTCGACATAAAACAACAAAAAAACAGAAACCCTAAAAAGAACCGATCGTTCTTTTGGGTTCTTCTTCTGTCGTCACTTCCCTCACCAAGGACAAAAACAAACGAGGCTTTTCAATGCAAGGAAAAAGGTTGGTATTCTTTTGATTTCTCTAAACCCTAACACACGAACAAGATCATCTTTGATCTCGTTTTGTTTATTTCTATTGATAATTAATCATGAAACAATATAAAAGATTAATAACATGTTAATAAACATGGGAATCTAGCATGATGAAGGGTAGGTATCGATTAGCTCAGTTTACACGCAAACTGAGACCATTCTTGGTCTCGGTGGTAGTTTTCTTCCACCAGCCGCAAGGGCTGGGTGGTTTTGTTTCTGTCGGTGGCAATCCAAACACCCCCAGTAGGGGTTTTGTTCTAATAGTGGGAACCGAGGCCTGTTGTGGGTCTCGGTGGTTAATTATACATAAACAGGGGCGTTTGGTTGGTTAACAGTGGGTAGCGTTTAGGCATAAAACCAACAGCAGAAACTAGGTTTAGCTTCCCAGTTATCTCGGACGACAAGGAGATTTATATCTCGGGTAACACGTGTATTATATATCAGACAACACAGTGAGTTTATATATTGGATAATACTGATATTATTTATCGGACAAAACAGAAACAGTAGATATTGGACAATATGGAATTCTAGGGTATTTTTATTAATTGTTGTTTTGTTTCGTGCGACCGAGACGCGGGTGTCTCGGTAGGCTAGGGTACGTTAAAAAAATGTTATTAAACATGATTAGTTTTAATATTATTTACGCGTTATGATTAAATATTTTACGCGACTAAATTTATATTTAATTAATGATATTAACCGAGGTATTTGTTAGCGTAATTAAATTAATAACTAGACTTAATTTAGTTACGTAATCATCATGTTTTCGTAAAGTTTATTTAATTAGGTTTACCTTATTACTAAATTACGATCCCAAATTTAATAACTCATTTTATTGTTAACTAATAAGTGTTATTATTTTAGCGTATGTATTTATTAAGTAAACTTTACGACATGATCATGAATTATACAGTTTATGCTTGTTAACATATAAGAATACGAATTACACTAATCATAATACATTGTAACACCCCCAAATTACCACGCAGCGGAATACCACTTTGGGGCGCTACTCATAGCACATCACACACAATCATAGAAAACGACCTCAAATGAGACGTTAAAGATATTATACAATATTGTCCAAAAAGTTTCCCATCCCAATATATATATATATAAAATCAGAGTAGCGTTGGTCCCAAAAACAGTTACCAATCACAATACATTAAATGCTTAATAGTAGTTTATTCATTTCAAAGGATGGAAAAGCAAATAAAGATTTAGACAAGTAAGCACCAACTTCCTCCTCACATGCTTTGCTGCTATCCATCTTGATTACCTGAAATACATGTGTAAAATCATCAACACAAAGGTTGAGCAAGTCTATAGGTTTCACAAATCATTTTGAACACAAGCAAAGATTATAAGTTTGTGGCATACTTGAAGGCAACAAGCATCAAATAATAATTTGCATCAACAATAATAATTGTATATAGCATAAATTGCAATAAGCTCATGGAACCGAGCCATTGAACACTCCCTTTAGAGGTCTGATAAGACAGGAGATTTATTAATTGTCATTGTTGATCCCAAACTTTGATCGATTAAGCTTTGTGTATACGAGATTAGATCAAGTAATACACGTAGAGAAACCTTTGCTTATGAATAAAGTAACTAAGTGTTATGCGGAATTAACACTTAATCTAAAACACAAAGATGTTAAACAAACTTTCATTGTATTAGAATAATCAAACTTGATTACAATGAAAGAGGTTTAACTTGTGAAAACTTATTATAACTGATGATTAACATTAACCTAAAAGATCTTCTTTTATAGATTAAGAAGTCTTGTACAAAAAGCTACGAATCAACTATTTTAGGTAAAGATAATAATGGAAAATACAATGTCGAGTTTATCCTTACCATATACAAATAAAGAAACAAAATATTCGTATAAGATAACTTCCATCAGTGCTTGTCTTCCAGGCTATCAGCGTTGACTTTCCTAACTGTCAACGCTTGGCTGTCAGCGTCCAATGTCATCCTATCAGCGCTTGAACTTTTCTTGTCAGCGTCTAGTGAACTGACCCATAATTTATTCCCAACAATCCTCCCCTAAACTTGATATCTATTCCAATGATCAAGTTTCTGAATAAATACTTAAGGCTTAGGAGGAATCTTACAAAAACTTCTTATGTTGGTGATAAACATATCTAATCAAGTCTTTGGCCACGTCACTAGTATAATCAATCTCCAAGGGTGTCTCCTTCATCTTCTCCAATACTTCTTTGGACAAGAAATAGTCAGCATCCACAAGTAGATACTCTGAAAACTTTGTAGATCTCAAATGAAACACACCACAAGTAGAATAAAGCCTCCAATGAAGACCACTGAGGTCATCTTCAAGATCCTTCCATATGGTAGGATCTGCTTTCCTTGGACCACACAAAGTCAAAAATGTGTGCCATAGTCTTATTCCATTTGCTGAAGTAGGTGCTTCAGCCGTATACTTGGCCTCTATCAATTTCCATAGATGCACCAAGTCTTCTCTGTCTATGCTTGAAAAGATAGAAATAATTGAAGTGAAAGTGTGTACCTCCTTCCCAAATCTGCCAATCTTCCAAAATCCACACTCATCTTCATCAAAACTTATGATTGGATTTCTGGCATCTAGAGGTACTACATTAACCAAATCTGAAGCTTCCAATGGAGAAAGCTTGAGATGCTTCCTTATAATAGTTTCATTTGGATAATACACATCCATATCTTTGGGAAATTGGAGAGGATCTCCTTTCTTCACTGGTCTTTGAGCAATCCTCATCTCCGTTTGAATCTGCATTTCCTCAGCAAGCTCTTGTTTCCTTTCTTCTGAAAGAAACTGTAAGACATTATTTTCTTGCACATGCCTCCAAATAGGATGTGCCCTGTACTCTAGCTCCTCAAAAGATAAAGCCAGCAACTTCTTGTATGTCCATCCAGGTTGATGGCATCTAAGCAACTTGTAATACAATTGCCTTCTATCTCTTTTAAGCCAAGTCTTGACCTCTTGTGCATTATACTTCAAAATCACCTTTATATCATCTTGTACCCTGAGAAGAATTTCCAACCCCCAAATTTGATCTGACAAACTCATCCCTGGGTTGTCCATTACCTTATCTTCCCAAGCATGGTACATTCTGGTGATTTCTGGAAGGTCCCAATCAACCTGCAACTTCAAATCTCTCAACCTTTCTTTTGCCAACTCATCCCCATATTCAAGTCTTTCTGGATCTTCAATGATTTGAATACTTGAATCTGAGCTAGCTCCTTCTCTTTCATCATCACTCTCTTCCTCACTCTCAGAAGTGGCAACAAATGGTGATGTCCCACTTCTCTTCAAATCTTGCTCCAAAAGTTGTGCAACCAACTGTTCATCAAATGCAATTTGTGCTGCATCTTTCTTTGGAACATCTTCTTCAACCATAATCCCCTTACCCTTGTCTTTTGAATCAATAACTGGTAAGGTAGAAGAAGAAACCTGTGTGGACACATCTTTGATGATTGCTGATGACTGGAATACATCAACACCACCTGCAACTTTGTCAGCGTTCAAGTTACCTTTATCAGCGCCCCGATTACCTTTGTCAGCGTTCAAGTTACCTTTATCAGCGCCCCGATTACCTTTGTCAGCGCTGGATGTGTCAGCGTTCAAACCTGTATCAGCGCCCATTGTTGCTGTGAAAGATCCTTCCAAGTTTAATGGAGATACCTTGGATATATCAATGACAGGGTGCTTCTTCAAGTTTGTAAGAGCTTCAGCAACATTTAAAGATTCACTAAATTGTGAACTCTTCTCACTGGCTGTATGAATCAGCTCATCCTCTTCATCCTCCCCTTTGGAAGATTCCTCCATTCTACTCCTGCTACTAGGATTCTCCAAAACAGTTACCCGCTCCCTCAATACTTGGAGTTCACGGCCCTGATTATTGACAATTTGTACAAGGCTGACATTTTGCTTTTGCAAGCTAATGACAGCAGCCGTCAATTCATTCAATGTCATAGGTTCCAATCTGCCCTCAGCTAGAATGGGGATTTGACCTCCCAAAATAGAATCATAGGGCATGGATGAGGTCTTAATGATGTTGGGACTGTCTTGACCAGCATCTAAGCCTGTGTCAATAGCCCCAGCCTCATCCATGTCACCAGCCACACTTGTGGAGGTGGTTCTCTCTACAACAAGGCTAGGACCACTAGAGGAGAACACTCCAGTAGTCCTTTGGCGTTTATTCAACCTAGATTGTAATGGGGTGGAAGATGAGGTAGATTGTGTGGGTGTTGGTTGGTTAAGGGGTGTTTGGGATTGTTCAGGGATGTCATCAGCGTTGGGATTGGCTGTGTCAGCGCCAACATTTTGAGTGTCAGCGTTGACATTGGCTTGGTCAACGTCCATGTGTTCAGGTGAAGGTAATGGTTCAAGGATAGGCTCAAGTTGAGGTGCAGGGTCTGGTTGTGGTTGGGCAGCCTGAATTACTTCAAGCATGGCTTGGGTGAGAGGTATAGGTCTGTTTGTGGAGATCATTTTGACAAAAATGGTTTTCTTTTGCTTAGGGATCTCATAAAAAGTGTCATGATCCCTAGTACAATATTCTTGCAAATCAAACACCATTTGCGAAAATCTTGGGTAAGCCAAAGTCATTTTACTTCCCTTATTTTTACACATTCCTTCAAAAATCATTTTTGAAAAATTATACCTAAGCCCACGTGACATACAAACCAAAGCACTTGCAATGGACCTGTTTATTTCATTAAAAGCAGTACATTTTGGACTTAAGCATTGAAGAAGGACATGTATCAAATATTTCCAATCCGAGGGAAATTCCTGCTTATGATATTTATTTAAAGGTTTACCAGCAGGAATAGGATAACCCAATTCCCTAAGACCTTGTTCTATTGTTGCAATGGCAAGAGTAGTTACACCATCAGCGTCATTAAGACGCAAAGCTTGGCGAACCAAGGCTTCAGTGACCACCCATGTTCTTCCATGAACAGTAGATGTTAATGTAGTCACTCCATTAGCTGTTGTGGAACTTACATTATTCCAAAACTGTCTAATGTGTGCGACAGGGACTAGTGGTTCATGAGAAAGTGCATACCTTATGAAGGATGCATTTAAAAATGCCACCATTTGTGAATACTGAGGGAACAAATCATTATCAGCGGCCAAGTAAGCTACCATATTATGTTGGCTCTTGAACTCCAATGTCAGATTGTTTTAGTTGAACTTTGGTGCCATATTGAAAGCTGTTTAGGTTATGTGATATGGGAAAAATCTAGGAGAAAATTGTTAGACAAGAAAATATGAATACCCAGAAAGAAAAGTTAGCCAAATTTATAGGAGAGATGCATGAGTTTGATTGGTCAAAAATGAGGCAGTTATATTCAAAGAGTAATGATGAAAATATTGAATCAAATATAACTTATCTCATGCATTAATTAAAAGTAACAACTCCCCAAAAATTACGGCCAAAGATTAGTCAAAAATAACAACTAGGTAGGACCCACTAGGTGTCAACGGTCAAAAATAGGCCATCAACGCCCAACGGCTATATTTTCTTGTCAGCGTTTGCCTAAAGCCTTGTCAGCGTCACGATTGGACGTAACAGCGTTTGGAGAAAAACTTGTCAGCGTCTAAAAATAAAAATATTTAAAAAGAAAAAGACCTTAACAAAGTAATTTATCCTAAGGGAAATATCTTGTAAGTTGATAATAATTACTGGGCGGCAAGCACTGTCCACTTATGCACACTTGCTTAAGCAAGATAGACACAAATGTCCTCAAGTGTCCCTTGCTAACCAAAATACTTACCAACAAAGTTATTTCACAAAATCCTTTGTAACTCCCAGGTAAACCCATAAAAAATATTCCCAAGTCTCCCAACAGACCACAACCAATTCTAGGCCAAAAATGTCTTGGCAGCATGCATAGTTTGTCAACTTTGCATGCTACAGTGCCTCATGGTTTAGTAAAACTAACCCATACTCACCTGTGGACACAATCTAGAATTGTGATAAGAGTATTATAAGAATACCCAAGGGTCCTAAAGGTTCCTTAAACCTCCCCTTAAACTATGATACATGAGTTTCTCAAAATATATATGAACATTAAAAATTTATGTCAAGATAGGAATATAAATATTCCAACCATCATCCATAAACAAAAACATGTCCAAATAGCTCTCCAACGATCCATAAGCAACTCTGTATCCAATGGCATAAAGCTAACACCACCTACACATTTAGATTGAAAACCACAAAACTAACATTGTTGCTAACAGCGCCCCGACAACGCTTATCAGCGTTGAAGGAACACTTGTCAGCGTTAGACTATAATATCTCTAACAACGGCAAAATAACACTTGTCAGCGTTAAATTTACCTTTGTTAGTGTTAGAAAAATAAAGTGGAAAAATCTAAATCATCACAAAGACCAATAACAATGCATTATCCTGTACATACTTTTACAAAAAGGTTCCAAAACACAGATTAAGTGAGATTAACCATTCCAATATTTGTTACCAAATATTGAAATCTTCCAGTATCAAAAGGTTTAGTTAATAAATCAGCCACATTATCTTCTGTGTCTACCCTATCTGGTTGTATTAAACCTTTCTCAAAGCAATCTCTTATAAAATGATGCCTAATTTCTATGTGTTTGGTTTTAGAATGATGTACAGGATTTTTAATAATGCATAAAGTACTGTTATTGTCTACAAAAATCTTGGTATGCATGAAATTATACCCATAATCCAACAGCTGGTTCTGAATCCATAAGACTTGTCCACAACAAGCAGCTGCAGCTACATATTCTGCTTCAGTTGTAGAGTTTTCCACCACTGTTTGTTTCTTGCATTGCCAAGATATCAATCTACTCCCAAGAAATTGACATCCACCAGTTGTGGATTTTCTATCAAACTTGTCACCACCATAGTCACTGTCTGAATATGCAATAAGCTCCAATGGAGAATCTTTTGGGTACCATAAGCCAAGATCTGGATAACATCTTAGGTACCTAAAGATTCTTTTCACAGCAAAAAGGTGACATTCTTTGGGATTCACCTGATGGCGTGCACAAGCACACACAGCAAACATGATGTCAGGTCTTGAGGCTGTAAGATACATCAATGAGCCAATCATTGATCTATAGTGCCTAACATCCACATCTTTTCCAGCTCCAATTTTTCCCCAAGGGTGTTCCCTATCCATAGGAGTGGAAGCACTCTTTTCATGTGGAGAAAATTCAAATTTCTTCAAGATTTCAGCTACATATTTGTCTTGGGAGATGAAGATACCATCTTCTTTCTGCTGAACTTGTAATCCTAGAAAGAAGTTCATCTCACCCATTGCACTCATCTTGAATTTATCTGTCATAAGCTTGGAAAAGTCTTCACTCATCTTTGGATTGGTGGATCCAAAAATGATATCATCAACATAGACCTGAACAAGTAAGACATCCTTACCTTTCTTCTTTGTAAACAATGTCTGATCTATGGTGCCCCGTTTAAAACCATTTTCCACTAAGTAGGTGGACAATGTACCATACCATGCTCTTGGGGCCTGATGAAGTCCATACATAGCTTTCTTCACTCTATAAACCTTGTCTAGATTCTCAGGATCTTCAAAACCAGGAGGTTGCATGACATATACCTCCTCAACAATTGTTCCATAGAGGAAAGCACTCTTCACATCCATTTGATAAACAGTGAAGTTCATACAAGAGGCATAAGCTAAGAAAATTCTTATAGCTTCAATTCTTGCAACAGGAGCAAATACCTCTTCATAATCTATACCTTCCTCTTGTGTATATCCCTGAGCTACCAAACGTGCCTTGTTTCTGACCACAATACCCCTTTCATCTTTCTTGTTCCTTAGAACCCATCTTGTCCCAATTGGTCTCACATATCTAGGACAATCAACCAGCTCCCAAACATCGTGTATAGCAAATTGGTGAAGCTCATCCTGCATTGCTTCCACCCAACTAGGTTCTTTGAGAGCATCAAAAATCTTCTTGGGTTCCTGTTGTGACAGAAAACAGGCAAACAAACATGTTTGTACAAGAGGGGTATCAACCTTCTTGTGGATATTAGCAATGAAGTTATCATGAGTCTGGTGAGATCTTCTAGTTTGAACAGGAGTCATGATATTCCCAATGATTTGAGAGGGAGGATGATTCTTCAAAGTAGATCTAGGAATTCCATTTTCAAGAATTCTGTTGTCTTCAATATCATCCTCCATGTTGCTAATATCTTCTTCAGACTCTCTTCCATCTTGAACCTCTTCATTTATTCTTGAAGGTTCACCTTGTTCAAAAGTGGAAGATAAGAAATGCTCATGAGTGTTGTCAACGTTGGAAGTTTGCTTGTCAGCGCTGGAATTACTTTTGTCAGCGCCAGAATCATTGTTGTCAACGTTTGAGCCATCAGCGTCTGAATTGGTCTTGTCAGCGCTTGAATTGGTCTTGTCAGCGCCTGAATGACCATGC
The DNA here is from genome assembly GCA_025667525.1 of Glebionis coronaria. Classification (NCBI taxonomy): domain Eukaryota; kingdom Viridiplantae; phylum Streptophyta; class Magnoliopsida; order Asterales; family Asteraceae; genus Glebionis; species Glebionis coronaria. The sequence goes on from CM046874.1 coordinate 339,482,924, forward strand.
ATGTTATCAACTGGTGGTATTGAAGAACCACCTTTATCCTTTCTAGCAGCAGCAGCAGCATAATACTCATCTGTCCATATAGGAAATGTAACATATTCTTGTGTGGGAGATGACTCAACTGCTGGTGGTCCATCCTTCTTAGCAACCTGTGTACCTGAAACATTACCAATTCTCTTTTCCAAAACACTTGAAGTTACCTTCAGAATGTCTGGATTAGTAACAGGCATATAATTTAAAGCTCTAGATAAAGGTTCCAAGTCAAACAACCAATTTGGACCACTTTCAGGATCACTAGGTTTACTCTCTAAAAACCTAACATGTACTTTTTCAAGTATACGTTTTTCCTTTTTAATGTAAACCCTATATCCTTTGCTCTGCACTGAATAACCCATGAAATAGCCTTCATCACCTTTTGCATCAAATTTACCTAGGTCATCTCTAGTTTCTAAAACAACTACATGACAACCAAAAGGCTTGAGAAAGCCAATATTTGGCTTCCTTCCCCAAAGTAACTCATAAGGTGTCTTATTATGTATTTTGTTGACCAATGCCCTATTTTGAACATAACAAGCTGTGTTAATAGCTTCAGCCCAAAAGGCTATAGGAAAGTGGGCATCAGCCAACATGGTTCTGGCTGCTTCAATTAGGGTTCTATTCTTCCTTTCAGCAACCCCATTTTGCTGTGGGGTTCTAGCTATGCTAAACTGCCTAGTAATCCCTTTCTTGGCACAAAAATCCTCTAGTAACTGATTTCTAAACTCACCCCCATTGTCACTTCTAAGAATTTTGACCTCATTACCATTCTTCTTTTCAATCTGGGTAATGAAATTAATCAAACTTTGGGCAGTTTCACTTTTCTTGGCTAAAAAGAAAGTCCATGTAAACCTGGAAAAATCATCAGTGATGACAAAACAATATGATTTACCCTTCAAACTTTCTATATTAGTTTGACCAAAGAGGTCCATATGCAATAAGTAAAGTGGTTTAGAACTAGAGTGCACCTGTTTAGATTTGAAGGAGACCTTGTGCTGCTTGCCTTTAAGACATGCAACACAAGAGTGGTCATTGTGGAAAGCCTTTTCAGGCAAACCATCAACTAAACCAAGTCTCACAAGTCTATTGATATTTTTAAAGTTTATGTGCCCTAATCTCCTGTGCCAAAGATTACTTTCATCTACTGAAGCTTTAGCATAAAAACATGACATCATTTTATTATTCATCTTAATTCCATTAAGATTCACATTATATATGTCTTTATGTTTGGTGTTCTAAATTCTATGTATTTCTCCTCAGGGAGCTTGTAATCTTTGCTTAACACCAAGCACTCAGTATCTGTGAAAAGAACCTTATTTTTGTTATCACACACTTGTGATACACTAAACAAATTATAATCCAGTTCTTTTACCAGGAAGACATTGTCAAAACGTAGATTATTGGTGATAAGGGTTCCTTTTCCTGTGATGGTGCCATAGCCCCCTCCAAAGTATACCTTATCACCATCTTGAATAGGAGTGAAATTTGTCAGATAGTCTTCCTTTCCTGTCATGTGCCTTGAGCATCCACTATCCCAATATCCATAATCATTGATCTTCTTTTGAATGCCCTGCACATAAAGAAAACACATTAGTTTTCTTTGGGAACCCAAGCCTTGGAAGACTTGGATTCATCTGGTTGTTCAACAAGAACAGACTTGGTTCTCATAACAACCCCATTTTCATCCCTTTTTGGATGAAATGCCCAGTTAACCCCAATTGGTCTTGACATGACCTTTGAAATATAATGAAACCTGTTGCATGTCATAGAAAGACCAGTAGAATTAGGGTTTTGGTCTTGTTTTGGTCTCCATGTTAAGCTAGTAGAAGCTTTAGACCCATTTCCCTGTGGTTGCAAATACCTAGGTTTGGCAATGTGTCTGTCAGCGCTGAAATTGTTCTTGTCAGCGCCCCGATTGCCTTTATCAGCGTTAAACCTAGGGTTTGCTACAGGAACCCATTGCCTATTGGACCAAGTGTTTGACTTTTGGAAAGGTCTTAGGCCATGTGTGTTAGACCCTCTAGAAAAGAATGGGGCTGGTCTAACAACTTGTGAACTTTTGTTCACAAAGGTTTTGGGTCTGACAGTGTTTGACCTATGTTGACTTTTGTCAGCGCTGAAATGGTTCCTATCAGCGTTGACATTTGAAGCGTTGACACATTTGTATGCCAAATGTGAAAAGCTACCACAAGTGTAACAGGCTTTTCTAGACATAGTCTTAGGTCTAGAAGCAAAGAAGCTTGTTCCATGGTTACTAACTTGGCTTTTTGGTGACCTAGTATTCCTATACATCTCTGCATACTTAACACTAGGTTTTCTAACAGTTTGTGAGCCAAGGTCAACAGCTTTGCCAGTGGTTGGGTGTGTGATTTTAATAGGTGTAGGATCATGGCTCGTGATTGGTGTGGGCTCATTTGGACTTTCACACAACAACCCTCCCTTAACAAACAAAGTGTGGTTAGCTTTCTTCCACTCATCTAGGTCAGTCAGTTTTTGATTATACTCTTCAACTGGGGAAGTCACTCTAGGTGGAGGAATGAATTCCTTCTCTTGGAGTTCTGGCAAGCCAGTCCAAGATAAGTCCTTTGATTGGACACCATAGAAATCCCCAGCTGGTGGTGGAACACCAGTATAATCTTTCATCCCAATCCCACTCATGTCCTTATAGTCTCTTTGTTTACTAACACACTCTCCTAGGGCTTGTGTGGCCTTATCAAATCTCTGGATTTTAAGACTCACATTTTCTTTATTTTTGTTAGCCTCATCTAACTTAGCTATCAAATCAAGATTAACCCTGTTTGTGATATCTTGAATATCTTTACTTTGATGTAACTCATGATTTAAGATATTTATTTTATCCTTTAAATCAAACTCCATTTTCTTATACTCAGCTATTGTCCTTTCTGTTTGGGTGAGAGCAATTTGATAATTAGATACTTTGCATCTTTCAGCACTTGCCTCATCTAATAATTTTACTATCTCTTGATTTAGTTTTTCAGTATTTAAACGACAACCCTTAGAACAGAAAGCATCATCATATACCTCATTATCTGATGAAGAGGAGGAGTGTGCCATGAGAGCATATTCAACATGCTCTTCTTTAACTTCAGCAACCAATGCTTTGTCCTCTTCCTCATCCTTAGCCAAAAAGTTCCAGCTCCAGTCCCATCCTCCAACACCATCAATTTGTTGAACAGCTACCATGGCCTTGGAATCTTGGCTCTTAACCATTTGGCTTGAAGGCTTACCAGCATAAGATCTTCTTGGAGATCTACATTCCCTCATAAAGTGCCCCATACGATGACAGTTGTAGCACTCAACTTTGGATTTGTCAAATCCAGCAACATCCTTAGCATCAAAGGTCATCTTCTTCTTGAACCTTTTATTGAACCTGTTTGCTCTTAAACTTACAAGAGCCATAGTCCACTTGATGTCCATCTCTTCCAATTGCTCATCACTTATTTGCTCAAGATCCTCATATGTAATCCTTGAATCACTGGGCAAAGAAGCAATGAATGCACACACAGTATCTAGATCTAAACCAGCAGGTTTAATTCTATCAGTGCCAAAGTTGTGAGTGTCAACGCTTGAGTATGAGGCGTTGACAGGATATGATCCAGCGCTGACAGGATGTGTTCCAACGCTGATAGGATGTGATCCAGCATTGACACATGCAGATCCAGTGACTGGATGTCCATAGGAGTTCATGGAATCAAATTGACCTTCACTTTGTGAGAAGAAGGCCATGTTGCTACTGGAAGATTTATTATCACTCTCCAAAAGCCATTCATTCTCCAACAGTCTTAGTTTGTTGAAGATGTCATCAAACCTAGAGGCTTTGTGGGTGTTATTGACAAGAATGGATCTTGCCTCAATCTTCCATACATCACCAAGGCTTTTGAGAAAAGTAGCATTCAAGTCAGGGTCATCAATCTGTGTTCCCATGAAGGAAAGTTGACTTGTAATGTCAAGCAGTCTACTTCTCACACTGCTGAGATTCTCATTGGGTTGAGCCTTAAAGACAGCATACTCATGCATGAGTTGCTTCTTCTTTTCTTCTTTTGTGTCAGCATTGCCACCATGTGCTACTTCAAGAGCTTCCCAAAGCTCTTTTGCAGACTCAAAGCGTTTGTACTTGTGCTGATTCTCATGACCCAAGGCGTGTTTCATAATGTTCAAAATTTTCATGTCCACCCTTTTCTTGGCTATATCTTCAGCAGATACAGCTCTTCCATCTTCAGGCTTTTCCTTCTTATCAGCTTCAGGACAATTAGGAACAGCTATCCTTGTGGCAATAGCATTAGCAATCTTTTGAGCTTTGTTGAATGTGTTCCCATATTCAACAATCTCCCAAAGAGTGTAGTCATGGATGGCTACATATTGCTCAAAATTGGACTTCCAAAGCTCGAAGTTCCTGGCATCAAACATGGGAATTTTGATACTAGGGTTTGTGGTGTTGTTTTGTAGCAAAACAGGAGCAGGAGGTTGTTCTGAGCCAGACATGATGTTTTTAGGGTTTTGAGAATTTTAGGGTTTCGTTGTTTTAGGGTTTTTGGTGTTTTAGGGTTCTTGCGTTACTTAAAGATCAAAAGTTTCTCAACAAGCTCTGATACCACTTGTTGATCCCAAACTTAGATCGATTAAGCTTTGTGTATACGAGATTAGATCAAGTAATACACGTAGAGAAACATTTGCTTATGAATAAAGTAACTAAGTGTTATGCGGAATTAACACTTAATCTAAAACACAAAGATGTTAAACAAACTTTCACTTGTATTAGAATAATCAAACTTGATTACAATGAAAGAGGTTTAACTTGTGAAAACTTATTATAACTGATGATTAACATTAACCTAAAAGATCTTCTTTTATAGATTAAGAAGTCTTGTACAAAAAGCTACGAATCAACTATTCTAAGTAAAGATAATAATGGAAAATACAATGTCGAGTTTATCTTTACCATATACAAATAAAGAAACAAAAGATTCGTATAAGATAACTTCCATCAGTGCTTGTCTTCCAGGCTATCAGCGTTGACTTTCCTAACTGTCAACGCTTGGCTGTCAGCGTCCAATGTCATCCTATCAGCGCTTGAACTTTTCTTATCAGCGTCTAGTGAACTGACCCATAATTTATTCCCAACAGTCATTACCTCCAGATTATTGGTACATTGCCGTATACCTGACTTCTCAATACAATATGTTCAAACAGTGTGGAGGTCGGGCCTAAGCTTCTATGACAAGTCCAGAAAAACTGAACTAAACCGGGGCGGCTTCCCCCATAGATCTATTAATTGTACTAGCGACTAGCCCATCATAAGCTAGTTAACGGTCCATAATTGAGGTTTTAACAAAGGCAATCACTTAATGCAATTTAAAGGCAACAACGGGTCCATTCATAGAGGGACAAGCATACCATAAAAGACTTGGGTTCTAAGTTTATGAAAAACATGTATTCCCCCTCGGGGGTTTAAAAATCCTTTACAAGATAGTATAAAGCGAGGCTATAGACTTACCTTAAATGCAGACAATCAGCAGAATACAAGTGTCACACCACACAGCATCACATAATATATACGGCTTGATTCCAATAGTCGTAATACACCATAATAAATAATCATGTAGCGTCAACAAATATCTTTCCGCGGTTGTAAATAATTCCACAACTATGCTCTAATCGTTTGGTGAGGTATATGTTTTGGTGTTTTCCCGATGGATGGTTACATCGACTCGACACAAAATAATTTAATAAAATTTAACTCGTAAAACCCTGGTTGTCGGCCAAATAAAATAAAATGATAAAATAAATCAAATAATATATCCAATATATATTTTAGATGTGAAATTGACGCACATAAATCATGTCGTAAGTTACTATTTATAATAACATATAAAAATGTATTTCTTAAATTATATACTATATCCTTCGGTTGTAATAGTGTATACAAAGTTATTTTTATATAATTCAACACTCGTTCGAAAATTATTATGTAACTCATTAAAATATATTTACCATCTATAAACGTTAAATGTCATATTACTTGGAATAATACTTTTCAAAAATTATTATATAACGTATCTATTCGTTAACTATTTCTATTATAAACGTATACATTTTTAGAAAATTTCGGCATGACCTTGTCGTTTTTATAACGTTTCCATGTATATAAAATACATAATTTTTCACTTTTCTAAATTAATATCCCAATTAATACTTTCCTCAATCAATATAATTATTATATTAAATATATATTATCACCATTAATATTTTAATTACCTTCCATATCTCTTAAACTAATTACTTTCCATTTTTAATCAATACCTTAATTAATATATTAATTATCCCCATCAATATTTTAACTACTTTCCATATATCCTCAAATAATTTTATATTTTAATATATTATTTATTAATAATAATATTAATAACAATATCCTCAACATATGTATTTATTTATTTATTTCTTATATGTCCTCTAATAATTATATATCCCACTATATCAAATAATAACAATTATTACTATAATATTTTCAGAATACTTACACTCTATATTTTATTATACCCCAATTATTATTAATAATAATTATTATTATTGTATCCTCAAAATATGTATTTTCATACATCTCACTATTGTTATTTCCTTTATTTATTTATTTATTTCTTTTATATATCACTTTTAACCTAATAAAAATAAAAATAAACTTATTATATAAATGGTTATAATTTTATTTATTTTCTTATTCATTAAACTTTGTATTTATCATTTCATTATTAAATAAAAAAATAAAATAAAATAATAATAATAAAAATACAAATACAAGTATACATCTAGATCTTATACCCAAAATAACAAACAATCAACAAAAACAAGTCCAGGAGCATCACCACCACAAGCCCGACACCACCATGGTGCGGCTGTGGTTGCTGTGACGACGTCCGGCCACCACCACGACGGTGGTTGGGCGGCGGACTGCCCTTTTTCCGATCAAAACCGCGGCCAAGAACAACAACAACATATGAAAATAATAAATAACCCATTTTGTCTAATCTTGATGTAACCATCTTGCATGTGTAGATCGGGAATAAATCTGGGTTTTTTTGGGGGGTTTTAAGGTAAACCCATGTGTTGTAATGATAGATCCATCACCCACACACCACCAAAAGGCAGTGGCGGCGCAAATATCACTACCACAGTGGCGGCAGCCGTGGTGGTCCAAGGGGGCAGTGGGGAGGTCGTATGGGAGAAAAAGGCTCGGAATAAATGAAGGCTTTATCAAAATATTCGCCGGAAAAGATGAAGATTCCCCAGAAAAAATGGAGTTCCGCCGGAAAACTCGCCGGAAAAGTTTTCCGGCGGCGGCACACAGTTGGCAGCCATGGGAGGATATTTGAGAGCTTGTGTGTGTTTGTTTTGTGTAGGAAATGAGCACAAATGGGAAGAAAATACATATATACTAAAACAAAAAAAAAGCAAATAGCAACTAACAATAGTTAAGGGTAAAGTTTGTAAATGTTTTATTTACTTTTGAAAAATAGGTGTTCGAAGCTCGTTTGGACGACTTAACGGATGATTCAAGACACGAGACTTGCGCCATCGTTTTTAAAATCATTTTTCCAATAAATACGAGTCCTTACTTCGTCGCGTTTCGAAAACGTTTGCTATTATTTATTTAAATGCTCGTTTAATCATTTGTAGCTATTTCGGTTAGATTTCACCGTAAAAATAAAACGCAAATTCTTTTACTCACGTTATTAGCAACGTTTTAGGATATAATGAAAAATATTATTTCTTCATATTTTCTAAGTTATAGTTTTGAATCGTTTCAACTATTCTTTTTATCAGTTTTGCTCAGTCCGTCGTTTGAAACGTCGATACATATTACAAGTAATTAAATAATAAATATTTAATTTTACGAAACGTAAACATAAAAATTTTAAATTTCTTAGTTCATAAACTAAAAGAAAATATTCAAAATAAATTTGAATTTTAGCTAACACGATCTTCGTTAAATTATCGAAAATAAATAACAAGTTTCGTAAATGTTCGAAAAATATTAATTTAAACTCTGGTCAAAATTTTCGGGTTGTTATATCATCCACTCCTTTAGGAAGCGACGTCCCGGCGCTTAATTCGCATACAATAGTTTTCAGTCTAACAGTGAAGAGTGAAAAACAGGCAAGTCATCGTCTAAGTTCCAAAGAAAGTCAAAAGATATTATATGGTACATGTTCTCCATGATCGGACGTCATTGGACAATGTCGTCTGAAGTTCTCACAACTTACGATCATTCGACTAGATCACATGCCACATAAGTATCTAAAAGCAAAAGGTCAAACGTAAACATGAAACATAGATCTCCACTGTTGATCATCAAGAAAATATTGAATGAACCCTTAATATTAGCAAGTAAAATTACAAAATCTTCACATCCACGATTGGTCGCCGTTGATAACTTGATCCTCAGCCCATTCATAAGTACATGATCCATAAGTACATGCTTAAATCCTGGTGACACTTAAACAAGTCGCCTATTCTCGGAACGGTTAATGGTTCTTAACAATCAGCTTATACAGCTCGCGATCATCGAGACACATTAAAAATGGTCCATCAAAACAAATCACAACTTGAGAGAAGTACAAAGGGTTATTCGTACATAGATGATAATCGACGATCATCATAATGACGACGGCACCGAACGGTTCATATCAATGAAACACGATTCGAAGGAAGACGTACGCACACCAAACATCCACAAATCGAGCCAGCCATACTTGCGCCCACTCATTTATAACTCCTTGTCTACATCAAAAGGCGTCCCTTTCCATGTATACAATAATTTATAAATTCACGGTTAGGGAACTTACAACTTTCTTGTTCAAATGAAAAGGCGTCCCAATCCATTTCAACAAAACGATTATAAGTCATCCTACTCAAGTATTACTATCTCTCAACAGAATATCATATCAAAATACCATAGTAAATACAAGGTGTCAGTAAACTTATATCATGATTTCCGTATTCAAACGTCCCATTCCATTTGAATAAGGAAAACACGACTATCTAAGGTCCAGTAGTTTAAAATGTTCTTATTCAAATGTCCTAATCCATTTAAATAAGACAACCTTAAACGACTCTTAGTTGGGCGAGTTAAAATCTATATATCTAAATGTCCCATTCCATTTAGATACATAGTAATAAGGCACTCAACCGAATGACTACTACGAGCATATCATTGTTGTACCCAAACTATATATATTTGATTAGGATATATATATCTTAAGTCCAACATTGGCATCCTCCTTTTCGCCAATAAAACGTAGTCATATATAATCAAATCACACCTCGCATTACATAGGATATATCGCCTCAGATAAATGATTCTTCAAAATCATAAGGAGTATCGAAAACACAAACATCGCATTTATCAATTACGTTTCGAAAGAAGATGTCCAGAAATGGCACAACACGATACAATGATAAGAATCGAACTTAAACAAGTCGATATGCGATAGGTTACGAAACCATATATACATACTCAAAGTATCAAACGAGTTTCACGCTCGTATTCAGATAATACATAATTATTAAGATCGATGATTGGCGGTGATGCCAAATCCGATACAAACCCGTATTATAAAATGTACGAAAATCATTCAGGGAACATTGCTTCGCGTGCAATGCTTTTAAATACCATAGTATATACATACATATACATACTACCATTCCTACATACACATAGGTTCACATAATGACAATCAATAACAAGTAATGCAAGAATAGCCTTACCGGAGCCATCCGCCAAGTAAATTCAAATTTTTTCCATACTAGTTTTAGGACATTTCTTGCTCAATTTCAAAATTTGGCGATACAAAAATTTTTTGGTCTATCGTTTTGTCGGACTGGAGAATTTATTGTCGGACTGGAGAAAAATTGCAATTTTCGGAATTTAAACCACAACAACAATCACAACAAATCTACTTAAGATCCATATTCACTTCATCATTTCAGAGAATATTGAGATGGATTCTACTGCCGAATATCGTGTGACGAACAACAACATAATGGTGGCGGGTAACAAAGAGAGACCACCAATGCTTGTATCTGGTCGGTATGTTCAATGGCAATCACGTTTCATACGATACCTTGACATAAGACCTAATGGTGATGCCTTGAGAAAATGTATTACTCATGGACCATATATATTCAAGAAGATCTCAATTCCTCCAAGAGCAGCCACAGATACTACTGATCCAATACCTGCAAGTGAACGTGATGAAACAAGAGCTGATCTCACACCTAAAAATTTTGCTTGGCATGATGCGGAGAAGGAAGCCATCTATATGGTTTTAAGTGGGATTGGAGATGATATTTACTCCACGGTTGATGCATGCCCGACAGCACATAAAATGTGGACTGCTATTGAACGCTTGCAACAAGGAGAATCACTAAACAAAAAAGATGTCAAAAGAAACTTGTTTTGGAATTTTGGCAAGTTTACTTCAAGGGATGGAGAATCAATTGACTCTTACTACTCCAGGTTTTATAAGATGATGAATGACATGACAAGAAATAATCTGCAAGTCTCCACCATGCAAGTCAATGTTCAATTTCTTCAACAACTTCAACCCGAGTGGACACGGTTCGTCACTTTGGTGAAACAACAAGAAAAGTTAGACGAGGTCTCATATTATCGACTCTTTGACATCTTGAAGCAATTTCAGAATGAAGCAAATGAGATTCGAGTTGAACGTGTTGCCAAGACGGCTAATCCACTTGCTTTACTGACTACCACTCAACATGTTCAAGATCCTCACTCTCGTGCTCCTAAGCCATACTCCAATACATCATCTTCACCATGATATTCCACATCATCTAAGTCTTCATCTTCCACAAAATCTCGAGGTAAAGCGCCAAGAGCACCATCACCACCATCTGAGTCCTCATCTGAAGAAGATAGTGATGAAGACCAAGCTCAAAAGAACCGAGAGATGAAACAACAAATTGCTTACATAATGAAGACTTACAAGAAAATCTACAAACCCACCAACAACAATCTTCACACATCATCTAACATAAAGAACCGATATGTTGAGAGTCCTCCAAGGTATGACACACGTCGACGTGGTGAAAGTCCTTCTAGGTATGATCGACATAATCCAACGCATGTTGAGGGTTCTGCAAGATATGATCGACAAACTGCCAAGTATGATACTCAGAGGATTGCTGCTGCTACTAGGAATAGGGAAACGGTTGGAAGTCAAGTGGTTCAGCAGAGTGGGATTCAATGTTTTAATTGCCAAGGTTATGGGCATATGGCAAAGGAATGCATGAAGACGAAAAGGGTTAGAGACTCCAGCTATCACAAGGAAAAGATGCTGATATGCAAAAAGATGGAAGCAGGGTTTAAATTGTCAGCTGAGGAAGGAGCCATGCTTGATGATACTGATGATGAAGATTCTGATCAAGAGCTTGATGCATATTTCTCGTACATGGCAAAGGTTGAAGAAGTTCTCAAAGTCACTGAAGATGACAATGGCCCTATCTTTGACACTGAGCCAATCGATAAGGTACACACTACTGATGAATATAATGTGTTTGGTGATATTCCTGAGCATAGTGATCTACCCAATGTCATTAATGACACGTGTATGATGGAAACGGTTGATAGCAATACCACACCCGATTCATCAGACATGTGCAATAATGAGTCTGAGGATGATCAACATGCAAATGAATATGATGAAGAGGAACGTATTGCGCTTGCTAATTTAATTGCTAGTTTACAAAAAGATGTCACTGAAAATAAAAAGATTCAAAAGCAATTAAAGAAGGCAAACGCTACGCTCACTTAAAGTTTTGAAGAATGTAAAGCTGCTCTTATCAAATCTACTGAGATGACTGAAAGCTATAGAGATGAGCTCCTTCAGAAAACCAAAGAGCTTGAGGGGTACAAGGGAAGTGCGTTAAAAAATCAAAAGGACGATTTTGAAAACAAATATAATACAACTCTTGAGTTATTAGCTAAAGAGAAGCGTCAAGATAATGTTTTCTTAATGGATGAACGTCAAAAAACGTACCTTGCCAATACCAAAGTTAATGAACTTGAACAAAAGCTCTCTATGACCACTACTGATTCTGCTAAAATTCTAGAGGGTAAGAAACAAGAGGTAGATGCGTTAAAACAAGACTTCAAAAGTAGATATGATAAAGAAACCGAAAAAGTTACAAAACTAGAAGCACAAGTCGACTTTTTGAAGAACGTTGTTTATAAAACGCATGATTCTATTCAATTCGTAAGAATGCTAGCACCTCCATCGATGTTTAAGGGTCAAGCTAGCTTTTCAAGTCCTGAGTACCTTGCCAAAGCTCAAGCTGCGAACCCGTGTCTCTATCTTGATGAGACTGAAAGGACCGATCTTGATTGCATGCCGGTAAGTGCCGATAGTGAAGAGACTGCCCTTTGGGACGATGATAGTCAACCACTTGTTAATAAGGAGTTTGTGAAACCATATAATTATGCTTATGAGAATAGTCTTTATGGCCTTTTCAATAAACAAACTCAGAAAACTCGTGAGGAAGTGTTCCTCGAATGCAAACAAAAGAGAATTCAATGGAAGAAAGCATTTGTCCCTAAGAAATCTAATGTTTACAAATACATAAACTACCTCCCTCTAGATGAATCTAAAAGCAAGAGTAGGAAAACATTAGGTATTCTTAAACACCACATAGATAATGTTAAATCTATTGTTGAAAGAGACTGGGCAAAACGTGAAAATGCTGAGTGGACACGTCCGATTCCTCATGATATTACCTTGCTTGTCAAAGAACTCTTAATTCCAAACACGGCGTTGATTAAAGAAACTGTTCTTCAACTTGAGGAGTTCATTCGGACTGAAATGTTTGATGATTTAAAATATGTTGAATCTATTGAGAAACACATTGATGATCTTCAAATGGAGAAGTCTGATTTCTTAGATGAATATGATTTACTCTTGCAAGCATGCGTTTCTAAAGATGTTATGTGTGCTTATTTTACATCTTGTGCTGATATTGATGAATATTCTGAAGTTGCATGCCAATATCTTGATAAGATCAAAGAATGTGAACGTCTTGAAATTGAGCTTTCGAAACGTAAAGAAAATGTTAACAAAAAGGCTTTTGAGTTACTTCAACACAAAACTGATTTCCTTCAAAAACATTGTCATTCACTTGAACTTGCTTTGCAAAAAGACGTTGGTCGTTTTCCACATGATAATAAATTGCAAGAAAAACTTTCCCAAACATTTCGAGAAATGAATGAACAGAATTTGGAAATTAAAGGGTTGAAAGCTCAATTACAAGACAAGGACAGAGCGATAGCAGAGTTGCAGAAACTCGTTGCTAAAATGGGTGGGAAAATTGTGGAACCTAGCATTAAGAAAAATTTTGTTAGACAACCCAATGCCTCTAAAGAGAATAGATCCTCTATCTTTTGGAAACCATCTTCTTTATCTAATTCCTCGTTTGCAAAACCTGTGTTTGCCCCCAAGATGGATGGAAAGGAAAGGTTACCACAAGCTCAACCCATAAGGAATCCTATAGCACCAAGCGTTAAGCACAATAATGTGATTAAACCAGGGATGTATAGAATGACCACTAAGCCCACAAACAAAGTTATTCAATCACCTCAGACTTCTAGAAACACTAATATTCGTGTGTCTTCTACCACAGGAATAGTCTCCACTACTAGTGTTAGCCGGCCTCAGCTTATGAGCACTCAAGTGAATGATAAGGTCTGGAAACACAAGAATCAAGGGAAGATGAAGGAAGTAGAAGTACACCCTAGGAATTTGAATGTTTTTAAGAATAAAAAGCCTGTAATCGCATGTAATGACGATATGAATGATTTGAATGCTATGAATGTGAAATTTGTTTGTGTCAAATGTGGCAAGTGTGCTAATGCTAATCATTCTATGTGTGCTATGAATAATGTCAAAGGCGTAGAAACTAGAACTAAGAAGCAAACTGTGATGCCTAGTAGTACTAGTAAACCCAAACGCAAGATGAACCATTCTGGTGCCACCCCCACTAAGAACAGTAATGCATCAGACTCCACCACTAAGAACCCTAGAAGAAAAATTAAGGAATTATATGAGTCTGCTAGTAAGTCTTGGAAATGGTGGTTTGATAATCAATGACCTCCCGGATATAAATGGATGCCTAAAGTTAGGACAGAAAATGTGAAAACGAGTGTTAGTTTGCCTTTAAATGTTGATAAGGACACTAATGATTCTACTATCACAACTACTGTGGTATCCAATTTAGCAAATGCTCCATCGTGTTCTAACTATTCCGCAGGTGATACAAATAATTCTCTTCATACTGGACTCCGGATGCACGAAGCACATGACGGGGAATCTCAAGCTTCTAATTAACTTCGTAGAGAAGTTCCTGGATACGGTCCGATTCGGAAATGATCAATTTGTACCGATCCTAGGATATGGAGATGTGGTTCAGGGGAATATTACGATTAAAAGGGTATACTACGTCGAAGGGCTCAATCACAAACTTTTCTCGGTTGGTCAATTCTGTGATGCGGATTTGGAGGTTGCTTTCAGAAAGAAGACATGTTTTGTTCGTGATTATGATGGGAATGATTTACTTACCGGTACACGGGGTACTGATCTTTACACAATCTCACTACAAGACACAACTTCATCAACTCCAATTTGCTTCATGGCTAAAGCTTCATCGACTCAAGCATGGTTATGGCATCAACGACTTTCTCATCTCAACTTTGATACCATTAACTTGCTTTCCAAGAAAGATATTGTGAGAGGCCTTCCAAGTTTGAAATTCATCAAAGATCATCTTTGTTCTTCTTGTGAGCTTTGTAAAGCTAAACGAAGTAGCTTCAAAACAAAGACTACACCAATCTCAAAAGGACGGTTAGATCTTCTTCACATGGATCTGTGTGGTCCCATGCGTGTTCAAAGTATCAATGAAAAGAAATATATTCTGGTCATTGTCGATGATTACTCAAGGTACACTGATAGGTGTGAAAACACCCATCTTTTTACCACTTAATTACAATAATAACCAAGCCAAAACGTGTATTTTATGTCGTAAATGTCGGAATTATGCGTGGTTTGTGTTTTTGTTGTGATTTAGGACGAAAAGGTGAAAAGTGGAGAAAACACGGGCATTCACAGGCTTTTATAGAAGAAAACGACAAAAGACGAAGTCAAGAGATCAAGAGTGCAAAAAGAACGGAAGTCCAAGGCCTATTCTAAAGATTTATCGAAGAACAAGTCTAAAGACGGAAGTTTAATAAAGCCGAAGAACTCGAGTCTAATAAATAAAGAAATTATAAGACGAGTTTAATTAATCCCGAGACAAAGTCGATAAAGTCGAAGAACTTAAAAAACGAGAAGACGTGAAGAAAGAAAGAAAGAGGAGGCAACACATGCACCTCCCCATTTTCCTATAAATACCCTCCTAAACTCATTTAGGAGGGTTGGCTAGTTTTAGTTTTAGTTTAGTTTTCCTTTCATTCTTGTAGGTGATTCCAGAGAGAGAAAGTGACAGTTTCTCTCACTAGAATCCCAATCTTTTATCTTCCTTTCATGTCTTTAATCAAACTTTTACCTTTGATAGTTTAATTCTTGTTTTAAGCTTAATCTTATTCTACCTTTCTTAGTTTTTCTATTTGATCTTAAATCCGACTTCTTTTATGTACACGTCTTGTTAATTTTTATGTTTGATTCCTTAAAAAGTTTGTCTTTTTATTAATCTTTAAGTTTTTATACGAAATGAGCTATAAGTTTGACATGCTTATTGGCTTATTTTGTGTCTAACTTATTGTTTTAAGTTTTCTTAAAAAGTTTTAGTCTTTTTAGAGTTTGCTTGATTTGGTTGCTTATCTTGTGTTTTTATAAAGTTTATGAATTTTGCCTTTTGAAAGCTTTCAAAATTATGCTTATTAAGTTGTCTAAGTTTCGGTTTGATAAGTACTTATTGGTTTCTGCTTATTCGTTTGAGCTTATTACTCTTTTGGACGCCTTTGCCATCTTAGTAACGTTTGCGTGTTACGATCCTTGGCTTCGATCGCAGAGAGTGCGATCCATTTGTTTTCCCTGGTACGATCCACACCACGATCGCTCGTTGCGATCTGGACTTCGATCCTAGAGTGCGATCGGGTGGTACGATTTGTGGGTGCGATGGCTTGTTACGATCCCCTAGTACGATCTGAAACCACATGCATATTTGGATACGATGGTACAATGTAAGTACGATGATTTAAATGAGTACGATGGAACCAAAAATGTATTAAATAGTACGATCCAACATGCATGCATGCATGAAAATGGCGCCAAGTTAAGCAGCTAGGCTGGCTGCTTCCAGCAGCTAGCCTGCCTGCTTGCTTATTTAATAGTATTGTTCCGTAATTGTCTAGTTTTATCTGAACGTTGTTCCGTTTTTATTTTTGAAAGTTACGTATTTTTAGTTGAATTTTTCTTCCAATTTTAAAATTAATATTTTTACGTAAAGTTCAAGTTTATCTTTTATTTAGTACCCGCTTTAGGTTTTTCCTTGTTTAGCTTTAAAGTACCATTTTAGTTTTATTCTCTCCTTTTTCATTTAGTAAACATTATTTTCGAGTCGATAGTTAATTTCGTCTTTTAGTTTTATTTTTATTAATTGTTTCGCTTTAAATTTCGTTTTATTATTTGTTTTAATATTCGTTTTAATTTCGTTTTAATTTTTAGTTTTTAATATTCACCTTGTTTTACTTTTATTATTTGTACTTGTCTTTAGTTTGTTTTTAAATACTTTTCGCATTTACTTTTTAATTAGTTATAGATAATCAAACCATTTTATTTTCCACCAAGAACAACTGAGTCGCACATTGAACCGGAAATCAATTCGAAGAGATACTGAGACATAATTCTGAACCATAGCAAATCATTGTATCAAATGGCGCCACTGCCGGCTCTTTTCGTGAAGATTAACGGTTTTTTGTGAGGGAAGCGTTGGCTTTTGGGATCTGTTCACTTGTGAACGTTATTTTTCGTGTCAAAAATTTTCAAAAAATCCAAAAACATTTGAAAAATCTTAAAACGCATTTCTTTTTCAAAGTTTTGCACCAAAAATATTCTTCTTGCTCATCTATTTTTCTTTATGGATTCTTATGTCCATTGCGTCGGGTGTGG
Source organism: Glebionis coronaria (assembly GCA_025667525.1). Classification (NCBI taxonomy): domain Eukaryota; kingdom Viridiplantae; phylum Streptophyta; class Magnoliopsida; order Asterales; family Asteraceae; genus Glebionis; species Glebionis coronaria. The sequence goes on from CM046874.1 coordinate 339,500,149, forward strand.
GAGACGATTGTACGGGAACGACTCTTGTCAATGGTGTACATGTGAGCGGTGCGGAAACGATATCGACAATACACAATTCCTATTCGGATTTTGTCCTTTGTGCAACTCGACTAATTCGTCCTTTTTGAACCCACCTCCTCCTGTTCCCCCGTGCATCTATTGTGGAAGCGATTCTCATTGGCATGTTTCGTGCCCGGTTCGATACCCGTATGGTCACGAGCAAGAACCGGGTTACAATTATGACAATGAAAATAGCTATCCACAAGACGCACCTAGTCTTTTTCCTCACCCGTTTTGCAACAACTGTGGGGGTCCTCACGAAAGTTTTCACTGTCCTACAGGGGATCACAATTACTATAATTATACCCCTTCCTGTTTTGACCAACCCCTGCAATACCCAATTGATCATCAGCTACATCACGGGATGAGTTACGAAGAACCAATTGACGATCTTGCTACAGCCTTTCAAGAACAAAGAAACGATCTGGCTACAGCTTTTCAAGAGCAAACGAAAGAGCTTTTACACACGCTGCAAACATGTATGGAGTCATTTTTACAGCAGCGAGATCAGACGAGTACTAATATCCCTGAGCATATTATTGGCCCTATAGGTAATGAGGAGAGCGATGACGATATTGAGGTTATTTTCGACGAGGAGGAATTTCTAAAGCAACACAAGACTTCTCCTATTCCTCCTTCGTCTATTGCTCCGTCCTTGACTCCTTTTGGAGAAAATGACTTTCTTTGGGATGATATTCAAGCTAGTTTGGGTCCCCTTAATCATAACTCTAACGATTCTTCAACCGATTGGGCAGACGAACTTCTTACAATTGCGAAACTTCTCAAGGAAGATCCTGTCTCTCCGCCTTATCCTGAAACGGTTACTAATGAGGCTCCATCATTAGCTCCACCATCTAGCGATGAAGAACCAACTCACATACCCAAACATCCTATTCTCGAGGAGTTACCTAATCAACACTCCTCTTATGAGAATTACGTTTACCACATTCGTGAGGATTTAACTTATAAACAATCCCCACAAATGAATGATGGTTTCGTACTTGAGCGTGATCTTTTCAAACGCGTCTCTACTATCCTTATCTACAATGAACTCAACAAGATCAACGTTAATGAGGATAAATGCTTTGACCCGGGAGGTGACATAGACCATTTTATAATTAATAACCTTACGGCTTTGCCAATTGGTCAGTATCCATTGTCTTTGGAGGATGACAATGTGATTCCTCTACCCACCCCACCTCCCGTCAATCTGAACTTCACTTACTTTTCTTGTATTGACAAGAACTTTTTACCATTCAAGACTTATCCTCCTGCATCTCCTTTATTAATGTCCTCCGGGAACGAGGAAAAGGTCTTTGATCCCGGTATTACATTCGAGGCTTCCCCATGGACTATTTAATTCGGGGACGAGTCAGGATCGCGACTCGGTTAATATAAACAAGCGCTCTTCGGGAGGCAACCCGATTATCTATCTTTATATGTTTTAATCATAAGTGTAGGGGGAGCCCCGTTGGTGTTTCTTGTTTTCTTTCTTATCATTGCAGGGATTCGAGCTTCAAAGACACACTCTTGATGACTTTTGACGAACCGTGATTCCGTGTTCTCATCCTCCCGGTTCTATCCTAAACTCTTTTGATTTCATATTTTATATTTTCTAATATTAAAATAGAAATCACGTTAGTTGTCTTTTTCTTAACAAGATTTAAGCAAAGTGCACAATGTCCTAAGTGTAGGGGAGTTTACTCCCACATGCTTAAACATTGAGGACAATGTTTATCTCAAGTGTAGGGGGGACTTCTATCGAAGTTAAGTAGACTTTTCCATGAATTTGCCCTCTTTTTAGTCGGAAATTCGATTTTTCGACATTTTTTCAAAATTTTTAATCTATTTTGGCCTAGTTGTAGTTCCCTTTATTTTTGTTATTTTTCTCTTATTTTAATAAAATGGTTTTAAAAAGTTTAGTTATCTTAGATATATTAGGCCCGTTGTGAATATTTTGACTCAACCCGAGTTTACTTATCCAAGTTCACTCTAGCTAGTATCCTAAACCATGTAGACCTTAATTGGTTTATTAGGCTAAGCATCCACGAGTCTCATTCCTTGAGATTTTAAATTGTGGGGAACGAGAAATGATAGAGTTAGTTGCAAGTTTGGTATTCTTTCATTAACTTATGTGAGTTAATTATGATCTTTTTCTCCCCTCGCTTGTAAATAAATAATTGCAATAAGTAAGGTCGTACGGTCTGAAAAATTGCTTAGTTATTAGCCCAAGATCGTTTAAAAGTTGATTGGTATTGATTAGAGTTCATAGCCAAGGCATAACTAATGAAACGGGACGCGAAGATTGGCGAGTCCGAAAAGGCCCTAACAAGGCATGAGGATTCCATTTTGTTGCTAAAGATCCAAGAAGATGTGAAAACCATTATTCTAAAGTCAATATGAAGGATCAAGACACACGACGAAAAGCAATCAACTCCCACAAGATCATGGAGAAATCTATCCGAAAAGACCCTTACAAGGTATGAGGATAAATCGATCCACGTCCGAAAAGGAGGCGGATCGTTGTATATCAAAGTCCCAAATAAGGATTGAAGAAATAATGATGAAGTCGTGGTCAACATTGAAGAAAATATCTCAACTTTCCCAAGTGAAGATATACACTATATTTGAAGAGAAGACCATAATTTCAAGAACGTCTTCTCAAGATTTGAAGTATGAAGTAAATGCCAAATATCGGTCCGAGAAAGGTCTCAAATCGTGAAGCGAGTTATGCCAAGATATGAACTTTTTGAGGTCCCGAGAAGCAGTTTTAAAAGATTTTGTCCTTTAGCTAACTATGGATTAGATCGTCCTACTTTATTTTCAGCCTTAATTATCGAAATAAGTCAACAATGCATCCTCGTGATCATTCAAGACATCAATAAAATATAAGAGATACCCGTAGGAATAAGGGAGTTTAAGTGATTAATTGAACCACATGAGTAAATGTTTGTTATGCTAACTTGTACTAACAATGATCTTGTTTTTAAGCTTGGCATGGGGAACGTGAAACTTGAGGGTGATAAACATTCATGACACACAAGCCCTAATGTAAGTCTTAGATTTCTTTACAAGTTTCTTCCTTGTTGCATCTTGTTATTTTCTATCTTTTTGATTTTCCTTAGTTGTTTAATAAAGGCCAAGGTAGGTTGATTATGATGGAAAGTGTAAACCTTGCTTTATTGCTAAGCATTGCATGAGGGCATTGCAATGGTCAAGTGTAGGGGATTTGATAGGTGTGAAAATATCCATCTTTTTACCACTTAATTACAATAATAACCAAGCCAAAACGTGTATTTTATGTCGTAAATGTTGGAATTATGCGTGGTTTGTGTTTTTGTTGTGATTTAGGACAAAAAGGTGAAAAGTGGAGAAAACACGGGCATTCACAGGCTTTTATAGAAGAAAACGACAAAAGACGAAGTCAAGAGATCAAGAGTGCAAAAAGAACGGAAGTCCAAGGCCTATTCTAAAGATTTATCGAAGAACAAGTCTAAAGACGGAAGTTTAATAAAGCCGAAGAACTCGAGTCTAATAAATAAAGAAATTATAAGACGAGTTTAATTAATCCCGAGACAAAGTCGATAAAGTCGAAGAACTTAGAAAACGAGAAGACGTGAAGAAAGAAAGAAAGAGGAGGCAACACATGCACCTCCCCATTTTCCTATAAATACCCTCCTAAACTCATTTAGGAGGGTTGGCTAGTTTTAGTTTTAGTTTAGTTTTCCTTTCATTCTTGTAGGTGATTTCAGAGAGAGAAAGTGACAGTTTCTCTCACTAGAATCCCAATCTTTTATCTTCCTTTCATGTCTTTAATCAAACTTTTACCTTTGATAGTTTAATTCTTGTTTTAAGCTTAATCTTATTCTACCTTTCTTAGTTTTTCTATTCGATCTTAAATCCGACTTCTTTTATGTACACGTCTTGTTAATTTTTATGTTTGATTCCTTAAAAAGTTTGTATTTTTATTAATCTTTAATTTTTTATACGGAATGAGCTATAAGTTTGACATGCTTATTGGCTTATTTTGTTTCTAAGTTATTGTTTTAAGTTTTCTTAAAAAGTTTTAGTCTTTTTAGAGTTTGCTTGATTTGGTTGCTTATCTTGTGTTTTTATAAAGTTTATGAATTTCGCCTTTTGAAAGCTTTCAAATTTATGCTTATTAAGTTGTCTAAGTTTCGGTTTGATTAGTGCTTATTGGTTTCTGCTTATTCGTTTGAGCTTATTACTCTTTTGGACGCCTTTGCCATCTTAGTAGGGTTTGCTTGTTAAGATCCTTGTCTTCGATCGTAGAGAGTGAGATCCATTTGTTTTCCCTGGTACGATCCACACCACGATCTGGACCACGATCGCTCGTTGCGATCTGGACTTCGATCCTAGAGTGCGATCGGGTGGTACGATCTGTGGGTGCGATGGCTTGTTACGATCCCTTAGTACGATCCGAAACCACATGCATATTTGGATACGATGGTACAATGTAAGTACGATGGTTTAAATGAGTACGATGGAACCAAAAATGTATTAAATAGTACGATCCAACATGCATGCATGCATGAAAATGGCGCCAAGTTAAGCAGCTAGGCTGGCTGCTTCCAGCAGCTAGCCTGCCTGCTTGCTTATTTAATAGTATTGTTCCGTAATTGTCTAGTTTTATCTGAAAGTTGTTCCGATTTTATTTTTGAAAGTTACGTATTTTTAGTTGAATTTTTCTTCCAATTTTAAAATTAATATTTTTTACGTAAAGTTCAAGTTTTATCTTTTATTTAGTACCCGCTTTAGGTTTTTCCTTGTTTAGCTTTAAAGTACCATTTTAGTTTTATTCTCTCATTTTTCATTTAGTAAACTTTATTTTCGAGTCGATAGTTAATTTCGTCTTTTAGTTTTATTTTTATTAATTGTTTCGCTTTAAATTTCGTTTTATTATTTGTTTTAATATTCGTTTTAATTTCGTTTTAATTTTTAGTTTTTAATATTCACCTTGTTTTACTTTTATTATTTGTACTTGTCTTTAGTTTGTTTTTAAATACTTTTCGCATTTACTTTTTAATTAGTTATAGATAATCAAACCATTTTATTTTCCACCAAGAACAACTGAGTCGCACATTGAACCGGAAATCAATTCGAAGAGATACCGAGACATAATTCTGAACCATAGCAAATCATTGTATCATACACATGGACTCACTTCTTGAGATCCAAGGATGAAACACCCGATGTTCTCATCAGCTTCCTTAAATTGATACAACGTGGTCTTCAAGCTCAAGTTAAAGTGGTTCGTACTGACAGAGGTACAGAATTTTTGAATTCAAATCTGAGAAAGTATTTTGAAGCCGAAGGCATTGAACATGAAACATCTATTGCTCGAACACCCGAACAAAACGGCGTTGTTGAAAGACGAAATCGTACTTTAGTTGAGGCTGCTCGAACATTACTATCCGCTTCAAAACTTCCACTGTACTTTTGGGCCGAAGCCGTGTCAACCGCATGCTACACACAAAACCGTTCCTTAATTATCCCACGACACGAAAAGACACCATATCACATAATTCATGATCAAAAACCTTCACTCAAACACCTTCATGTTTTTGGATGTACTTGTTTCATTATTCGAGATGGTGAAAATTTGGACAAGATGAAAGAGAAAGGTGATGCATGTATTCTTGTGGGATATGCAACTCAGTCAAAGGGATATAGAGTATACAACAAGAGAACAAAATTGATTGTCGAGACCATTCACATTCGATTTGATGAATTACAAGAAATGGCACTTGAACAAAACAGTTTAAGTCCCGATCCACAACGACAAACGACTTCCGTTGTGAACCGCACGGAACTCGGAACTCAAGACCACAACAATGAACCGTCAAGTTCAACGCTGTTTCCAGAAAATGTTCCTAGAGCTGATATGACAGTCGACACGACCATTGAAGAGTTGGAAATGTTATATGGACCAATGTATGATAAATATTTCACGGGGGAGAAACAAGTTGTATCAAAGTCTTCCGCTGTCACTCATGATAAGAATGATGATACCGATCATCGTCAACAACCGGATACAACTTCATCTACGTCAACACGGGTTGCTGCAGATTTACGTCCTCAGAATATCACTTCAACAATCGATCCTACAACATCTACAACTACTGTCATTGCTCCAGAGAACACAAATCAAGCAGACAATGCATTATCTGACGAAGACGAATTCATCAACCCATTCGGTACACCGGTACACGAAACTGGAGAGTCTTCTACTCGCCATGTTGATCCGTCAAATATGCACACGTTCTACCAACGACATCCTTCAACACATCATTGGACCCGAGATCATCCTTTGGTTCATGTCATTGGAAACCCTTCACAGCCCGTTCGCACAAGACGACAGCTTAACACCGATGTTGATGTTTGTATGTTCGCACTCGCCGTGAGTTCAGCTGAACCGAAAAACATCAAAGAAGCATTAGCTGATCATGCGTGGATTGAATCGATGACGGATGAACTTCAACAATTTGAAAGACTTAAAGTCTGGGAACTTGTTGACAGACCATACGATGTAACACCATTAAATCTTCGATGGATCTGGAAAAACAAGATGGATGAAGAGAACACGATCATCAAGAATAAATCTAGGCTAGTGGCTAAAGGGTATGGACAGAAAGAGGGTATTGATTATGAATAATCATTTGCACCAGTAGCTCGAATGGAAGCGATCAGGATTTTCCTTGCTTATGCTGCACATAAGGGATTCATTGTTTATCAAATAGACGTAAAGACGGCGTTTCTTAACGGTCCTTTGAAGGAAGAAGTTTATGTCACGCAGCCGGAAGGATTTGTCAATCCTCATTATCCTAAAAAGGTGTATCGTCTCCACAAAGCACTTTATGGACTCAAGCAAGCTCCAAGGGCGTGGTACGACGAGCTCTCGAAATTTCTGGTCTCCAAAGGGTTCTCAAAAGGTTCCATTGATTTAACTTTGTTCACTTATAAATATGGGGATGACATTTTGCTTGTGCAGATTTATGTTGATGACATTATTTTCGGGTCTACAAACCCAATACTTTCAAAATGGTTTGAAAAAGTAATGCACAGCAGATTTGAAATGTCTATGATGGGCGAACTAACATTCTTTCTAGGAATTCAAGTTCACCAATCCCCAAGTGGTATGTTCATTAACCAAGCTAAGTATTGTCAAGAGATAATCAAAAAGCATGGTATGACATCATGTGACCCCGTTGGGACACCATTATCAACCACATCCCTAGATGTTGATTTCGAGGGATTACCCATAGATCAAACGAGATATCGTTCCATGATCGGGTCCTCATGTACTTGACAGTAAGCAGACCTGATATTCATCATGATACGTGTTATTGTGCACGATATCAAGCACGACCCACTGAAAAGCATCTCAAGGAGGTTAAACGAATCTTTCGGTACCTTAAGAATACCATTCACATGGGACTTTGGTATCCGAGGGAAACCGGTTTCTTTCTAACGGCCTATTCAGATTCTGATCATGCAGGGTGTCTTGATACACGTAAAAGTACTTCTGGTGGTGTACAATTTCTAGGTCAAGATAAGCTTGTGGGATGGTCTTCCAAGAAGCAGGATTGCACGTCACTTTCATCAGCCGAAGCGGAGTATGTGTCTCTATCTGCGTGTTGTGCTCAAGTTCTTTGGATGAGAACACAACTCACGGATTATGGCTTCCATTTTGATAAAGTACCTATGTACTGTGACTCAAAGTCGGCCATAGCCATCTCCTGCAATCCAGTTCAGCATTCCCGCACGAAGCACATTGATGTCAGATATTACTTCATTAAGGAACAAGTTGAAAGAGGTATTGTTGAATTATACTTTGTTGGAACTGATTACCAATTAGCTGACTTGTTTACAAAAGATCTTTCGAAAGAGAGGTTTGCGTATCTAGTTAGGCAAATTGGTATGAGATGTTTGACTCCAGCAGAACTAGAGGTTCTGGTAAAGAAGCCTGCTTGATTCATCTATCAAACATCTATCTTGTAAATATTAATAAAAAAAAGCAAAACACAAAATTAAAAAATCTTTGATAATCCAAAAATATTCTTCTCGACATGTCTTTCAGTATCGATAATATGGACGTACCTAGAAATGTCGCTCAATAACGACACGGGTGTGTACATAAAGCTCGAATGAAAGTTGTAAATATTTTTCAAAACATGTCATTTCTTCTTTTAATAAAGGAAATTGTCTAAAAGGGTAGAGCAATCTATCACGGGTTGAGCTTGTCACAAAACATTCAACGTTTTGAGCTCAACACAATGGCTTGTAATCACTTTCAGATTGCAACCCGGATCTAAATTCACGGGGGAGTGTACGCTTTTGTACTCTTACCCTTAGCAAAAGAAGTTAAATCTTCTTAAACTTGAGTGTATTCGTCAAGACATTCAAAGTCTATGAACTCAAGTTTATGCTTTAGAAAAACCTTTTCGTCAAAAAGAATTGATTTTTCAAAAAGCGTTGAACACAATTTTTTCAAGAATTTCTCAATAATATTCAAAATCTTTCAAAAGTTGTGTGTTCAAAAACTCCTATCCTCAAAAGTTTAATGTGGATCAAATCCTCGTAATGACAATTTCATTGGATCAATTTTTGAGGGGGAGCAATTCAACTTCATGCATAAGATTAACACATCTTTCTCCCGAAGATTTTCAAGACTATTTTTCAAAATATATTTTAATCAAATTTGGTATTTCTAATATCAAAAGATTTTATATATTAGAGATAGGGGGAGAAAATGTGATTAAAATGTGATCGTTTTTAAGACTCAAGCACTTTAACTCTTACCTACATGTGCGAAACACTTTCGATTATCGATGCACATGTGAAGGGGGAGCATTTCTAAAACGACAAAACTAGCAAGGTGTTAAATTTTTTTCAAACACCTTGTTAGAATTTAAAGTGGTTTTCAAGGTTACGATCAAATACCCACAACATCTTTAATTCACGACGTTATTGGTGTCAAAAGGGTGGCTAGGTTTAAGTCCTATGATCCAACCAGAACCGGAGGGATCTTCCCAGGGACAATCCAATAGATTATTAGAAGTCCTTAGGAAAGATGGAGTAGAATGTGAACGTAGCTGAATGCCGACTAAGTACTGATGATAGCACTGGAACAATCACAACAAGGTGCTATTAATGATGTCTTGGTAAGCATTGAAGGGGTTGAAGAATGAAAAAGAAATGTAAGGATAAAGGGTCTAAAGAAAGAAGCCCTCCATACAACTTAGGCAGAAACCGGGTCAACTCGTCATGAAGACAAACTCATCATGGACCCAGTGATGTATGCACAACCCTTTCCTAGCTACTCAGGCTTCTCTCTAAAGAAGTTTGTTTTATTGTCACGGAGATCAACACAACTTCTATTGACTTTCTCACTCCGAGATAGTTGATATTGAATAGGTGGCATCTGCTCCAGCCTCCGACCACTAAAAGTGCATAAATCGAGTCTAGAGCCAAGAGATCAATCAAGTCTCGTTAGGACACACGGATGAAGATCAAGAGAGTCCTACGCTATATCCTTGTGATATTGATAGAACACTCAGAGTGATACTACTTAGTATTCACAATGATGAGTGGAAATCCTTCCAGTGTTAACATCAAACAGCACTGCGGTAGGTCATATGCAAGATTCTTTATGAATTGAACATATGTAAAACTGAAAAGCAACAGTGGTTTGATTCAGAATTGATTCAAACTCGTTTCAGGTTTCTACGCAATATCTTTATGATCTTGCCAGAACATTCAGAGTGATATTTATTAATATTCATAGTAACGAATAGAAATCCTTCTAGCGTCAACATCAAACAGCGCTACGGTAGGTGACTTGTGAGATTCTTATGAATCAAACTTGTGTCAACTGGAAAGCAACAATGGTGAGATTCTTTACGAATCAAACTTGTTCCAGGAATTTGAATTGACGACTTTAATCAAGCGGATATCTATCCAATTGATTCACTCTTTATGTTCGCAGTCTTGCTTTGAGACGGTCGAGTAAAGAGAACGACTAGTACAGTCGCGAAACCCTGTCAAGGAGATTTTTAACTAAATCTACCTATCGTAGGTACGATATTTAATATCGTATAACGGTCTTCACCGACCGGAGGTAAAACGCTACCAATTTAGGACGAATGTCAAAGCCATTCAGTCCGTGTCCATGTTTTGTCTCGAGAAGGTGGCGTCACGGTGTACTCAGCATAGTCAAAGATTCAAAACCACATGTTCATGCCCAAAGACTTATTCAACAATTAATAGTGTGAGCATGTGGATAAAGACACAAGATCGCAAGATGGCAAAGACAAGTCAAGAATGATTTGAAGATCTCAAGATAAAAGACTAAGTCGAAAGACAATGACAAAGGCTCAAAGATCACAGCATGAAGGAACAAAACTACTATTACACGTTCAAGGCTCATTTATGACAAGATTCATAATCTCCTTTGATCTCCAAACATCAAAAGGGTATGACCTCACATTGAGGGAGATTGTTAGCCTCAAAATATTGAGTCGAACAAGAATGCTCGGTCATAGGTTATTATTGTAACATTAGTTAGAATGTTGTAATAGGTATTTAATTAGTCGTGGTTTACGGGCTTGGATTTAAACTAATTAAAGTCCAAAAGACAAGCCCGACCCAATATATAGTCCATTAAAGCCCGCATGTGGGTGGACTATATATACTACCCTCCTAGCATGTTAGGAGGTTTGGTTGTTCATTTTCTCACTTCTAATCTAATATTCCAAAAGTTAATCCTCTCCTCCTCTCTACTTTCTCTCACTACTTTCTCTCTCTAGGAATTCATCTCTTCTTCATCTCATATCTATTTTTTCTTTCTTTCTTCATTGCTTAATCATTACAAATATATGGGACAACAGAAATACTGAGTGAATTTTGGTTATGATAATTATTTCACCAGGAAAGGTGAATATAGATACTGACACATTATATAGAAAGGATATATAATTAATTAGGATGTTTTCCTTAGTAATGACTGTGCAAAATAAAATGCCGAACAATATAAAAATAAACGATGTTTGTAAAAAGGATAATATAGATAATAAAAAGGGGTTCCCGGCTAATGTGAACCATTAGAACTGAGAAGCCGATGCCATTAAATGTTTTAAAGGCCGTTTGTGGTTGCCTAAATATAGAGATTTAGAGATTTAGTTATGTTGGAATCTCATAAGTTTAAGTATTCTGTTCATGCCATGTCTAATTTAATGTATCTTTATCTGAAGAAGTTGTACTAATGGCAAATTATGAAGGCAGACATTGCCTCATACATTAGTAAACGTCTAACTATTGCAAAGGTCATCATCTGAATTTGGTTCGATTTGGGTCATCGTCGACAGACTGACCAAATCTACTAATATCGTTCCAGTTAATGATAACTTCTCGATGAAGAAATTGACTCTTTTGTATTTAAAGGAGTTGTGTAAACATGGTGTGCCTGTATCGATCATCTCTATCAAGATCCTCGCTTCGCATCGAATTTCTAGAGATTTGCTCAGAAGTCATTGAGAACGAATCTTGATGAGAGTACTGTTTACCACCCCAATCGAAGGGACGAGGTAAAGTAACGATACAAAATACTATAAGTGTTGTTTTATGCTTGAATGATTGACCTTTGGTAATAAACCGTATAATCGCTTTCCTTAGGAAAGATTATCATTGATAATTATCGTAATAGGATCGAGATCGAATCTTGTTAGGAACTAAATATAAGAGCATCTGTAAGCAGGAGTTTTGATGAAGACATCCGACATACACCTATTATGAGTTGGACATGTCTTTTAGGTTTAAGGTTTCCTATGATGACAAACCTAACCTTACAAAATACCCGACCTGTGAGACTTGAAATGATTGTTGAAATTAGGATTTGTTTATTGACTGCCAGTAGTGGGCAGGAGGTTATGTGAATATGAAATGTAGATCTTGAAGTACAGGATGGGTAGCGAAGTTATGCCAATATTTTTACCTTGGAATAATGAATTGATGATGAAAAAGTTGGTTTGAAAGGCATATAATCTGCATCTACCCTATGACTTCAAGGGCTGCATAAATTATGATTCGTATATCTAACTTGATAAAATGTCTATCAAGTGAAAATCTAACTATTCCTTAATTAAGTTTAGATCGGCGAAAAGTTGCATTCAACAAAAACCCGTGAAAATCATGGATAGAGAAAGTAAGTCAACATTAAGCCTGATCTTATTCCCGTAGTTATGTTTGATGAAACTCGCGTATTGCAATGGATTACACTTGAGAGAAAAGACCGAATGTGGAGGAAATATCCACATGGCTTTAACTCTATAAGATGCGAGTAGTAAGATAAATTGATCTTTGAGGACAAAGATCATGTTTAGGGGTAAATGCTGTGACAATCCGTCAATTTATGGTTGATATTTTATTCTCAAATGTTATTTAAAAACTTTATTTTAATGTTATATTATGAACTCACTTATTTTGGGAAGAAATTTGGGTTTATATCTTGAAGTAGCATCGACTACGTCTAAACCGGAGGATTCTACGTTACGTGCTTACGTTTACATACACCGTTTTTGGTGACAGTCCGACATTTCAAGAAATAAATTTATCCGTGAATATTATTTTGGGATTTTAAATTTGTGTTGGTTCATAAACTCACAAATTTACGAGAAGAGACTAGGACTTACGTGAATAATTTAACGTCCTTTACGACTAAACCGGAAACCTTAGGATTACGTATTTACGTTTTTTAACTCCATTTATGAGACAATTTTTATTAGATTCATTTTGTGCCGTTGATTTATAATTTATAAAAACATTTTTCGTAAAACGACCCGAGGGCACGCAAATCGAGCAAACTAGAATCGAGGAGTACCCGTAAATAATTGGGGATGAGACAAAACATGTTTTGCCCCACCCCCAATATGGGACGGTTTAAGCTAGCCACATACACCCATTATGTGTCAACATGAGATAAAACTAAGAACACATGTCCTTAGTTTCTGATAAAAACCATTAACTTGCAACTCAAAAACATTTCTCACATTTAGATACATGCAAAACCACACATATCTCTCTCTCTTTCTCTCTCTTGGCCGTTCACGGAGGTGATTTGATCAATCTTAACCACAAACCATGTGTTATCTACACATATGGTGAAGACCCTTTGAAGCCTTGAAGAATGGAGGTGATTCTAACATCCAAGGAGGTGATTTGATGATGTCCAATGGCTGATTTCTACATAAAGTTTACTAGTATTGGTGGCCTTGAAGATTGGAGTTGATTTATCACAAGTTGTGTGATCAAAATCCATGTCCTGATTATAACCTACATAATCTTGGTGGTATAAAGATTGTTCTTCCCATCCTCTTGTTATTTTGATTATGTAATATTGTATTTTCTTTCCTATTGTATATGTATATGATGAATATATGATGATAAAAATATTGTGTGGGGATTTGGTGTTGATAAATATGGTTAAAAAGATGGAAAACCATAGGTAACAAGGTTAAAATCTTGCTAAATATGATGGCTGTATAAAAACAGTAAGTAAACAAGTTATAAACTGATAAAATTGCACGGTGGAATCAATTTACAGTAAGTATTAGATGTCATACACATTTGAGAGTTGGCCATGCAATGGAATCATCAAAATGAGTGAGATATGATCAAAACAAAATTAGTATACCAATCTGAATAGTCTGTTTTGTAGAGACTGTTAAGAATACTTAGACAAGGATTGAGCAGTAGCTATAACTAACTTATTTGTAGCACATAATATGAAGTTTATGTCATCCAAAAATGAGCTTCTATCTCCTTATAGAACTCAAGATATGATAAAAATGGTGAAAGTGAAACTAAAAATAAGATTTTGTGAAATTAAAGTTTAATAGTATTATATAAGCACTCAAAATAATATAGTATAAAATGTGAAATTAAAACCCACTAACTTATATATTTCATTTATATAAATATGTATAAGGATAAATAAATGGACATTATATAAAAATGGTAGTTTAGTAAGTTTTATAAGTTATAAAAACTATAAACATGAATTTTACGTCTTTTCGGCTAGTACCGTAAAATTAACGTTTTTCATCAATTAAAACTTAGACGATCGGACCCGTCTAATGTAAGCTTTTTAAAAGTCATATACTGATATATAAGTACTTAATACAAGTAAAAACCGATAAAACCCGAACTAAATAACATATGGACATTAACGGGCTAAGTTAGCATTATTGGACTAATAATCCAACTAAATGGGCTAAACACTTATAAATTTACTTATTGGGCTTAACCTACTTGGGCCCAACATGTAAAGTATAATACTGATAATAAAAATATAAAATAGACTAATTTAAGGTAATGGACTTATAATAGGCTTATTGGGCCTAAAACATGTAAATAAGTAAAACTAGTGAAACAAGTATAAAAGTTGTCAACACATAACACTAAAATGAGTAAATGAGAATGTATAAACCCATTTGATCATCACCGTATATATAAAATCATCATATGTATACATAATTGTTATTTTTATAAAGTCATTAGACAAGTCTAAGACAAGTATTATTTGTCTAGGTTTCCGTGATTGAAGCACGTACCGTACATCCGAATTGCCGATAACCCCCTTTCCCACATCAACGTGAGTTCATAGCCTCGCACTCTTTTAAATGTTTTTATGAAATGTTTTATAAACCCGCGAGGGAGATATCATGTTATTTTTCATGAAATAGGACACTAGTTGTCCCGATTGTTTGTTTATTGATTTGGACCCGAATGATTGTATGACCCGATGAATGATTATATGACCCGATGTATGAGATAAAAGGGATTATTAAAGTTAGATTATGTCACTAAAAGTCCCATTAGCATGAATTGTGAACTACCAGGATTTGGTAGACGCTTATGCATATAATAGTACTATTTGGGGACGATCACCCCAGTTCGCGCATTGACGGTTGATCACCGTCGTGCCACATTGATTGGTAAGCGAATTTATGTATGAGAAGATTTCCCTAGCGTGATTATTGTGACGACACGCTAACTTAGATGGGAAAATTGAGTTTCGGGTTAGCTACCCGTTGTTTGGTATAGTAAGGTAACATTGTCATGTGGCTTATAATAATCCAATAATGAAAATACTGCTTTATGCATTGAATTACGATATATTGCCTGACTAGCAATACAGGGTCTTATTATTGATATTATGTTCGTGTTTTGGTTTTATATAACCATATCCATATAAAGGTTTTTATTTAACTTTATACAACGTTATAAAACGTATTGTATGATGTTTTTACGACTTTGGTTCGTATAATAATTTTGAAGGCAAAAGCCTATATTATGATTTTTTATAAGGATTTGTATAAAATGACTTCGGCTATTTTATGGCCTATTACAATGATTTACACAAAAATGATTTTCGGTAATAATTATATACCGATGATATATTAATGGTTTTATTAAACTCTATGAATTCACTCGGCATTAACGCTGACCCTTTTCTTTTAACATGTTTTATCTCAGGTACTTGAAGGTAATTCTCGGGAAGACGACAAGAATTCATGGCCCGCACTTAAATAATAATTTCCATTCAAATGCTTTGTAAACCCTGTATGAAATACAATGACTTGGGACCTATGTAAATTTGATATTTATGAATGGAAATGCATTATTATTAAACGAAGCGATTTTTAAGCGTTGTCTATGATGTGAGTAATGTGCTATCCCGTAACACCAACGATTCTTCCGTTGTATTGAATTGTATAAATTTGGGGGTGTTACACAAGATCTATAATTGCCAACAACACTCACAAAAGTTCTACTTTTGATGATGTCTACAACAAACTGAGGCTGTTGGAGAATGAAACTCTTTTGGATCATGGAAGTAAGTCTACCAATAGTAACATAGCCTTCTTCTCACATAGTGAAAGCTAATTTGATCAGAAGGATTCATACATGCACCCAGTTACTGGATCAACATGTTTCAACGCTGGATCATATCCTGTCAACGTCTCACATTCAGACGCTGACACATACAAAATTGACTCACCAAGAGTTAAACCTGCTGGTATGGATCTGGATACTCTGTGTGCATACATTGTTTAATTGCCTAATGGTTCAGTGATTACATATGAGGACCTTGAGCAAATAAGTGATGATCATTTGAGGAGATGGATATAAAATGGAACATGGCTCTTGCAAGTATAAGAGCAAACAGATGGAATAGAAGATTCAAGAAGAAGATGACTTTTAATGCTAAGGACACTGCTGGATTTGATAAATCCAAGGTTGAGTGTTACAATTGTCATCGTATGGGGCACTTTATGAGAGAATGCAGATCTCCAAGAAGATCTGATGCTGGAAAACCCTCAAGCCTAATTATTAAGGCTCAGGATCCTAAGGCCATGGTGGCAGTGCAAGAAATTGATGGTATTGGATGGGACTGGAGCTATTTGGATAAGGATGAGGAAGAGGATAAAGCTTTGGTTGCTGAGATAGAAGAAGAAGAGCATGTTCAATATGCTCTCATGGCACACTCCTCATCTTCATCAGACAATGAGGTATATGATGATGCTTTTTGTAGTAAGGGCTGTCGTTTAAATACTAAAAGACTTAACAAAGAGGTTTTAAGATTGTTAGGAGATGTGAGTACTGAGAGATGCAAGTTGTCTAACTATCAACTTGCTCTTACTCAAACTGAAAAGACTGTAGCTGAGTATAAGAAAATTGAGCTTGACCTAAAAGATAAAATAAATATCTTAAAACATGATTTAAATGCTAGTAATGATATTAGAAACATCATGGAAAGGGTCAATGCTGAATTATAGGCTAAGTTAGATGAGGCTATCAAGAATAAGGATAATGTAGACCTTAAAATTCAGAGATTTGATAAGGCCTCACAAACCCTAGGAGAATGTGTTAGTAAACAGAGGGATTCTAGGGACATGAGTGGGATTGGGATGAAAGAGTATTCTGGTGTTCCACCACCAGCTGGGGACTTCTATGGTGCCCAAAGAAAGGATTTATCTTGGACTGGTTTACCAGAACTCCAAGAAGAGGAATTTATTCATCCACCAAGAGTCCTTACCCCAGTAGAGGAATATAGGCAAAAGTTGACTGATTTGAATGAATGGAAGAAAGCCAACCTACCTTGTTTGTCAAGGATGGCATGCTTTGTGATAGTCCAAATGAGTCGACCCCTATCAAAGTAACAAACCCAATCGCTGGCAAGACTGTTGACCTTGGCTCAAACACTGTTAGAAAACCTAGCATTAAGTATGCAGAAATGTATAGAAATACTAGGTCACCAAAAAGGCAAGTTAGTGATACCAACTGTGGAAACCTTGGTAATGGAACAGGTTTATTTTCTTCTAGACCTAGAGTTATGTCTAGAAAAGCCTGTTATACTTATGGTAGCTTTTCACATTTAACCTATAAGTGTGTGAACGCTTCCAAGATCAACGCTGACAAAAGGTCAAACACTGTCAGACCCAAAACTTTTGTGGAGCAAAGTCCACAAGTTGTTAGACCAGCCCCATTCTTCACTAAAGGGTCTAACACTCATGGACAAAGACCTTTTCAGAAAACCAATACATGGTCTAATAGGCAATGGGTTCTTGTAGAAAACCCTAGGTTCAACGCTGATAAGGGTAATTTCAGCGTTGACAAGACCAAATCTAACGCTGACAGAAACGTTGCCAGACCAAATAATGGTAAATATTTGCAACCACAAGGAAAGGGGTCTAGAGCTTCTTCTAGCTTGACATGAAGACCTAAGAAAGATCAAAACCCTAATTCTAATAGGATTTCTATGACCTGCAACAGATTTAATTATATTTCAAAGGTCATCACAAAACTAATTGAGGTTAACTGGGTGTTTCATCCAAAAAGGGATGAACAAGGGGTTGTTATGAGAACTAAGTCTGTTCTTGTTGAACAACCAGATGAATCCAAGTATGCTCAGGCTTGGGTTCCCAAAGAAAACTAATTTGTTTTCTTTATGTGCAGGGCATTCAAAAACAGGTGAATGATTATGGCTATTGGGATAGTGGATGCTCTAGGCACATGACTGGGAAGGAAGATTATCTTACAAACTTCACTCCCATTAAGGATGGTGATAAAGTTTACTTTGGAGGCGGATATGGAACTATCACGGGCAAAGGAACTCTTCTCACCAAAAACTTGCGTTTTGAAAACGTGTTTCTGGTAAAAGAACTTGATTATAATCTTTTCAGTGTATCACAAGTTTGTGATAACAAAAATAAGGTTTGTTTCACTGATACTGAATGCTTGCTGTTGAGAAAGCATTTTAAAATGCCAGATGAGAAATTTATTGACTATAGAACACCTAGGCATAAGGACATTTATAATGTGAATCTTAATGGTATTAGGATGAATAATAATATGTCATGCTAAAGCTTCAGTTGATGAGAGTAATCTATGGCACATGAGACTAGGGCACATTAACTTTAAAAATATAAACAGACTTGTGAGACTTGGTTTGGTTGATGGTTTGCCTGAAAAGGCTTTCCACAATGACCACTCTTGTGTTGCATGCCTTAAAGGCAAACAACACAAGGTCTCATTTAAGTCTAAACAGGTGCACTCTAGTTCTAAACCACTTCACTTGCTGCATATGGACCTGTTTAGTCCAACTAATATAGAGAGTTTGAATGGTAAATCATACTGCTTTGTCACCATAGATGACTTTTCTAGGTTTACTTGGACTTTCTTTTTAGCTATGAAAAGTGACATTGCTGATACTTTAATTAACTTTATTAACCAAATAGAGAAGAAAAGTGGTAATGAAGTTAAAATGCTTAGAAGTGATAATGGTGGTGAGTTTAGAAATAAACTGTTGGATGGTTTTTTGTGCCAAGAAAGGGATTACTAGGCAGTTTAGTATTGCCAGAACCCCACAGCAAAATAAGGTTGCTGAGAGAAAGAATAGAACCCTAATTGAAGCAGCCAAGACTATGTTGGCTGATGCTCACTTTCCCATAGCTTTTTGGGCTGATGCTGTGAATACAGCTTGTTATGTTCAGAATAGAGCATTAGTCAACAAGATACATAACAAAACATCTTATGAGTTACTTTGGGGAAGGAAACCTAATATTGATTTTCTTAAACCTTTTGGCTGTCATGTAGTTGTCCTAGATACTAGTGATGCCTTAGGTAAATTTAGTGCTAAAGGTGATGAAGGTTACTTCATGGGTTATTCACTGCAGAGCAATGGATATAGGGTTTACCTTAAGAAGGAAAAACGAATACTTGAAAAAGTACATGTTAGGTTTTTAGAGAGTAAACCTAGTGATCCTGAAAGTTGTCCAAATTGGTTGTTTGAATTGGAACCTCTATCTAGGACTTTGAATTATATGCCTGTTACTAATCCAGACATTGTGAAGGTAACTTCAAATGTTGTGGAAGCACCAGTTGTTGATGTTACAGGTACACAGGTTAATGAAGAGGTTGGATCACAAGCAGACAAGTCATCTCCCTTACTTGGGTATGTTACTTTTCCCATATGGACATATGCGTTTGCTGCTGTTGGAAAGGAAAATGGTGGTCCCCAAGTATCACCAGTTAACAACATGCATGGTCTTTCAGGCGCTGACAAAGGAAAATCTGGCGCTGACAAGACAAATTCAGGCGTTGATGGCTCAAACGTTGACAACACCATTTCAGGCGTTGATGGATCAAACGCTGACAATCTTGGTTCAAGCGTTGACAACTCTTTTGAGCATATTTTCTCTTCCAATTTTGAACAAGGTGAACCTTCAAGCAGAAATGAAGAGGTTCATACAGATATTGATGGAAGAGAGTCTGAAGAAGATATTGGTAACTTGGATGATGAGATTGAAGACAATAGACTTTTTGAGGGAGGAGTTCTCACTTCTACAATGAAGAATCACCCCTCTTCTCAAATTATTGGGGATGTCATGTCTCCTGTTCAGACTAGAAGATCTCATCAAAGTCTTGGAGGATTTATTGCCAATATACACAAGAAGGTTGATACCCCTCTTGTTCAAGCATGTTTGTTTGCCTGTTTTCTGTCACAACAGGAACCCAAGAAGATTTTTTATGCTCTCAAAGAACCAAGTTGGGTGGAAGCAATGCGGATGAGCTTCACCAATTTGCTATTCAGGATGTTTAGGAGTTGGTTGATTGTCCCAGATATGTCAGACCTATTGGGACAAGATGGGTTGTTAGAAACAAGAAAGATGAAAGAGGCATTGTGTTCAGAAACAAGGCACGTTTAGTGGATCAAGGATATACACAAGAGGAAGCGATAGACTATGAGGAGGTCTTTGCACCAGTTGCAAGGATTGAGGATATAAGGATATTTCTAGCCTATGCTTCCTGCATGGGCTTTACTGTCTATCAAATGGATGTGAAGAGTGCTTTTATTTATGGCATAATTGTTGAGGAGGTATATGTTATGCAACCTCCTGGTTTTGAAGATCCAGAACATCCAGACAAGGTGTATAGAGTCAAGAAAGCTATGTATGGACTTCATCAAGCCCCAAGAGCATGGTATGGCACATTGTCCACTTATCTGGTGGAAATGGATTCAAAAGGGGCACCATAGACCAGACATTATTTACAAAGAAGACTAGTAAGGATGTCTTACTTGTTCAGGTTTATGTGGATGATATCATCTTTAGCTCTACCAATCCAAAGATGAGTGAAGACTTTTCCAAGCTTATGACAGATAAATTCAAGATGAGTGCAATGGGGGAGATGAACTTCTTTCTAGGGTTACAAGTTCAGCAGAAAGAAGATGGTATCTTCATCTCTCAGGATAAGTATGTAGCAGAGATCTTGAAGAAGTTTGGCTTTTCTCCACATAAAAAGCGGGCTGGTACTCGTATGAATAGAGAACACCCTTGGGGAAAAGTTAGAGATGGAAACGATGTGGATGTCAGGCACTATAGATTAATGATTGGTTTATTGATGTATCTCACATCCTCAAGACCTGACATTATGTTTGCTGTGTGTGCATGTGCACGCCATTAAGTGACTCCCAAAGAGTGTAACCTTCATGCTGTCAAGAGAATCTTTAGGTACCTTAGATGTTATCCAGACCTTGGATTATTGTATCTAAAAGATTCACCATTGGAGCTTATTGCATATTCAGACAGTGACTATGGTGGTGATAAATTTGATAAAAAATCCACAACTGGTGGATGTCAGTTTCTTGGGAGTAGGTTGATATCTTGGTAATGCAAGAAACAAACAGTGGTGGCCAATTCTACAACTGAAGCAGAGTATGTAGCTGCAGCTGCTTGTTGTGGACAAGTCTTATGGATTTAGAACCAGCTGTTGGATTATGGGTATAATTTCATGCATACCAAGATTTTTGTAGACAGTAACAGTACTTTATGCATTATTAAAAATCATGTACATCTTTCTAAAACAAAACACATAGAAATTAGACATCATTTTATAAGAGATTGTTTTGAAAAGGGTTTAATACAACCAGATAGGGTTGACACAGAAGAAAATGTGTCTGATTTATTAACTAAACCTTTTGATGCTGGAAGGTTTCAATACTTGGTAACAAGTATTGGAATGACCAATCTCACATAATATGTGTTTTGGGGTCTTAATGTAAAAGTATGTACAGGATATGCATTGTTATTGGTGTTTTTGAAAAGTTAGATTTTCCACTATATTTGTCTAACGCTGGCAAAGGTTATCTTAACGCTGATGAGTGTTATCGTGACGTTGTCAGCAACATGTTAGTTTTGTGGTTTTTGATCTAAGTGTGCAGGTGGTGTTAGCATTGTACCATTGGATACAAAGTTGCTGATGGATCCTTGGAGAATCATTTGGAGCATGTTTCAATTTATGGATGATGGTTGGAATATTTATATTCCTATCTTGACATAAAATTTTATATTCATGCATATTATTGGGCAACATATGTATCACCGTTTAAGGGGAGATTTTAGGAACCTTTAAGACTTTTGGGTATTCTTATAATACTCTTATCACAATTCTAGATTGTGTCCACAAGTGAGTATGAGTTAGTTTACTAAATCATGAGGCACTGTAGCATGCAAAGTTGATATACTATGCATGCTGCCAAGACATTTTTGGCCTAGAATTGGATGTGGTCTGTTGGGAGACTTGGGAATGGTTTATAATGGGTTTTACCTGGGAGTTACAAGGAATTTTATGAGATAACTTAGTTGTTAAGAATTTTGGTTAGCAAGGGACACTAGAGGACTGTTATGTCTATCTTGCATAAGCAAGTGTGCATAACTGGACAGTGCTTGCCACCCTATAATAATTATCAATTTATAGGTTATCTTCACTAGGATAAATTACTTTGTTAAGGTCCTTTTTCATTTTTATTACTTTTATTTTTGGACACTGACAAGTATTTTTCCAAGCATTGTTATGACCAATTTAGACGCTGACATGGCTTTAGCAAACGTTGACAAGAATATAGTCGTTGGGCGTTGATGGGTTATTTTTTACCGGTTACACTCATTGGGACCTACCCAGTTGTTATTGACGAATTTTGGGCCCGTAATTTTGGGAGCAGATAACTTTTAATTAATGCACAAGATAACTTATTTTCTTTTCAATATTTTCATCATTATATTTTGAAAATAGTTTCCTAATTTTTGACCAATCACATGTGCCTATCTCTCCTATATATTTGGCTCCTATTTTTAAACAGGGTATCTCATATTCTTGTCTAACTAATTTCTCCCACAATTCATCTTTCTCAATAATTCACAAACAGCTTTCTTCAACAATGGCACCAAAGTTTAAACCAAGTGACTTGGTATTGGGATTCAGGAGTCAGCAGAACATGATTGCTTATTTGGACACTGATGATACTTTATTTCCACAATACACCCAGATGGTGGCGTATTTGAATGCATCTCCTATTAGGTATGCTCTTTCTCATGCTCCTCTCATCCCTGTCACTCATATTAACCAGTTTTGGAACACTGTTAGTTCCTCAACAATTAATAATGTGACTACATTATCAGCTATTGTTCATGGGCGTACATGGGTGGTTACTGAAGCCTTGGTTCGCAAGGCTTTGCAACTTGATGATGCAGATGGTATATCCACCCTCACCATTAATGAAATAGAACAAGGACTTCGAGCTTTGGGGTATCCTTTCCCTGATGAGGGCACTTTAAACAAATATCATAAACAAGAGTTTCCCCCAGCCTGGAAGTACCTCATACATGTCATTCTACAATGTTTGAGTCCCAAATGTATTGCACACAATGAAATTAATAGATCAATTGCTAGTTCAATTTTTTGCATTGTAAATGGGCAAAAATTTAATTTTTCAAAACTGACTTTTGATGGCATGTGTAAAAACAAAGGGAATAAGATGACTTTGGCTTATCCCAGATTTTTGCAAATGGTTTTTGATATGCAATATTACTACACAAGGGATCATGATGATTTTATGAGATCCCTATGCAAAAGAAAGCTATTTTTACCAAGATGAATTCACCCCCTCACCGTGAATTACCCCTCACACAAGCTATGCTTGTTGTTATTGCAGCAGCACAACCCCAACCAGACCCGCAACCACAACTCGACCCAATACCAGAAACTTTGCTTTCACCTCAACACATGGAAATTGACCAAGAACCCTTCAACGCTGACACATTAAATGTTGGCGTTGACACGAGTAATCCAAACGTTGACATCTTTCCTTCACAGACCCAAACACCCCTTCACCTTCAAACTACCACCCAATCCACATCATCTTCTACCCCACCTGAATATAGGTTGATTAAATGCCCAAGGACTACTGGAGTGTTCTCCTCTAGTGGTCCTAGCTATGTAGTAGAGAGAACCACCACCACAAGTGTGGTTGGTGCTATGGATGAGGCTAGGACTATTGGTACTGGCTTACATGCAGGCCAAGACAGTCCTAACATCTTTAAGACCTCACCCATGCCCCATGACTCTACTTTGGGAGGTCAAATACACATTCTAGAGGAGGGTAGATTGGAACCATACACATTGATGGAATTGACGGCTGTCTGCATTAGCTTGCAAAAGCAAAATGCAGACTTGGTACAAACAGTCAGTACACAAGGCCTTGAACTCAAGCAATTGAGGGAGAGGATTGTCATTTTGGAGAATGCTAGCACTAGGCGTGGGATGGAGGAATCTGCCAAAGGGGAGGTTGAGCAGATTAATGTGAGTGATAAAGGCTCACATGATGGAGAATCTTTGGGTGTTGCTGAAGCCCTCATTGAATTGAAGAAGCAACCAGGTTTTGACACATCTCTGGTTACTCCTACAAATTAAAACTTGTCTTTTACAGCTATGTTGGAGCAATTTACAAGAGATGTTGAGACAAGTAAGTTGGGCGTTGATAAGAAAAATTTGAACGCTGACACACCAAGCGCTGACATGAGCAAATTGTGTGCTGACACAAGGAATTTGAGCGTTGACAGACCTGCAGATATGGTTGATGTATTCCAGTCATCAGCTATCATCAAATAAGTGTCTTCATAGGTATTACCATCATCCTTGCCCATCATTGATCCATTAGATAAGGGTAAAGGAATCATGGTAGAAGTAGAAGTTCCAAAGGATGCAGCACAAGTAGAGTTTGATTCAAGGTTGGCTGCACAACTTGTGAAACAAGAGATGAAGAAGGTTGGTGAATCACCATTTGTTGTCACTTCTGAGGAACAAGAAGGAAGTGATGAAGAAAGTTCAGATTCAAGTGTGATGATAATTGAACAACCAGAAAGACTTGAATATGGTGATGACTTGGCAAGGGAGAAGCATAGAGAGTTAAAATTTCAAGTATATTTTGATATGCCAGAAGTAGTTCAGATGTACCATGCTTGGGAGAATAGGATAATGGAGACTCACCAAATTTGGGGATTGGAGATTCTTCTAAGAGTTCAAAGAGACTGCAAGGTCATTTTGAAACATAAGGCTAGCAATGTTTTCTCACTGCTGAAGAGGGATAGAAGAGAGCTTTACTACATGTTACTCAGATGTCATGGAACTGGATGGACCTTCAAGAAATTATAGGGATTATCTTTTCAAGAATTGAAGTACAAGGCTTATCCCATTTGGGAAAAAGTGCAGGAAATGAACACTCTAAGACTTCTTTCAGATGAAATGAAAGAAGAACTTGCAGAAGAGATGGAGATTCAGAAGGCAATGATTGTTCCAAGGCCTTTGAAGAAGGGAGTTCCACTTGATTTTCCTAAAGATCTAAATAAAGTGGTTCCCAGGGAAGCTGTTCTTAGAAGAAGCATTAAGCTCTCACCTATGAAAGCTTCAGATATGGTACAAGTGTTACCTCTTGATGCCAGAAACTCTATCATTAGCTATGAAGAAGATGCAAGTGGGTTTTGGAAGATTGGCAGATATGGGAAAGAGGTACACACATTTACTACCCTTATGTCTCTTTTTGCAAGTATGGATAGAGAAGACTTGGCAGACCATTGGAGGTTGTTGATGGCTAAGTATGAGACTGAAGCTCCTACTTCAGTCAGTAGAATAAAACTTTGGTCAACATTAAAGAGAATGTGTGCACCAGAAGAAGAAGATCCTGTTTGGAAGGATCTTGAGGATGATATCAATGGTCTTCAATGGCGTTTGTATTCAGCTGCTGGTGTGTACTACTTGAGCTCTACAAAGTTTGTTGAGTGTCTTCTTGTAGATGCTCAGTATCCCATGTCCAAAGAAGTTTTGGACAAGATGAAGACAACACAGCTGGAGATTGACTATTCAAGTGACGTGGCCAAAGATTTGATTAGGCATGTTTATTACCAATATGATAAGATTTGTAAGATTCCTCCTAGTTCTTAATTTTTATTCAGAAACTTGATTACTAGAGTAGATCTCAAGTTTAGGGGAGGATTGTTGGGAATAAAATGTAGCCAGTTCACTTGAACGCTGACAAGAAGAAAACAAGCGTTGATAAGAAGAAAACAAACGCTGATAGATCAAGCGTTGACAGGAAGAAGTCAAGCGTTGATAGGTTGAAGACAAGCACTGATAGAAAGATATGGTTTACGCGTATTATGTTTCTAGTTTGTTTCTAGTAAAGATAGGATCAACATTGTATTTTCTATAATTATCTTTACCTAGAATAGTTGATATGTAGACTCTTGTACAAGGCATCTTATGTCTATAAAAGAAGACCTTTAGGTTATGTTTCATAATAAGTTTTTCATACGTTTAACACTTTCATTGTAAGCAAGTTCGTTATTATCAATCAAGTGAAAGGTTGTTTTACAACTGTTTGTGTGTTCTTGTTTGAGTGTTAATTCCGCATAACACTTAAATTGTTTCATACATAAACAAAGTTTCTCTACGTGTTAAACTTGATTTAATCTCGTTAACACAAAGCTAAATCGATCTAAGTTTGGGATCAACATTTATAAAGTCATTGGACAAGAGTCTAAGACAAGTATTATTTGTCTAGG
Organism: Glebionis coronaria; assembly: GCA_025667525.1. NCBI lineage: Eukaryota > Viridiplantae > Streptophyta > Magnoliopsida > Asterales > Asteraceae > Glebionis > Glebionis coronaria. Next base: position 339,526,689 of record CM046874.1, read on the forward strand.
TTTCCGTGATTGAAGCACGTACCGTACATCCGAATTGCCGATAACCCGCTTTCCCACATCAATATGAGTTCATAGCCTCGCACTCTTTTAAATATTTTTATGAAATGTTTTATAAACCAGCGAGGGAGATAACATGTTAGTTTTGATAAAATAGGACACCATTTGTCCCGATTGTTTGTTTATTGATTTGGACCCGAATGATTGTATGACCCGATGAATGAATATATGACCCGATAAATGAAATGAAATGGATTATTAAAGTTAGCTTATGTTACTAAAAGTCCCATTAGCATGAATTGTGAACTACCGGTATTTGGTAGACGCTTATGCATATAATAGTACTATTTGGGGACGATCACCCCACTTCGCGCCTTGACGGTTGATCCCCGTCGTGCCACATTGATTGGTAAGCGAATTTATGTATGAGAAGATTTCCATAACGTGATATTGTGACGAAACGCTAATTTAGATGGGCAAATGAGTTTTGGGTTAGCTACCCGTTATTGGTTGTATTAAGGTAACAATGTCATGCGGCTTATAATAATCCAAAAATAACGAAAATACTGCTTCATGCATTGAATTACGATATATTGCCTGACTAGCAATACAGGGTCTTATTATTGATATTATGTTCGTGTTTTGGTTTTATATAACCATATCCATATAACGGTTTTTATTTAACTTTATACAACGTTATAAAACGTATTGTATGATGTTTTTACGACATTGGTTCGTATAATGGTTTTGAAGGCAACAGCCAATACTAATGATTTTGACAAGGATTTGTATAAAATGTTTTTGGCCTATTTTATGGCCTACTACAAGGATTTGTACAAAATGATTTTCGGTAATAATTATATACCGATGATATATTAATGGTTTTATCAAACTCTATGAATTCACTCGGCGTTTTCGTTGACCTTTTCTTTTAACATGTTTTATCTCATGTACTTGAAGGTAATTCTCGGGAAGACAACAAGAATTCATGGCCCGCACTTAAATAACAACTTCCATTCAAATGCTTTGTAAAACTTGTATGAAGTACCATGACTTGGGACCTATGTAAACTTGATATTTATGAATGGAAATGCTTTATTATTAAACGACGCGATTTTTAAGCGTTGTCTATTATGTGAGTAATGTGCTATCCCGTAACACCAACGAGTCTTCCGCTGTATTGAATTCTGTAAATTTGGGGGTGTTACAGGCAACGTCGTGAAGATTGGTTCTACCTTGAGATTAGAACTCGACATCTAGCCTTGTGTCGTTAAATTGTGAAGTAGGAAACGTTGTGTAGATTGGTCCTAGCTAATGATTAGGTCTCGACATTTAGCTTAGTGTCGGAAAATAATGTAAGCAACGATGTAAGGCTTTCTCCGCCAAGAAGGAAGCTTGTGGATATAGTGGAAATCTCGAGTAGGTGTACTCGAGGAGTGGAGTAGAAACGAGGATAGAGCCTCTTTGTCGAACCACTATAAATCTTGGTGTCTTGTCACTAGGTTGTCTCTTTCCTTATTCTTTACTTATTTCATTATCATTATACTTACCTATTACCATTGCTAATGCATTTGAACTGAACCTAATCATTATGCAACTTAGCTTCAAGTAAAAGATAGTTTTGATACACACATAATTCAAAGTAATTTAAATTAGGTGACTAATAAAAGAGAAACTATTCAACCCCCCTCCCCCTTCTTGTTTCTACACATAGGACTGATGTTAAAAGTATAAGATGGACTAATATAAGGTAATGGGCCTATAATAGGCTTATTGGGCCTTGACAAGTAAAGAGGTTAAACTAGTGAAACTAGTATGAAAATTTAACAACACGTGACACTATAATGAGTAAATAAAGATGTACAATCCCACTTGATCATCATCATATTTATAAAATCATCATATATATACATAGCCATTATTTTTATAAAGTCATTGGACAAGAGTCTAAGACGAGTATTATTTGTTTAGGTTTCCATGATTGAAGCACGTACCGTACATCCGAATCGCTGATAACCGCCTTTCCCAATCAAGGTGAGTTCACAGCCTCGCACTCTTTTAAATGTTTTTATGAAATGTTTTATAAACCCGCGAGGGAGATAACATGTTAATTTTAATTAAATAGGACACTAGCTGTCCCGATTGTTTGTTTATTGATTTGGACCCGAATGATTAAATAACCCGATGAATGATTATATGACCCGATGTATGAAATGAAATGGATTATTATAGTTAGGTTATGTCACTAGAAGTCCCATTAGCATGAATTGTGAACTACCTAGATTTGGTAGACGCTTATGCATATAATAGTACTATTTGGGGACGATCAACCCAGTTCGCGCCTTGACAGTTGATCCTCGTCGTGCCACATTGATTGGTAAGCGAATTTATGTATGAGAAGATTTCCATAGCGTGATTTTTGTGGCGACACGCTAACTTTAGATTTGCTTTTTAGTAATCCGGTGGTCTAGTAGGGTGGTAAATGGTAGTGGTAACCATTGTTGAAGTTTAGAGAGAGAGTGGTTGTGTGTGTAAAGAGAAAGAATGGAAAATGTGATAAATGAAAAAAGAAACAAAAGCAACACCCCTCCTTGGAAGCCTTTGAGGGGTATATATAGTCACACACGCTACTTAAACTATACAGCGTTTCCTAGTCTAGTCTAAGTGTGTGTGACTATGATAACTAATGGGAATTCTTAAATATCGTCACATAAAGTGAATTTCCAACAATCTTCCCCCATGGGACGACGTGTAGAATTCCTTACAATATTTTTCCTAACAATTACATAATGATTAAGAACAAAAGATTTCATGAAGCATCCAATGCTGATGATGTCTTCTGAGGCCTTTGTCTTCAAGTCTTCACTTCAAAACGACTCATCTTTAAAGTAACTTGTAGTAGAAATACTGTAACGGCACGAGCTAAGTAATCCATATACTTCTTGTTAAGGAGAAGCTTCTGAATTAACTTCCCCCTAATTCATGCCACAAAAACTTGATGTAGAAGCTTTTAAATAGCTTCCCCCCAAACCGACAATCCTCATAAGCAATTTCAAAGCTTTCAATAAAGCTTAGAATGATTAAGCGCACAGCGGAATTTAAAAATCAAACCCCATCATATAACATGATAATGTTGCTATGAGGGATTGAAAGTAAGAGGCACACCAAGTAGATAAACAACGTCTCTTCTCACGCTTGAATAATTCTTCTGAATTTTTCTTCCCCCTGAGAGTTCAAGTTATGCATACTAGAAAGAATCAAGACATTTCTTCCCCCACATAGTTGAAGAAAATAAATCAATCCCAAGTATAAAGCTCAAATACTGAAGTAGACACTTTATCCCATTCATGAAGTTGACATCATAACACCAGAGTCAATTAAGTCCCGGAAATGCACATATCTTATTCCGGAGATGCACCAGAGTCAATTAAGTCCCGGAAGTGCATATCTATCCATATAGGATAATGATGATGAATAATTGTAACAACAAAACAATTAAACATCGAATCAGTAGTGTACCGTTTAGAGATTGATAACGCCACGAGTTAAAACACTGATTTTCTTTGTGGTTATGACACATGTCTTCCCGGAATGTCTTCAAATCAAAAAGAAGGTATGAAGTTCATCACATGTACTCGTTGTGCGTTTAATGTGTCTTCTTCTTCCCCTTGATGGTTTCAAAATTCGGAACCAGCAATAAATCGTACGCACATGTACCTGAAATCTTGTGAGAATAATAAATAAGCTGAATTATATATTTGGCGAGAATGAGTTGTTGATCGAAATTCTCTACTCATAAACTCTCCATGGCCATCTTTACCAACCCCCTTGTAGGCAATTTGAAGTGACCACTAATAGAATGAACCGGATATACCAAACATGAAACAGAATAAGAATCCCTCGATCTTGTGACTTAAGCTTGCACAATTGTTGAATGAGGAACGGTGGAGAAATCCCTAAGTACCCAATGCATCACTGAAGAAGTCTATAAGCACAACACCTCTTGAAATTATCCACGTCGACAAAGCGCGTGACACTGAGTACAACAATGTAACCCCTTTAAGTGATAGTTATCCGAGTCATCAACCAACCACCTCGAACCCGAAAAATAGATAAACAAGTCTTCATTCTAAGATTAAGCACGAGCAAGTTATCTTTGACGATAAAATGAATACACGCCTTCGAAAAATCCGTCTTCAACTTCACATAATTAATACCCGATCAAACGAATCCGTAGTCACTAAAAATATACCCATTTTTCTTCGGTCTCGTCAAATAATTTATTGTCACTTAGTCACGTCTTGTTGACACTTTATCTCGTCACTATGTTATGTTTAAATCCCGATAATACGACCGATGGCTAAAAATTACTAGCAAAATTAACATAATAAAATTACTAGTAAAGATTACTAGTAAAATTTCACCGGCCCAAAAATCAAATCATGACATACGAAGTGCAATAGCTAAATGTCATACATAGCCCATCAGCCCAAACAACCCGATCCAGTCCATGGAGAAAATATACACGGTCCAAAATCTGAAAATAAGGGGATATAAATGAGTGCTCAAACCCTAAACTCACTCACAACTAAACCTAATCTCTAAAACAAACCGCAGACACTCTCTTTCTCACCCTCACCTCGTAACATATTCCCCATCTCAATCCTCATCTACAGTACCAAAATAAATCTCAATCATCCCATCTCTTACCAATCTTCATCTCCTAAATCTATACCCACAAAACTCCTTGTTGCACATCACAAATATCCCCACTGTTTTCGTCTTCAAGGCCTTTCAATCAAGGGTCTCAAGTAGGTAATTGGATTGCATGTCATTTTTGATTTCATATCAAACAATTCGAAATAAAGAAAAGGGATTATAACAGAATAGTTATGAATCCTTCTTTAATTCGAAAATTGATTACAGATTTTAGATTGCATGTTGGTTTATGTGATTGAATTGAATCAAAGATTGATTGTAACATAATTGTTATAAATAAATTTGATATTCGAATATTAAACTTGGTTTACACCAGATATTATATCTATGATGCATGTTGGTCAAATACAAAATATTAATAGATTTTTTTTATTTGAACGAATCTGAGATCTCTTTTCTGTATGGTTCGAGTCTAGATTGAAGAGGGAATAGGTGACGAAGGGTATAGGATTAGACATGGATTTGTTGTTGAGGAGATTTAAGGTTGGAGATATATTGGTTAAGTCTTGGTTCTGGTCAAGTCTTGTTTTTATGCTAAACTTGTCACAATGATTTCTTTAAAGAAAAAAATCATCGCAATGTTTACAAAATAAGCCATCGTAATGTATGAATATCCATCACAATGTTTTCTCAAAATCCATCGCAATCTTTCCATAATCTGTCCATCTGAATGTTTCAGTCCCATCGGAATGAATATATCCGTCGGAATATATCCGTCAGAATATAACCGTCGGAATATATCCGTCGGAATATAGCCGTCGGAATATACCCGTCGGAATATATCCATCGGAATATATCCGTCGGAATATATCCATCGGAATGTGATCTATCGGAATATTCGATCGCAATGTAGAAACCATTGGTTTTTGTGATCGCAATATTCCGATCTGAATGTGAATCTGAAATCTTATCCGTACTTTTTCTTGATATTCAGGAACATGCTTTTTCTAAATTGGTATTCATCTTATTCTTCATAAAAAATAAAGAAAAAAAATCCCATTAAACCCACAAAAACATGTAAAGAACACACTTTATGGTATAAGAGGATACAAAACATGAGGATCAAGACGTATTTGATGAAAAGAAACAGTATATGACCAGAAACAATGGATTTGAAACCAAGAGATAAAACCATGGACTTTTCAGATCAGATATGTGGACTGAGTATACGGACTGAGTGACAAAGAAACAGATTATGACAAAAAAACTATGACCATCGTGACAAGAAAATTAACAAAGAAACAGATTATGACAAAAGAAACTGTGACCATCGTGACAAGAAAATTAACAAATCGGACCAAAAAAATAAAATTTTAGACCACCAAATAAGAAACAAAAACATGATCGGAGGATTGAACTGGGGCTCTGATGCCAATTGTAGATTTGCTTTTTAGTAATCCGGTGGTCTAGTAGGGTGGTAAATGGTAGTGGTAGCCATTGTTGAAGTTTAGAGAGAGAGTGGTTGTGTGTGTAAAGAGAAAGAAAGGAAAATGTGATAAATGAAAAAAGAAACACAAGCAACACCCCTCCTTGGAAGCCTTGGAGGGGTATATATAGTCACACACGCTACTTAAACTATACAGCGTTTCCTAGTCTATTCTAAGCGTGTGTGACTATGATAACTAATGGGAATTCTTAAATGTCGTCACATAAAATGAATTTCCAACACTAACTTAGATGGGAAACTTGAGTTTCGGGTTAGCTACCCGTTGTTTATGATAGTAAGGTAACAATGTCATGCGGCTAATACAACAACACAATCCAATAACGAAAATACTGCTATACGCATTGAATTACGATATATTGCCTGACTAGTAATACGGGGTCTTATTATTGATATTATGTTCGTGTTTTGGTTTTACATAACCATATTCATATAACGGTTTTATTTAACTCTATACAATGTTATAAAACGTATTGTATGATGTTTATTACGACAATGGTTCGTATAATGGTTCTGAAGGCAAAATCCTATATCATGATTTTGACAAGGATTTGTATAAAATGTTCTTGGTCTATTTTATGGCATATTACAAAAATTGGTACAAAATGATTTTCGGTAATAAATATATACCGATGATATATTAATGGTTTGTTTAAACTCTATGAATTCACTCGGCGTTTTCTCTGACCTTTTCTTTTAACATGTTTTATCTCAGGTACTTGAAGGTAATTCTCGGGAAGACGACAAGAATTATGGCCCGCACTTAAATAACAATTTCCATTCAAATGTTTTGTAAAAAATTGTATGAAATACTATGACTTGGGACCTATGTAAATTTGATATTTATGAATGGAAAATGCTTTATTATTAAATGACGCGATTTTTAAGCGTTGTATATGATGTGAGTAATGTGCTATCCCGTAACACCAACGACTCTTCCGCTGTATTGAATTGTCTATATTTGGGGGTGTTACACAGTAGGTGTTCGTAAAACCTCAATCTCAGTAGGTTTGAACTCAGCGGTTGCTTCCATTGCCTGAGAACAAACCACAATATATGGAATAAATAGTTTTATCTCTTTAGTTTACAGAAATATCAACTTATAAGAAAAGATGAATTTCTGTAATAAGAAACCTTTCAAGTATTCTTATGAGAAAAAATTAATTAACTCCAATCAAAAATTGTGTTCGTTTAAAGGCCCTAATTCTAACATCCTCGAAAAGCCTGAGTATACATCTAGATCGAATGCATAAGGAATGATCGAACTATCTTAACAGTTTAGTAAAAGATAGTACTTAACAACACCCAACATATCGCAAAGACTATAAGACATATGTTCCATCTTAATAGCATACATCTATCCATCGTAATGACCACCATTTAGTACCATCGCAATATCCTACGAGAGATTCCATCGCAATAATAGTCAATCTATCGTAATATATCACCCATCGCAATATATCACCCATCGCAATATAACACCCATCGCAATGTATCACCCATCGCAATGTATCACCCATCGCAATATAATACCCATCGCAATGTATCACCCATCGCAATGTATCACCCATCGCAAAGACGGATCGCAATATCCATCGCAAGCACTAGCACAATGTCCATCACAATAAAGTATCCTAATGTTCCATCGCAAAAGCATCATCCCAACATTCAATCGCAATATTCCATCGCAACAGGGCATCGCAATATTCCATCACAATGACCATCGAAATTAGGCATCGCAATACTCATCGCAACCTGTCATCGCAATGACCATCGCAATGAAGCATCGCAATACCCCCATCGCAAAGATCATCGCAATCTGGGCGATAAAAACAATGCAATTCTGGGGTTTTTGATTTTAGGTTCGATACTGAATATTAGGCTTAGCCATTCAAAACCTATGTAAAACTAGATCAAATAAATGAAACCCCTCACTCTATTTCAGGATACAATCAAAAATCAACTTGAAACCGTAATTAGATGAGATGATATTAATAGGACGAAATACATGAATAGGCACAGTTTGTATAGTTTTAAGCAATTAATTAGATGATACCTATATAAATAACACATCAGTTTATCACAGCAAATGAAGGATTGGAAGTTCTTGGCTATGGCGGCAAGTAATAAGAAAATGTGTGTGTTTATGAAACGAGAATGAAAAAATAGGGGGAGAGGAGTGTTTGACTAAGGTCAACTTCTCAAGCCAAGTTTGCCAAATGTGCAAATTGGTCCCCCCCCCCCCAGTTTTCAAACATGTAAAAACTTGTAATATAACAAGTTAACAACACATTTTCCCGACTCCTTTCTGAGTTGCTAATACGAACACGCCAATAACATTTGTATCGATATGACTTAAGGCATGTGAGGTAAAACCTAAGGCCAAAATAATATCCACACAAGGCACACGTTGCACATAAGGCACACAAAGAAAGATTTCTAAAGAGATATATGAAGACCAATTCATTTTCAAAACGATTTGATATTTGCTCCTCCTCAAACGCTGGCCCGTTTTCTATTTAAAGAGCTGTAGTCATTGTTTTTAAAGAGACAAATATCCATGAAAACCTTTTTTGTTTAGTGATTTTATGAAATGATTCTGGGGGCAATAGATTTCTCTTATTTCAACAAAATAAGTGCACTGAAGCGTACACTTATTTTTGTTAGACCAAGTTATAAAGTAAACTTGATCCCTTACAAGGTTTTTAAGTAAACCTTTCCCGAAAAAATTAATTCCCGTTGTGAGCCAATGTTTTCAAAAGAAATACATGACTTTAATGCGAAAAGCGGGTTGCAGTCAGAAATAACTACAAGCCATATGGGCATGTTCTAAAATATTTACAACTTTCATACGGACTCTATTTATGGCGCCGTGTCAATATTAATCGACATTTCTAAGGCCGTAAATATTACCGTACTAAAAGACATGCCCGATTTAAAATGAAAAATATTTTTGGATTTTCTTGATTTTATTATTTTTTATGGTTTTTGTATGTTTTATATTTTTGTATTTTTCTTTTTATAGTTTATATACGATAATATACAAGATCACGATAAAAGGATACTCTAGAATAGTTTACCACCACTATTCTGCAGATTCTTCTGCCAACTCCTTGAGTGTTGCTGGTGAGAATGATTTCATACCCAGCTTTTCGATCAAAAACTCGATACGTCCAGGATCTAAGGCCTTGGTGAATATATCCACCAACTGATACTCAGTGTTGACAAAGTACAGCTCGATTACTCTATTTTCCACTTGCTCTTTGATGAAGTGATAGCGTATGTCAATGTGCTTCGCCCGGGAATGTTAAACGTAGATGCAGCAAAGGTCAATGGCGCTTTTGTTGTCACAGTACATCGGGATTTTGTTGAATCCAAGACCGTAGTCAGTTAATTGTGATCTCATTCAAAGATTCTAGAGCATATTTGGATTGATTAATGAAGATGCCTCTGGGATTTTGAGAAATTTGCAACCCTAAAAAAATGAAAATTTTCCCATCATCGACATCTTAAAACGTGTGGACATGATTTTATCAAAATGGTCAGACGGTCTTTGAGTAGTGGCAGCAAATATTATATCGTCAACATAAATTTGTACCAGTATCATGTCGTTGTCCTCCTTGAGAATGAATAATGTTGGGTCCACTTTGCCTTTGGAGAAGCCTTCCGAGATCAGATAAGACGATAAGAGATCGTACCACGCGAGTGGAGCTTGTTTCAACCCATAAAGAGCCTTCTTGAGCTTATACACGTGATTAGGATACTCCGAGTTGACAAATCCATTTGGCTGGCTTACGTAGACATCTTCCCTTAATTCACCATTAAGAAATTTCGTCTTGACATCCATTTGATAGACGATCATATTCATGTGAGCAGCATAAGCGAGGAATAGTCTAATCGCTTCCAAACGTGCAACAGGAGCAAAGGATTCTTCAAATTCAATACCCTAATCTTGTTTGTAACCTCGAGCAACCAATCTAGCTTTGTTCTTTAACACACCACCTAACTCATCGAGTTTAACCTTATATACCCACAACAAAGTAAGGATGTCAACATTGTCGGGTAGAGGAACTAATTCCCATACTTCAAGGCGTTGAAATTGATTAAGTTCCTCTTGCATGGCTTCAATCCAAGATGATTGTGTCATAGCTTGTTGCCAATTTTTAGGTTCAATGTCAGAAAGAAATGCATCAATGTAACAGTATAATGCATGTTCTTGTAGTTGATGGCGTGTTGAAACTGGTCGATCGACTTCACCAATAATGTTACGAATTGGGTGATCCTTTGTCCATTTTGTATTGTGATTTTCAATCCGTGGTGGTCTGGAGTGAACGATTGCAGGAGCTTCCTATGGGGTAGACGCACCGACTAGGTTTTCGAGTATTTGTGAACCAAAGAATGGAAGTTCTTGTAGGTGAGCAATTTCCAAATCATGATCATAGAAATCCTCTTCAACATCATTAGGAACGAGTGTGGGTGATGATTCGGGTGTGGTTTGAGAATTGGTGGGTGATGGTGCATCTGTATCAATAGTAACAGTAGATACATCGGACTGTTTCCATTAAATTGAGAAACAACTTCAGGAATCGGAGCTACTGCTGCAGGTGCTAGAGAATCATCACTAGGTGGATCAAATAATTCATCAAAGATAGGTTGAAATAACTCATCCCACTCGGGCCTTGTAGGTGGTGTAAACGATGGAGAAGTAGGATTGTTGGGAGTTAATCCAGAACTAATCGTACCGGTTCCCATCTCATGAAGTACGGGTTCAAAGCTGTGTTGCTCAGAAGCCATCGTTGTCAGCTCATCAAAATCGGCATCCAAAGTTTCTACTATCTTGCTAAGATGACAGTTATAATTCAGAAAGCTTTCTTTGCAGGTGAGTAGCCAATGAAAATTCCAATATCAGCTTTCGATTGAAGTTTGCCCAAGTTCTCACTATTAGTATTTGGATAACATAGTTCACCAAACACATGAAAGAATGAAATATCGGGTTTATGTCCATGAAGTAGCTCATATGGAGTTTTACCATGACGTTGACGAATGATGGAGCGGTTTGGGTATAACATGTTGTTGCCACTGTTTGAGCCTATAAGAATAAAGGAGCATTCGCATAAATCAACATAGTTCTTGCAGCTTCCATAAGTGTACGGTTACGTCTTTCCACGACACCATTTTGTTGTGGAGTGCGAGAAACTGAAGTTTCATGTGTAATACCAACCTCTTCATAATAGTCTTGTAGAGTCTGATTAACGAACTCATTTCCATTATCAGTTTGAATGTGGCGAACAATAGCATTAAGACGCACTTGGATCATCTTTAGGAAAGTAATAATATAATTTGGTGCTTGATCCTTGGTTGCTAAAAAATTTACCCATGTAAACCTTGAGAAATCATCCACCATGACGAGGATGTATTTTCTACCACTCACACTAGCCGTACGCATTGGCCCGTAAAGATCCATGTGCAAAAGAAACAGTGGTTCTTGGTTGATGTCTTCAGCTTTAGGTTTGTATTATTTATTGGTGCGTTTCCCCAAAGAACACGCAGAACATAAATGATCCTTGTCGAACTTAAGTTTTTTAAGACCACAAACAAGCTCGTTTTTAGCCAAATGGTTAAGAGCATCAAAGTTAATATGAGATAACCGGTGATGCCACAACTATGACTTGGTCTTAGATGCTTTGAAGAGAAGGCATACAGGAGAGGCGGCCATCATGTTTTGAATGGACGGTGTGTAGAGATTATCCCCTCGAGAACCTTTTAACAGATCATTTCCTGTAAGATCATGAATGAAGCAAGTATGTTGTCGAAAAGTAACGTCAAGGTTTGAATCACAAAATTGTCCCACTGAAAATAAATTGTGACCAAGTCCCTCCACATAATATACCCTTGAAATCGTAACATTCCCAATTTGATATTCACCATAACCCATGATTTTTGCAATATGGTCGTTGCCGAATTTAACCATTCCTAGAAACTTGGCGACAAATTTTCTGAGCATCGAGCGGTCTCCGGTCATATGCTTTGATCATCCAGAGTCCAAGTACCAGAGGATGATTTGGACCACCTGAAAATATCACCAGATGAAGACAATGTATCAGAATCTAAATGTTCCTCTGTGTTAACGGGTATAGATATATTTATCTTAGATTTGCTATCAGAAGAGGTCTTAGGCTTCCAAATTTGTTTCCTAGATGCTGGCTTAGATTCTAGTTGTCTAATAGCCCGAGGTACTTCTTCACTGGTAGGCACAATAGTGGATGCAGACCTAGTTAAAGGGCGCTTTTTCCATTTCTTAGTGTTGGAGTTCCTATTTAAAGGACGCTGAGTCCTAACTTCAGTGGATGTTATCCTAGTTAAAGGGCACTTACTTCCATTTTCTATAAAGGTCCTACCAGTGGGTTTCCATTGCCAACCAACTTGGGTGAATTTCTTCCCCGTTGGAATCCATTCAAGATTGTTCCTAATGGCATAAATTTCATTTACGTGATCAACAAATCATAAATCATGACGCTGAGAAAACATGCATTCATTACAATTCCAATACCTCAAATTAGAATTCACATTTTGCTTAGACGTCTACATAAAGGCAGAGACTTTTGTCTTAGGTACATGATTCTTTTTATTTAAAACTGAAATAACATTCCTAGGGTGAACTTCTACTTTCTTCTTCGCAGTCCTACTAGTGGAAGGCTTGATCCTATCTTTCTTGTCTTGAGATTCTTTAGCCTTAGTAGACATAATTACTCGTGTAGAAGCCAAGGGAACATTAGTGACAGATTTTGATTTAGCCTTGATGGGTGTGTTTAATATAGGCTTAGATCATGGATTCTTATTGAATGGAGTCATGGCAATGGTGGGGGTCTGTTGTTTAAGTGGTGCAGAACCCGATTGTCCTATGTAATTCAAATGATCTAAGCATTGTTGTACCTTCTCAATGTAAGCATGAGCAGAGTAATAGTGACTATTCATAGGATCTAGTTCATAGAGATCATCTATAACATCCCTAGCAAGATCTGCGTGCTTAACTACATGCTCCATATATAACTTATATGATAGTGGATTGTTCTTATTGTACGGGTTCTTAGTGATCACCACCTTGTTGGTTTTTGGAGCACTAGAGGTCGGGGCAGAGATTTTAGTCGGATTATCAACAACTTCTTGTCCTTTGGGTTTAAGTGTCTCCTTTAATTCAGCCAAAACCATGTTTTTGTCTATGAGTTGAATATTTAAGTCAGAGATTTCCACACACTTATGGTTCAGTTGTTCAACAAGTGACTTCTGCTCTGCCGCATTAATAGTGAAGCATTCTTCTAACGAACCATAAATTTGTGAAAAACCCTGCTTTACTTTATCAAACTCCCCTAGCATAGAAGTAATTCTATCTTCTAGGGTATGATTTTTAATCTCTGCAGCCTCTAGTTCAAATTTCTCAGTTAATGATTCTCTCTTAAGTCTGATAATTTCTTCCTCTAATGCCTGAACCACCTGAATCATCTTGTCACTAGTCTCAACGGAGTTTTCACAATCATTTGTTTTTGAAGGAGTTTCATTTTTAGATTGATTTTCAATTTCAAGAGAAATACAATGTTGTTGAAGCTCATCAAAACGTTGTAAAAGTGAGTTTAAGAATCTTGAAGCTTTAAAAATTCAGCGTTATGTTCGTGACAAGAATGATTATCAACATTATTCACAGGTTCAACAATATTCACAGAAAGATCATGCACATCATCACATTTATTCACAGCAGATGTAATCTCAAAAGCATATTCAATTGTAACAACTTGCATCACTTCGAGAGACACTATATGTTCCAAGAATCGGTCATATTCGGACAAAATCTTTTCTTTCTCAATTAGATGTTGCTCATAAGCATCATCTATTTCATAGAAAACTTTTCGAACTTCAGCCACTTCAAAGTTAAGATTTTCCCCAAGATCTAGAAGACCTTCTTTAACATTATTTACAAACGGAACGATCTCTTTCTCAAACACCATTTTCATGTGTTCGAAAGCCCATTCTCCAGCGGTTTGAGCCGTTGAAGTCGTACATTCCGTGATGACCTTGTCAAATCCGGTAAGGTATCGCCTAATCTCCTTGAAGCTTAGCAATACTGTACTCAACGGTGGAAGATCCTTAGGAACTTCCTTAGGTTCATTCGGATTGACAAGTGTAGGAAATATACTAAGACTTTCTCTAGTAGACATGAAATTTGGTGTGTGGATAAATTCCTTTTGCATGTTAAAGCGAATTCTAAGATCCGTTTTGGCATTCTCTGCATTAAGTTGTGCATAATCATACTCAAGATATGTAAAAATCATTTTTGACCAATTCTCTTCATGTAGTGATAAATTCTCGGATTCATTCGGAAACATAATCGGATCTAATACCAATCCTAACTTGGTTGCATCGTAAAGTCATGGGTTGTGGTGAAATGCTTGCTTTACATACCCCGGGTTAGGTGGTGTGTCTATTAGACGCGATAGAGTGAATTCCATAAAAGATGAATGAAACAAGTGTACTAAATGTGAAGCAAAGTATAGTTTTAAAAGCAAAACTTCAGTTTTTTTAACTTTCTCAGACGCCTTAATTTCTGTTTCAACCCTTTTAGACTCGAGAATTTCGAAATCCGTTTGAAGTTTTTGAAAATTATTAACGACTAACTCTTTTTATTTAAGTTCTTTTGAAAGATTTGCTCTTAAACTTTCAATTTCTAGCAAGTTATCCATTTGGACTTTCCTAAACCTATCAAATTCTGGATTGGTTAAGGTAGTGGTCACTGGAGTTAATTCCAAGGTGTTAACCTTTTCCTTATACAAAGCAAGCTCGGCTGATAGTGTCTGATTAACACCGAGGGTTTCAAGGACCGCATTGTTCATTTGGCCAAGCAATGATGCCGACACCATAACCATATCTTGTTAAGCAGACGAATTTGTAGAAGTAATAGCTCCCGCTTGTGTTTCACTCAAAGTCTGAGGACTTGCATTGATATTGCTATCATTGTTTGTATCCTCGTTTGAATTACCAACCACCGGAGGCTGTTCCGGATACTCCGACACTTGCTCAACTTGATAAGGTACGATACTAGTATCATTTGCAGTATTTGGTACCTTGGAGATTGTGTCAGCTCCATAAAGTGAAAGATTTGCCATGAGAGCTGCCTTGGCGGTATTGAGATCATCACAGTCTGAATCGTATAGATCAAGATCATCGCATTGGTATGCTGCATTGTTGGTAGAAGCTACTGTGAATCCTTCAGTATCCGCAACTCCTGGATCTGCAAGGAATGCCAACACTTCTACATCGAGCTCTCGACATTGTGCTTGAGCATTCAGCAAGTATATCTTTTTCTGAAACCATGTGCCATCCCTCTTCCTCTTAGGTTGCTTGCACTCCCGAGCCATGTGTCCTTCCCCTTTGCAGTTATAACAAATGATCATCTTCATTTTTCCAGTGTTATTTTCCCTTGTAGCATTGTTGAATGGGCGTGCACCAGCATTGGATGAACTTGGTCTCCCCTGAAGTGGTTGCACAGTAACTCTATCATCTTGGATTGTAGCTTGTTGACGAGAGTTAGAAGAATTCCTCAACTGCTTGTTTGTTGGAGATGGTCCTCTGTAACCTCTTTTGTTCAACACTTGAGTGATGTAAGCAGACATTTGAGCAAGTATATCAATAGGATTATCCCCTTGTCTAAACTCAGGGACTGGAATCTCATCATCACAATAGAATACTGGTGTTGGTTGAGCTACAAACACATTTGAAGGAGTATTGACATGTTGTGAGTAATGGGGTTGAGGAACCTCATGTTGTTGGTAAGTGATGGCAGGGTTTGTTGGAGGTTGATAAGGTGAGTATGGTTGTGAAGCATAAGGTAAATGATGTGAGTCTCCTTGTGATGATATTGTTGGCTGCTGGTATTGTTGCTAATATGATGTAGGTGGTTGTGGTAAGATCGAATACTTTGGAAAGGTTGGAGTCTGGAACATGGGCTTGTGATAAGATTGTTTTCCCATAGCAAACGGAGTGTTGTTGTATGACATTTTTGGATGATTTGCCATTAATGCTAGTGGTTCGGAATAAGATCCTTGAGACATGCGTTTCTGGAGCACATGTTTCTCATCTTACTGCAAGAAAGCGTAAAGCTGATCTGAATTTGATTTGTGCAAATCCCGAATCAATTTAACATCCGTGACATATTGGCTCCATTCTTGGGCTAACGTGTTCAAAAACTTGGTGTTGATTTGAAACTGAGCAATTGTAAGATTATACACATTCAAATCATTCATCAAAGTAGTGAAGCGCAAGTACTAGTCATGAAGAGTTTCCTCGGGAATGTATGAGAACCTATCAAACAAATCATACAGTTGACACTCTCGTTCCTTCTTGGTAAGTGAAGTCCCTTGTAACAAAACTGTCAAGCGATCCCAAAGTTCCTTTGATACCTTTTAATTGCTTACCATACGATAAATATCGGGTGGAAAATCTTGCTTGATGGTTTGCACGGCTTTGTCATCCGCATCGGCAATGATTTTGTTAGCTTCTGTTAGTTCATGAAATAGCCTTGGCCGAGTCACATTGTCTACAGTTATAACACCATAATCAAGTGGTCCTTGCTCAATGTATTGAACCATGAGTTGCCCACTCGGTCTACCCATAATATAAGACAACATGCTGCCTTGCCATGCTTCAAAAAGCTCTTTGATAAGCAATAGTGGACGGGTATCGGTACCCGAGATGATAGAAAGATCAGTAAGTGATGCCATTGTTGGCATATATGAATGTGAATTCATTTTATGATCCCTTGAATAAAGATTATCAAAATGATAGAGCAATGAAATAAGGTTAAGTGTTTTAATGTTGTTGAAACAAAGATGTTGTTATCTTTATGTTGTGTGTTTTTGTAAAAGTTACTAGATTGAGAAATCCTCTAAATTGTGCAAGTTTTGTCGCAATACCCAAAGTTCCACTATCGCAGTGTCAAGAAATCACACTTATCGCAATGTTTGGAATTACCCTGTCGCAATCTCAAAGTACACACGTATCGCAATACTGCCCAAGACTTTTGTCGCAATGTTACCAAATGACCCCCAATCGCAATATCAATCGCAATGTCACTAAATGGCCCAATCGCAATATCAATCGCAATGTCAACAAATGACCTCAATCGCAATATCAATCACAATGTCACTAAAGGACCCCAATCGCAATATCAATCGTAATGTCACCAAATGATCCCAATCGCAATGTCACTAAATGACCCCAATCACAATATCAATCGCAATCTCAATCGCAAAGATAAACCCTTTTCCTTTGCGATGGGTTCCAATCGTAATACGGTACTGTTTCGAGATTTTTGGTAAAAAAATGAGATTTTTGACCAGAAATTCGTGATTTTAACCAACCCAAAGCACCCAAATCTCTACCACAACTATGTAGAAGATATATGGATCACTTGGCCTCACAAAAACACGAAAAAAATTTTGAATCTTGGGTAAAGATCAATCAAAAACACAAGAACACACTAAAAAAATAAGTATGAACAACACAAAACCAACCTCTATTTCATTCCATGGATCTTGATACCAATTGTAGAAGTATGATAATCTTTGATTTATCAAGAGGGTTGTTGTTTCTAGTGAGAGAAAGTAGAGAGAGATGAGAGAAAATGTAAAAGTGATATTACTAAAATGAAACAACCAACACCCCTTTCCATGGTGGAAAGGGGTTTATATACCCAAGTCCCTTAGTGGACATGGGCCTCCGGCCCATGAACAATCTCTTGGGTCGGGCTAATGTAAATATTAATTAAACTTATACTACGAGCCTATAACTATATTGTTGGAGTGACCGAGACTTTCTTAATACGAAAAATGTATTTCCAACATGATTGAAATGGATTATTATTAGTTAGGTTATGTCACTATAAGTCCCATTAGCATGAATTGTGAACTACCGGGAGTTGGTAGACGCTTATGTATATACTAGTACTATTTGGGGAAGATCACCCCAGTTCGCGTCTTAACGGTTGATCCCTGTCGTGCCACATTGATTGGCAAGCGAATTTATGTATGAGTGGGTTTATATAGCGTGATTTTTATGATGACACGCTGATTTAAATGGGCAAATATTTGTCAGGTTCGCGACCCGTTGTATATTATAGAAAGGTAACAATGTCATGCGGCTTATAATAATCTGATAATAATACAGATAATGGTAATACTGAGGCTGCGGTCTCAGGAATAGTGTATGATATAAGATTTGAATTATAATATATTACCTGACTAGCAATATGGGGTCTTATTACAGATATTATGCTTGTGTTCTGCTTTTTATAACTGTTCTTAGATAACGGTTTTTAGTAAACTCTATGAATTCACTTGGCATTCGCTGATTTATTTTTCGCATGTTTTATCTCAGGTGCTTGAAGGTAACTTGGACGGAGATCGACTCTGATGGCCCACTTATTAATAATATTCATTCGAAATATGTATTGTAACTTCATGACTGTAAAAAACTGGGGACCTTGTGTAAACTTTGAACTCTTATTCGAATGAATGTATGTTTGGCTTTGTACAACCCTTTTTAAGCGTTGTCTATGATTTGAGTTATTGTGCGAACCCGTAACACTCTATTGACCCTTCCGCTGATCCGATACGAAATTTGAGAGTGTTAGATAGTCCAACAATTCCATCAGTTAAAAGCATGCAAGATACATATAGTACAATCATTGTCCAAATATTTAAAACCAGTTCACATCATACAATTAAACAAGCATCATTTCCATCCCTTGCTAGAGTAAAAGCTAGTAAACAAGAGACTAAGAAACTCACCTTGCTACAGCAATTCAAAAGTCCACGCACGATCAAAAAATATCTAAAGCTCAAACAAAATAATACACGCATCAACATTGATTCAAGGACTCTATTCCTTCATCTATGTAATAACCTCTATGATGGATATCTCTAGAATCTATCCTATATCAACCCCATATCAACTCTCTAAGTGAGCCTTACACTAATTACACTCATAAACTAAACCGTTCACTTTTTACTCAAAATAGTCCCAGCCTTTTGTTTCCAAACCCTATTCCCTTACATGTCTCTAAAGTATCCTATAATTTTTCCTAAGCTTAATGCTTACTTTAAACTCACTATATACATATACATATATATATATATATATATATATATATATATATATATATATATATATATATATATATATATATATATAGAGTAAGGATCCAATGAGAAGAAACTTAAAATAAGAAGTGGTGAGAGGAAACTAAAACCACATATTTGAGATGAAACGACTTATATTAGATGCATTTATATTCATGTAGATGCACCATATTGAGTTTCGGAAGTTAATTTGATGTGTAGATGGTACAAATTGTTTTTCATGATTTTGGCACGTGCAGAAGAACAAAAATATAGATAAATCATAAAATGCATCTAATATACGTATATGCATCTAATTAAAAGCCATACAACACGTTATAATGAATTATAATGCATCTAAGATTATAAAGATGCATCTAATTTAAGTGGATGCATCTCGAATATGCGGTTATAATTTCTTCTTATCCTTCTTATTTTAAGGTTTCGTCTCATTTGATCCTAACTCTATATATATATATATATATATATATATATATATATATATATATATATATATATATATATATATATATATATATATATATATATATATATATATATATATATATATATATATATATATATATATATATATATATATATATATATATATATATATATATATATATATATATATATATTACTGTGGTGACCGCTCTTAATATAAAAACAATAAGAACCATTTTAAACCATTAGATCAAGAATTATAGATCACAATTAATATTAATTGAGTAATTAATTCTCAATGTCAATTTAGTAAATAAATGAAAATACAATGGCATTTTCTCACACTATACAACCTATGAGGCTATCATGTGTCGTTTAAATTTAAACAAAGTAGGATGATTGTTAAATATAATATGCAAATACGCTTTTATGATCTGTCGTCTACACTAATAGATCAATAAGCTTAGTATTTTTTTGATACATATTGCTTTATTGACACATGTTTTTATGATACGTAAATTTTAGTAACACATTTTTTTGTCAATATATTTTTTTAGTCTTAACTTTATAATACTTTTTTAGTGACAGGTTTTTTACACATTTTTGTGACACATTTTATATATTAATACATTTTGAGTGACACATTAATTCTTTAAAAATTTTGATTGACAATGTTTATAACACTTAATTTAATGATAAGTTGTCGATATATAATTATAGTGACACACTATTACTTGTATATTTTTAATGACACGTACTTTTACGATATATGATTATAGTGACACATAAACATTGTGACACATTTTTAGTCACATTAAGTTTTTTTATACATGATGAGTGTTTTGCTTCCCCAATGTCACGTGAAACATTATTACTCAAAACATTATTATTATTTTATATTGTTTTGCCTTCCTAAATGTACTTGTATCACCATTTACGTACATCACCATTATTTTTTTTATCATGCATGTATCAACAATAAGAAGACATAACTAAGAGTCGAAAAGGTAGGGTCGGTTAAACAAGTTGACGATGTTGACGACCAACAAGAAGAAGAGTATGTTTTAGACGTCATTTTGACATTCTTGTGAGTGTTGATTTGTTTAAAATATCATTTCGGCTGTTACAAACTACACATATATGTTTAACTTATAAAAAGTTTAAAAAATGCTTTTTTTATTTTACTAATCATTATATGAAAATGCTTAGTTTGAGATCTGAGAATAGAGAGATAGGTGGAGACGAAAATGGTTGTTGGAGAAATTACATTAATGAGAGAGAGAATACATATTTTTAAGATATAAAAAGTTCCAAAAATGCCCTTTTATTTTATTTTATAATTCAAGTTGCATTTAAATCTAAGAGAGACACTTGTCGAATTTTTATTGGTTCCTACGGTTTTTATTTTAATAGTGGTCTCTACTTGAACGCAAATATATATATATATATATATATATATATATATATATATATATATATATATATATATATATATATATATATATATATATATATATATATATATATATATATATATATATATATATATATATATATATATATATATATATATATATATATATAGGGCTAAGTTTGACATGGAAAATAGGATAGGCGCTACCTCATATCCTGTGTGGCATTATCTCATTGGCTACAATATATCCTAATATATTGAGGTCTATCATTGGCTACAAATTATATCTAATTTAATCTAGTTTATTTTGGGAAGTATATCATTTGAAATTAGGAAGAAAGATATACATCACTTTGGCACATATTTTATACCTGTAAACTCGGAAAAAATTCGGCTTGGTTTAACTAATTATACACGACTCTTTCTCATTCATATATTCACCTCAAATCGTTTGACTTATTAAATCTCACAAAACCCTAAACCTAATATTGTTCAAAAAGCCATAGAAGACGAGGAAAGCTTTATGTTCTGTCCGAGAAGAGGAAAGATTTAGATATTTAGTCCGAGAAGTATAGGTGGATGGGAAGTGCCTGAATGGACGTCGATGTAAGTTCTGTGGTTTTGTTTTTCTGAATATTTGTTTTAGTTTAATTAGTTTGCATGTTTATTATCTTGATTTGAGTGTGATCAATACTCTTATTTTTCATCTTTGATCAATAATCTTAAGTTTGAGTAGGGATTTAGTAAACCAATCATGATATTTCTACCACCATTGAAACCAAAGAAAAAAACAAAGGTAAATTGCTCTCTTTGAATCTACTAACCCATCAATTATTTAATTGACCACCAAGGATTAAGGATTTGTTTTGCTATTTGGTTTGTGAATTTTGATGATATCATTCGTTTTCATCATTCTATGCAGGTATGTATTCCGTACAGTGAGTCAAAACTAAACGTGGTAACAATTATGGCATTCAAGATTTACTCAGGTTGTATCAGTATAATATAATGTAAATTATAAAGATCTCGAACTGGTTTTGCTTATTATCTATGCTGGAACTCTTTTCTTATTGATTAATTATTATTTGATTGATGTATGCAGGTACTTGGACCATGTTGGTCTTAGAGTTGGACACTTTGTTTACGTGGTCAGAAAGAGAATCAAGCTCAGTGTAGAAAAGGCTATATTTTGTAAGATATTATAAATCTTGCTTATATTTAGAGAGAGAAAGAGATAGAAATATGGTAGATTTCACACACACTTTAGAGAGACAAAGTAAAGAAAACACCTTTTACTATGTGTAAAGTATGATAAAACCACATCCTCTCCATCTAAGGAGAGCGTTTATATACCCAAGCCCATGAGATGGGCTTAGGCTTACATTGGGCCGCCGGCCTACACATGTTGTAGGCTTGGCTTGGCCTTGTTTGTTGAATATTGAGTTAACTAAACTACGAGCTACTATTATACTATTGTTGGAATGACCGATCCTTTCTAATACGTAAAACGTATTTCCAACAATCTCCCCTAAGGAAGGTCACTCCAAACAAGGGCGTTATCCAAGTTACAATAATAAAATAATCCAAGCATGATATGCTTTGTCATAAGCTCGTAGTCTTCGTCTTTCTTTTCTTTTTCTTTTCAGGTGAACATGCTGATGTGATCTTTGATATCAATCTTTAGCATTAATCTCTTGCCTTTATCTTGTGCATCTTTCACTTGTGATCTACGCCTCCTCGTGACTTCATGTGCCACATACTTATACCATCGTAATTCTTGAAAGCTTCAGAGTTCGATACAGCGGAAGACTTGACTTTTAGGCTTTCTAGAATTAGATGAAGTATTAAGTGCATAAAGTATAAGCATGCGGGGACGACTTCTTCTCGGATTCCGCAATGCCGTCGTCTTCAAATGCCGCAACATAAGTAGACACGAACGCAATGGCTTTGAACATTTCATTCTATTTCGGTAGCATTTTACCTCGGGTCGGTGAAGACTGTTGGACGATATAAAATATCGTACTTGTGGCAGGTAGATTTAATTAAAAAACTCCTTGACAAGATTTCGTGGGTAAACCCGTTCTCTTTACTCGACCGTCCAAAGCTGACTGCGAACGTAAAGAGTGGATCATTTGGATAAAATTATCCGCATGATTGAAGCCGTCAATTCTGATTCCTGGAACAAGTTTGATTCATTAATGAATCGCATCATCGTTGCTTTCCAGTTGTCACGAGCTTAATTCGTATAGAATCTTGCAAGTTACCTACCAAGTGCTGTTTGATGTTAACACTAGAAGGATTTCCACTCATCCCTGTGAACACTATGGAGTGTAACTCTGAGTGTTCTGGCAAGATCACTGAGATATTGCATAGAATCCTGGAACGTGTTTAAGTTCATTTAAGAATTAAACCATTGTTGCTTTCCAGTTATCACAAGATTGATTCATAAAGAATCGCACAAGTCACCTACCATGAGCTTTTGAATGTTCGCTCAAGAAGGATTTCCATCTTCATTGTAAATACTTGTATATTACTCGGATGTTCAGGCAAGATCATGAAGATTTTGCGTAGGACTATTAAGATCTTTCTTACTTTTCACAGTATGTGAAGAAGCAAGGAAATATGGAAGTGTGTCCTAATGAGATATTTGATGATCTCAAATGGCTCTAGACTCGATCGTGCCTTTTGGATTTTAGTGATCAGAGGCTGGAGAGGAGTGCCACCTTTTCAATATCAATATATTCGGAGTGAATAAATCGGTAGATAATGCGTTGTCTCCGTGTGAATAAAACAAATACCTTTTGAGAGATATCTGAGTTAGTTGAGATGGGTTGTGCATTACATCACTGGGTCAATGATGTCTATCTTCAATATCGAGCATCATTAAAATGATCTCAATAGCATATGTGTTGACCCGGTTTCTACCTAAGTTGTAGGGAGGGCTTCTTTCTTTAGACCCTTTATCTTTACAGTTCTTTTTCATTCTTCAACCCTTTCAATGCTTACTAATACGTCATAACTAGCACCTTGTTGTGATTGTTCTAGTGCTAACTTAAGTACTTGGTCGGCATTCAGCTACATTCACAATCTTTCTCCATCTTTCCTAAGGACTACTATTTCTCGCTATGGAATGTCCTTGGGAAGATTCCTCCGGTTCTAGAAGAATCATTGGACTTAACCTATCCTACCATCCTTATGTCACCACAATCTTCATCGTCGTGAAATAAATGGGTTTAGGGTAAGTATATGTCACCATGAAATCCATTTTAATATAGCAAATCCATTTTGCTCCCCCTTAACATATGCCACGATATTCGAAAACATTTCGCACATGTCGGGATGAGCCATCACATTAAGTCAAACCATTTGTGATAATTTCCCATATTAAATCACATTTTCTCCCCCACATTAAAAATATTAACCCAATCGATGTTTTTAATATCAATCGATTTAATGAAGTTTTAACAAAGGTTTTGGGAAGAAAAATGCAAGTCCTTTTAATCTTCATGAGACCAATTTGTGAGATATGATACTGATTTGTAATATAATCACATATTTACCATATAAGAATGAATTGACAAGGTTGGACCTGATTGATGAGAACATCATATGATTAGATCAAATGGTTATTGTCTACAAATGTTGGTCGCCTCGTCATGTCTGAAGTCATCTCTTGACACCACATGTACGATTGGTATTTTTGTCTTGACACCAGTTTGTGAACTTGGCACTTTCGGCATCGAAGATTCTGAATGCTTGACAATTTCTCCCCCTCAATTGTTGACCCGTGTTCTATTGAAAGAGCTGTAGTCGTTGTTTGAGTAGTCACATCGTCGAGTATGTTGATACCAATTGTAGATAGCTATGGTTGTAGAGATGATAGCTTCATAAAAACAAGACTTCTCTTGTTTTAACAAATAAATGCACTGAAGTGTACATAGATTTGTGTTAGCCCAAGTTATAAAGTAGACTTGATCCCTTACAAGTTTTTAAAGTAAACCTTGCCCGAGAAAATTAATTCCCGTTGTGAGCCAAAGCTTTCATAAGAAATAATTGACTTTAATGTGAAAACGGGGTTGTAGTCAGAAATAACTACAAGCCATTTGGGCATGTTTTATGAAATATTTACAACTTTTGTACGAACTCTATTTATGGCGTCCTGTCGATTTAATCAACGTTTCTAAGGCCGTAAATATTATCGTACCAAAAGACAAGCCTTTGAAAAATAAAGTAAAAATAGTTTTGGATTTTTCTAAATTTTTTATTTTTTATGGTTTTTTTATGGTTTTATATTTTTGTATTTTGTTTTTGTGGTTAAATATATAAACAATATATACAGATGATCAACAAGGATACGGAGAATAGTTTACCACCACTATTCTTTCGCTTCATCTGCCAGTTCCTTAAGAGTCTCAGACGAGAAGGTTCTCATTCCTAGCTTGTCGGCCAAAAATTCAATTCGAGCGAGATCTAAAGCCTTCGTGAAAATATCCGCCAATTGATACTCAGATCGGACAAAGTAAAGCTCTATTACTCCATTTTCCACTTGCTCCTTGATAAAGTGGTAGCGAATGTCAATATGCTTCGACTGGGAGAATTGAACATTGTTGCAGCATAAGGCAATTGCACTTTTGTTGTCGCAGTACATCGGAATCTTGTTGAAACCTAGACCATAGTCGGTTAATTGCGATCTCATCTAAAGAATTTGAGCACAGCAACTAGACATAGCTATGTATTCTGCTTCCGTAATTGAACTTGCAGTGCTTTTCTACCTTTTCGATGCCCAACTGATTAGTCGATCTCCTAGTAGTTGCAAAGTTCCACTCGTGCTACGCCTTGTATCTTGACAACCCGCGTGATCCGCATCTGCATATGCCATAAGTGCAATCGAAGAGTCCTTCGAATACCAAAGTCCCCGATTAATGGTTCCTTTAAGATACTGAAAGATCTGTTTAACAGTAGCTAAGTGTAACTCAGTAGGTCGTGTTTAATACCGAGCACACATACATATAGCAAACTGAAGATCAGGTCGACTAGCTGTGATATACAGAACAGTACCGATCATTCCACGATAAAGTGTCTGATCAACAACAACTCCATGTGGATCTGCATCAAGCTTAGTTCGTTCCACCGTTGGAGTGTCCATGGGGTCACAAGATTCCATCTTATATTTCTTAAGCGATTCAAGGGCATACTTGGATTGATTGATAAAGATGCCTCTGGGACTCTGAGATATCTGAAGACCTAAGAAGATTGATACCTTGCCTATCATTGACATCTTAAACTTGGAAGACATGAGTTTCCCAAACTCATCGGATAAGGTTTGGGTCGAGGCAGCAAATATATTATCATCAACATATATTTGTACCATAATCATATCTTTACATCGTTTCTGAATGAACAGCGTAGGATCCACCTTGCCATTAGCGAAGCCTTGCGTAATGAGGAACTGTGACAATAGATCATACCATGCGCGTAGAGCTTGCTTCAACCCATAGAGAGCCTTCTTAAGCTTGTACACATTATTAGGATATTTGGGATTCCCAAAACCATCTGGTTGTTGAACATAGACCTCTTCCTTGATTTCACCATTGAGAAATGCTGTCTTCGCATCCATCTGATAGAAGATCATATTCATGTGGGCTGCATAAGCAAGGAATAGTCTAATAGCTTCCAAACGGGCTATAGGTGAAAAGGATTCCATAAAGTCGATGCCCAATAATTGCTTGTATCCACGAGCTACTAGTCGAGCTTTGTTCTTCAATATTCCGCCTAACTCGTCGAGTTTCACCTTGTAAACCCATTTCAAACTGAGTAACTGCACTTGATCTGGGCATGGGACAAGTTCCCATACTTCAACACGTATAAATTCATTAAGTTCTTCTTGCATAGCTTCTATCCAAAAGGATTGAGTAAAAGCTTCTTGCCTTGTCTTAGGTTCAACTTCAATGAGAAAAGCATCAAAATGACAAAACATTGCATTTTCTTGTAACTGACTTCATGTGGATACCGGACGATTAGGGTCACCAATAATAGAATCTATAGGATGATCCTTTGTACACTTGTTGTCATGAGCACGAATCCATGGATTGGAGTAAATCGTAGTAGGAGCTTCCTCTGAGGTGGACGACCCGACATGATTATGGTCAGGAATTGGTACACCAAAGAATGGAAGTTCACGCATTTGAGCGAATTCTAAATCGTGATCATCATCATCCTCTTCATCATCAATAGGCATGACATGGGTAGTTGAAACATGTGTTGGTTGAGAATTACTCGTTGAAGGTAAATCTTGACCAATTGTAGGTGCAGATGTGTCGGATTGTGCTTCGGTTGCTGGAGCGACAACTTCGGTTACCGGAGCTATTACCTCAGGTTCTGGAGCAATAATACTTGGAGGAGTAAAGAATTCATCAAAGAACGGTTGAAACAACGTATCCCATTCATTCCTAGAAGGTGGTGTAAATGATGATGAAGTAGGGTTGTTTGGGACAAGACTATAACTAATGTTACTGGTTTCCATTTCATGAAGTGCGGGTTCAGAGCTGCTTTGCTCAGAAGCCATTGCTGTCAGCTCATCAAAATCAACATTCATAGTTTCGAGGATCTTGCGAGGTTTACGGTTGTAGATTTGGTATGCCTTCTTTGCGGGTGCGTAACCAATGAAAATACCAATATCAGCCTTTGGTTGAAGTTTTCCCAAATTGTCGCCATCATTATTTGGATAGCAAAGAGAGCCAAATACATGAAGATATGGTAAATCTGGTACTTTTCCATGTAGAAGCTCATAAGGTGTTTTACCATGGCGTTTACGAATTAGTGACCGGTTTTGGGTGTACACTGTTGTAGATACTACTTCTGCCCATAAAAACAATGGAGCCTTTGCGTAAATTAACATCGTTCGAGCAGCTTCCATAAGTGTGCGATTTCGCCTTTCAATGACACCGTTTTATTGTGGAGTGCGAGCAACGGATGTTTCATGAGATATGCCAACTTTTTCATAATAATCACGCAAAATTTGATTCATAAATTTGGTTCCATTATCTGTACCGAATGCGTCAGACAGTAGTGTTGAGACGCACTTGAATCATCTTGAGAAATCCGATGATGAATTTAGGTGCCTCATTTTTTGTTGTAAGAAATTTCACCCATGTAAACCGAGAGTAATCATCCACAATGACGAGGATGTATCTTTTACCACTAAGACTTTCGACACGCATTGGCCCACAAAGATCCATATGCAACAGATAAAGTTTCTCTTTGTTGGTGTCTTCAGTATTGGGGTTGTATGATTTCTTAGTGCTTTTCCCCATTGTACACGCGGAACACAAATGATCCTTGTGAAATGAAAGTTTAGGAAGACCACTAACAAGTTCGTTTTTCGCCAAATGATTAATAGCGTCAAAGTTAAGATGAGATAACCGTCGATGCCATAACCATGACTTAGTCTTCGATGCTTTGGAGAGAAGACATATGGGAGAAGCGGCCATCATATCTTGTAGAGACAAAGTGTACAAATTATTCCCTCAGGTACCTTTCAATAAATCAACCCCTTCAAATTACGAATGAAGCATGTATGCTCTCGAAAAGCAACTTCTAGGTTTGCATCACAAAATTGTCCCACAGAAAATAAGTTGTGACCAAGACCTTCCACATAATACACTCTTGAAATTATAACATTCCCAATATGATATTCACCATAACCCATTATCTTTGCAATATGATCATTACCAAATCGAACCGTACCAAGAAACTTGCTGACGAAATTTCTGAGCTGAGAGCGATGTCCGGTCATATGCTTGGAGGAACCAGAGTCCAAATACCAGAGAACAATTTGGACCACCTGTTTTCAATAACAACAGTAGACAATGCATTAGAAACTATTGGTTCCGGAGTGTTAGCAGATACAGATATAATATTATCAGAAGTGCTAACATTTGTGTGACCCTTAGATTTCATGCGTTTTCTAATGTGAGTTTTAGCACTAACAGGTTTACTGTTCCAACTTTCTTAGGTTTTGGAGTATTAACGGGCACTACAGTGGGAGTAGACCTATTTAAAGGGCACTTGTTACCTACGGTAGTGTTATTGTTCCTAGTTAAAGGACACGCTTGTGTTTTGGTAGCCTTGGTACTCCTATTAAAGGGCACGCTTTCTTCGCTTTAGTGGGAGTGATCCTAGTTAAAGGGCACGTATTTCCTACTATAGTGAAAGTTCTACCAGTGGGACGCCACATCCAACCAACTTGGGTTAACACTTTCCTAGTCGGTTTCCATTCTAAACCATTTTTACGGGCATTCATCTCATTCATATGGTCAATAAGGCAATAATCATGACGACTATAAAACATACATTCATTGCAATTCCAACATTTCAAATCAGAATTCACAATAGACTTAGAACGATGCACAACCGCAGAGCCTTTAGGTTTAGCTACATGATTCTTTTTATTCAAAATAGAAATAACATTCCTAGGATGGGCTTCTACTTTCTCCTTCACTTGACTACTAGATTGGGGCAAGATCCTATCATTCTTCTTGTTTCTTTTAAGCTTAGATCTTTGAGCCTTAGTAGTGGTGCTTACTCCTATAGAAGGCAACACGGGAATATTAGAAGCTGGTTTTGATTTTGCCTTATCTTTAGTGACCAATGTGTGACGGCTATAAGGTCCCTTTTGATTGCACTAGAGGACGATGCTGAGACAGTGGTTGCGTTATCCACAACATTCTTACCTTTTAGAGTACGAAGTGTTTCCTTTAACTCAGCCAAGGCCAGATTTTTATCACAAATTTGTTCCATCAAATCAAATATTTCCACCGACTTTCGATTCAATTGTTCAATCAAAGATTGATTATGTGCAGTGGTATTAGCACATGTGGGCTTTACTGAATCGAAGAGTTGTGTATTTTTCTGTTTTAAGTTATCAACTTTGGAAAAAATCTTGGAAACTCGATTATCTAGATCAAGTTTAATATTCTTAGAGGCCTCAAGTACGTTCACACAGTTAAGCTTCTTAGATTTCTCTATGTCAATCGTCAAAGATTTAGCAACTTTGTCACTTGGCTGACGCTGTTTTGATTGTAAAGTCAATCAAAAAATGTTTTCAAAATTTTCCTCATCTATATTAACACCTTCGAATGAAGTTTCAAAGATCTCTTGAATAAATTGTTGCTTGCATTCAAGCGAAATACAATGTTTTTGGATCTCATCAAACTTTTTTGAAAGTGAAGTATAAGAATCTTGAAGCTTTAAAAATTCAGCGTCAGATTTGTGACAAGTACTATCTACCACATTATCCAAAGATTCAACATTATGCACAATAGAATCATTATCAACACTTTTATTCACACAGACGGAAACTATATCATGAGACATCACTTGCTTCAGAAGCTGATCATTTTGGAGTGAAACTCGTTCTATTTCAAGTAAACTGTTTTCATAAGCATCATCCATTTCATTGAAAACACGTCTAACTTCTTCTATTTCCAAAAGCAAATCTTGATCAATATTACTAAGACAAGCTTTAACATTGTTTACAAATGGAACAATTTCGTCTCGGAACGCAGCTCTAGTGTGCTCAAAATTCCATTCACCTTCCGTTATGGTCGTTGCCGTCATACGTTCCGTAATGACCTTGTCAAAATCGACCAAGTGTTGGTGCACAGTATTTAAGCTATCTGACACCTTACTTACCGGTGGAATTAACTTAGTTAAATCCTTTTTGACAAGTGTAGGAGACGTACTAGGAAGGTTTTCTGTTGACAAACTTTGAGGCACAAAAACTGTTAATTGAGCTAATTCCTTTTGTAAGCGAATGCGGGTCTTTTTAGAAAATTGATATTTATTATGCTTATCATAATCAAGCTTATGGAATTTTGAAAGCATTTTAGATTGAGTTTCTTCCGCAAGTGACTGTGTCTCCTCAGTACTACGAACATAAGGTGCTTCTTTTGATTTGCCAATTATGGTCACATCATAAAGACAAGGAATATATTCCTGAGCTTTGTTTGCATAACCAGGATTAGGTGGTAAATCTTGAAGACGCTTAATTTCGAGTTCTCTAAACGATTTAGTTAAAAGATGAACCTTTTTTGTGGAAGCGTATTGTTTTAAAAGTTGTTGTTCTTTGAATTTAAGAAGTTTGGTAGCATTAATTTCCGATTCAAACTTTTTAGACTCGAGATTTTCGAAATCCATTTTAAGTTTCTGAAAATCATTGACAACCGACTCTTTTGCTTTTAATTCATTGGAAATATTATCTTTTAATGATTCTATTTCTTTTAAGTGTTCAATCTTTTCAAAACGAAATTGGTCAAATTCAGAACATGTTATTTTCTCTGCTTGAGGGACCATTTCAAAAGCTTTGACCTTTTCTTTATGCAACTCAAGCTCAGTTGTTAGCGTGGAATTTGTATCTACGGATTGTCTGAGAGCCATATGGATTTGATCAATAATATGTTTAGGTACCATGACCAAATCATGTTGAGCATAAGATTCCATACCCGTCGTAGCATTTGGTTGAGGTTCACTCAAATGTGTAGGATTGGGTACCACATCATTTGAGTTACTAGTTCCCGAATGTTGTTCGAGGTTGTCATTTTCATGCCCAACTTGATGTTGGTTATCATCATTACCAAGATTGGTTGTGGTGGGTACCTCACTAACGACATCAGAACCGTAGTGAGAGAGATTAGCAACGAGAGCAGCTTGGGCAGAGTGAATGTCGTCACAATCCGAATCATATGCGTCAAGATCATCTGCTTGATAAGCTGCATTAGAAGTGGAAACGACTGCAATGCCTTCATTGTTTGTTGCCCCTGGGTCTGCAAGAAATGCTAACTCTTCTGAATCCAAAATCTTTCCCTTAGACAGAGCATCGACCAAATACATCTTCTCACGAAACCACATTGCATCCCTTCTCCTTTTTGGCTGAGTGCATTCCCTAGCCATATGACCTTGTCCTCTACAATTGTAGCAAGTCACAACCTTTTGTGGACCAATAGGGCTTCCATTTCCATTATCTTGAGAATTCACAGCTTGAGCATTCACAGTCCCTATAGGAGGTCCATATGAATTTTGCATTCCCTGAATAGGTTGCACCGTCACTTGACCATCTTGAACAGTGGCTTGTTGTCGAGGATTTGAAGAGGTGTGGAGCTGATTACTTGTTGGTGGAAGTCCTTTAGTTGCAACAAGTTTTGACAAGTAGGCAGTGAGATGGTTTAGAACATCAGCTGGCGTATCATTTGGAGTAAAGACCGGTGCTTGGATTGGTGGAAGTTCATTGGAGTAGAAGGCTTGTGCTGGTCGTGCTTCAATTGGAAAATATCCTTGCTGAGGAGTATAGCCCATTGGAGAAGTGTTGGCTTGTGATGGTGATGTATGATGTAGTGGTTGCTGTAGAAAAGATTGTTGATGAACACTTTGTTGAAATGCTTGCTGTGGCATCATTAGTGGTTGATAAGATGGTTGATGTGGTTGCTGATAGGTGTGTGGTGGTGGCTGCTGCAAGTATGATGGTTGTTGATAAGTATAAGCCATGTTTTGTTGAGAAGCATACATGGCAAGTGGATCATGAACTTGAGGTGTAGACAACCGATCCTCGATCACATGGCATTCGTGTTGTTGAAGAAAAGCTTGAAGTTGATCCACATTAGTGTTATGCAAGTCCTTAGACAATTTAACATCCGTCACGTACTTACGCCATTCTAAAGGAAGGGTGTTCAAATACTTGGTGTTTAATTGAAACGTAGGAATTGCCATGCCATAGATATTGAGCTCATTCAACAATAGGGTAAATCTCAAATAGTAGTCATTGAGAGTCTCCCCAGGGACATAGGCAAACTTATCAAAAGTATCATAAAGCTTACACTCTCGTTCTTGTTTAGTTAACGAGGTGCCTCGCATTAGAACACGAATTTTATCCCATAACTCTTTGGCACCTTTATGTTTGCTGACGAGTTTGTAGACATCTGGAGGAAGGGCTTGGAGAATGATGTTTGTAGCATACTTATCACATTTGTCTTGAATCTTCATATCTCCAGTCAATTCACCCGTTGTGCGAGGACGAGTAACTGTACCTTCCGTCACTGTACCATAATCTAATGGTCCATTGAGCACCGATGCCCAAATGAGATGTCCATTCTCTTTGTTCAACATGTAAAGTTCCATTCGGGAAGTCCAATCCTCGTACATAGATTTCTCCAACATTGGTGGACGATTATCCGTATCCGAGAGGATGGACTTATCCGTAAGAGATGTGTACTTCATTTCGATAAGTTAAGATTTAAAAAAGTTGATCGAACAATGAGAGAAAGTAAATGTGTTTGTAGTTGTGAGTTGAAGTCGAGAAACAATGTTGAAATCCCCTAAAATATGTTCTATATGACCAAAAAAAATTCCAAGACGAACAAAAACACACGAATCCACAAACTGCAAGTTGGTTCGAAATTTTTTAAGGAATAATTTTTGGTTCATCGGAATATTGATCAGAATAAATGATCGGAATACTCTGTCAAAATAGTCTATCGGAATACCAATCGGAAAATGTCGGAATAAACCTATCGAAATACCCTCTATCGGATTACCCCCTGTCGGAATAAACCTATCGGAATAACCTCTATCGGAATAACCTCTATCGGAATAACCTCTATCGGAATAAACCTATCGGAATAACCTCTATCGGAATACCGTCGGAATAACCTGTGTCGGAATACCACTATCGGAATACCCGTCGGGATAATGGTCGGAATGATAAACCCTTTTCCGATGGAAGCTGTCGGAATACCTAAACCCCTTTCCGATGGTTTCTGTCGGAATAGTACCCCCTTTTCTCGGACAAAACTCAACCAACTTGAGAAAGACAAAAAATGATCAAAACACCAAAAGATTTTGTGTTTTTAGCCAAATTAAATATACCAAATCTCTACCACAACTATGTAGAAGATTTGTATCAAGAAAAAACCATAAAAAACACAAAAAAAAAAATTTGGCTCGAATGTATTTGGATCAAAATAGGCGTATGAATCAAGAACACAAACACATAAACCAAGCAATCATCCCATGGCTCTTGATACCATTTGTAAGATATTGTAAATCTTGCTTATGTTTAGAGAGAGAAAGAGATAGAAAGATGGTAGATTTCACACACACTTTAGAGAGAGAAAGTAAAGAAAACACCTTTTACTATGTGTAAAGTATGAGAAAACCACACCCTCTCCATCTAAGGAGAGGGTTTATATATCCAAGCCCATGAGATAGGCTTGGGCTTACATTGGGCCGCCGACCTACACATGTTGTAGGCTTGGCTTGGCCTTGTTTGATGAATATTGAGTTAACTAAACTACAAGCTACTACTTAAACTATTGTTGGAGTGACCGATCCTTTCTAATACGTAAAACGTATTTCCAACATATTTATATGGTCGTTCACCAGTCTAATGTAGGTGTATATTTGAGTTTCTCTTTATATCTTGATATTAGTAGAATTCTCAAGCTATTTCTACAATTAAATAATACAATGTACATGGTTGTTTTTAAGTACATTAGCAGCTATCTATGAAAAGGTTGGTGTTGAAGTTAATTGGATGGGCAAACGTCATCAGATTATATATAATCCAGCCATGTCTATGGCGGTTGTTGATGTTTATTGTTAGATATACGTAGACCTACAATTATTATCACCATGACTTAGACAGTGCATATGCATTCAAGATTGAGTGGTATGTATGCACAGGAGTTCACATACTTAAAAAGGAATCGTAATGTTTATTTGGTAATATTGGTTTTGTATATATATCATTGTATCATTATATATGTTTTGCATAATCTCAATAGTCAAAACTACATCTTTAAAGCTTGAAGCTTACAGCTTTCTGATTTTTTGTTGACAGGTTCATGAAAGCATGGAATCACTTCATTTTAAGCCTTCATTCCTTTCAACCGATTGTGCTAAATTTAGTATTGATTAAGGTAATACAGTAATAAACTTTTATAATGTACATGTTCACCTGTAATATTATGACGAGTCATAGATCTATGGGATATTCGGTTTCTTTCACGTCATCGAGTTTTCTAATATGTATGAACTGCTCATTACATATTAAAGTCATCGTTCGTTGACGTGTTATATAGCTATTTGGGCACGCGGAGTTGTCAAACACAAAGCACATGTTTCGTGCTATAGAGCAGGAAGAATGATCCATTTGCGTCAGATTTTCTTAAAACTCTTCCAACCACCATTGCAGATCTCAAACCCCGTCAGGTTCATTCATTTTATGGTATTGTAAGTGAAATTGCCAAGAGAATTTAGTAAATATATTTCTTATTATGTTACAATATATTTTCTCACTAATCAATCACTTCTACCATTTTTGGGATGTTCTTCTTTTGGTAGGTTGGTCATATGATTCAAGCTAAATCTAAGGCATCGAGTCGAGGTGAATATATGTAGAGGTTGATGAATCTACCCAATCAGACAAGGGCAAGCTGATAAATTGAAAAGGAAAAAATAGACTTCCATATATTGTTTAGTAATTATTTTTGTTGAGTGTTAATGCAATAATGCCTAAAAACGTTACTTGCATTTTTCGGTCTCGCTTAGTTTTGATTACGACAATATGTAAAAACAAGCATCTACGAAAACAACGAAAAACGAATTCTTGAGTTCAAGTATTTTTCATTTTACCCATTTTCACTTAAGGTATGGATAAACAAGTACTAACCTTAATCAAGTGATCAAGTAATTTAATCTTTTCTTAAAACTCACTTTTTATTAAGTGTGACAAGTTTTTATTAAACTTTCTTTTTAAGACAATGTTTTATTAAATTAATTATTTGAAAATTTGAAAATGGCATCTTATTTGGTTAGGAATATTCTATCATGATATTTTTTAAACCAGATATGACCTCCAACACTAAAGGACAAAAAGGGAGCGGAGTCTAGTCCAGCGGTTCCTTAGCTCCTAGGCGGTTCCTTATCGATAAGGTACCGCGGGCTAAGATAAGGAACCACGGGCAGATATAGCCGTTGGACCTTTGTCCTATAAATAGTGGACCATTCTCAGCTTTTCAACTCACCTCTTTTGCACATCTATTTCCATATTCAAACACTCTTATTTAATCACTCAAATCTTTGATCATTTGTTTGATTACTACTTGTTTAAGAAGTGAATCTTTTTCTTCCATCCCTTCCCCTCCAAGTGCAAAGAGAAGAACACTATCCTTGTGAAGTGTTGAGTCCACCACCAAAGATCCATTGAAGATCTAATTTTATACATTTGTTGTTGTGTCATAGTTGTGAAGATCCAAGTAGTTGTCTCTATTTAGAAGTTGTGTATGTACTAAGTATAGTTGTGTAGATTGGTCCTAGCTACGATTAGGGCTCGACTTTTAGCTTAGAGTCGGAAATTGGTTAAGCGACGTGTACGGTTTTCTCCACCATAAGGAGCTTGTTGTGTAGTGAACTCTCGAGTAAGGAGTACTCGAGGAGTGGATTAGGAACGAGGTGTGAGCTTCGTTGCCGAACCACTAAATCCTTGGTGTTCGGTTTGATCTTTCTTTACCCTTAACTCTTTACATTCCTTATTCTTTGTGCATATATTTTTGTTAGTATTAGTTTAGTTACACTATCATTGTTCATTTTGTGCATAAGAAGATTTCACATATTTCCTCAAGCCTAAGTTTTTGAAAAAAGGATTTTTGAAAACCACATTTTAACAAGTAAATATAAGAAACTATTCAACCCCCCCTTCTAGTTTCTACAATTGGTATCAGAGCGGGTTGCTCAAGAATATTTAAAGTATATTGTATTTTAAAACTTGAATCGATCTATGGATTCCAACAAATTCCTAGAAGGGCAGTCTATGCAAAGACCACCACTTTTTGAAACCGATAGTTTTATTTATTGGAAAAATAGATTTGAAACTTATGTGAAATCAAAAGATTTAGATCTTTGGCATGTTATTACCAATGGTGATTTTTTACCTTATCAATTTAATGAAGTTTCTAAAACAAAAGAATTGGTCACTTTTGACAAAGCTAATGACGATACTAAAAAGAAACTTTCAAAAAATAATGAGGATAAAATGGTGATTTATAATGCTTTACCTAAGAAAGAGTATGAAAGGATTTTTATGTGTGAAACCGCTAAAGATATTTGGAACACTCTTTTAGTAACCCACCAAGGTAATAGCCAAGTCAAAGAAAGCAAAATCGATCTTCTTGTCCAACAATATGAACAATTTGTCATCTTAGAAGATGAAACTATTGATAGTGCATTTGCTAGATTTAACACCATTATTACTAGTCTAAAAGCACTTGATGAAGGTTTTTCTAGCAAGAACAATGTTAGGAAGTTTCTAAGGGCTTTACATCCAAAATGGAGAGCAAAAGTCACGGCGATTGAAGAGTCGAAAGATCTCTCAACTTTATCACTCAATGAACTCATAGGCAACTTGAAGGTTCATGAGATGATAATTTTGAAGGACTCGGAATTAGTGAAAACCAAGAGTGAAAGAAAATCTCTTGCACTTAAAGCCAAGAAGGCACAAAGTGACCATGATAGTTCCTCGGATAGCGATGACGAGGAGCATGCATTGGCGGTGAGAGATTTCAAGAAGTTCTTCAAGAGACGAGGTCAACACGTTAGGCAACCCAACAATGACAAGAAACCATTCTCAAAGACTCGATTTGTTAAGAATGAAAAAGGTGATAGGAATTGCTTTAGATGTGGTGATCCAAATCACTTCATTGGTGATTGTCCAAATCCCTCTCGCGATAAGAATCACACGACGTTCGTTAGTGGCTCTTGGAGCGATAGCGGTGAAGATGATGATGACAACCCCAAAGAGGAGAAATGTCTTATGTCTCACACTTCTAAAGAGGTACATTCCGAAACCGAATATTATAGGTATGATAGCTCCACTTTTGATGATATTGAATTTGAAGACAAATATGATAGTTTACACAAACTTAGTCTTAAATTCATAGAAAAGAATAAAACCTTAAAATCAACCAAAACTAAGCTTGAAAATGAGATCAATGAACTTAGGGAGAAATTGGCAATACTTGAGAAAAATAAAGAAGTTGATTTAGGTTGCTTAAGTTGTGAGAAACTTAGATTAGAGAATGAAGATCTCAAGAGCACCTCCATTAAATTGGAAAAGTTCATGAAAGGTACCAATGCTCTTGATGATATGTTAAACAAACAAGTTCATTCTAAGAAAAGACTTGGTCTAGGTTTTAACTCAAATGAAGCCTCAACTAGTGAACATAAACAAGTCAGATTTTCACAAAAATCACCCACTGTACGTGGTCCCAGATTGTATGGGGCGGTTCCTTATCACTATGGAACCGCCACCATAGATAAGGTACCGCGGCCAGAAGAAGAGTTTTGTGAAAATCATGAACTTTCTGAAAAGTCAAAATCAGGTGAAAAACCAAAGCATCTTATTGTTAATAAGGTAAAATTACCCATACTTGACGACAATGCTATTGATAAGTTCTACAAGCCATTAAGTAAACCTCTCATGGGAAATAGAAGTTTATCAAGACCATCTTCTACTCCACCTAGAGTACGGAATGAGTCTAAGCCTATAAGTAGAACGACAACGCCTAGAAGAGATAATCAAAACAATTCACGATCTAGAAGTAAAACCCCAACACCTAGAAGAAATGATCATAACTCTAAACCTAGATCAAATACACCCAGAGAAATAACGAACAACAAAATGGTTATATGAATTACTACCTTCCTCCATTTTGTTCTCCATGGGGAACCCCTCATTCATTCATGCATCCTAACCAAATGCAAGGGATGTTTGGAACTAACAATTTTGGACCCATGAGATATTCGGGACCAAATGTTTGATCTTGTGTGTTGTTACCTAGATATGCTTGGGAATTGATTTGGAGCTCGACGAGTGGATTAAGGATAGTGGATGTTCTAAACACATGACGAGTAATCGAAGTTTGTTCTCGCACTACAAAGCATATGATGGAGGTAACGTCACATTTGCAAGTAGTCTACGTGGTAATATCATTGGCAAAGGTACGGTTTCTCTTGACTCTATGACCATTGAAAATGTTAAGCACGTAGATAACTTCGGGTTTAACCTTTCAAGTATAGGTCAAATTTGTGAAAATAAGTGTAAGGTCATCTTTTTGGAACATGACAGTGAAATCGTAAAAGATGGAAAAGTCATTGGAAAAGGTGTTAGAAAGCATAGGCTTTATGTCATGAAGGTCAATAAGAAGTCAAAAGACAACATATGTCTTGCGACTATTGATGAGACTGCTTTTATACATAGTCTCGTCGTCCAAATTGGGCTTAAAATGCATTAAATATCATTAAAAATGCCAAATATATGCTCGTGTTTGTTGCTTGTGTATTTTAGGTACGGATATTGAGGAAATGACAAAAAGATCACAAGAATCAATCAAAAACGAACACGGGAAACGAAGCCGCACAAAGAACCGAACCCGAATCATGAATTTCCTATAAAGTCCTTGAAGTTTGAAGAATGGGCAAGATTGGTCCCTCAACTTTTGAAGATTGACACTTTATACCCCTCAAATATTCATAAATATGAGTAGGGTCCCTAAAGTTTGAAGACTTTACATATCTAGCCCTTAAAGAATGATTAAATTGCATAAGTGGTCCTTGGAAAAAGTTTATAAACTAATGGTGCCAAAAGTGACAAGTGGTTGAAAGTTGATAACAAAGGGAATTGAAGATTTGCTGATTGAAACTTGATATATAACATCTTATGGAGTTCAGGGGGCATTTATGCCATTAACCAAACCTAAACCCGTTATTAACCCACACTTAGCCCACCTTTACCACCCACAAGCCCAAAACACTCTCTTACCCGACCCAAGTCAAACCACCAGTCAACACTACCCACTAACCCAATTTTTAAACTCGTTTTTTATTAATTAAAAAACGGGGGAAACAATCCTTGTTCACCCTTCCTCCCTAATCCTCTCTTAATCCCAGGGTATAAACCCTAATCACTCACACACTAAAACCAAAGGGTTTTTCCCCCTAAATTTCAAGAAACCCAAATAACTATCTACTTAACCCATCCCACACCCCAAAACGTGTCCACATACATCCCTGGACCCCCCCATGAGATTCCCCTGCACCCATCATTTTCACCCAAACCCAAGGAGGGGTCATGATCAACGTCCCATAAGATTTTACTTGTCCTCCACACCAAATGAACATCCAAGGATGATTCTTTACAGCTAGCCATCACTCTCATCACGTGAAGACCTCAAGACCAATTTCAAATTCGTTGACCAAGGGCAAAAATGGATTTTCAGTAGATTAGGGTTTCACATGTTATTGTTTCTAGATTGTTCAGTAATGTTGTATAAATATGGGACGTATGTGTCCCATATGACTGGTTCTAGATTTTTTCTCATTAAGTTGTAATACCTTTTTAAATCAAATGAAAGTTGGTGTTTTTATTTAAATGTAATTCCTTTTCTTGTTTAAAAGTTGGTGTATTTATTTGAGAATTAATCTGAGTTCCACAAAGTTTGTTGTTCAAGAAATATTCAAGAAGGTTTTTCAGAAAATCATTTTTCTGTTTTTAGGTATTGATTTTGGAAAAAAGAATTCATTAACTTGAAATCAAACCACACGAAGTGAAAGTGGAGTGGGGTTTGATTTCAGCTTATATCAGAGCTTTTGTCCAAATTAAAGGGAGTTCAAAGTTTATTGTTTTGAAAAGTTACATCTCACTTTTCTGATTTATTTATTTATATGCTCATAAGCTATCAGCTGCTTAACTCATAAATCAGTCTTATAGCTTATTAAGCCATTGTACCATTTCACCCTTTTATGGTTTCTTTAACCTTGCAGGTTTACAAAGAGGCATTTATTGTTCTTTATAGGGGTGTTTGGGACTGCTGTAGTCCCCACATAGTTCGTATCTACATCCAACAAAATCAGCACAAGCCTGAGCTTGTATGGAGATGGCATTGCAGCCATAGTGGGGCCCGGATGTGGGTCCCATAAGGTAATCCCTAGGCTTGAACCCTCTATGCTTGAATGACTATTGTAATTTTTTTTTGATCTTGTGGATTTCATGTTTAGATATTAGATTCAGTTGGTATTCATATTATTTAGGACTCATATGCATGTTGAGTTCGAAATGAGTTCGAAATGAGTATGATGGGAGAACTTAACTTCTTTTTAGGACTCTAAATTAAACAAATGGACGATGGTATTTTCTTTAGTCAATCTAAGTACGCTAAAGAAATGCTAAAGAAATTTGGATTAGAAGAATCTAGACCAATGAAGACCCCAATGGCCTCGGATACTAAACTCACCGTAGATGATGATTGTGAGTCGGTAGACAACACCAAATATAGAGGTATGATTGGTAGTTTGTTGTACCTAACGGCAAGTCGACCGGATATCATGTTTAGTGTTTGCCTTTGTGCTCGCTTCCAAGAGGCTCCCAAAACCTCTCACCTCGAAGCGGTTAAGCGTATCTTCCGATACATTAAAGGCACTATACATTTAGGATTATGGTATCCTAAAGGGACCGGCGTAGAAACCATTGTCTACGCGGACTCGGATCATGCGAGAGACTATGTAAAAGGGAAAAGCACTAGTGGAGTTTGTACCTTCATGGGTTGTTGTTTAACTTCTTGGTTCTCCAAGAAACAAACCGCTCTTGCAATATCCACCACGGAAGCCGAGTATGTGAGTGCTGGAAAAGCATGCCAACAAGCTCTATGGATGAAGCAAGCGCTTGTTGATTACGGGATTTCTCTTGATGATGTTCCCATCATGTGCGATAACAAAGGTGCTATAGACCTTAGCAAGAATCCCGTGTAACATTCGCGAACCAAACACATAGAAATTCGACACCATTTCCTTAGGGATAATGTTCAAAAGGGGAACATTTCAATTGAGAAGGTACCCTCCGAAGACATCTTAGCCGACATCTTCACTAAGCCACTTAAGAGGGAACCTTTTAATTACTTGCGTCTAGGTCTAGGATTAATGGAACATCTTCCTTAATTTCCTTCTTTTCCTTTTGTGTGTTTTTTTTACCACTTTGAGTCATTGAGTCTTCCAAACTCTTTTTGAAAAACCCTCTCTTCTGCTTTTCAAAATTCTCAAAGTCTCTTTCGAAAATGGTTGAAAAATGCTTTTGACATTGTTAATTCAATCTAAAAACGGTTTTTTCATAGATTCTCGCTATTAATCTAGAGCTTACATAATTCATATGTATGATTCTCTCAAACATAGCAAGAACAAGATAG
Source organism: Glebionis coronaria (assembly GCA_025667525.1). Classification (NCBI taxonomy): domain Eukaryota; kingdom Viridiplantae; phylum Streptophyta; class Magnoliopsida; order Asterales; family Asteraceae; genus Glebionis; species Glebionis coronaria. Next base: position 339,569,160 of record CM046874.1, read on the forward strand.
AATCATGGAGGATCATTGTGTCATGACTTAAGGTCTTGTCTTACACACCTCCTACATCTATTTTTTTAATCCATGTATTTTGGTCAAATCTCTATTTGGTAAGTTTGCATATGTTTTCTATGTCTATCTTTGCTTTTAAGCATGTTCCTATGATAAGTTAGACTAGAAAAATAAGATTTGCTGAAAAATCTTCCTTCAAACACCAAACACAGCCTCTGCAGGCAGTTCCATATGTGAGCTGCGGTGCCTTATTGATAAGGTACCGCCTATCCTGATAAGGAACCGCCTACAGTGCCTTACTTTTTCGGGTTTTTGTCTGAAACTCCAGATTTGCTCCAACTTTTTTGAGAATCTTTGTTTCAAACCCTTTGACCACCCCAAAAATACCTTAAGCCTTCCCTATTTAAACCATAAGCATTTTTCCATACTTCACATTCCAAAATGTCTTATTCTCCCAATGAAAGCCTTGAATCTCCTCCATTTTCTCCAATTGCTTTCAATCCCAATTCACCCAAGAACCATTACAATCCAAATTCATCCAAGAAGACTCTTAATCACATCTCTCCTACCAAGAATGTTGATTGTGGAACATCTTTTCTTCCACCACCACCCTTTAGTGTTCTTCCTCCTTCTCATGATAATGTCATGCACCATGGAACATATTGTCATTGTTGTCAATATCAACATCTTGCTATGGCACACATCTATGAGGAGTTGAGCTACATCAAGAGTCTCTTAATCAAGCCTCCTCTTCACTATGATTATGAGATCTCCAACAAGCCACCACCACCACCCTCCGCCATTACCTTGTCTTTTATATAAGCATTGGTTGCTTATCCTCAAGATACCAAATTCAAGCAAATCTTATAATTCTAGAATAACTAGGATTAGATTTATGCTTTTGGCTTGTTTCTTTTTCCATACATCTTTGTATGATGTTTTTTTAGTAACCTATCTTGGATCTTTGTCTTTTTATTTTCTTCTCTTTTATTTTGTGACCTATTGTTATATCTTGTTGGTTGTTTCTTTTGTTCAACTAACCTTTCTATGTAGCTTGTCACCATATCTCGATTCCTCGGTTCCCCAAGCTAGGGGGAGTAAGCACCAAGGGGGAGTCTTTGCAAAGTCCGTCTCTTCAACACCGACTTATGCAACCTTTTTGCTTCAACAAAGGGGGAGAAATGAATAAACTCGTCTTCGAAAATCTTGTTTTTGTGTGATTGAGTTTATGTATTGTCTGAATCAAAAAGGGGGAGATTGTTAATGCAATAATGCCTAAAAACGTTACTTGCATTTTTCGGTCTCGCTTAGTTTTGATTATGACAATATGTAAAAACAAGCATTTACGAAAACAACGAAAAACGAATTCTTGAGTTCAATTATTTTTCATTTTACCCATTTTCACTTAAGGTATGGATAAATAAGTACTAACCTTAATCAAATGATCAACTGATTTAATCTTTTCTTAAAACTCACTTTTTATTAAGTGTGACAAGTTTTTATTAAACTTTCTTTTTAAGAAAATGTTTTATTAAATTAATTATTTGAAAATTTGAAAATGGCATATTCTTATTTGGTTAGGAATATTCTATCAGGATATTTTTTAAACCAGATATGACCTCCAACACTAAAGGACAAAAAGGGAGCGAAGTCTAGTCCAGCGGTTCCTTAGCTCCTAGGCGGTTCCTTATCGATAAGGTACCGTGGGCTAAGATAAGGAACCGCGGGCAGATATAGCCGTTGGCCCTTTGTCCTATAAATAGTGGACCATTCTCAGCTTTTCAACTCACCTCTTTTGCACATCTATTTCCAGATTCAAACACTCTTCTTTAATCACTCAAATCTTTGATCATTTGTTTGATTACTACTTGTTTAAGAAGTGAATCTTGTTCTTCCATCCGTTCCTCTCCAAGTGAAAAGAGAAGAACACTATCCTTGTGAAGTGTTGAGTCCACCACCAAAGATCCATTGAAGATCTAATTTTATACATTTGTTGTTGTGTCATAGTTGTGAAGATCCAAGTAGTTGTGTCTATTTGGAAGTTGTGTATGTACTAACTATAGTTGTGTAGATTGGTCCTAGCTACGATTAGGGCTCGACTTTTAGCTTAGAGTCGGAAATTGGTTAGGCGACGTGTACGGTTTTCTCTACCATAAGGAGCTTGTTGTGTAGTGAACTCTCGAGTAAGAAGTACTCGAGGAGTAGAGTAGGAACGAGGAGTGAGCTTCGTTGCCGAACCACTATAAATCGTTGGTGTTCGGTTTGATCTTTCTTTGCCCTTAACTCTATACATTCCTTATTCTTTGTGAATATATTTTTGTTAGTATTAGTTTAGTTACACTATCATTGTTCATATTGTGCATAAGAAGATATCACATATTTCCTCAAGCCTAAGGTTTTGAAAAAGGATTTTTGAAAACCACATTTTAACAAGTAAATATAAGAAACTATTCAACCTCCTTCTAGTTTCTACATTGAGTTTTACCCATTTTAGCCTGCACCAACACCCATGCCTTCACGTTTCGCCCTTACGATGGCAAACCTATCCTATGTGCCTTATCCATCCATTGTTATCGGGTATGAAACTGAGCTTATCTATCAGTTGGTCACCTTTATTAAGACATACTAACAATTTATATATGTTCCCTTTTGGTTGCATATCAGATGTGATTAAGAAGAATCTAACGATGGTAAATAAGGCTTTCAAGACATATAGCGTAGGTCATGCAGTATGTAGTCGTGTAGCATATGTTGTTGCTAAGAAGAATAGAAATAAGCACTTATCAGAAGTTATCAAAGTTTATTTTTCATGTATCACTTTGGCAACATTTTTTGTTTAGAACAACTGTTTCATTATTCCGGTACTTGCAGATTCCTGCGACACTTTTAAGGTAAAATGATTTTTGATTATGCACTTGGCTGAGCCATAGATTAATTAGTTGCATTGACATTAAATTTGATTTTGTAGAATATAAATAAACCTTGGTTTCATAGGTATGATATGCTTATACATACACATATATCTCTATTTTCCTTTTTTGGGGTTGTTTGCTAATACGAAACCTTTAAATGTACAATCCATATCTTATTCAGCCACACCAACCAAGGAATTTTGTCGAGGAGCTGAAACATGGAAAAAGAAACAATAATGGAAAAGGTAAGGTATATGAATGCTCCACCTAAGTATTATTAGATGAATGGGTATTTATTACCCTTGAACTATAGTAGGTCTTTGAAACCATAGTCATCTAATCGTGGCTAAATTAGTATATGCAAAGAACATTAAATGGTTCTATAAGAGTTAATTTGACTTAATTTAGACTAGCTTGTGACCACATTAATCAACATATATTCCACACCCGTAATCTATAGTAGGTATTTGAAATCCATCATGTGCCCGCTTTAATATTTCTAGGATCTGGTGGCATCTATCATCTTAATATGATGCAAATTTGCCTAAAAGTTCATAGTGTGTGTTAATTTGTTTGAAACTTATTCGAGAGGCTTTGCATGAAACTTATTTGTTTTGGATTTAAATTTATGTTGAGGTCATGATGTTGTGTTATTACACGATCATTTGTATAAATAGCGTTGACAACGATCGTGCTTCAAAATTCAGTCAATACTAAGCTTTTTATTATATTTCCAGATAGGGGGCCTGGCAAGGTTTTCTTTATAAGTTTCATATTTCTACATATTAATTAGATAATAGCATAAAAAATCACATCAAGAAGCATTTGATGACTATAAATACTATTATGAATAAGGGTAAATGGATCGGGATCCATCTACCATCCTTTATGAGGTTAGCCACTTACAAAAATATCATATTTTTGTGATAAGGTATGTCTGGCATTGCATTTTGAAACTAAAGACGTGATATCAAAAGAGTAGAATCAGATGATCAACACTAATGAAAACGAGATGTAGTAGGCAGTGTTTGGATTTATTTCTGATATCAATGTTTAACATTTTTATTTTAAAGCTATTCTATGGTCTGCTACTAACAATATTTATTGTGTTTTCATGCTTAATAAATGATTACTTCGTGTTTTCTTACATATAGATTCAAGAAAATGTTGAAAATGGGACTTTACATTTCTTCATGTTGGGACTTAGGATGATATACTGCTGCTCCACAGATGGCTATGTGTTTATTACGGGAAGAGTTGTTGATGGGATAGCGATAATGGTTGAGTTTTCTAAATACAGGCCTGATGCTGAAAGATTGCGAGTCAATTGAGTTATTACAGAAATTTTTATATGCATATGTAGATTTGTAGATGCAGTACCTTATGATTATCGGCAGAAAGTTGCAACTTATATTAGTTGTAGCTGATCTTTGGTCATATATGCTTATTCGTATACGTTGTTTTTGGGATATAGTTATAAGGGAAGAATTATGGAACCATTAGAAAAGTTGAAGGGGAGATCAAGTAGCCGAAGTCCAAGGCCAAGGTAAAGATCTTTATATGGAAAGTTATGAGGATTTTGTGTATGCTGGAAAACTTATTAGGTTTTATGCATTTGCTTATCGTGGACTGATACATGCGTAGAAACCGTAGTAGAAGCAGGGTCTGGCATGATCATTAACGGTTTTGTTATTGCTAAACATTTGTCGGGTTAAAACTAATTTTACGACATTTAAATACCAACTTTAAAGTAATTAGAAGTATTGGTATTTTAACCCTTAATTGAAACGAATAAAAATCTATGTCATTCTTTATTACTTCACTATTAATTTCAGTGTCATACTTGCAGCCAACTTTGAGTCTGGTTATGAAATGTGCATTCGTGAATCAGGCACCCTGTTCTTGATGCAATTCTTCGGCCTATTGAAGCCTTATATGTTATAGACATCCATTCATCTTCAGCACCAAAGTTAGTCGATACAGTTTTTTATGTGATTTTCCACCTGTTTCGGCATTGAGACCCAAAACGTACCACCTGCAAATGGACAGTTGTCGCAAACAACAACATTTTAGACTTAATCCATTATTTAAAAGTCAATTTGTTAAAATTCCCATGTTGTTAGGTGATCCCAAGACTACAAAATCTCAGTTGTTAGGAGATCCACAGACTTCAAAATCTCAGTTTTTCTAAACAACATTTAAGTACTTATGCAACTGTTTACTTATGCAGCATGTTTAACAACATAATGTATTAGCCATTTTGTGCCACATATTCATCATTTCTACAATAAGTTTATGATCAAATAATTACTTGCTTATGTACGTTTAGAATTTTTGTGAAACTCAAGTGATTGCTTTATTTTGGAATTCATTTTTAAAATATTTCACAAATTATGATACATGTATATGAACCGTACATTTGAATTCATATATTGTTTTTGTTAGCCTGTATTGTATAATGTAATATCTTGTATTGGGCTCAAGCCCGAGTCTAGAACATTCCATGTAACTCTTTATATTGATCGTTCCTTAATGTAATAGAGCATCGATTCACAAAATATCCTAAGCTTATATGGTATCGAGCCTAACGCCGATCCCTAAATAAACCCTAACCCTAAAATAAATTTTTCTTTTTCCTTTGCTTTTTTGTTGATCGTTTGTTCTTAGGTAAGAAACTGAACAAAGACCAAAAATTTTCTTGTTCACGTTAACAAGTTTTCTTATTGGTTCTTGATCTTGGTATCAAGCATTGTCAATTTGTTTTGTTATATATAACCCATACGTCTGCTACTGTTCCATTGCACATCCATCGTAAATTAATCTTCATCAGTATCCAAACCAAGCCTTAAACCTCGAAATCTTTCACACTCTAAACCCTAACTCACGACTTCAGCCGATCATGACAGGTTCAGATCTGGTCACACCCCTCTCGGATAAACTTTCATTGGTCACTCACCATCATCTTCTTACGCGGGTTCCTGTTAAGCTTTCCCTAGATGACTGGAACTATGGTTCATGGGAGTTCTTTTTTGAACAACTTTGTTCTAGTTATGATGTGAATAAGTACCTTCGTAGCTCTACCGATGGATCCGGCCCAAGCACTACGACACCTCTCACACCGGAAGAACTTAAATTAGCCAAGATTGTTCTTTCATGGATCTTTACGACCCTTTCGGAAGCACTTCAAAGAAGGTTGGTGGTGGCACGTCCAAAATCAGCGAAGGAAGCATGGTCGTTCATCACCGACATTGTGAAAGATAACAAACGATCTCGTACCGCTGCCTTAAAGGCCGAGTTGAGATCTCTCAAACTTGGTGATCTTAGCATGGAAGCATACTTTGGCAAGATTGAGTCACTTGTTACAATTCTCACAAGTCTCGACTCTCCCATTAATGATGAAGATGTTGTTCATTTTGCCCTAGAAGGTTTACCCGATAAATATGATCAAGTGTGCGGTATAATGCATCATAAGGATACTTTTCCCGATTTAAAGACTGCTCGTTCAATGCTTATCACTGAAGAGATGCGCTTGAAGTCCAAGTCACTTTCCTTACCCGTGGATTCTTCTTCACCAATGGTTCTTATGGCCGAATCTGGTAATACTCGTCGACCTTTTACTTCTCAAGATAAGTCATGGCGCCCATGTATTAATTTTGCTAAAGGCTCTTGTCGTTTTGGTAATAATTGTCGCTTCGTTCATGACTCCAATGCTAAAACAGTAAGTACTCGTGGTGGGTCTCATACATTGGGTGGTGGTAATAATACAGATGAATTATTGGTCAAATTGTTGAATAGGTTGGGTTTAAATTCCACTAAAGCAACGAATGGGAAAAGCACTAATGTAGAATCACCTACTGGTAATACCAATCGTATGCAACAAGGGCATGTTGCTTTTCAAGCCTCCACTGGCCCAACTGCTATAACGCCAGGCCCACATTACTATCAACCTTCGGCCCAATTTTTCTACATGGCTCCACCACCAGGCTTTGGTTACTCGGCCCATAATAGTTTGCCAGCCCCGACCCCGTACTGCTATTTACCTTCAGTTCAGGCCCAACAACCAGGCCCACTACCTTCACAGATTATACATTCGACCCAACAGGCCCCAACCGGGTCTATTGCTGCTTCAGGCTAAGAAACGACTTTGCCACATGCCTTTACTACCGGGACTCTTCATGATCCTATCACTGGTGCTTGGAATATGGATACAGGTGCGAGCTCTCACTTAAATAATTCCACTACTAGTCTTAGTAAAATTTTAAATAAGTGTATTTATCCATCTGTCTCGGTTGGTGACGGTCATTCTATACCCGTCACCAATACGGGCCATAGTGTTTTGCCAACTCCTTTTCGACCTCTTCACCTAAACAATGTCCTTATTACCCCTTATATTGTTCAAAATTTAATTTCTGTTCGTCAATTCGTTCGTGATAATAATTGCACTGTTGAATTTGACGCGTTTGGTTTTTCTGTTAAGGACTTCATGACTCGACGGGTGCTGCTCCGATGTGATAGCACGGGCGATCTTTACCCGGTCACGACTCCTTCTCCGATTCCTCATGTCTTTCTTGTCAGTCAACACACGTGGCATCAACGTCTTGGACATCCAGGAAGTGAAGTGTTACGGCGTCTCGTTTCAAATAATTTTATATCATGTAATAAAGAGAAACCTCCCGTTCTTTGTTATGCTTGTCAGCTTGGCAAACACGTGAGGCTTCCATTCCTTAGTTCTGATTCCGTTGTTACTTCTTGTTTTGACATTGTTCACTCGGATGTGTGGACTTCGCCCATTCCGAGTATTTCGGGTTTTAAGTATTATGTCTTGTTTTTGGATCATTACTCTCATTATGTATGGGCTTATCCGTTACTTAATAAATCTGATGTCTTGTCTAAATTTTTATTGTTTCGTAAGTATGTTCATACTCAATTTAACTGTGAAATCAAATCCTTCCAATGTGATCATGGCGGTGAATTCGACAACCGCAAACTACATCAAATTTTTGCTGACAATGACATTCAGTTACGTTTTTCATGTCCTAGAACCTCCCAACAAAATGGTAAATCCGAACGCATGGTTCGTACCATTAACAACCTCATACGGACTTTACTTTTCCAAGCAAACCTCCCACCAACATTTTGGGTTGAAGCTCTTAATATGGCCATATATTTACTCAATCTTCTTCCATCTACTGCTGTTAGCAATGACATTCCCTATACACGTTTGTTTGAAAAAAACCCGGACTATAGCCTTTTATGCACCTTTGGTTGTTTATGTTACCCTCACTTGTACCTTAATCACAAAATTGAACCACGTGCCACTCCATCCATCTTTCTTGGATATGCTTCCAATCATCGTGGGTACAGGTGCCTTGACTTAAACACCAATAAAATCATTATATCCCGACATGTAACATTTGATGAAAATGTTTTTCCATATGGCTCACAACAAACACCTTCCGCACCAACATACACCTTCCTTGATGACTTGCCCGACATACCCTGTCAACCTATTCGACCAACTGTTCACTTAGACCGCACCGAACATCCTTCACCTGATTCTTTTCAAAACCATCCTACTGTTTCACAAACACCTCACACCGAACCTACGCATCCATCCCTTCATGACTCCTTAAACCAGTCCACCAACACTTCTACTGAAACTAACCCATCTTCCCCAACAACCCAATACACATCGACCCACAATCAAGAAACCAATGTCGCGCCCCTGGTTCCACCCGTTACCCCTTCACTCGTTATACCAGATCCACCACAAAACCCAAACCCCGTCTCGGTTCATCCCATGGTCACACGTTTTCGAGTCGGGACTAATAATCCTAATCCGAAGTATACTTGTCATGTGTCCACTATCTCACCATTACCTAAGTCGTATAATGCTGCGTTTATTGATCCAAATTGGCAAAATGCTATGCTTGATGAATATAATGCACTTATTAAAAATTGCACTTGGACATTAGTGTCGAGACCTAAAGACACCAATATTGTCCGATGTATGTGGCTTTTTCGTCATAAGTTTTTGGCTAATGGCACACTTAGTCGCTACAAAGCCCGTCTTAGAGCGAATGGTAGCTCCCAAGTAGAGGGGGTTGATGTTGACGAGACTTTTAGTCCGGTTGTTAAACCGGGTACGATACGCACTGTTCTTAGTTTGGCAGCTTCTAGACATTGGCCAATTCATCAACTTGATGTCAAGAATTCTTTTTTACATGGAGATTTATCTGAGACAATTTATATGCATCAACCTCCCGGGTTTCGTGATTCTGAGCATCCTGATTATGTGTGTTTATTACAGCGATCTCTTTATGGGCTTAAGCAAGCTCCTCGAGCTTGGTTTCAGCGCTTTGCTTCTTACATTACTAGAGTTGGGTTTCATCATAGTCGTTGTGATTCCTCGTTATTTATATACAGACATGGGATCGATACTGCTTATTTACTGTTATATGTTGATGATATTGTTCTCACCGCTTCCTCTGAGTCTTTGTTACAGCGCATTATTACTTCTCTTAGTCGAGAGTTTTCTATGACAGATTTGGGTGCTCTCAATTATTTTTTGGGCATCTCTGTTACACGGGATTCTTCCGGGATATTTTTATCTCAGAAGAAATATGCTATGGAGATTCTACAGCGGGCACACATGGTTGATTGCAATCCTAGTCGGACTCCTGTTGATACTGAGTCTAAGTTAGGTGATGGCGGGGAATCGGTTTCTAATCCGACTTTGTATCGGAGTCTTGCAGGTTCTCTTCAGTACCTTACCTTTACTCGACCAGATATTTCTTATGCAGTTCAGCAGGTATGTCTTTTTATGCATGATCCTCGGGAGCCTCATTTCTCAGCTCTTAAAAGGATTTTAAGGTATGTTAGGGGTACCTTGGACTTTGGGTTGCAGTTGTTTGCATCTTCCACTACTTCACTGATTGCTTATTCTGATGCGGATTGGGCTGGTTGTCCCACCACTAGACGTTCTACTTCTGGTTATTGTGTATTTCTTGGCAACAACTTACTCTCCTGGTCCTCTAAGTGCCAACCTACGCTTTCTCGTTCCAGTGCTGAGCTGTTGCTGAAACTTGTTGGTTGAGAAATCTTTTACGCGAGTTACACACACCGTTATCTTCCGCTACACTTGTTTACTGTGATAATGTAAGTGCTGTGTATTTATCATGAAATCCAGTTCAGCATCAACGGACTAAGCATATTGAGATTGACATACATTTTGTCCGAGAGTTGGTTACTACTGGTCAGGTTCGCGTTCTACATGTTCCTTCTCGTTACCAGTATGCTGATATCTTCACTAAGGGATTACCTACCGCTCTGTTTGAAGAATTTCGTACCAGTTTGAGCGTCCGTAATACTCCCGCTCCAACTGCTGGGGAGTGTTAGCCTGTATTGTATAATGTAATATCTTGTATTGGGCTCAAGCCCGAGTCTAGAACATTCCATGTAACTCTTTATATTGATCGTTCCTTAATGTAATAGAGCATCGATTCACAAAATATCCTAAGCTTACAGTTTTTAGCTACCATGTGTATGATATTGGCCTTTTTTCTAACTATTTGACAAACCCAAAAAACAAGATTAAAACCCTGAAAACCGATGTTTTGAAAACCGGTTCTTAAATCAACCCGATCGAGTCACCCGGGTCCGGGTTTAACCGGGTCAACCCGATTTTCTAGAAAAAAAATAATATCTTTTATACTCTCAATGATTAACAAAAAATATATAGAAAACTTATGAAATCTTTCGTATATCGAACATATATATATTTACCAACAAATATAATATGTAAACATAAGATTACGTCAAAAATACGCAAATTTTACATGTTATTTTTAGAAAGAACACGAAAAAATCGAAACCCGCCCGGGTCTCGAGAACTGGGTTGACCCGGGTCACTCTAAACCCGACGGGTCTAGCGGGTTTCAGAAATGTCAAACCCGGGTTAATATGACCCTTTTTGTAACAAAAACGGGTCAATCGTTTGACCCGGCCGGGTCGAAGCGGGTTTGAAAACATTGCGAAAACATACTCATGTAAAAACAAAAATATGTATGTTCTTATTTTACAAACAGTTATCATTCCTTAAGTGCTAGACATAGAATTAGATTTTAAGTTTGATACTATGCTGAAAAGATAATGGCATCATATTGTTTGAAACTTTGAATCTCTAATACACCCAACTGTTTCAATACTTTCAATGTCAGTTGATAATGAGGAATGAAGAATAAGTCTGATGATTGATAGTATGAGTCGAAGTTGAGGAACAAAGACAATGGAAACTAGAAGATTAACAAGAGGCTATATTACATATAGCGAGAAAACGTTCTAAAGAACATTGGAAAGAAATTGGAGCGCTTAGAAAATATTGTATGATTATGAACCTAAGTATGATATTCTTTCGAAATGATTCGTTTATAAAAAAAATAATTATGCAATAATGTTTTGATGCAATATACAGAGTTAAACGATTAGTTGCCGTTCAAAAAGAAAAATACAGAGTTAAACGATTGATTTTTCCCCTTATTTAGTCATCTACATCTTTGTTGTGTTGATATTAAATAATCGACTTTTAAGTTAATCACTAAATCTTGATTAGAATATTATTTTTACAAATAATCTCCTTTTGAGCTAGCTCAACCGATGGTTATATTTTTGTTGTGTTGATATTATGTAAATACGTAATCTACTTTATATGTTAATCACTATAATTTCATAAAACAAGATTTAAAGCTTGGGGAGGGGGTTTGGTCATGGGTTCAAGTCTTGCAAAGGAAAAGAATCCATGATTTTCCTCCTTAGTGCGAAGCCGTGAGTTCTAGGGGTTTCCCCTAGTGGTTCGGGTTCCGGGGCCTGCCCGTTATGGATGGTATAACTCGGGGGTCGGATTTCAGTGAGATTGAGGTGCCGTTCTAAATATATATATATATATATATATATATATATATATATATATATATATATATATATATATATATATATATATATATATATATATATATATATATATATATATATATATATATATATATATATATATATATATATATTTCAGAATGTTGTTGTGACGAGGACGACTAATACACAAACTCAACAATAAATGTCGTGTTCGAATGAGTTTTTATTTGTATAAATGATGAGCATATAGAAAAAAAAATAAAAACAAGAAATATGTGTCAAATTACTAACTAAGGTAACATATTCTCAAACAGTTTTTAAATATATACTAATAAATACACACGGTTTATTTATATACGTCAAAAGATTCAAATATGACATAATCCGTTGATTGGGTAGGCTAAGCCAAAACGTAATCAAATGTTTGGTTTTTTTAAAAGAAAACCGTCAAGCCCTATATGTCTAAGCGTCAACCAATATAACAAATCGACCAACGTTCTTTCAAAAAAAACTTACGAAACATACCCGCCTGTTGGGCGGGTTAAGGAACTAGTGTATATATATATATATATATATATATATATATATATATATATATATATATATATATATATATATATATATATATATATATATATATATATATATATATATATATATGATAGGTGTGTAAACACCCATCCTTTTTACCACTTAATTACAATAATAACCGGACCAAAACGTGTATTTTATGTCATTTATGTCGGAATTATGCGTGGTTTGTGTTTTTGTTGTGATTTAGGACGATATTGTGAAAAGTGGAGAAAACACGGTATTTACGGGCTTTTATTGAAGAAAAAGATGAAAGACGAAGTCAAGAAGTCAAGAGTGCGAAAAGAACGGAAGTCCAAGACCAATTCTGAAGATTTATCGAAGAAAAAGTCGAAAGACGGAAGTCTATCAAAAGTCGAAGAACTCAAGTCTATTTTATTGAAGAATTAAAAGACGAGTTTAAAGAAATCCCGAGCTATAAGTCATTAAAGTCCAAGATTAACAAAAGATTAAGAAGGGAAGGACTTAATGGTGCAATTAAGAAGAAAGGAAGGAGGGGAGGAAGCTTCCTCTAAACACCTTCCTAATCTCCTATAAATACCCCTCATTTTCATTTCATTAGTTTTGTTGGCTAAGGTGACAATTAGTCTTCCACCTTTATTTTTCATGCACTTTAATTACTTGTCCATTTTAATACTTGTCTTGCACTTTTAATACCTTTAATTTCCAAGTAAGTGTTCTTTAATTTCCTTCTCTTAAATCTCTCATTCTACCTTTCTTTCTTGCTTGATCTTTACGTTTATGTGCTTATTTTCTTGCTTATTTGATTAAAGATTATGTTTTTATGCTTTTCAATGTTTTAGATCATTGATTTTTATAGCTTATTGTGTTTATCTTTAAGTTTATAAAGTTTTTATAAAAGTTATTTTTATATAAAAGTTGTTTTTCGTAAAGCTTATTCATTTCGTGTCTTTTAAGTCTTTAAATTTCAGTTTAGTAGCTTTTTCTTATACGGTTTGCCTTAGGATTTTCGTTGTGTGCTTATTTGATTAGTAGCTTATTTTTCTAGCTTATTTTGTGCTTTTTCTTCCGTATTCCGATCTGGTAAATCGGAAAAGGGTTATACATTCCGACCATAGCTCCCTGGCTTGGTTGGAAAAGGGTTTTCGATATTCCGATTGGAGGGATTATGTGCATTCCGATCAGAGGTATCTAGCAGCATTCCGATCATGGGTAAGTGACAGTTATTCCGATCAAGGGTTTTCGATATTCCGATTGGAGGATTTAAGATATTCCGATTGGGATTCGTTTGGTTATTCCGATCAGGGTAAGTGACATATTCCGATTGGTATTCCAATCCACATTCCGATCAGGGTAGGTAATTCAACATTCCGATTGGGTATTAATTGTATTCCGATGGTAGGCCTGATCGGAATATATTCCGATTAGGGTGATTTTCATGATTTGTCTTGTTTAATTTTTACCTTCTCTTTTTTATACTTTGTCAAATCTTAATTCTCGTCACGCTTTTAACTTTAAGTCATTTAATTGTTTTACTTTGCAAAGTTTTTAAATATTGCAACCTTTAAATTTAATTAGACTTAGATTTAATTTCTCGCCATTTATTTTAACGCCTTTTACTTTAACGTCATTTACATTTACGTTAATTGTTTTGCACTTTTTAATATACTACAACGACACAACTTTGTTTCCACCAAAGAACAACTGAGTCACACATTAAACTCCAGTTTTCAATTCGAAGAGATTTGTACAACGATAATTTTTAACCTGAGTAAAATCTAGTTATCAAATGGCGCCGCTGCCGGCTCTTTTCGTAAAGATTAATGGTTTTCTGTGAAAGACGCGTTGCTTTTTGGGATCCGTTCACTTGTGAGCGTTATTTTTCTTGCATAAAAAATTCAAAAAACCATAAAAATAAAAAAATTGATAAAAATCCATAAAAATTAAAAATTTCAAAAATCCAAAAAGATTCTATCTTTATCGTGTATATATATTGTCTTTGTGTTTGGTTTCTTTTTCTTTTGCATTTTCAGGTGTATGCGTACTAGATCTTCTAATTATCAAGAGCCCGAGACTCAAGAAGATTTAAGTATGTCAGGTGTTAACAACAACAATAATCCACCGCACCTCAACAATAACAACAATGTTCTTCCACAGCCCGATCTTCGGACAATGGAGGAGCTTTGTCAACCTACCATGTTTGGACGAGGAGGACCGATTGCGCCGATGCAAATCAACGCTCCGAAGTTTTCGTTGAAGCACCACATGATTCAGCAAGTGCAAACTAATCCATTCGCCGGAATGCCTGATGATGATGCCAACAAACACCTCGACAAGTTTATTACAATCACCCAAAGCATGAAGTTGCCCGGTGCCACAATGGATGTTCTTCGCTACAACTCTTCCCACATACTTTATCACATCACGCCGAGAAATGGTTTGATCGTCTCCCGAAGAATTCTATTCATACTTGGGATGACATGACCCAACGCTTTTTGTCGCGCTACTTTCCACCATCCATGGTCACGAGCCTTCGCAATCAAATCAGCGGTTTCATGCAAGAACCCGATGAATCTCTCTTTGATGCTTGGGAAAGATATAATGTCTTGATTGATCGTTGTCCAAACCACAACATGCTACCTGTGACATTAATTGATACTTTCTACAACGGTTTGACTTTTCGAGATCGTGATACGATTAATGCAGCCGCCGGTGGCACATTCATGAAAAGGAGACCCGAGGAGTGTAGAGATCTAATTGAGAACATGACTACTCACCACAAAAACTGGGATTCCTCCGCTTCTTCAAGGAACAACCCGGGAGTCAATGTTTCTTCCACCTCAGCAAACCCTGATATGACCGAACTCACCCGCATGATGACTGAAATGAGTAAAAGTATCTTACTTCTCGCTTCAAACCAACAACAACAAGTTAAAGCGGTTGCACCTTCTTGTGAAACATGCGGCGGTCCTCACTCATACACCGATTGTCCTTCTACACAAGGAAATCCGGAAAATGTGTATGCAGCTTATGGTAATTATTCACCGGAAAATTACCAAGCTCGACCTCAAGGGGATAGAAATTTGCTGAGTTACCGGTCCAACAACTACCTTTCACCCGGTTTTTCTCCTCAAAACCAAAACCCCGCCAACAACTACAATAGAAGCAACCAAATCCCACCTCGTGCTTCTAATCCTTATCACCCACCCGCCCAACAACCCCCACCTATTAACCCGGATGTTGAAGCCATCATGAGAACCCAAGGTGAGCAAATCAAGAATCTGTAGAGCCAAATTATCAATCTTAAAGGAGATATTTCCAAGCAAGGAAATGAGATAAGATCCGAGCTTCGAGATAATATCCAATCCTCCTTCAGCAATCAAACAAATGATTTGAAGAATATGCTTGCTAGTTTCTTGCCCGCCGCTCAACCCTCTTCTTCGAGTTCTCTACCTTCAAACACAGTCACTAATCCACGAGCAAATGTGAGTGCTATTACTATGCGTAGTGGAATTACCATTGTCGATCCACCAATCCCATCCCCGTCATCTACACCTCCTCCACCACCATTTATCCCTACTCCTCCTACACCTAGTATTAGTGCACCATCACCGTCTCCGCCTCATCATGACGATGTACCTAGGAAAGACCCTTCAACATCTCAACCTTCACCTACACCTGCACCTTCACCACCCAAACCT
This sequence comes from Glebionis coronaria, assembly GCA_025667525.1. Lineage (NCBI taxonomy): Eukaryota > Viridiplantae > Streptophyta > Magnoliopsida > Asterales > Asteraceae > Glebionis > Glebionis coronaria. The sequence continues at coordinate 339,585,235 of CM046874.1, forward strand.
AATATCCCATATCCTTCTCGTTTAGGCAAGACCAAAATGCTAACCAAGGATGACTCTGAAGTGTCACGCTATGTGAAGATGATCTCTCAAATGAACTTCAACATTAGCTTTCTTGAAGCACTTGTCCACATGCCCAAATTTGTTAAAGCATTTAAGGAATTGCTTAACAAGAAGGAGAAGCTGATTGAGCTCGCCAACACGCGCTTAAATGAAAACTGCTCTGCAGTTATTCTTAAAGAACTTCCGGAAAAGCTTGGAGATCCCGGTCGTTTTGTGTTGCCTTGCGTATTCAACAAAACTGAAGAATTTACTGCCCTTGCTGATCTCGGGGCCAGTATTAATCTTATGCCTTTGAGTGTTTGGAAAACACTATCATTACCCGACCTCACTCCAACAAAGATGACTCTTGAACTTGCAAATCGCACACTAGCTTACCCCGTTGGTATTGCCGAAGATGTGTTCATTAAAGTTGGCACATTTACTTTCCCGGTCGATTTTGTCGTTGTTGATTATGAAATGGACCCTCGTATTCCTTTAATACTTGGTCGGTCATTCTTGAGAACCGGACGAGCTCTAGTTGATGTAGCCGAAGGTGAGTTAATCTTAAGAGTTGGGAATGATTCACAAGTTTTTAAAATGGGGAAGCTTACAAGAAAATCCTATGGAAGAGAATCAGTGAATATGATTAATGTGCTTGATGACTTTGTTGTCTACAACAATCCTCTATTCGAGTCTTCCATTGATAATCCACTTTTTCATGATGATGTGGATGATTCTCGCTCCAATTTGGAACCTTCTCCCATTTATGATTCTCCACCGGTCTTTGATGCTTATGATGATAATTCTAGCTCAGATTCGGATGATTATGATGACCTTACTTCTGAGTATCCCGATCTGCCCACGTATGATGATTTCGATGAGGCTGATACTCTTTCGAGCGACTCTTCACATGATGAAGATCCTCCGTCATCCATGCTTAATCCTACTTTGGATGATTACTCTTTTGAGGAAGACTTCTCTACGTTTCTCAACACATACTTCCCTCATGAGAGTGATGCTCCTCCTTATGATTTTGAAGATTATCGTCTTGATCCTACTTTGGATTTGAAGAACATTCTTTCTAAGGAGAAGAAACCGGTCGACACCAATATCCGCAGCACGTATGAGTTAACACCTCTTTGTCCATCTTCTAAGGACGAGGTTGTGCTTCTTCGCGGATCTTCTTCACACTCTGCTGAGCCTGAGTGCTATTTTCCTATAAAGGAAAAGGTGTTCGACCCCGGTATTGAAATCTTTAAGCCATCTCAGTATCCACCTGATGAAATAAAAGGAAAAATCTTTGGAAATATTGAAGACATGCTTGCACCTAACCATACTTGCTCCCACCGTGCTCCATCACTGCTTAAGGGAACCTTGCCTACTCCTCTTTGGCTTGCCTTGTTCGCCTTAAGCTTGTGCTATATGATGGACGAAAACTATGTCTTTGATCCTAGTGGATATGTTTCATGCTTCTTCCTATGATGATCAAGGTCGAGTCAGGCTCACGACTCGGTAAACAAAAATCAAGCGCTTCTTGGGAGGCAACCCATGTATCTATCTTTTAGCTTTCTTTATTCTAAGTGTAGGGGAGACCCGTTGGTTTGCTATTTCCTCTCCTCTCTTAATCAGGGATTCGTGCTCAATGATCCACTCTTGATGATTCTTGACGACCCGTGATTCCGTGTTCCATTTTCCCGGTTCTATCCTAAACTCTTTTCGATTCACTATTTTATATTTTCTCAATATTAAAATAGTAATCTCTTTAGTTGTCCTTTCCTTAGCGAGATTTAAACAAAGTGCACAATGTCCTAAGTGTAGGGGAGTTTACTCCCACATGCTTAAACATTAAGGACAATGCTTATCTTAAGTGTAGGGGGACTTCTATCGAAGTTAAGTGGCCTTTTCCTTGTATTTATCCTCATTTTAACCGGAAAATCAATTTTTCGGCATTTTTCAAAAATTTTGATCTATTTTGGCCTATTAGTTTTGCCCTTTGTATAGTTATTTTCTTTCTTTGTTAGAATAAATCTTTAAGAAAGTGGTTTTAATTTTCAAACATTGTGAATCTTTTGACTCAACCCGAGTTTACTTGTCTAAGTTTAATCTAGCTAGTATCCTTAACGTGTTTAAGTCAAGTTTTGCTAGGCTTTTATATAAGGAGCTATAAAACACGAAAGTCTTAACTCTCACGGGTTAAGAACAAGAACTTTTCGCAAATTCCTATAATTGATCCTAGAGAGTCGTTTATCAAGGGAACTTTAAAACGCGATTTCTAAACTTGAAAAAGTCTAAGAGTTTGCAAGATCCTATAGGCGACTCGAAAATCCAAAACTTTGATTTAATAGGCTAAGTATCCACGAGTCTCATTACGTGAGATTTTAAACTGTGGAGAACGAGAGATGATAGAGCCAATTATAAGTTTGGTATTCTTTCGTGAATTTATGTGAGTTAATTATAAGCCTATTCTCCCATCGCTTGCTAATAAAATTATCTGCAATAAATAAGGTTGTACGATTAGAAAAGATACTTAGCTTCTAGCCCAAGATCGTTTAAAAGTTGCTCGGTATGGATTAGAGTTCATAACCAAGGCATAACTTATTGAAGCGGGATGCAAAGATTGGCGAAACCGAAAAGGCCATAACAAGGCATGAGGGCTACATTTTGTTGCTAAAGATCCAAAAGTGATGTGAAGAATCATTTATCGAAAATCAATATGAAGGATCGAGACACACGACGAAAAGCAAAAACTCCCCAAAAGTTATGGAGAAGTGTATCCGAAAAGACCCTAGCAAGGTATGAGGATAAATAGATCCAAGTCATAAAAGGAGGCGGATCGTTGTATATCAAAGTCCAAAATAAAGATTGGAGAAAAATGAAGAAGTCGTGGTCCAAGTATGAATCTCTCAAAACTTCAAGTGAAGAAATTCCTATATGAAGAGAAGACCATAATTTCATGAACGTCTCTCAAGGTTTGAAGTATGAAGTCGCTGCCAAATATCGGTCCGAGAAAGGTCTCAAATCGCGAAGCGAGTTATGCCAAGATATGAACTTTATGAGGTCCCGAGAAGCAGTTTTAAAATATTTTGTCCTTTAGCTAATAATAAGTGTGAAAACACTTATCCTTTTACCGCTTATTTCCAATAATAACAAGACCAAAACGTGTGATTTATGTCGTAAAAGTCGGAATTATGCGTGGTTTGTGTTTTTATTATGTTTTAGGACCAAAAGATTAAAGAGGAAGAAAACACGGTCTTTCACGGGCTTTTTTCGAAGAAAACGGGAAAAGACGAAGTCAAAAGATCAAAAGTGCAAAAAGAACGGAAGTCCAAGGCCTATTCTGAAGATTTATCGAAGAAAAAGTCTAAAGACGGAAGTTTAACGAAGTCGAAGAACTTAAGTCTAATAGAAGAAGAAAATTAAAAGACAAGTTCGAATCCCGAGACGACATCGAGAAAAGACGAAGAATTAAAGTCGAGTCGAGAAGAAAAAGAAAGAAGAAAGCACCACACATGCCTCCCACTTCCCTATAAATACCCTCCTAATCACATTAGGAGGGGAGTTAGCTAGTTTTTATTTTTAAGTTTCTTTCTAGTTTTTAGAGAGAGAAAGTCTTAAACATTCTCTCACTAAATTCCATCCTCTTTCTTAATCTTTCAAGATTAAACATCTTTGTATTGCTTATTTTCATTAATCAAAGTTCAATTTTAAGCTTTTAAATCTTAATTCTCATTCTTCACTTCTTGATTTATTTTACCTTTGATCCGAATATCATACTTCATGCGTATGCTTTTATGATTTCGTGGTTGAAGGATTAATTTTCTTGGTTTTCACATAAGCACTTATACGTTTAGGCCATAAGCTCGTAATGCTTATTGGTTTACTCGAGTTTTAGCTTATTGATTTTCGGATTTTACAAAAGGTTTTAGTAAGTTTAAAGTTCATTCCATAAAGTTTTGATCTTTCATGTTTTATAAGTCATTAAATTTAAGCTTTTTGAATTGTTTAAGATCCGGTTAGAATAGCTTATTTCATTTGCTTATTGAGTTTCACTCTTGCCACCAATTTCGGAAATTGTTGCTCTCCATCGCAATCCAAGGGTTTTACTACACATTCCGACGGTGTTATACACATTCCGATAGACCTCAGTATTGTGATCGCAATAACCCGTTAGGGTTTTACTTTGCGATCGGGTTGTTTTTCCCTTTATTCCGATTTGGGATTGCGATCACATATTGCGATCGCATATTCCGACGGGTATCAAGGTCTTTGGTTAAGACGAAGTGCTGCCCATTTTTCGATAGCATCATTCCGATCTAGAAACATTCTGGTGGGTACTTTATTGTTGCATTCCGATGGATGCTGAGATTGATTATTCCGATAGCTAATGTTAGTGATATTCCGATGGTTGCAATTTTGGTGTATTCCGATGGACATTAATTGTTTTATTCCGATTGATTAAGTTTTTAAGTTTTCAAGTTTTACAAAGTTTTTAAGTTTTGAGTATTTTCATAAATTAACTTTAAGTTTAATTTTGTCAAAGCTTTAAATTTACTCAACGACACTTTAATTACTTGCTTATAGTTAAAAAATAGATAATCAAAACCAAACCATTCTCTTGATTCACCAAAAGACGATTGAGTCACACTTAAGACCGGTTTTCAATTCGAAAAGATTCGGACGATAAGATTTTATACTAAGCCAAAAGTTCAAGTATAAAATGGCGTCGCTGCCGGCTCTTTTCGTTACGATTAACGGTTTTTAGTGAGAGACGCATTGAATTTTGGGATCCGTTCTTTGAATGTTATTTTCCTTGCTTTTAAAAAAATTTCAAACATCCATAAAAAATATAAAACTCTTCAAAAATACAAAAACATTGAAAAATCATAAAAGCAATTCTTTTCCAAAGTTTTGCACCAAAAAGATTATATAGATATTCTCTTTGTGTATATTTTTCTTCTGCAGGTGTATGCGTACTAGATCTTCCAATTATTCTGAGCCCGAGACTCGTGAAGATTTAGATATGGTTGGTGTTAACAACAACAATAATCACCCACCTCAACCCAATTTGAATAACAACAACAACAATGTCCTCTTACCTGATTTACGGACAATGGAGGAATTATGTCAACCCACCATGAACGGACGCGGAGGCCCGATTGCGCCGATGCACGTCACGGCCCAGGAGTTTTCGTTGAAGCATCACATGATCCAGCAAGTGCAAACGAACCCGTTTCGTGGAATTCCGGATGATGATGCCAACAAACACCTCTACAAATTCATTACCATGACCCAAAGCATGAAGTGCTCCGGTGTTTCTATGGATGACCTTCGCCTCCAACTTTTTCCCCACTCGCTTTCTCACCATGCCAAAAAATGGTTTGATCGTCTTCCTAAGAATTCTATTCATACGTGGAATGACATGACTCAACGCTTTTTATCGCGCTACTTTCCCCCATCCATGGTCACTAGCCTTCGTAACCAAATCAGTGGATTTATGCAAGAGAATGATGAATCGCTTTTCGATGCTTGGGAACGATACAATGATTTGATCGACCGCTGTCCAAATCACAATATGCTCCCCGTCACTCTCATTGACACCTTCTACAATGGTCTCACTTTTCGTGATCGTGACACGATCAATGCCGCCGCCGGTGGTACTTTTATGAAAAGGAGACCGGAGGAGTGTCGAGAGTTGATCGAAAACATGACTACTCACCACAAGAATTGGGATTCATCCGCATCCTCAAGATCTAATCAGAGAGTCAATGTTTCTTCTACTACTTCCAATCCTGAGATATCCGAACTTACTCGACAAATCGCAATGATGCACAAAGATTTCATGTCCATAGCCACAAACAATTTTCAACAAGCTAAAGCCGTTGCTATTTCGTGTGACACATGTGGTGGCCCTCACTCTTATAATGATTGTCCTTCTACCCAAGGCAATTATTCTGAAAACGTTAACGCAGCTTACGGCACTTATCCCACGGGAGGCTATCAAGCCCGCTCTCAAGGAGACCGTGGCTTGCTAAGTTATCGTTCCAACAATTATCTTGCTCCTCCCGGTTTCCCTCCTGCAAACCAAAACCAACAACAAAGCTATAACCGAAACAACCAATTCCAACCTCGTGCTCAAAATCAATATCAATCCCAAAGAAACCCATACCCAACTCAAGGAAATTCTCAAGCTTACCAAGCTCCACCTCTCAATCAACCGATGGAAGTGAATCAAGACGTCGAGACGTTCATGAAAACTAATCGTGAGATGGTGACGAATCTTCAGAGTCAATTTGTCAACTTGAAGAATGACATGGTGAAACAAGGGAGCGACATTCGAGCCGAGCTAAGGAATGATATGGCCAAACACAGCAATGAAATTAATGCCAACATGCAAAACTCTTTTAATAATCAAGCTGTTCACCTTCGTGATATGATTGGTTCGCTCATCCAAAGTAATCAACCCTCTTCTTCGGGTACTCTTCCGAGTAATACCGTTACGAATCCAAGAGGGGAGATGAAAGCAATCACCACTCGTAGTGGAAAAGGTTATATGGAATCCGAGCTTCCTACACCTCCACCCGTGATTGTGAACAAGGAAAAAGAGCAACTTTCCCCACCTCCTTCACCTTCTATCCCCATTTCCCCACCACCCGTGGTTGTGAGTGATCCTATTCCATTAAAGCCTTCTTCTTCATCTAATATACCTTATCCTTCAAGGTTGAGGAAAGAGAAGCAAAAGAGCAAGGATGATATTCAAGTTTCAAACTTTCTAAAGATGTTTAAACAATTGAATTCTAACATCTCCTTTGTCGAGGCTCTCGCTCACATGCCCAAATACGGTAAGATGTTTAAAGAACTTCTAAGTGATAAGGAAAAGCTTCTTGACATCGCTCAGACCCAACTTAATGAGAACTGCTCCGTAGTGCTCTTAAGGAAATTGCCCACCAAACTTGGTGATCCGGGTCGCTTCTTGATTCCTTGCAACTTCCCGGGAGTAGAGAATTGCATGGCCCTAGCCGATCTAGGTGCCAGTATAAACTTAATGCCTTTAAGTGTTTGGAAGCAATTATCTCTCCCCGAGCTAGTCCCCACCAAAATGACTTTGGAATTAGCCAACCGTACGGTTGCTTATCCAGTGGGGATAGCCGAAGATGTCTTTGTTGGCGTTGATAAATTCACCTTCCCGGCGGATTTTGTTGTCGTTGACTACGAGATGGATCCTCGTGTTCCATTAATCGTCGGACGTCCATTCCTGAGGACCGGTCGCACTCTCATTGATGTAGCCGCGGGCGAAATAATCATGAGAGTTGGTGACGATAAAATTGTCTTCAACATGGGTAAGATTTCTAAGCAACCTTATTCATATGAGAGTGTTAATGCTATTGACGTTCTCGATGAGGCTTGTGAAGAACATTTTCATGATGCTTGCAAAAGTACTCTTTCTTCTCTACCCAATGTTGAGACCGTTGCCTCAATTGCTCCAGCATTGACTCCTTTTGGAGAAAGTGACTTGGATGACTTCGAAGCTAGCTTGGGTCCTCTTGATATTAAGTATGATAATTTGTCCACCAATTGGGATGAAGACATTAGTACTATTGAGAGACTTCTCAATGAGGACCCGTTCTCTCCTCCTGCTCCTAAAGAGGTGACTAATGATGATCCATCGTTAGTTTCACCATCTATTGAGGATCCTCCTACTCTTGAGCTTAAGGACCTACCCCCTCATCTTGAGTACGTTTTCCTGGAAGACAACGAGAAGTTACCGGTCATCATCGCAAAGGATCTGAACGAAGACGAAAAAGCTCGACTTGTCGCTGTGTTAAAGAAGCATAAAAGAGCTATCGCTTGGTAAATCTCCGACATCCGTGGAATTGATCCTCACTTCTGCACACATAAAATTCTCATGGAGGACGACTTTAAGCCCACAATTCAAATTCAACGAAGGGTGAATCCTAAAATCCATGAAGTCATCAAAAAAGAGGTTATCAAACTTCTTGATGCGGGTATGATTTACCCTATTTCGGATTCACCATGGGTTAGTCCAGTCCATTGTGTGCCTAAGAAAGGCGGAATCACCGTTGTGCCCAATGCAAACAACGAGTTAATTCCTACCCGTCTCGTTACTGGATGGAGAGTTTGTATAGACTACCGCAAACTCAATGATGTCACAAGAAAGGATCATTTCCCTCTACCTTTTATGGACCAACTGCTTGAGCGTTTAGCGGGTAATGAATATTACTGCTTTCTTGATGGTTTCTCGGGTTATTTCCAAATACCCATCGATCCCCAAGATCAGGAGAAGACAACATTCACTTGTCCCTATGGCACCTTTGCTTATAAAAGAATGCCTTTTGGCTTATGCAATGCCCCCGGGACTTTCCAAAGGGGCATGTTGGCTATCTTTCATGATATGGTTGAGCAAACCATGGAAGTCTTCATGGATGATTTCTCGGTCTTTGGGGATTCCTTCTCTTCTTTCCTTGCTAATTTGGAACGTATGCTTAAGCGGTGCGAAGACACTCGCCTTGTTCTGAATTGGGAAAAATGCCATTTTATGGTAAAAGAAGGCATTGTGATAGGACACAAAATCTCTAAAGCCGGTCTGGAAGTCGACCGTGCTAAAGTAGATGTCATAGACAAATTACCTCCACCTTCAACCGTGAAGGGTGTGAGAAGTTTTCTGGGTCATGCGGGCTTCTATCGTCGATTCATTCAGGATTTCTTTAAAATCGCTCGCCCGATGACCCACCTCTTGGAAAAAGATACTCCTTTCATCTTTTCTAAAGAGTGTCTCGAAGCCTTCAATCTTCTAAAGGATAAGCTAACTAAGGCACCGGTCTTGGTTACCCCTAATTGGGAGCTGCCTTTTGAATTGATGTGCGATGCTAGCGACTTTGCTATTGGTGCGGTTTTGGGCCAACGAGTGAATAAACACTTCCAACCAATCCACTACGCTAGCAAAACAATGACAGGGGCTCAACTGCATTATACAACAACCGAAAAAGAGCTTTTAGCTGTTGTCTATGCTTTTGAGAAATTTCGCCCCTATCTTGTTTTATCTCCCACCATCGTATACACGGACCATTCCGCGTTGAAGTACTTGATGACAAAGCATGATTCTAAGCCAAGACTTCTTCGCTGGGTTTTACTCCTTCAAGAATTCAACATTGAAATTCGTGACAAGAAGGGAGCTGAAAACCTGGCCGCGGATCATCTGAGCAGACTTGAGGATCCATACCAATGGGGATCATCCGAACAAAGAGATCAATGACTCTTTCCCCCTGGAGACCTTAATGTCTATAAATCTCAATCTTGATGACACCCCGTGGTTTGCGGACATTGCAAACTACTTAGCGGGTGGAATTCTCATCCAAGGGTTAACATCCCAACAAAAGAAGAAGTTCTTGAATGATGTTAAGACTTACTTTTGGGATGACCCTTATCTATTCAAACAATGTGCTGTCTGATCATTCGTCGATGTGTTGACGGACCGGCAGCTTTTGACATTCTCCAAGCTTGCCACAAAGGACCCACTGGTGGTCACTTTGGTCCCAACTACACCGCTAAGAAAGTGTTTGATTCTGGATTCTATTGGCCCACCATTTATCGTTACGCTCACGAAATGGTTAAGCATTGTGATGCTTGCCAACGCCAAGGCAAGATCACACATAAGGATGAGATGCCTCAAAATTTCATACAGGAATGTGAAATCTTTGATGTATGGGGCATCGACTTTATGGGGCCATTCCCATCCTCCAAAGGGAACAAGTACATCCTCGTCGCCGTCGACTACGTTTCTAAATGGGTTGAAGCTAAGGCTCTTCCTACGAATGATGCGAGGGTGGTTGTGAACTTTTTGAAGCAGCTTTTCGCTCGATTTGGCGTTCCTCGTGCTATTATCAGTGACCGCGGGACTCATTTTTGCAACGATCAATTTGCAAGAGTCATGGCTAAGTATGGTATCAATCACCGTCTTTCCACCGCCTATCATCCCCAAACCAATGGGCAAGCCGAGATTTCCAACCGTGGCTTGAAGAGAATTTTGGAGCGTACTATGGGAGAGCATCGCGCCGCGTGGGCCGATAAGTTAGATGATGCTCTGTGGGCTTTCCGTACTGCTTACAAGACCCCGATCGGTTGTACACCTTATCGTCTTGTGTACGGAAAAGCCTGCCACCTACCCATCGAGCTGGAACATAAGGCGCACTGGGCCTTGAAGTGGGCTAACTTCGACATCAACAAAGCCGGTGATCATCGCAAGATTCAACTCAACGAGCTAAATGAACTGAGGAATGAAGCTTATGAGAACTCGCTGATCTACAAGGATAAGACCAAGATCATTCATGACGCTAAAATCAAGAACCGAGAGTTCCACGTTGGTGATCAAGTCTTACTCTTTAACTCTCGGTTGAAGATCTTCTATGGCAAGTTGAAGAGCCGCTGGTCTGGTCCATTCACCGTCACCAAAGTCTTTCCTTATGGGACCATTGAGCTTTCTCAGCCGAATGGGCCCAATTTCAAGGTGAATGGCCAGCGTCTGAAGCTGTACTTTGGTGAGGACATCTCTCAAGAGATGATTCCATCCCTCACCACGTTCCCCATGAACTAAAATTGGGTCGAATCAGGCTCATGACTCGGTAAACAAAAACAAGCGCTTCTCGGGAGGCAACCCGTGTTCTATCCCTTACTGCTTTCATAATAAGTGTAGGGGGAGCCCCGCATATGTTTGTTGTCTTGTTTCTTGTGCTGTGCAGGGATTCAAGCTTCAGAGAGCATCTTGATGACTTTTGACGAACCGTGATACCGTGTTCCCATCTTCCCGGTTCTATCCTAAAACTCTTGTGATTCAATATTTCATATTCTATATGTTCACATTGAATTCACTTTAGTTGTCCTTTCCTTAGCAAGATTTAAACAAAGTGCACAATGTCATAAGTGTAGGGGAGTTTACTCCCACATGCTCAAACATTGAGGACAATGTTTATCTCAAGTGTAGGGGGGATTTCTATCGAAGTAAGTGGTCTTTTCCATGAATTTGCCCTCTTTTTAACCGGAAAATTTGATTTTTCGACATTTTTCAAAATTTTTAATCTATTTTGGCCTAGTTGTATAGTTGTATTTGCCTTTGTTATCTTTATTTCCTTTCAAATTGCTAGAATAGTTTTTCAATAAAGTGGTTTTAGATCTTTCTTAGTCGTGAACATTTTGACTCAACCCGAGTTTACTTGCCTAAGTTTACTCTATCTAGTATCCTTAACGTGTTTAAGTCAAGTTTTGCTAGGCTTTTATATAGGGAGCTATAAAACGCGAAAGTCTTAACTCTCACGGGTTAAGAACAAGAACTTTTCGCAAGTTCCTATAATTGACCCTAGAGAGTCGTTTATCAAGGGATCTTTAAAATGCGATTTCTAAACTTGAAAAAGTCCAAGAATTTGCAAGATCCTATAGATGACTCGAAAACCCAAAACTTTGATTTAATAGGCTAAGCATCCACGAGTCTCATTCCTTGAGATTTTAAACTGTGGAGAACGAGAGATGATAGAGTCAATTATAAGTTCGGTATTCCTTCGTGAATTTATGTGAGTTAATTATAAGCCTATTCTCCCTCCGCTTGTTAATAAATTTATCTGCTAATAAATAAGGTTGTACGATTTAAAAGGTTACTTAGCTTCTAGCCCCAGATCGTTTAAAGGTTGCTCGGTACGGATTAGAGTTCATAGCCAAGGCATAACTCACTGAAGCGGGATGCGAAGATTGGCGAGTCCGAAAAGGCCCTAACAAGGCATGAGGGCTACATTTTGTTGCTAAAGATCCAAAAGTGATGTGAAGAATCATTTATCGAAAATCAATATGAAGGATCGAGACACACGACGAAAAGCAAGAACTCCCCAAAAGTCATGGAGAAATCTATCCGAAAAGACCCTAACAAGGTATGAGGATAAATAGATCCAAGTCCTAAAAGGAGGCGGATCGTTGTATATCAAAGTCCAAAATAAAGATTGGAGAAAAATGAAGAAGTCGTGGTCCAAAGATGAAGAATCTCTCAAAACTTCAAGTGAAGAAATTCCTATTATGAAGAGAAGACCAAAATTTCAAGAACGTCTCTCAAAGATTCGAAGTATGAAGTCGCTACCAAATATCGGTCCGAGAAAGGACTCAAATCGTGAAGCAAGTTATGCCAAGATTGAGGTCCCGAGAAGCAGTTTTAAAAGATTTGGTCCTTTAGCTAACTATTGATTAAATCGTTCACCTTATTTTCGGACTAAATAACTATCGAAATAAGTCAAACAATGCATCCTCGTGATCATTCAAGACAAAAATAAAATATAAGAGATACACCTAGGAATAAGGGACTCTAAGTGAGTAATTGGCCCACATGAGTTCGTGTTAGTTTGCTAACTTATAATAACAATGATCTCGTTTTTAAGCTTGGTTTGGGGAACGTGAAACTTGAGGACGATGAACGTTCATGGCTGCCAAAACCCAATGTAAGTTTTTAATTTATTTACTTGTTCTATCTTTTTATGTTTAGTATTTAAAAAAGGCCAAGGTGGGTTATTTATTATGGAAAATGAAAACCGTGCTTTAAAATTAATGCATTGCATGAGGGCATTGCAATGGTCAAGTGTAGGGGATTTAATAAGTGTGAAAACACTTATCCTTTTACCGCTTATTTCTAATAATAACAAGACCAAAACGTGTGATTTATGTCGTAAAAGTCGGAATTATGCGTGGTTTGTGTTTTTATTATGTTTTAGGACCAAAAGATTAAAAAGGAAGAAAACACGGTCTTTCACGAGCTTTTTTCGAAGAAAACGGGAAAAGACGAAGTCAAAAGATCAAGAGTTCAAAAAGAACGGAAGTCCAAGGCCTATTCTGAAGATTTATCGAAGAAAAAGTCTAAAGACGGAAGTTTAATGAAGTCGAAGAACTTAAGTCTAATAGAAGAAGAAAATTAAAAGACAAGTTCGAATCCCGAGACGACATCGAGAAAAGACGAAGAATTAAAGTCGAGTCGAGAAGAAAAAGAAAGAAGAAAGCACCACACATGCCTCCCACTTCCCTATAAATACCCTCCTAATCACATTAGGAGGGGAGTTAGCTAGTTTTTATTTTTAAGTTTCTTTCTAGTTTTTAGAGAGAGAAAGTCTTAAACTTTCTCTCACTAAATTCCATCCTCTTTCTTAATCTTTCAAGATTAAACATCTTTGTATTGCTTATTTTCATTAATCAAAGTTCAATTTTAAGCTTTTAAATCTTTAGTCTCATTCTTCACTTCTTGATTTATTTTACCTTTGATCCGAATATCATACTTCATGCGTATGATTTTATGATTTCGTGGTTGAAGGATTAATTTTCTTGGTTTTCACATAAGCACTTATACGTTTAGGCCATAAGCTCGTAATGCTTATTGGTTTACTCGAGTTTTAGCTTATTGATTTTCGGATTTTACAAAAGGTTTTAGTAAGTTTAAAGTTCATTCCATAAAGTTTTGATCTTTCATGTTTTAGAAGTCATTAAATTTAAGCTTTTTGAATTGTTTAAGATCCGGTTAGAATAGCTTATTTCATTTGCTTATTGAGTTTCACTCTTGCCACCAATTTCGGAAATTGTTGCTCTCCATCGCAATCCAAGGGTTTTACTACACATTCCGACGGTGTTATACACATTCCGATAGACCTCAGTATTTTGATCGCAATTACCCGTTAGGGTTTTACTTTGCGATCGGGTTGTTTTTTCCCTTTATTCCGATTTGGGATTGCGATCGCATATTGCGATCGCATATTCCGACGGGTATCAAGGTCTTTGGTTAAGACGAAGTGCTGCCCATTTTTCGATAGCATCATTCCAATCTAGAAACATTCCGATGGGTACTTTATTGTTGCATTCCGATGGATGCTGAGATTGATTATTCCGATAGCTAATGTTAGTGATATTCCGATGGTTGCAATTTTTGTGTATTCCGATGGACATTAATTGTTTTATTCCGATTGATTAAGTTTTCAAGTTTTCAAGTTTTACAAAGTTTTTAAGTTTTGAGTATTTTCATAAATTAACTTTAAGTTTAATTTTGTCAAAGCTTTAACTTTACTCAACGACACTTTAATTACTTGCTTATAGTTAAAAAATAGATAATCAAAACCAAACCATTCTCTTGATTCACCAAAAGACGATTGAGTCACACTTAAGACCGGTTTTCAATTCGAAAAGATTCGGACGATAAGATTTTATACTAAGCCAAAAGTTCAAGTATAAGCTAACTATTGATTAAATCGTTCACTTTATTTTCGGACTAAATAACTATCGAAATAAGTCAAAAATGCATCCTCGTGATAATTCAAGACAATAATAAAATATAAGAGATACCCCTAGGAATAAGGGAGTCTAAGTGAATAATTGGCCTACATGAGTTCGTGTTAGTTTACTAACTTATAATAACAATGATATCGTTTTTAAGCTTGGTTTGGAGAAAGCGAAAACTTGAGGATTATGATTATTCATGACATTTCCAAAACCCAAGGTATGTTTTTATTTTCTTTACTTTAAATGTTTATAGTTTTCTATCTCTTTAATAAAGGCCAAGGTGGATTGATTATGATGAAAAATGAAAACGTGCTTTGTAACTAATGCATTGCATGAGGACATTGCAATGGTCAAGTGTAGGGGATTTGATAGGTGTGTAAACACCCATCCTTTTTACCACTTAATTACAATAATAACCGGACCAAAACGTGTATTTTATGTCATTTATGTCGGAATTATGCGTGGTTTGTGTTTTTGTTGTGATTTAGGACGAAATTGTAAAAAGTGGAGAAAACACGGCATTTACGGGCTTTTATTGAAGAAAAAGATGAAAGACGAAGTCAAGAAGTCAAGAGTGCGAAAAGAACGGAAGTCCAAGACCAATTCTGAAGATTTATCGAAGAAAAAGTCGAAAGACAGAAGTCTATCAAAAGTCGAAGAACTCAAGTCTATTTTATTGAAGAATTAAAAGACGAGTTTAAAGAAATCCTGAGCTATAAGTCATTAAAGTCCAAGATTAACAAAAGATTAAGAAGGGAAGGACTTAATGGTGCAATTAAGAAGAAAGGAAGGAGGGGAGGAAGCTTCCTCTAAACACCTTCCTAATCTCCTATAAATACCCCTCATTTTCATTTCATTAGTTTTGTTGGCTAAGGTGACAATTAGTCTTCTACCTTTATTTTTCTTGCACTTTAATTACTTGTCCATTTTAATACTTGTCTTGCACTTTTAATACCTTTAATTTCCAAGTAAGTGTTCTTTAATTTCCTTGTCTTAAATCTCTCATTCTACCTTTCTTTCTTGCTTGATCTTTACGTTTATGTGCTTATTTTCTTGCTTATTTGATTAAAGATTATGTTTTTATGCTTTTGATTGTTTTAGATCATTGATTTTTATAGCTTATTGTGTTTATCTTTAAGATTATAAAGTTTTTATAAAAGTTATTTTTATATAAAAGTTGTTTTTCGTAAAGCTTATTCATTTCGTGTCTTTTAAGTCTTTAAATTTTAGTTTAGTAGCTTTTTCTTATACGGTTTGCCTTAGGATTTTCGTTGTGTGCTTATTTGATTAGTAGCTTATTTTTCTAGCTTATTTTGTGCTTTTTCTTCCGTATTCCGATCTGGTAAATCGGAAAAGGGTTATACATTCCGACCATAGCTCCCTGGCTTGGTCGGAAAAGGGTTTTCGATATTCCGATTGGAGGGATTATGTGCATTCCGATCAGAGGTATCTAGCAGCATTCCGATCGTGGGTAAGTGACAGTTATTCCGATCAAGGGTTTTTGATATTCCGATTGGAGGATTTAAGATATTCCGATTGGGATTCGTTTGGTAATTCCGATCAGGGTAAGTGACATATTCTGATTGGTATTCCAATCCACATTCCGATCAGGGTAGGTAATTCAACATTCCGATTGGGTATTAAGTGTATTCTGATGGTAGGCCTGATCGGAATATATTCCGATTAGGGTGATTTTCATGATTTGTCTTGTTTAATTTTTACGTTCTCTTTTTTATACTTTGTCAAATCTTAACTCTCGTCACGCTTTTAACTTTAAGTCATTAAATTGTTTTACTTTGCAAAGTTTTTAAATATTGCAACCTTTAATTTTAATTAGACTTAGATTTAATTTCTCGCCATTTATTTTAACGCCTTTTACTTTTGCGTCATTTACATTTACGTTAATTGTTTTGCACTTTTTAATATACTACAACGACACAACTTTGTTTCCACCAAAGAACAGCTGAGTCACACATTAAACTCCGGTTTTCAATTTGAAGAGATTGGTACAACGATAATTTTTAACCTGAGTAAAATCTAGTTATCAATATATATATATATATATATATATATATATATATATATATATATATATATATATATATATATATATATATATATATATATATATATATATATATATATATATATATATATATATATATATATATATATATATATATATATATATATATATATATATATATATATATATATATATATATATATATATATATATACTATATATAGGTCTAATTATGATTTGATACCACACCCCTAATCCCAGTCATATATGACATGGCACCTCTAAACCAATAGAATTTGATTTTTTCCTAAAAAATCTAAAAAATTTCCGAAATACGTTATTAAAAAACGCAATTTTAAAAAAGGCGGCGTTTTGATACCGCGGGTATATATATTACTTTTAAGCTAGGTTTTCTTATACATTCGGGGAAAAACCACACACAAAAACCGGGGGAAAAAACACACACACACACAAACCCTAAAGCAGCCGTCACCTACAATTCTATCTATTGATCCTATTCTTGATTTCTTGTCTTCCTCGCATTCGAATCATCTCAATTTCATTCATTAAATCACATCAAGTTCATCACAACACAGAATTATAAAAACATGGTTGATTAAAAAACCCCAAGAAAGGAATTATTTAAAATTAGCCTATCCCAACCCTCTAGACGACACAAGAAACAAGGATTTGTGTAGATTAAAACAAATGTATTAAGTTATTACAACAATGGAAAAATAGTTGGTTGAAAGGATAGTCTTTTTAAAATATATAAGATTTGTGTGATAATCTGTGTTCGGACTAGGTCTCTGTGAAAAGATCATCCGATGCGAATATCATTTACTTGTGAATAATCGAGCTACAATAACAAAGTTATTGGGGAATCACGTGATGTTCCAACTTTGAATCCTCTTTTGAGGTGTTCAGATCCTCGGACCCAAGAACACCATGTATGGGGATGCTATGAAACTATCAGATTCGAAATTAACTGGAAGGGCGATTATTGATCTTGATTCAAATAAGTGTTGAGCCTTCGGATCTTCCTGGTATGTGCTTATAGCCAACGTTAATTTCTTTCACTAATAATTAGCTTGCAGGTGTGTTATTTTAATTCTAAAGGTGTTCATGTAATCATGTTGCCTTATCTAAGGCCGGTATGCATTTATGCTTCTAGACTTTTTGGTTTCTATGCTTAACCAAACCACAAAACAAACAATCATTAAAACTATGCTAAAATAAAAACTAAAAAATAAAGTGTGGTGTTATATGAGTCCAATATGATGGTGTACTGTCACGAAGATATCTTAGGCATCGGGTAATAGAAGTTTGTGTTAATCTCAGGTTAATAGGAAAATATAGAATGATATTGTTGCTTCCACTGCTCACCTTGTAGTCTACTCTGCCCGGAAGACCTACGTTGGTTGCATTTTTGCTGATCCGGCTAGAGATGGAATCATGTTTGCTTCTTATTACTAAAGTTGATTTAGATTCTATGTTT
The DNA here is from genome assembly GCA_025667525.1 of Glebionis coronaria. Taxonomy (NCBI): domain Eukaryota; kingdom Viridiplantae; phylum Streptophyta; class Magnoliopsida; order Asterales; family Asteraceae; genus Glebionis; species Glebionis coronaria. The sequence goes on from CM046874.1 coordinate 339,603,102, forward strand.
TTGTTCAGCCTGTCCTAGACATGCCATTTAATTTGTACCGGTGTTTCTGCAACTTAAGCCCATCATCGTTAAGTCAACCTAAGCCTATTTCTACTTAATGCCTGTTACAAATCCTAATGGAGTCTCAACTAAGTTAATTAAACCGGGAAGACCACTTTTACCCGGATGCTGGTGAGACATTTTATCTATTTTCAAGCATGGGTTGATTTTGTGATGGTTGAGGTTGTTGTTCGACTCAAAAACACTTTCTGTCAAAAATGATAGTCTTTAAACTTTAGGCCACATTCAACCCGTTAGACCATTTTTCTTCTTAAACTATTTCTTATATTTAACCCGTTTGATGTGGAACAGATTTTGTTAGAAATAGTATCCTATAATAATGCAATTGTTGAACTAACCTGACATTAAAACATGATCTGAATTAACCACTTTTCACATCCGTACGCAGCTGAAATGATGGAAGTGTTTAACGTTTCTTACACAGCTGAAACTTTAGTCCACATTCCACCAGTTACACCATTTTCTTCTTAACCTATTTCTTATATTTAACCCGCTTGACGTGGAACAAAGTTTGTTAGAAATAGTTTCCTATAATAATCCAATTGTTGAACTAACCCAACATTAAAACCTAATCTGAATTGACCACTTTTCACATCTGTACGCAGCTGAAATGATGGAAGTGTTTAAAGTTTCTTACAAGACCCAAAGGATTCTCACCAACTCAATATTTCTGGAGATGAATTACAAAGAGCTGTATTGTGAATATGCCTGGGAAAGGTTAGTCCTTTTTTGGTATATTTTTTTAATTTATAAATCCCATGTCATCATAAATCGTATACTCGACATCATTTGTTTGTTTATTTATGTTTAATCCTCCTGACATGTAACTAATAGATGAAGTAAGTGCATATCTAGATTCTGAACAGTGTATTAATGCTTCAAAACTTATAACAAGATTTATATTCATAGACTTGATTTAGTCTCTTTTTGATATTCTTGCCTTGAACCGTACTTCAGCTTGCTTTACAAGGTTATACGACATGTAGTACCAAGAAGTTTGTAAAAATTATTAGGAATCAACTCGACCAGGTACTTCATCTGCCATGTCGTCAGCTTCAAATTAATTTACCGCTTTGAGGTTAATGCAGTGAAAGCAATAATTTAATTTTAATCTGAAAATCTCAGGTGTACTTTGGACAGAGGAATGAAATAGTATCACATTGCGTCCACCTTCTGGACTCCTATCTATGACACTTCCCGACAGTAGACATTGAAGCTCCCATCCAGACGTTTATGCTGTTTATTGTATTTCGTTGCACTTTGCCATATTTGGACCCTGATCTTGCGCCAGTCTTAAAGGGCGCCTATTTGTTTATTTTATATTATATTTTCCACGTTAAGAAAAATCTTCAGCACTAGATTGATTTTGTTTTTGGTTAAAAGCAGCGTGGAAAACCATCATTGGAGGTTACTAAACTAATGTTTAACTTTAATTGAGCATTAAGTTTCGTTCATGATTCATTTTATTGACCTTTTGGAAACCTTTTCTTTACAGGCAACAAATATATTCTATTATTTAACTTATGAAGGAGTATGAATTACAAAGGTCGGCCATCGAAGACCATATTGCTAACTTTGGGCGGATATTGTTCGGTTTTTATCGATTGTTGCTAAACAGTGGTCGGTGAAACCATAATAGCTGCTATAGGATCGTGCTGCTTAATCGGTGTGATTTGTAATGGAATCCTTCACATTTCAAATGTTGGTGATTCACGTGCTATTTTAGGGAGGACAGTGAAGGCTACAAGGCAGCTTGCATCTTCTGGTCTTACATTTTTGTTCACAGTTACAATTGAAAAGATAGGGTACAACTGAAATATGTGCATCAACGAAAGGCAGGGGATGATTAAAGTTTCTTCGTGAATTAAAAATGCATATGATACGCATCTCCTCTTCGTGATGGTCTTACATTTTTGTTCACAGCTACAAATGAAAAGAGGGGTACAACTGAAAGATGTGCATCAACGAAAGGCAAGGGAGGATTAAAGTTGCTTTGTGAATTGACAATGCATATGATACACATATCCTCTTCAATATACGGTGGAAGTTATATAGTACGACAAGAAACGTAAGCTATTCACACCTCAAAAGTGGATCATTTCTGTAGGTGAGCTAGGAAAAATCTACATAAGGCTGCAACCTCACTAGGTCTAAAGAAAAATGATCAGTGAGTTCCACATTCAACTCCTACGATAACTCTATTAATATATGTTTGATTTATGATTGTTTTATACCTTTAAGTTACTTACAATCGATAATATGTAGCACGTGTAGCGAATATATAGTCTAAATTATGGACCCGAAAATCACGTCATTGTGTTAAATGTAGTAAATCAGTGATTAAATTAAACAGGGCATTGACCTTCTGAAAAGTGATTAGTTATCTGAGGTCATAACTTTTATAGCTACCTTAAGCTTTTTTAGTCACAGGTGGCCTTTTCTTTGTGTGTAACGTTAGCCTTGATCCAGAAAACCTGATATGTGATCAACAGATTATAGTCCATTACGATTTCGGTTTTTAGTTATAATCGCACAAGACTGACTCAATAAATTTTTTATGCAGTTGGGCGTGTTACACTGATATTCGATAGTTTCATGAGTTTCAAAGTATACCGATTTGTTTTGCACCTGAAAAATTGTGCTTTTGCTGCTTGCTCCTTGGTATATATGCAAAGTTGCAAACTGACCACTTGCAGTGACAATGATAATATAAGCATCAACATGGTTCTGTTTGTGGAAATTATTAAGCTTGCGAGTAATATATTTGTGACATCGTGATGTTCATAGGCAATATCTTACACGAGAAGGTAAGACACTATTAAGAAGCAGCACTACACTTTTAGAGGTTCATCTGTCTTCTTGATAACCGCAGTGAGAAAAAATATTTGGATGAAATAAGAATAGCTCGCCGGCATCTTTAAAACATAGTTCTGTATACCTCTCATGCTATAGTTCTGTATTTGTATATAGAATTTTTTTTATTAATACTCGTCTCTGTAAGTTGTTTTAAAAATTCCACTATGGGAACCGACAACCCTGACCTGAGAGATCGTGCTTACATGTATTGGCGGCTTCTTTCAACCGACCATGAGGTTTGTTTTGGCCTTTTTTTTCGTTATTAGTGTAGTACATATATCGATCATAACATTTAAGAAACTAAATTGGTGTTTGTTTAGAGGGTATCATGTGGTTGAGGATTACCATAGTCCAAACCCATTGTGATTAATCATCATCTATAATCTATGGCTTGACGATGAAGGGGAAATGGTGCTTGATTTTGAGTCAGATACTGAGGTTCTGATTTCTTTCTTTTTGTGTTTCTCCTGTAGTCCCATAGAAACTTTACAACTATGTGATGTAACAATAAGACTTAGTTATCTTTTTATTGCAAATAATCATGTGTCCGATGTGGTGTAAGAAATTTTGAATTACCTACAGACATTAAATTTGACTACCTTTTGATAATTACAGAGTATTTGTTTGAAACACGTGACTTATCAGAGCTGACATGGACATGTTGATACAAATTATTCTGAATCAAGTTCAAGGTTCCTGAGCCACAAATTACAAAATTACATGGTATACCACTTCTATGTGATTTATGTAAAGTAGAGATTGTTAATTTTGACCCATTACTTCTGGTCTAGGTTGTTTTGATCTCAATTGGGTCAAATGGGTCACCCGTAGTTCATTTTCAACATACAGAATCTCCTAAATCATTTTTAACAAGAGCATATGTTTTAAAATCATAATTAATAACCTAAATCGACCCATGCATACGTATGTCAGGTTTCAATTTTCTTTTTGCTACATTAATTTTTGTTTGTGCAATCTCGTGAATCATTGGTAAAGTTTATTTTATCTATTGAAGTTCTGACATTCTTACTAATGTATGGCAGTCGACACTTCTTGGTTTACCATTCCCTGTTAACTAAGTTGGAAGTCTGCAACTTGACTACGTTGTTTTAAATAAGGTTCGATGCTTCCTTTATTGTTGATTATATACTCCATTAGTCCAATCTATTATTATGATGCTTTTTTTTATTTTTAATTCAGCAACTGGAATTCACACAATGCACTAGACTAATTAACATCAAATGTTGCCCTTCAAAGAAAAGTGAACGCTAGAAATGGATGAACATGTAGACGTCTGTCTTTTGTTCCTAAAGTAATGGAACCAAATAAATCAATACGTCGAAGAGGTAACATATTGCTCACTCTTTGTAGTTGTGGGTTTTTCAGTGATACTCCATATGGGAAAGAATAAGAGACATAAATGGAAGAATCCTTAACGATACGCCTTTTATTTTATGACCTCGCAGCCCTTTCATTTACAGATTTTGAGTAGGTACCTACAAAAGGATCAAAATGTTTAAACTTTATTATTCAAAGAAGCATTCTTAAATACGTGGAGATATTCCATTGGAAGGATAAAATAAGTGTTAGGAGAGCGTCTCATGGCTGCCAACATAGATCCTGGCTTTCTCAAGTCTCAAGTTAGAGAAATACAGTAAGTCTTACTCCTTTATTGAGTTATATGATGTTTAAAATTTATTTTTATTCCCTTATTGTATGTGGCAAGATATATAGTTTGAGACATTAAATAGAGAAAGAATTGAATTGTAAAACGGGTATGGAAGTAGTCCATTGCTAATGTCTTTATGCTTCTAGGATCATGTAAAACCTGATGTAAACATATTCTGTTACGACATTTCATACATTGCTTATTTGGAATATACTTTCCATATTGACTTTGTGTACTGTAAATAGCCATTGCTGAAATCGAAAATCTTAACAGCTTTATACTATAACGACAACAACCATACCCAATCCTGCAAGAGCTTTATGTATCTTCTAATATTTTGGCATTTTACCAGCTTCTGATGGCTTATTACTAAAACTATTTTTTTACATCTATAGCAATGCGTCCATCATCTTGCTTGATAGTATTTTCACTACAAGTACGTAGGACCAAGAAATCCGGTTTTGCCTCGCTATCTTAATAAATTGTTTTGTAATAATGTAAGTGATCTTTAAATATTAGCTTTATAACTGATTTTTGTTTATAGTAGTATAAATCTATTTAATACATCATAGCACACAATCACCGGATACAGTCGTATGTTTTGGATAACATAATAAATCATGATCTAAGACCAAGACGCCACAATAAGGAGAAGACATGTTATGTAAGACCACTCACTCAAACTTGATGGAGCTAAAGAGAGGCTATATTAATTAAAGGCTAACCTGCTTGAAGAAGGCTCCTTTGACGTCGCAGTTGAAGGTTGTGAAGGTGTTTTCCATAGAGCTTCTCCCTTTTACCATACTGTCACTTATCCGCAGGTTTGTTTTTCCAATACTTGTCTACCGTTAAGTACTCTACTTATTTTTTTCTTGAATCTAGCTTCCTTATTGTCACTAAAACATGAGCCTATTAGGTATCTTTTTAATATAATCTACTATATAAATAAGAGAAAAAAATAATGTGTGTAGCGGAATGTGGGCGCCACTTCCTTTTGTTATTGTTGATGAGCCTCTTTGTCTACTCATTTGATAATCTTCTTATAGGATTATGGTTGATTCTAATTATGGTTGTGCATTTTTCAAAAGTAAACTGATAGTCTTTTATTTGCTGTTAGTCAGTGCAATAATTCAAAATTTTGGAGTCTTCAATTTACTATCAGTAGCTAACTAATGTTTAAGTGACATTAAAGCTTTTATAAGGTTAATGTTTTAGGTATATATAAATGCACTAACCTGTAATTTTGATTCACAACAGAGTTGTAGAAAGTTATAGTAACAAATAATTTATTTGTTGATTGTGAAGTATACTGGTGTGGTATTTTGCAGCCTACCGTTTCAGGGAAGATCCAGTCCCCACTCAGTTGCTGAAGTGGAATGTTATTCCCATTCTGGTGTTACTCTTTCAGAGCATGCATCATCCATCTGAACAGCAACCAAGAAATACCACCTCGGTGATTATGATGTTCTTTAGTTCGTTAATATTTACGTGTATCGACAAAAAAAATAAGCAATCCCAAATGCCTTAATAAATTTTTCTGCAATAAATAAGGTTGTACGATTTGAAAAGTTACTTAGCTTCTAGCCCAAGATCGTTTAAAAGTTGCTCGGTGTGGATTAGAGTTCACAGCCAAGGCATAACTTATTGAAGCGGGATGCGAAGATTGGCTTCTTATGATTTTTAAGCACGGCGATGAGGCGAGATTTCTCTTCTTCTTTCAAGTCCTTAGCAATGATGACGGGCGACTTCTTCTTATCTTCATGGAGCACGTACTCGAGATGGGACGGCAACTCCTTAAGCTCTAAATCCGGAGGATCTTCGATGGTAGGCGTATTCAAATTCGGTTCATCGATAGCAATAGCCTTAGGAGATGGTGGAGAAATATGGTCCTCTTTGAGAAGTTTCTCAATGAGACGAATGTCTTCATCCCAATCGGTGGGAGAATCATCATTTTCTAAGTTCACATCTCCCATGGTTGCTTGAAAATCTTTCCAAAGGAAATCACTTTCTCCAAATAGAGCAAGTGATGAATCAATAGAGGAAACAGTCTCAACATTGGGAGGAGAGGAGGAATACTTTTACAAGCATCTTTGAAGTGTTCTTCACAAGCCTCATCAAGAACGTCGATACAATTAACACTCTCGTATGAATAAGGCTGTTTAGAAAGCTTTCCCATGTTGAAAACGATTTTATCGTCACCCACTCTCATGATAAGCTCACCCGATTCAACATCGATGAGAGTGCGACCGGTCCTCAAGAATGGACGTCCAACAATTAATGGCACACGAGGGTCCATATCGTAGTCGACGACGACGAAATCAACAGGAAAAGTGAATTTGTCGACTCCTACAAAAACGTCTTCGGCTATCCCCACTAGATAAGCAACCGTACGGTTAGCTAATTCCAAAGTCATTTTGGTGGGGACTAGCTCAGGGAGAGATAATTACTTCCAAACACTTAAAGGCATTAAGTTAATACTGGCACCTAGATCGGCTAGGGCCATGCAATTCTCTACTCCTGGGAAGTTGCAAGGGATTAAGAAGCGACCCGGATCACCAAGTTTAGTTGGCAATTTCCTTAAGAGAACCGCAGAGCAATTCTCATTAAGTTGGGTATTAGCGATATCAAGAAGCTTTTCCTTGTCACTCAGAAGATCTTTGAACATCTTCGCGTATTTAGGCATGTGAGCGAGAGCCTCAGCGAAGGAGATGTTGAAATTCAATTGTTTAAACATTTTGAGAAAGTTCGAAACCTGAATATCGTCCTTGCTTTTGAGCTTCTCTTTCCTCAACCTCGAGGGATAAGGTATATCGGAAAAAGAGGAAGGCTTTGGGATCGAAGGATCACTCACATCCTTGGGTGGAGGAGGGGTAGAAGTAAGAGGTGTAGGAATTGGGGAAGTGGAAGGATGAGGAATATGAGTAGGTGACTCGTTTTCCTTAGTCACAATCACCGGTGGAGGTAGAGGAAGCTCGGGTTCCTTGGTACCTTTGCCACTGCGAGTGGTGATTGCTTTCATCTCCCCTCTTGGATTCGCAACGGTGTTACTCGGAAGAGTACCCGAAGAAGAGGATTGATTACCTTGGAAGAAACCAGCCATCATGTTCCTTAAGTCATTCGTTTGACTTGCCAAAGTGTTTCGCATATCAGCTCGAAGATCGTTCCCTTGTTTCACCATGTCTGCTTTCAAGTTGAGCACTTCCCGCTGGAGATTGTCCACGATCACATCATTAGTCCTCATGTAGGTTCCAATATCTTGGTGTAATGCGGTGGGTTGGTTGGGAGGAGCATTGTAGGCGGGTGGTTGATAAGCAGGTTGTTGGTAAACTTGGTTGTTTCTTTGATGTGGATATGGTTGTCTTTGAGGTGGTTGGTATGGTGCACGAGGTTGTTGTTGAGGAAGGCGATTGAGGTTTTGTTGTTGGTTTGGGTTGTTAGGAGGAAAACCGGGCGGGGAAAGAACGTTGTTTGAGCGGTAGCTAAGCAAGTTGCGGTCACCTTGAGGACGAGCTTGATAAGCGGCCGGAGGATAGGTACCGTATGCTGCATTAACATTCTCAGAAGGATAGTCTTGGGTGGTGGTACAAGTGGTGTAAGAGTGAGGACCCCCGCATATTTCACATGGTTGGCTTACAGCATTGACTTGAGCGTTTTTAGCGTTGATGCTGTTGGTGTTGCTAGCGGTTTGGGTAGCAAGCGATTCAAGAAGCGACGTAATATTTTCAAGTCTCTTGTCGTTGTCACTAGTACTAGCACTAGCGGCATTGGTCCGAACACTCTTGGTTTGCGGAGACTTATTTTCAATAATATCCCAAGCGGCATTAGAACTCTTAACCAAAATATTACCCCCCGAGGCACTATTTAGTGAATCTTGGTCATTCATGCTTAAACCATTGTAAAAGTATTAACTTGGTGCACTTTGGTAAAACCATGTTGTGGGCACTTTCTTAAAAGATCTTTAAAACGGTCCCAAGATTCACTAAAAGACTCATCGTACTTTTGTTCAAAATTAATAATTTCATTCCGCAAAGCGGTAGTACGAGAGGGTGGGAAAAAGTAGTTAATGAATTTGGTCTTTAAATCCGTCCACGTAAGAATACTTTGTGGCGGTTCCTTTACAAGCCAATGACGGGCTTGTCCCTCTAAAGAAAAGGGAAAAAGTTGTAAACGGATTGCCTCTTGTGGAACACCATTGAATTTGACCGTATTCGTGAGTTGCAGGAATCTTTTGATGTGGTCATGAGGATCATCAATGGTACGCCCCAAGAATGGTTGAGCGGAGACCATCTGAATAAAGCCGGATTTGAGCTCAAAGTTGTTGGCTGCAATCGCGGGTATGACAATTGGATCATTGTTTCCCTCTACATGTGCTTGTAAAAGTTCAATCATAGGGCGATTGTTCGGTAGAGGTTCATTGTTGTTGTTATTATTGTTGTTTTGAGGTGGATTGTTATTGTTGTTGTGAACACCGGCCATGACTAAGTTATCGAGAGTCTCGGGCTCTTGATAAGACGTTGATCGAGTGCGCATACACCTGCAAAAGAACTAACAAAGCCAACAAGAAATATTTTTTGTTTTTTATGTTTTTTAAATTTTTTTTGTATTTTTGAAAATTTTATATTTTTTTTTGGGTTTTTGAAAATTTTTATGAAAAAGTAACGTTCACGGCGAACGGATCCCAAAATCCAAGTTCTCACAAAAAACTGTTAATCTTTACGAGAAGAGCCGGCAACGGCGCCATTTGATACATGTGTTTGCATTGGGGTTCAGATTAGTCTCTCGGAATCTTCTCGAATTGATCACGGCTCAAAGTGGAATGATTGTTCTTGGTTACAAAAAGGGGATTGGGTTTTCTATTCTACGGAAAAGGAATAAAAGAGCAAAGTCGTGAAAATAAGCTAAAACAATTGACAGATGAAAATCAAGGTAAAAGAAATAAAGATCAGTTCAAAATTAAACAACAAATGAAAGTGATTACAAATGTAACTTAAAAACTCAGAAAACTTAAAATAAGAAAAGCTGAAAAAGATGTTCATCCGGAATAAGTAAAACTTGAAACCTTGATTCGGAATAAGTTAGTTGATGCGGAATATATTGCTGATCCGGAATAAATCTTGATCCGGAATAAAATGGTTGATGCGGAATATTTTGAAGAGAGTTTGATTCGGAATAAATCAATTGATCCGGAATATTGGATATTCCGGATGGAAAAGGTTGATTCGGAATGTTGAGCTTGATGCGGAATAAAAGTTCTATCCGGAATAAAAGTTCATGCGGAATAATAGGTTCATTCGGAATACTAGCTCATGCGGAATAATAGGTTCATCCGGAATAAACTGTTGATGCGGAATAAAGTGATTGATCCAGAATATAAAGGTTGATCCGGAATAATTGATTATTCCGGATGAAAGGCTTTGATCCGGAATATAAAATATTCCAGATGAACGAACTTGATACGGAATAAAAATGAGAAAGTGCTTGATCCGGAATATCCGGTTGATCCGGAATACTGGGGACGAAGAACAGTAAGAACAGGGGAATACGATTTTTCACCAAATCAATCAAAATAAACCAAAAGATTTAAACCAAGCTAACCAATAATCATTAACTAACCATAATCATCAAACCAAAACACTAAAAACACAAAACCCACTTACTTTTATGGATTAAAATCAACCAAATAAGAACTTTAAAACTTTGAATCAAAAAGAGGAGATGAACAAGATAAAATGGAAGATTGTATTGAAAGATTAATGTTAGACAAACAAAGGGAAAGATTAAAAACTTACAAGATTAAGGATTCAACAAGAAAGAAAAATCACCAACACCTTAATGGTGTTGGCTTCCTACGAAAGAAAAGAAAATAAATGGAAAACTAAAAACTAGCTCAAAAAGTGTGAGGGAGTTTCTTTATATAGGCCAAGTGGTTGGTTGGTGAGTGGGCTTTCTTTTTTCTTCTCGTCTTTTCAGTAAAGTTGACGTTTTCGATTTTGATTCGGGATTTGTCGACGATTAAATTCAACTCGTCTTTTAATTTCTTCGTTTAATAGACTTGAGTTCCTTCGACATATGTAAATCTTCCATCTTTTGTCCTTTTCTTCGATAAATCTTCAAATAGGCCCATTGACTTCAAATCTTTTGCATCTCTTGGACTATAGACTTCGTCTTGAGTCTTTTTCTTCGATAAAACCCGTGCAATCCTATGTTTTCTTCAATATTTATCCGGTTGGCTCTAAAAATACAACAAACACACAAACCACGCATAATTCCAAACAAATGACATTAAATACGCGTTTTGGTCTTGTTTTAGCAAGAAATAAGTGGTAAAAGGATGGGTGTTTTCACACCTATCAGCATCATCATCAGGCATTCCGGCGAATGGATTAGTTTGCACTTGCTGAATCATGTGGTGCTTCAACGAAAACTCCGGAGCCATGATTTGCATCGGCGCAATCGGTCCTCCTCGTCCAAACATTGTAGGTTGACAAAGCTCCTCCATTGTCCGAAGATCGGGCTGTGGAAGAACATTGTTGTTATTGTTGAGGTGTGGTGGATTATTGTTGTTAACACCTGCCATAGCTAAATCTTCATGAGTCTCGGGCTCTTAATAAGTAGAAGATCTAGTACGCATACACCTGAAAAGGCAAAAAAAAAAAGAAACCAAACACAAAGAGAGAATATATATACACTATAAAGATAAGAATAAAATCTTTTTGGATTTTTGAAAATTTCTAATTTTTATGGATTTTTAACAATTTTTAATTTTTTGGATTTTTTGAAAATTTTTTAAGCAAGAAAAATAACGCTCACGAATGAACGGATCCCAAAAAGCAACGCTTCTCTCACAGAAAACCGTTAATCTTTACGAAAAGAACCGGCAGCGGCGCCATTTTAATGTAGAGATTTTACTCAGTTAAAAATATCGTTGTTCCAGTCTCTTTGAATTGAAAAATGAGTTAACTATGCGACTCAGTCGTTCTTTGGTGAAACAAATAGTTTTGTCGTTGTAGTAATTAAAATGTGAAAGACTTAAAACTAAATGACGTTAATTTAAATCTAAAACTAACTTAAAATAAATGACAAGTATTAAAAAGCGTGACGAGAAATTAAAGGGCAATTAAAGTAAATAACGCAAACTTAAATCTATCTATGGCAAACTTAAAACGCAACTAAAACTTAAAACTAAGGCAAGGATAAAATAAATCTAAGGCAAGTAAACTTAAAGTGCGAATAAGTAAAAATGGCGGGAAAAATAAATGCTTTGAAAAGTAAACAGAGAAATAGACAGAACCTGAACCGGGATCCAGAGTATGTCACTTATTCGGAATACCCAACAAAGTACAGCTTATCCGGAATAATGTTCAACGAGTTATCCGGAATATTGTCACCTTATCCGGAATACCTTGTTCTTCACCTTATCCGGAATCAGCTTGATCTGCTTATCCTTATACGGAATAAATCCACCGAACCCTTATCCGAAATAACTAAGTGATAGTTATCCGGAATGTCTTCACAAATGTGTTATCCGGAATTAAGAGACGCGCCTTATCCGGAATAAAGAACTTCTCTTTATCCGGAATAGACAAAATCAAGCTATTCGGAATAACTTTCTCACACAGCTTATCCGGAATAAATATCTTCCCCTTATCCAGAATGTTCACAACTTCACTATCCGGAATAAAATACAAGAACACTATCCGGAATAATTATCTCCAGCTTATTCGGAATACACAAATGATTGCTTATCCGGAATAGATGTCGAGCCCTTATCCGGAATCCTTGTTGGCGATGCTTATCCGGAATCCCCTGCTTGTGCTTATCCGGAATAACCTGTCACTTTATCCGGAATAAACAATAGGAGGTTTATCCGGAATAACACAAATGAATCCTATCCGGAATATTTTTCGGTTACTTATCCGGAATGATGGGGTTTGAGCTCTATTCGGAATAACTGAGATGGAAGCTATGATCGGAATACAAGGGTTTTACCAAAACCCGAATAAGAACTAAAATCAAATAAGCTGTAAACTAAAATAAAGCTAAACACAATTAAGCACTTAATCAAAACTTTATCAAATTCAACTTTAAGAAAAAACTATAAGACCAAAATTTAAAAACTTTTAAGAAAACTAAATGATAAAAATATTAAAAATAAACTTTTTATAAAAATTAACTAATAAGAACTTGATTAAATTTAAGAAAAACACAATAAGCTATGAAATCAATAAGCTAACAAGATCAAAAACATAAAAACTTGAACATAAATCAAATAAGCAACACAATAAGCATATAAACAATAAGATTAAAGCATAGAAAGAAAGGTAGAATGAGAGATAAACAATAAAAAGTAAAGATTCAATTACATTAAAAGTAAACTTACTTGGAAATTAAAGTGCAAGACAAGGTAATTAAAGTGCAATAAGGTAAATGTGCAAAGTAATAAAATGGAAGAACTAATTGTCACTATTAGCCAACAAAAGAAAATGAATACACTAATGTTCTATTTATAGGGGAGGATTAGGAGGTGCTTAGGAAGCTTCCTCCCCCCTTTCTTCTTTCCTTAATTACGTCATTAGGTCCTTGCTCTTCTTAATTCTTTGTTAATCTTCTTAATTCTTTGACTTTAACGACTTTGTCTCGGGATTTCTTTGAACTCGTCTTGTAATTCTTCAATAAATTAGACTTGAGTTCTTCGGCTTTTAGTAAACTTCCGTCTTTTGACTTTTTCTTCGATAAATCTTCAGATTTGGTCTTGGACTTCCGTTCTTTTTGCACTCTTGACTTCTTGACTTCGTCTTTCGTCTTTTCTTCGATAAAAGCCCGTGAATGCCCGTGTTTTCTCCACTTTTCACCTTTTCGTCCTAAATCACAACAAAAACACAAACCACGCATAATTCTGACATAAATGACATAAAATACACGTTTTGGCTCGGTTATTATTGTAATTAAGTGGTAAAAAGGATGGGTGTTTACACACCTATCATGCCTCTATGTTAAAAAATATTAAAGCAGGTTTCTAACTGAGTTTATGTTTTGAGGCTGGATAATCTGTTAGGTATTATAAGTTTTGCTATAATGGAAGAAGTAATAGTGTTGGATCAGGTGGCTTAGGTGTTATAGCCAGTTATGACTTAACAACACGATAAGGGAATCATGGAAACCAACCAGCCCTTTTGACAGCAAACCAAATATCTCTTTTGACAGCAAACCAACCCGCCGTTTTGACAGAAAAATAAGCAACCGAGCAGCCCTTTATGGCAAAAAATCAGCAGCCAAACATCCAGTTTCAGCAAATCAAACAGTCATTTTTGTTTTGTGCAGGCCGATGGTGGACCGTTTCTGGAAGAAGTTGGTAAATAAATCTCTAGATCTCGTACCACAACCAGTATCTCAAACATTCTCCATTATCTTTAAGATTTGTTCTGACTTTGAACACATCGATGCTTTAGGTGCTAAACATTCCCACCAAGATACTCTTTAAGATGTTTTTTTTTTCTCAAAACAGAGAAATAAAGATGTTTTCTGATAGAAAGCGAGAAGGACCCTGAAAATGTGAAAGAAGCCAGTGGAGCTGAGTATCCTCCAATGAAGGTGAATCCGTCTTGCTTTTTTTCTTTTTAATTTGTGTTATCAATTAGGTTGAACGAGTAAGGTTTTAAAACTCTTTTAACACGAGAGGTTTTGCTCATGACCTTGAAAATGCGCCTCCGAACTATGAGAGGGACTGTGTTCTCTGTTCAAGGTTTTTTTAATAACTATAGTTTCTCCTTGAATCACTGTAGAAATATTGAATTATTGTAAGTGTAGTAATCGAGTATCCTTTAAATAGTAAAATCAACCATTTTATTATGTGGTTGAAGGATATGTTTTCTGATTATCCAGTTCATAGTTTCTCTAAAGCAAGTGTGGTTTATTTTTTATACTATTTGAGTTTTGAACTATATGTTTGAGAAAATGCATTATCTTCTTGCTACACTAACCGAGACACTCAGACTCTATCCTATTGTTCCTATGGTAATATTAAGCATATGGGCTTATATGTATTCAAGGTTTGGTTATATGTCTAAAAGGGTAAAGGTTGAAATCAACCGTTTTTAATATGGGTCAACAGTGGTCGGGTTATGGGATGAATACATATGTAGGTTTGTTTGTTGTGTTTTATGGTCGCATTGGCAGGTATGTGGATATCATCGGTTGTCCAACATGATATGTTTCGGGTAGTATTTTCTATATTATCATCCTTAATATAATTTCTTCCTTCTTTTTATTACTAAAAACAAGTAATATTGTTAATACTTTCAGGAAGTTGAGATACTGATTTTGGTCAAACTTTTAGCTAAGTTTCTATTGGAGTCAGTAGAGGCTAATGATTTCTGCTATGTTGGTATATTTATTAACCGCATAATAATGTGCTTTATAATGGATTAAGGGCTTCGCTATTACTTTTCATTTGCGTGTATAACACAACGTTAGTATCTTTCCCGTTGGGCGTGCTTGATTTAAGCACAAATATTTAACATCAGTAGAACATAATACAATAGAGGATTAAAAAAAGATGGATGTGTAGCGAGACGTTGCATTTCTAGCCTCTATGTCATCGAAACCAAGTTTTGTTTACTTTTTAGATTCGTTTACCCAAAAAGTATTAGAATAGATAGATACGTGTTCTGAAGCATTACTGCAACGAACCTATATTTAAAATTTAATAACCGCCATCGCCACATTAGAGCATGCAAAACTATCATAAAACCATACAGTATTAAGACGGCAGTCCGTATATAGTTTTCGGTTCTAACTATAGCAAATATTAGCGTATAACATGGTTCGATCACAAACCAAAACTGAGAAAATAAATTACTTTTACTTTGATGAAAATCCGCCTTCAGGTAAAATATCCTTATAAACACTTGTACAGTTCTTTACGATGATTTCTTAAGTCATTTGTTTTCACAAGGTCTTTGGATTTTCTATAAACTATGTCACCTACATGTTCTATGTTTGTGTATTGTTTTGGTTTCCTGAACATAATGGTCTTCGATAGAAATCATAATCTCAGTTGTGAAATCATCGAAGTCATCAGATTACTTAACCACTATATCCAAGGTTCTAAAAGGCGCTTCTGCCGTCAAGGCGTGAGGCATGGCGTCGCTGTTACGATATGGACTTTGACCTTGGCTCTGGGCGTGACGTGGGTGAGATGGTCATGCAGGTATGTCTTGATATCAAGCTACTATCTTATCGTTGACTGTTATATGTTTGAAATAATAAACAAAATGTCGATTAGCAAGTGAGCTGCAATAACTTGAAGAGGCAGCAACATGTGTGGGTGGGTTGCTTAGAACCAGTTTGAGTCGTTCTACCGCTTTCCTTATGGTTAAATCTTTGGATTTTGACCAATTTGAGATTAAAAATACTTATTGATCCATGAATAAGTAAATAGGTCGAAAATGCCATCTCAAATTAACTTCGACATATGTCGGCATGGGTATTCTCCACATCCCAAAACAATTCATAGATATCTAAATATTTGCATTTTATTTGGGGAGTTTTCATGAGTGTTCCAATTTAGTCGTTCAAACTTTATCGTAAGGTAGAATTTTTACCATGAAAGATGTTACTTTTGGAGAATATGTTTTGTGACCCTCAGTGACGAAGTCCAATCCAGTCTACTTCTATCACAATTATTTATTTATTTAATTAATACCAGGGTATGTGGTTCGAGAGGGACTCTCCCCTGTGGATGTTGCCATGTATGACTGAAGATCTTCTTTGTTCTTTGCAAAAAGGAGGAATTTCTAATATTCAACAACTATTAGATTTCCCCATGATGAATCTGCAGTCTAGATTTGGAAATGGTGCTTCAAAATTGCAGTAGGTGAGCATAACCCTAGAAATGCTTCGTTTGATTTCATGTTTATTTACGTATAAATGGGAATCCCAGTTTCTTATGAGTGGGTCGATTTGAATTGTATTTTATTTCAAGCAACTCAGACAAAAAAAGATTATTTTAAAGGGTAAGTATTTGTAAATTGCCTAAAGTCCATTTGTAATGCATACAAACTTCTTAAAAAGTTTTTAATTCAAAAGTTCAGTATTTTTGTGTGATCATAGTAAATAAATTAGTAATGTAAAAAATAAAATAGACAAAGAGTGTCTTCAGGTTAACCCCAGATTGATTCCATCCATAGCAGAAGTGACTCATCTAACCCGAACCTATATACCTAACCTTTTAATCATTCTGGTCATATATTAGAGTGTATATCTTACTTTTCCCTCTCCTGTTGTCATCAGTCGATCCTACAACTCTTGTTGCTCATTTTATAGGATCTGCGGCATTTCCAGCATATTCAAGTCAACCCCAAGAATCCTGAATGATCTTTATGGTATCACCCTGCTTCCCTATCAAGTTTCCAGCCTGTGTAGCAGCCAACAGCAACCTTGCGCACATTGAAAGCGGCGCACGACCAGAACCATCAGCATCAAGTATTCGTTGATGAATTTTTAATAAACCATCCATTGTAGGAGGGATAGGAAGATCCGGTTCTTCCTTTGCAGAGATCAGTACCTAAATAAAAAACCAAAGATCCATTCAGTGCGACAATTTTACACTTATTTAGCTAACAGATTTTATTGGAGAAAGATCATCAAACCATGAAGCGAGAATCTAATAACAAGCCAACCTATGTCATCCAAAAAATCATTATCAACTTTCCATATGATATGATATAGTGATTCAAAGTAACGAAAGTGTAAAAAGATCAAATGAGTAAAAAAAAATAAGCACATACAGGGACATGCACTGTAGCTATGAAGCTCATAACTTATTTTGCTATTTCACACAAATTCTTGACAAGGAGAGCTAATAAGGCGTAACATTACTTTTAAAGTGCATGATTTATCTAAGACCATTATTATGCTACTTTTAAGTTCAAGTATACTTAAGTACTTAATTAATATAGTTCAAATTCAAAACCTACGTATACAGTATAGAGAAGATACAATAATGACGATGGAGATCATGTGATAAATAGGAAACCAGTCACAAGTCAATCACCATCAACAAATAGATGGCCTATTGGACTAAGAAAAATCCTATGTTCCCAACGACGGATGTTGGGATCTTCTGTCGAAGGAGGCGACTAGAGACAAAACCACTGCCAACGATTGAGATTTGGTCGAAGTTGAGTCGATTGACATAAAATAAAAGGGGTATCGACGGCTAGATATATGTGATAGAAGAAAAAGATAGCAAAATGGAGATGGATGATTACTGGTTTTTCAGGCTCTTAATTTCATATGAATAGAAACATGCGTGGTATGATGAGAGAAAAAAAAGGGTATAATAAACATTTTAAGTTACAGTATTAATTATAGAGATGAGATCCCCCTAGACACAATTTATACTATAGACCAAATGAGACAATCTGGGCCATCCATTTATTTTGCATTCAATGGTCAAGATTACACCATTTTTTACTAATTAAAAATATAAATAGAATTTTAGAAATTAAAAATTCATTTTTTCTAAAAAAAAAACACACATCTCGCTGGCTCTAACTGTTCTTCCTTTTTTTCAGTTACAACCCGCGACCACCACCTCCTGAGCTCAACCGGCGACCACCACCTCCTTCTTAACTGTTTTTTCCGGCGACCTTAACCACCCCAACAACCTTCATAACCGTTTTTTTCCGGCGACCTTAACCACCACAACTCCCTAATCAAAGATCTCCTTAATCACAGATCTATAAAGCTTAACTTTTCCGGCGACCTCAACCTCCATTCCATTTTTTCCGGCGACCTCAACCTCCACAACTACCTTCCCTAATCACAACTACCACAAATATGGTTGATGAGGATGCGATTGATGCAGATTCAAGTATAGTTCAATACGAAGAAGATGAAAACCCTATGACTCAAACTCAAATTGAAGAGTCAAATGTTGAAGCCAATACCATTAAAACTCCAGGTAAATCATATATGATTCATTCAATATACAAAACAAGTGATTCATGATGAATCATATATGATTTATAATGAATCATATATGTTTCATTCAACATACAAACATATATAATTAAGGTTTATTTTTACAGTGAATCATGTATGTTTCATTCTGAAACATATATGTTTCATCATGAAACATATATGTTTCAGAATGAAACATATATGATTCATCATGAAACATATATGTTTCATTCAATATACTAACAATTGATCCAAAATAAATCATATATGATTCATTTTGGATCAATTGTTTGTATATTGAATAAATCATGTATGTTTCATCATGAAACATATATGTTTCATTATGAATCATGTATGTTTCATGATGAAACATATATGTTCCATTCAAATATACAAACAATTGATCCAAAATGAATCATATATGATTCTATGATTCTGTTAAAATAGTTATTCTTTAAAAAACTGTAATTGGTAAAAACTTCAAAAACAAGTTAGATGAAACATGTATGATTCAACATGAAACATACATGATTCACTGTAAAAATAATTTACTAAAACAAAATCTAAATGTTATTGTTTAACAGTTACAAGGAGCACTCCAACTTTATTCCCAGAAGGCGAGACCCCTGGAGGAACGATATACTGCGAACCATATGTTGAAACACAGTACCTACCTTTTGTGCGGCAAACTTTTGATACAATAGAGCAAGGTGTTGATTTCTATAACACTTACGCTGAAAAGGCAGGGTTTGAAGCTAAGATGACATGCCAAAAGAAAACAAAAAGTGGTTTGGTGAAATCAAAGTATGTCATGTGTAATCGAGAAGGGAATCCAAAGGAGATAAATATTAACACATTGGATCCTCAACACAATGATAAGCAAGTTAGAAATACAAGGCATAGACTAACGGGTTGCCGTGCGAGAATTAAGATTGCTTTGGATGATCGTACCGGAAAGTATGAAGTAGTTACATTCGATCCGAAACACAACCACCGAATGATTCCAAAAGAATTCGAGCATCTTACAAAGAAACAACGAAAGATGACTCAGACGGAAAAAATGTTTGTTATAAAAGCTTCAACAATGAAACTTGGTGGAACAAAGGCACACCACTTGTATTCTACGATGAAAGGGGGTTCTCAGTATGTTCATGGCACGACTGACGATTTTAAGAACCATATCAGAGACGTTAATGAGGTTATAGGAGAAAGTGATGCACATATGTTGATCGAGAAGATGGAAAATAGGAAGTTGTTTGCGCCAGACTTTACATTTCAGTATAAGGTTGAAAACGGCGTGTTAGTTGCACTTTTTTGGGCAGATGAAGTTGATAAATGCAACT
This sequence comes from Glebionis coronaria, assembly GCA_025667525.1. NCBI lineage: Eukaryota > Viridiplantae > Streptophyta > Magnoliopsida > Asterales > Asteraceae > Glebionis > Glebionis coronaria. Next base: position 339,622,995 of record CM046874.1, read on the forward strand.
ACAATGAGTTTGGTGATGTAATATCATTTGACGCAACATTCAGAACGAATAAGTAAGTTGTTGAATAAAAACATTTTCTTGTAGAATTCTATATGGTTTACTATATATGTTTCAAGATGAAACATATATGATTCACTATGGATCATGTATGTTTCATCATGAAACATACATGTTTCATGTTGAATCATAAATGTTTCATGATGAATCATATATGTTTCATTCTGAAACATATATGATTCATCATGAAACATGTATCTAATGAACCATGTATCTAATCATTCAAATCTGATTATGATTTACTTAATTTGCAGGTACGACATGGTTTTTGTTCCATTCACCGCCATAGATAATCACAGAAAGTCGGTGACAGTTGGTGCAGGATTGTTGTTATGTGAAGACACAGAAGCTTATATATGGCTATTAACTTCATTCTTGACTGCTCACGCAAAGCAACCCGATATGGTTGTAACAGATCAAGATGGGGCAATGAAGCGAGCAATTGAAGCAGTGTTTACGCAGTCTAAACATAGATTATGCATGTGGCACATCATGCAAAAAGTTCCATCAAAGGTGAATTTCATTTACCATAAGTCTGTATTTTTCTTGTAGAATTCTGTATGTTTCATCATGAATCATATATGTTTCATGATGAAACATACATGATTCATGATGAAACATATATGATTCATGATGAAACATATATGATTCATGATGAAACATATATGATTCATCATGAACCATGTATCTAATCATTCTCGTTTGATTATTTTTACAGATATGCAAAGAAACATATGAAGAGACAAATTTCAAAGAACGTTTCAACAAACTTGTGTGGAATATGTTCATAGAGCCTAAGGACTTTGAAGAAAGATGGAATAAATTAATCGAAGACTTCAAATTGCAAGACCACAAGTGGATGAAGAAGATGTTTACCCTTCGAGAAATGTGGTTACCAGCATACTTTATTACCTCTCCTTTGTTTGGCTTAATGAGAACCACTTCGAGATCCGAGAGTGAAAATGCATTTTTCAAATGTTTCACGAATCATGGGTCAACATTACTCAATTTCATGATGTGCTATGAAGCTGCCATGGAAAGGCAAAGACACAGGCAAGAGTTTTTAGACTTCAAAACATTTGAAGCAGCTTCAAAACCTTATACAAGGTTAGAGATGGAAACACATGCGGCTAAGATATATACTAGGACAATATTTCTGCTTGTTCAAAAAGAAATAATGGAATCGATTTGGGCTTGTCAAATAGTAGAGCTTAGAACGGAAGAGGGAGTTGAGACGGCTCATGTTAAAGACACGAGGGCAGGGGAGTACCGGACAATTTATACCGAGGAAGGCAAAGAGATGGTTATACAAGAAGAAGACAAGATTGCTACCTACAAGGTTAGTGAGTGAAATCAATTAAATGTTGTTGTTGTTTCCAAAATAGTATAGGATTTATTCACCATGAAACATATATGATTCATGTTGAATCATACATGTTTCTTGATGAAACATGTATGTTTCATCAGGAAACATGTATGATTCATTCTGAAACATATATGATTCATGAAGAAACATATATGTTTCAGGATGAATCATACATGTATGATTCATCCTGAAACATATATGATTCATATATGTTTCATGGTTAATGAATCATTAATTGTGGTTACTGTTACCAAAATGATGTATGATTCATCATGAATCATATATGTTTCATGATGAATCATACATGTTTTCTGATGAATCATACATGTTTCATGATAAAACATACATGTTTCATGATGAATCATACATGTTTCCTAATTGTTTTGGTAAATGCCCAAGTATTAATTTTGTTTTTAATGTTTCATAATCAGGTTCTGCGTCATCCAGAAGACGGTTCAGTTAGTTGTACTTGTAGACATTTCACTCGATATGGTTTTTTGTGCCGACACGTATTTTGTGTTTTGAAGAACCGTGATGTTGGAAAGATTCCAGATAAATACATTCTAAGGCGTTGGAGAAGGGATTTAATACCACTTGGATTGAGAAGAAAGACAAACAGATACGGAGAAAAGAACGAAACCATTGAAAGGTTAACTAACAACGCCAACAACGTGGTGGATGAATGCTTGTTTTGGTTGAGTAAAGATGAAGCAAAGTTGGCAGAATTTGTGCAAACGTTGGAAAAAATTAAGAAGGAAATACAAGTTCAAGTTCCTAAGCCACCTTCCCAGAAAACGAGTGATGTAATCCTAGATTTATATGCCATTGGAAAGCCGGCTGCTGATAAACCGATCATAGGAAATCCAGAAGGGGCTCGAAACAAAGCCGGTCTTAAAGGAGAACGTAAAGCAGCACCTAAAGGAGCACGTATAAAAAGTGCAAGAGAAATGGCTATAAAAGCTAAGAAAAAGCAGGCTAGGAAATGTTTATGTTGCAAACAAGTGACAAATGAACATACCAAGAACACATGTCCATTAAATCCAAAGTATATTGCAAAGTTGGCGCTTATGAAAGCTGCTCAAGAAGATGCTAGAAACGTTGCTGCTACAGAAGCTGGAAACGTTGCTGCTACAAAAGCTGGAAAAGTTGCTGCTACAGAACAAACATCAAACACAGCTTGTTGATCATTCTTTGTTTTTTCAAGTCATATTTACTATCATTATGTTTTCAATTAACACTTTGTTTTACACTTACTTTTATACTTTGAATCAACTTTGTTTTGATATTTAGTTCAATTAATACTTGATTATTTCTGCGTTATCATTTTAATTTAAAGTGTTTGGATGTGTTTGGGGATGAAAGGGATGAAACGTATATGTTTCACCATGAATCATATATGTTTCATGCTGAAACATATATGTTTCATGCTGAATCATATATGTTTCACCATGAAACATATATGTTTCACCATGAAACATATATGATTCATCATGAAACATATATGATTCATCATGAAACATATATGTTTCGTTATGAAACATATATGTTTCATCATGAAACATATATGTTTCATTATGAAACATATATGTTTCATTATGAAACATATATGTTTCATTATGAAACATATATGTTTCATGGTGAAACATATATGATTCATAATGAATCATGATGGATTCATTCAAGAGTGATACATTATAATTGTTAAAAAGAACTCTAAATCTAAAAATTTCAAAAGCAAGTGTGATTATTCATACATGTGTTTTCATGAATCATGTATGATTCATGATAAAACATGTATGATTCATGATAAAACATGTATGATTTATCATCAACCATATAAGATTCATCAAGGCACATCTATCATTCTTTGTACACAGATAAACCTTGTAATTATCAAAGATTTGAACAGATATAAAATACATACATCTAATTCAAACTACCTTGTACAGACTACATTGTTTAGACTACGTTCAAAATACAATGATTACTAACAATTAGATACATCAGCGGCCCAACAGCTAGATCTACCAAAAGAGACCCATATTAGTGTTTTTTCCTATCCTTCTACCATTCACAATCATAGAATAAAAGTCATTCTTCATTTCCCTTCAATTTTCTTAGCCATATCACCCTCTCCTTTGTCAGCCATATCAGCAGCCTTCTCAGCCATATCATTAGCCTTGTCTGGATCACGCTCATGTCTATGGTTGAGCGCATGAACAATGATTGCGATTCTTTCTTCCTTGTCAACCTTTGTCTCAAAATCATAGGCAAGCTTGAACATTTTGGCTCTTTCCTTGTTGAAATTATGAAGAAGAATCTTTGTAGCTATCTTGAACCTCATACGCATCAACAAAGTTCTTTGCATAGCAGATTCTTCGCAAAGACCAACATCCCAGCTCCTCTTACTGTCACCGGTGTAGTTCTCCAAATGGATCATAGCAAATACACCGCAGTCTTCATGATTGTCTTTAGTACTCCATCTCAACTTTGGAACATAGCCTTTCATTTTTGAAACTTTGGAGTGACTTGGATGATCATGCTCCTCCAAATACCTTGCAAAGAACTTTTTCTACAAAACGAGAAAGAGAAAAACACAAAAACATATTAAAAAAAATGCATGTGTAACATATATGTTTCATGCTGAAACATATATGTTTCACCATGAAACATATATGTTTCATGCTGAAACATATATGTTTCACCATGAAACATACATGTTTCATAATGAAACATATATGTTTCATGGTGAAACATATATGTTTCATAATGAAACATATATGTTTCATAATGAAACATATATGTTTCATGGTGAAACATGTATGTTTCATGGTGAACTTACCAAAATATATATATATAATCCCCCATAATAAACTTACCAAAATATCGCAAGCTCCCTTGTATTTTGCTGAATAGGTAAATCCAGAAGCATTATCAAGAATCAACATTGTAGTTGGCATTTTGAGGTTGAAAACAACCACATAAAAATGATTTGAAGCGCATATAGGAAAAAAAGCCAACTCAACACGTGAGAGAGACGCGGAAGCTTCATCACCTTCAAACTGAGCCAATATTGCTGCCTTAAACAGTTTGTATGATGGTTCCTCACCAAGAACTCTGCTAATCATATCTGATGTCTGTATAAGAAAAAAAAAGTCATAAGAGAAAACATGAAACTAATAGAACCACTCGAAGAATAGTCAAATGACAACTTACAATACAACCAGTAGAAAAATAGTGATATTTCGTCTCTGGAAGTTTGGCATCATGCTCAGCATTAAGAATGGCGACAAAACAGTCTATGACACTAGCATCTATCCATAACCTTGGTGCCAAAGTTTCCAAATTGACACGTACGGCTGATAGAGGATATCCAGATGCAGTTTGAAAAACAATTTCACTACAAAAATAAGAAAATAAATGGTGTTATCCAATAATTTACACAAAAACTTATGGATGAAACATACATGATGCATGATGAAACATACATGATTCATCATGCATCATGTATGTTTCATCATGGATCATGTATTTTTTCATACACATTTAACAAAAAAATTCTAAAAAGACATGACAAAGAGAGCTTACTATTTTTCGCCTTGCATAGAAAACAAACTGTTTCCCATGATAAACTCAACTCTGTTAATCAATGACTCAACATTGATTCTCTTATACTGATAAACAGAAGTTATCGGAGAATCTGGTTGGACCAATTTCTTAATACCCATTGGAGGAGTTTGTTGTGGAGGAGTCTGTTGTGTAGGAGTCCCAGCAGGCTCAGCACCAGGCAGCGGTGGAGCAGCCCCAGCAGGCTCAGCACCAGGCAGCGGTGGAGCAATCCCAGCAGGCTCAGCACCAGGAAGATCCGTAGGCCAAGCCCAATACTCCTCCTGAAACATTGAACCTTTTTTTTAATTAAACAATTCATAATAACATAATGTAAAAAATATGAATAAATAATTAAAAAAAATAAAAAATAAAAAATAAAAAATAAAAAATAAAAGGTTAACAAATTACCTCATGGCCAAAAGATTCGACAGTCACATCAACCACATATGGTCCATACCACCATATGTTCGCATTAATCCACTGAGTATAAGTTTCCACATTTAATTCATCAACACACCCCTCCTTCTCAACAACAACATCCTCAGCATGACACGTCTCCTTGCCTCTCTCTCCTTTTTCAGCATCAGCAACATTCTCCGCCTCATCTCTCTTCTCAGCCAGATCATCAGCCGGCTCGTCTCTCTTCTCAGCCGTGTCATCAGCCGGCTTGTCTCTCTTCTCATCGTCTTTCTTATCATCATCTCTCTTTTGATCGTCAAAATCATCAATATGGGGTGACTTATCTTGCAACCACATAGTATCTTTAAACAATCCAATATATCTGTGGTACAAAGCATCAACTTGTTCATCATTTGGGAAGTCGTTGCTAGCCCTTTTCAAGAGAGCTTCTATCTCAGACTTCTCCTTTGATACTCTTGACAGCTTATCTTCAATAACTTTGCATATACTCTACAAATAAACGTAAAATACACTGAAAGTTAGAATCAAATATGATTCATGAAGAACTTTGCATATATGTTTCATGGTGAAACATATATGTTTCATGGTGAAACATATATGTTTCATGGTGAAACATATATGTTTCATGGTGAAACATATATGATTCAAGGTGAAACATATATGTTTCATGGTGAAACATATATGTTTCATGGTGAAACATATATGTTTCATGGTGAAACATATATGTTTCATGGTGAAACATATATGTTTCACCATGAAACATATATGTTTCATGGTGAAACATATATGATTCATGGTGAAACATATATGTTTCACCATGAAACATATATGTTTCACCATGAAACATAAATGACTCATGGTGAATCGTATGAACTTTGCATATACTCTACAAATAAATGTAAAATACACTGAAAGTTAGATTCAAAATATGATCAATGGTGAATTATACGCAATATTATAAACATTTAAAAATGTTGATTCATACCTTTTTCTCCTTAGGTGGTACACCTGTAGCTTTCAACTTCTTTTTAAGATCAGTGGCACCAAAGAAACCCTCAGTTTGCCGTGCCTCATCCGGACTCCATGCTCCACGAAGCTCCAATTTACCAAATACTTGATCTTGAAGCTCAAGTTCTTGCCGCTTATGCATGTCAGCAGAACTCCAGTCCCTGATGGCTGGTCTTGAACGAACAACTGTATATCGGTCATACTTCGTCGAATCAAGATAAAGGAGCTGCACACAATAGAGAAAAAACATATATGTTTAGTGTTACAAAATGTTAAAATTAGTTAAAAATGTAAAACAAATAAAAGTTAATAAAAAAGAGAGGGCACTTACAATTAGAAAATACAAGGGACCTGTGTAAAAGCCGTCAAGAGTGTTAGGTAATACACCTTCTTGAAGACAACAAGAGTGAACAAAACGGCACCAATCCACCTTAGAAATATCCGTATCTTCATAAATGTGGTTAACCACATTAAGCCTTGGTGCTGCTTTCATGAAGTCCGCGTCACCCATCACAGTTGCGAAAAGTGTCAGGAAGTTGAGTTTAAACATAAAATCAACTTCCGTCGCCTGCATCAACTTGTCACTGATGTCCTTAGCCGTGATTTTTTTCTGAGCCTTTGGTGCAAACTGTTGTAGCCATGACTTAACAACAATGTCGTTTGAAGGTCTCTCGGGCGAATCAAACAAGGAAATTCCACCAATAGGAAGTCCTAGGATTTCATGGATTTTCTCGGGCGTGACTAGAAAGCTGCCTGTAGCAAGCTTAAATTCATAAGTCGACTTATTAAAAGCTTTCACAGCAACCCTCGCTAAACGATTTGGTAACTGATCAACCTTAAGACCCCACCAGTTAGAAAAACCAATCTCATTCAAAAACTGTTCCATGTCAACAAGAGAAGCATCTTTTATGACATCCAAAAGTGACTTTGGTACAGTTCTAGAAAAAAGAGGCGGAAACTCATTCAAGTACCCAACTTTCTTAGCCTGTTCCTTAGTAAGAGGTTTCTTCTTGTTCACCCTCTGCTTCTTAGATGGTGATTCATAAACAACCATGGTAGATTCTGACTCCCGTTTCATATCCACCTTGGGTTTCCTATCAACTTGTTTTTTCACAGCACCCTCTTTTTTCACATCCACATCTTTTTTCGCAACCTTTGCTTTTTTCACAACGCCCTCTTTTTTCTCAACCTTTCCTTTTTTCACAACACCCTCTTTTTTCTCAACCTTTGCTTTTTTCGCAACACCCTCTTTGGCAGCTACATTCCCAACACGTTTACTAGGCACTTTCTGACTCGCCTTTGCAACTTCCAATTCTTCTTCATCTGTCTTAACCATCTCATCAGTTTCTTCACTCTCACTCTTCGCCACATAATCACTATCACTTGAGGACGGCTCCTTATTCCCACTCTTTGCAACTATCATATACTCAGCTTCTTCACTCTCACTCACATATGTTTCAGCAGTCTCCTCACTCCCAGGCTCATCACCCCCAGGCTCATCAGATTCCCCACTCCCATCATCACCACCCGCCTCACTACTATTCTTATCGTCTTTAGCCTCTACATCAGGCTCACTACCCTTCTTATCCTCTTTAGCCTCTACAACAGGCTCACTACCCTTCTTATTCTCTTTAGCCTCTACAACAGGCTCACTACCCTTCTTATTCTCTTTAGCCTCTACAACAGGTTTACTACCCTTCTTACTCTCTTTAGCCTCTACAACAGGTTTACTACCCTTCTTACTCTCCTTAGCCTCTACAACAGGTTTACTACCCTTCTTATCGTCTTTATCTTTTCGAGAAAATACAATATTAAGTTTTTGAGCATATGGGGGTTTGTCAGTGTTTAAAGGAGGAGGTAGAGGTGGTTCAGGATCAGCTTGCCTAGTTCGCATAGTGGTTTTTGGGGGCTGGGATGTTTTGACAGCTTTAGGTTTAACAGGCAGTTCAGGATTATCTGTGCTAGGAGCTACAGATTTAGGAAGTACGACTGTTTTACCAACTCTAAATTTAGGACGCAAGGTTGTAGGAGCTTCAGGTTTAGGAGGCGTACTTTTTATACCAACTTTAGTTGTAGTAACTGCAAAAGATACATGATTCGTCAGGATTCAGAATAAAACACTTGCAGAATACAAATGGCTACCATCATAATCTTAAAAAACAAAAGCTAAAGCTATTTCCCTTTCATGTATGTTTTACCATGAAACATATATGATTCATAGTGAATCATATATGTTTCATCATGAAACATATATGATTCATCATGAATCATATATGTTTCATGGTAAAACATATATAATTCACTATGACAGTTAAACAAATGCAAGGCCAAATATTAACAAGTCTAACTGAATCAAAAGCCAAGAAATCAACTCTCAATCGATCAAAACATATCAGTTAGGTCAAAATGAACACTAAATCATGCAGAATCATGTATGTTTCACCATGAATAAAACACTTGCAGAATACAAATGGCTACCATATGAGTTAGGTCAAAATGAACACTAAATCATGCAGAATCATGTATGTTTCACTTGCAGAATACACTTGCAGAATACAAATGGCTACCATATGAGTTAGGTCAAAATGAACACTAAATCATGCAGAATCATGTATGTTTCACTTGCAGAATACAAAAGATAAAGCTATTTCCCTTTCATGTATGTTTTACAACATATATGATTCATAATGAATCATATATGTTTTATGATTCACTATGAATCATATATGTTTTATGATGAAACATATATGATTCACTATGAATCATATATGTTTCATCATGAAACATATATGATTCATAATGAATCATATATGTTTCATCATAAAACATATATGATTCATAGTGAATCATATATGTTTCATCATAAAACATATATGATTCACTATGACAGTTAAATGCAAGGCCAAATATTAACAAGTATAACTGAATCAAAAGCCAAGAAATCAACTCTCAATCAATCAAAACATATCAGTTAGGTCAAATGAACATTAAACCATGCAGAATCATGTATGTTTCACCATGAAACATACATGATTCGTCAGATTCAAAATAAGTTTCTAGTGATTCCAAGATATCAACTCTCAATCAATCAAAACATATCAGTTAGGTCAAATGAACACTAAATCATGCAGAATCATGTATGTTTCACCATGAAACATACATGATTCGTCAGATTCAAAATAAAACAATCAAATATAAGCATAATAAGTTACCAAATAAGTGTAAATAATCATTTCCCTTTAATAAATCAAATATAAATTACCAGATAAGTGTAATAAGCATAAAACCCAGATAAACTACCAGATAAGCATAATAAGCATAAATTAAAAGCATAAAAATAAAAAAAAGACCATTACTAGCTTCTCCAGACGGGTTCGATGATGATTTAAGCTTCGCCGCGTTAGCAGCAGCATACTCATCTCGTATATCCATATAGATGTAAAAATTAGGGTTAGGGTTACGATTATATGTACAAATGAGACGATTAGAGGATTCCGAATAGATCGGATGGTGGTTGAGGTGGTTCCGGAGGTGGTTGGGGTGGTTGCGGAGGTGGTTGGGGTGGTTACGGGTTGGGGAGAGTGAGTGTAGGAGAGTGTGTGTGTTTTTTTAGAAATTGAATGAAAAAAATAGAAAGTAGTAAATATGGATATAGAGAGTGTGTGTGTTTTTTTAGTAGTTGCGAGTAAATAAAAAAAAAAATCTCAACCACTCAAATATATAAAAATGGAGGGCCAGGATTATCCCATTTGGTCTATGACAAAATTGGGGTCTATGGGGAACTTTTTCCATTAATTATAATGTATTTTTGGGATTAAAAAAAATACAAACTAGTATTTTTGATATATGTGGCTAATTAAATGTTTTAGAAGGATATATATGTAATTATTAGTTTAGCTTGGATATATACTTAATTTTAGACCTTTGGAAGGACATATACGCAATTCCTCGCTATTTTTTGTATCTTTTGGAGTTTTTTTGAGTTATTTTGTAATTAGACTATTTCTTATTTGGGCCTATTCATTTTTCAAGTCTTAACTGAATTTCAAGTATAAAATTAATATATGACTACATATCCACTTGTAAATGAAATATGATAATATAAGTTTATTACATAAATTTATAAAAAAAAATTAACACTTTGTCACGCCTAAAGAAACGTCATTGTTTTGCAAAGACTCATAAAGCTTGAGACTTGGACGTGTCGTCATGTCACGCCTCACGCAATCTGAAATTTTGACTATATCATAAGAAGTAAGTAAGTAACTCATAATGTATTGACAAGAAATAATACTCTTACTCAATTTAAATTAAAAAATAATAGACCACATGCCCATTTATAATTAAAAAAAAATAATAAATTACAACTAATAATAAAAAAATAAAAAAAGTCTATAAGACTAACAATAAACTACAAGATACACAACTTTTTAAAAGACAATTAGAAGAAAAAAAATAATCACAAACATAAACAATAATCCAATTTTTATCAAAATAACACAAGTTTAACAAAACAATTGTCAAACCCTAAATAATATAATCTGAATGTTTAAGCTAATAACAAAAATCCAAAATCCAAAATCCTTATGTATATTTATGTACATTTGTAAATTAACATGACACCAAAAACAGTCGTACGGTGTACCAAGGCCTAACATTATCAAATGTTAGTTTACATTTAATAAAAAAAAATACAAACCAATATTTATGCAACCAAAGATTCATTCACATGGAACAAAACACAACTCTTAGGTGGGCTAAGGGCTAATAATATCAAAAATTAGTTTTCTTTTAGTTTTTCGTTTACCAAAAACGAGTCCAAATGCCACAGATATGACTAATACACAACCATACTTTAAAACAAATTTACGAATCAAACCCGCCCATTAACCCAGACAAATTGCAAAAATGTCATAAAATTTAGTGATTACACAAATGCTTATGCAATACAAGCATTTAAAGCAAGAAAAAGTATACAAACCGGTATTTGTACAATCAAAGATTTACATGGGATAAAATCTCGACCGTTGGGTGGGCAAAGGCGTAAAAATATCAAAAAATAGTTTTTTCTTATTTTCTTTTAACAAAAACGAGTCCCACTGCAAACAGATCAAACTAATACACAACCATACTTTTAAAAAAGATCTACGAAACAACCCCGCCCGTTGGGCGGGTTATGACGCTAGTATATATATATATATATATATATATATATATATATATATATATATATATATATATATATATATATATATATATATATATATATATATATATATATATATATATATATATATATATATATATATATATATATATATATATATATATATATATATATATATATATATATATATATATATATATATATATATATATATATATAGGATGAAGAGAAAACTTCATCTCAATAGAAAACCTAGAAAACCTTCTCTCAACCATTGGATCAAGGCTCTTTCCCTTCCTTTTTTCCCTCCTAAGTGCAGGGGCCTCTTGGTCACTTTTATTATTTTCTAAGGGTTGTTTTGTATTTTATTCAATTTTTTCTAATTATGTTTAACGAGTTATTTTGTTCAACCGTTTCTTTTTTAACGTAACTTTATTCAAGCGTTGGATCTGCTTGGGGTTTTTTGTAATTTATCACGTAAAAAAGTACATAATTGATAAATCTATATCGACTTAGAATACCAAATGACCACGATACTAATATTGAAACCTTGATTTCCTGTAAGATGCTGTTTATCCATATGGAACATAATTAGCAAGTAAATTAATAAAGAGTTATCCATGGCTGGCTTCGAAAATAGAAGTGATACAAGATATTATAAGACAATGAGTTAATTACCACTATAATAACGATTTTGCAGTTCGTCCATTGTTCGTGATGTAGGAAATCTTCCAGCAATTACAACAAAGCAAAGATCGACACAGAAATTAAGGAGTTATGCATCAAGTGTGACCATTACTTATCTTCTTGGGTATATTACTAAGCTACTAACCTCAAATAAACAAATTTACAATACGAAGTGTAAATCCATAATTACATTTGAAAGCACAAATCCATAGTAACGAATATGTGCTTTCCTCACAAGACTTTGCTTCTATGTTGATCTTGGATGGCTGGAACAAGACCTCTGGGCAACGGAAACACTAAGAATCGATGGTGATAACCTGCCAATCAGGGAGCTCAAAGGTCTTCTCGACATAAGAGCTAGTTTTGGACGTATCGAGCTCCTTCTCATAGTCGAAAACAATGTAAGCCAGCTTCTCCTTCATGTATCTTACAATTTCCCGCAATGTAGTCATAAAAAATACCCACGATCTGTAAGGGATCTACATTAAACAATAAGTGAGGTCGCGTCCAACCGAGTCCTATCTAAGAATGTCATGTGGAAGGGTGCAACCCTAAAAAATGTGACTGTGTTGACTCGCGACATCCTAGGAATCAAGAACAATACATGCACCATACACTAAAAGATGAGAGTGTTACACCGAATATATTAGTGTTAAACCTAAAAAAGTATCGTTATAACATGGTAACATGATGTAGTTTTTAAAGGTCAGTCGCGAATAACCTAAATATATGCATAGCTTATTGCATGACTAATCATCGTTTAAAATTTTGTTTTACAATGATAGGTTTTCTGGTAGGGTCGGTCTGTTTATGTGAACATTCAAAAGTTTATTCAATAGCTTACCTCTAAAATGACCATTATGATGGGTTAACTATTTAATCAATATTCTCAGAAATTGGAATTTTTTATAATATTGATTAAAGAGCTCGTTAGTCATGACATGACCATCTACCTGATGAGATTCCATCTCATCAATAGTATCGACATCATAGATCTGCTTAGAAAACGGCTCAGGAGAAGCCAATAGTCCACTAACGGATCTGCTATCAAAACGAATTCAGTATAACAACCAAAACGGATGTACTTTTATATACAAACGGGTGCACTAAAATATACAAATTGACACACTAAAGTATACAAACAGATGCTTAAAAATATACAAACGCATTTACCAAAAACTTTTACATAAATAAGTTGGTCAGTCATATCAAAGTGCAGTAAGTGTTGTTTGGGATTAGTATTTGCAAACAGCTTATGCAGCTTGCAGAGTACCCGCTAATCCAATTAAACTTATTTCACCCTGAACACCAAATTTTTAATATCAAATTTATGAATACTTATCAGTTAAAAACTTAAAATAAATAATCTTAAAGTGCCCAAATATCAAGTAAATATTTACATGCTAGAGATCCTAACAAGCGGTTGCACTAAAGTTCCTCAAACGGATGCCTAAAGTACCTCAAAGGGATGCCCAAAGGATCTCAAACGGATGCACTGAAATACCTCGAACGGATGCACTAAAATACCTATTTTTCTCACTCACTCTTCCCACTATCTATCTAACAAACTATTCTTTACACTCTCGACACATTTTCTCTTAAATCCATACTCTCATTCCCCATCCCATTTCCAAACTGTAAAGACCCAAACTGTAATCTCGAATCACACCTTAACCACGCCATTACACATGCAAAGTTATTACATTTAACAGTATTTTTACACATTGTTTCTTACTAAAAAGCTAAATACATGTGAACAGGTGTTGTAATCAAAACTAGATTAAGTAGACAATATGCATCTTTAAAACGTCAAGAAGAAGAGAATGTGGGATTGATGCAAATCAGGTGAATTAAGCTACTGTTTAGTCAGAAATAGAATGCTTGCCTGATTTAAATAGAACACGCTTCAACGATTGTTGTAATCAGGTCTAGTAACCTCCACATATCCAACGCATAATCACTTTCAACCATTGTAATCAAGTCTATTAACCTCCACATCTCCAACACATAATCAATTTCAGCCATTGTGCATACATGAACTTCAAATCTTTACATCCTTTTGCTATCAAATATCTTACTAGTTCATCCCAGGTGGGTATAACCTGACAAGGACACTGTTATCACAAATCAGTACGTGTATACAAATTATTATAAGAACTGAGAAAAGTTTCAGAATTCACAAATATATTGTATGAGTGCATTATATGCGCAAGCATACATAAATTCATACTCCGTAAATACATACATACATCTTGCGTAAGTTAAGTGATAATCAGGTTGATAGTATTTGCAATACATTAGCAACAATAGGAAGCCCCGTGTCGAGCCACAGGCCCCCGCCTCTTTTTCACTATTCCCATATACCATAAACACTATTTTTTCTCGTACCTCAAACGGATGCCCAAAAGTACCTCAAACGGATTCGCCAAAATAGCTCAAACAGAGCAATCTTTGGGTCTAATGGGATACCGGTAATCTTAAAGTTCTTACCATGCACTTAATTTGTTGGTATAACAGGACATTTTATATACTTTATTCTAAATGGATACATTAAGAAATTGATTGATCCGAATCGTTAATAAACTACTTATTAGATTACTTTGTAAATATAATTCTCATTTAAACTAACTATTAGTCCTATAATAAAAAACAGATCAACAAACAAATTCACAACAAATAAACAATACCTGAAAGTTCAAACTTTTGCCAATCTATTTACCACTTATCTTCTTAACAGATTCCCTTTATATAACGGACAGATACCCTTTATATAACAAATAGATACCTTAACCGTGTTCAAACAGATGCTCCTTTTCACTTAACCTGAATTGAATTGTTACCTTTACTATCAAATACAGTAGTGGTACTTCGATTATCATATTGGTCTGTTTCTTTTTCATCGGACGATGCTCTTGTTTATCAAATTCATATTCTTGGTCATTAGGTACAATTTTTGGTTATGTTACTTGGCATTCTAGTTAATTTTCTGTGTATTCTAGTTCAATAACTAAAAATCAAAGTTGAATTTAAAGCTGCAGGATTCTTTAAGTAATCAAAACCAGCGGGATATCTACTACGACTTTCAAAAAAGAGCAATATCAAAGTGATTATCAAATGTAAATCCAACAGAAAAGTGGACTGACAGTGTTAAGACCAACTGTCATCATAGGTATGATAACAAGTAAGCCAACACTAGGCATTATAATAGAATAAGAGTGAAGAGTAATAAAAACACAAATCGCCACTTAACTTTTGAATTGTGTGCATCAAGGGAAGTAATGTATTCCAACTAAGGAGAATTTGACGGGCCATAAAATTCAGGAATCTTCCACATCGCTGCTCTATATGATTCACCTTCAACAACAAAGATTTATGAAAAACTTTAAACATTGATCAAATGTTAGAAAATACTAGAGGTGGTAATATGCGCCCAAACTCATACATATGGGCTAATTTTGCCCATTTTTGTAATTTAATGGGCCAAATGGGCAGTCATCTAATTTCAAAAGGGGCTTATGGGCAGTTGATGTTTCGTAAATGGGCAGGAGTTTGACATGTCATTTTTATAACTAAATGTTGCATTTAGTAAAACACTAGATGACAAATTTCATTTAAAATATTCAAATGTGACTTATGATATCTCGTGTTAAAAAAATAATTAGTTAGCAGTTAAATACTAACTTTCTTTTTCAATTTTTCATGTATAGAAACATAAAACCATTTAAGTTTGAATTAATATCTAATAAATTTTTTTCAAGAGACTATATTTATTAGTATAGCGTACTCTTACGAATTATTTATTTGAATCTTTCTTTATCGGTACCACTATAAAAGAAAGGTTTTTGAGTTATATATCGTTTTTAAAGAGAACCCCTTTAAGCTCGCGCCCGTTTGGCCCGTGCCCGTTTGTACCCGTGCCCGTTTGGGCCCGCTCCCGTTTAACCCGTGCCCGTTTGAGCCGTTTCCTGAGCCCGCTCGATTAGCCAGCTCTAGAAAATACTATAAATAAAGCACTGATTCACCTTCAATAGCAGAGATTTATTTATTTGTTTTTTTATACTTATGTTAAAAAAGAGACTTAAATAGCTTTTAATATAGCAGAGATGTGGTAATGTAGCTTTTAACAAACCACACAAATTCCCTCCAGTCCTTTAAAGGATATACACGGCAGAAGAAAATAACGGGTAACATTAACCTAGAATAAAGTGGTAATTCCATGGCAAACAATTTGTGTACCGACAGACCACAATCGTATCAAATGCACCTACATATTAATTGATTAAATGAATGAAACTGAGACCTTGTATTTGAGACCGTAACCGATTCCACTAGATCCGAAATGGAGTTCCGCTTTTTCTATTCTTTTTTTCAATTTTTATCCTTGAAGTTTGAGATATTTTCAAAACTGACCCTATAATTTGTTTTCTGAGTTTTCTACGAAAGCAAGGTTTTCTCTAGAACCCATCCCTATATATATATATATATATATATATATATATATATATATATATATATATATATATATATATATATATATATATATATATATATATATATATATATATATATATATATATATATATATATATATATATATATATATATATATATATATATATATATATATATATATATATATATATATATATAGTCTATCAAATTATGTTGAAAACTATACTCAAAACTTTCACTCTAGCGAGCTACCTTAAGCAACCCCAAACGACTTCTCTTATTAGACAGGACACATATTACATTTAGATAAGCCCTAACACTAACCCCAAAGACTAAGTACCCTACCACCTAAAAACATATGTTTGAACCCTGATGTCTGAAAATCAGCCTTGACTCCGACACTTGCACAAACTTTTCGACCAACCCGCTGACCTCAAATGACCACAAACTTCCATATTGGAAAAGTAGACTCTGATTACACAATTTTAGGCTTTTAAATTACCCAAAAAGCTTTTAAAACGACCAAGTGATAATCAAAACGATTTGACTCAATTTTTGCCCAGATTTAGTGACGATCTAGTGACAGTCTAGCGACAGTATAGCGACAATTCAGTGACAGTTCGACGATTTAAAATCCTAATTCGCCATTAGTCATCATTATTACCTCATTTATTATCCAATCAAACCCTAACTTTATTAATTTCAAAAATTTAAGAACCTCAATCCATCATATGATTTATTATTTGATAAAAACAAGAATTAAAACAAGACTCATAATTGATTAAAACCAAGTTTTAGCAAAAACCCTAATTTTTACCCAAAGGACCGATCGTCCCTTTTTTCCAATCGGTGGTGTGTGTGTGTATTTTTATTTGACAAAGGCTAATATATACCCTATAACACAGATCCTTCTCCAAGTCCAAAACCAAAAATCTTTTTTTACCGTCGGTAGTAAACTGAATTTTATTTAAAAATTAATATTTGATTTATTTTTGTTCAAATTTCCTTATTTAAAACAAAGCCTTTGTTTAATTTTAAAACCTTGGCCTATTAAAGTTAATTTACAAAGAAAATTTTACATCTTATTATTATTAAAAACTTTATTCGATTTAAAATTGTATTTAATAAAATTTTACTATCTACGACTTCTAAATAAATCTACGGAATTCTAACTAACCCAAAGCTACCAGCCTACACCACTAAATGCTTACATATATAATTATAGATATATAAATCTTGCGTACACGACAATTAAATACGTACAAACAAAAAATAAAATAACACTACAATACCCTCAAATTCGACATTCAGAAATCTCATTATTACCACGAACCGTTGATTGTAGTAAAATACGACCTTTTAGGAAAAAGGCGCATAAGTGGCAAGTATTAAGTGTCGGTTTAGGAAAACCAAGCACTAATAACCCTTAAAGGTAAAAGTTCGTTCTCAAGGAGGCTTGTGTGTTGTGTAAAGAGATGATTAATATTTTGTGATTATAATTATGAGAAAAGAAATAAGAAAAAGATGACGGTTACAATTCTAAATTAAACTAAGACGAAAAGTCGTGCACGTAAAACCGTAAAATATGACGAAATTTAAAAATTAACCTAAATATTCCTAGAAAATTGCAATAAATTTTAAAAAATGTAATTAGAGTTTACTAAAAATCAAAATTTACTCAAACCTTTTATTTAATTAAACAATAATTTTTTAATGCTAACAAAAAATCAATTTAATTAACAAAAAGCCCAAAATGAGATTTTTCACTTTGTAAACCTCTAAAATAACTTAACAATTTAAAAACTATTTTTGAAAAATTTAAAATTAATTGAAACTGTATAAAAATGATTAAAAACTATAAAAACCTTAAAATAATTCTAGAAATTAATTAAATGACAAGAAAATTAATCTAAAAGTTTAAAATTCCTAACTTAATGTATTTAAGTTAAGAAAAATGAAAAACTGGCAAAAATCTAAAATTTAATTTTTAATAATAAAATAATAATAAAATATTAATAAAAATCCAAAATTTATAAAAAAATTTAAAAAGTTGCAAACTAGTTTATTTTATCCTAATTAACACAAAAATGAACTTGAAATACCAAAAATACCCCTATTGGGCCTCCAAATGGGCTGAAATGAAAAACAGTCCCTTAATGGGCTTAGATTTGGCCAATAAGAAAAAGTCCACAAAAACGGCCCAAAAACTCCAGTTAAGCTTAAAACTCAATTTTAAACACAAAATTTCAAAGGCCCAAAAGCTGAAAGTGAGCTTATCACAGCTTATTTCAAAACAGCTTATTCTTGATGCGTTTTTTGGCCCATTAAGCTATAAGCTGATGCCATAAGCTGAAATTTGACACACAACCTTGTCTTGACCTAATTAAGCTGTTTGTAAAAGAATTTTTGAACAAGCCCAAGAAATAAGCCTGAAATAAGCTAAAGCTCTCTAAAGAAAACGACAAAATAGTTGTTTTTGAGTTCAGGGCCAAAGGTTTTAAATGACCAAACTAAGCTTAATCAACAAACAAGTTTCCAATAAGCACACTAAATAAGCTAAAATAAGCAATAAGCTATTTTTGAAAAAGACAAAACAGTCGTTTTCTAGTCAAAAGCTAAAACCAAAAGTGTAAAACCCCCAAATTTCGGTCATAACAGCGGAAGGGTCATTGGGTGTTACTATCATGGTTCAATCTCATAATCATAGAAAACGGCTCAAAACGAGTCGTTTTAATAAACATCCATTCATTTTCATTCAATAAAAGTACCATTTCGTACACGGTCCCAATTAACTTCAAGTTTACAAAACTTAGTAAATGTTAAAAATTATTTGAATGGATATAATTTATAAAAGCGGGCCAAACTTTTCAAATAAGCAAGCTTCACGAAACCGCCTTCCTCGAGTGCCTTCCCAATGGACCTGAGATAAAACATGTTAAAAAGTCAACAAAATTTGTCGAGTGAATCTGTAGAGTTTAATTTAAATAAAGAGAACACAAGTATTCAAAAAAAAAACAACCTTCCATGGTTAATAATTTATCAAAGATAATTATGTTGTACGGACATAATTATCGTGTCATTACATAAGTCTCGTGACATTGAATATTAACATATATTATTTCAGCCCAACACACCTAGCCAAGTGCGTATATTTCTCTTATACAATGCGTCCGATGTTTCATTACTAGTGCATCACAACACCACGCGAGAGCTAATCGCGACCGGACTGGGCGTCACCCCGATAGATCTATCCATAGCATTAGCGTTATCTCGATTAACAATTCACGATTCATGGGTCTTTTAAGGCTAAACAAAATTATGTAATAACTTCCATCTAAACATACAATTAAGTTTCCTTGTGTTCATTTTTAAAGCAATTATGAGTTTACCACAACTTATAGTTGTATCTTTCAATTTCAATAAATACTTTTCAAGTAAACAGGGTTTCCACAACTTCTCGTTGCACCTATACTTTTCTAATAAGTAAGGTTTTCACAACTTCTCGTTGTACCCTTTATTTTTAATAACACAAGCATGTTATCCCCCTCGCGGGTTTTATAAAACAAGTAAACATGTTCAAAGCGAGGCTATAGACTCACCTTAGCCAATAGTGGTAATGAGACGATCGCCGACGATTAGTGATGCCCGTTTAAACACGAAAACCGCAACCTACCAAATAAGGCGCGTTCGTTAAAAATCGACTTAAGTATAAATCATACTTAAATAATACAAAAATCAAAATTACAAAACCAAGACAATCCCGAAAAATTTAATAATACAAGTGTTATTACTATACCCTTTTATTCAACACTATTCTTTTAAACACTTGCACTCTCGATATTGACCCGTCTTAAGACGCCAAGTCAACACAAGTCAAATTCTCATTTTACTTCCCTCGGACCAGTAGCTAAGTCATTTACATAATGACTTAACATTTGAGTAAGTCACATGTCCAATAGTGAATACTCAAACTCACGCCACACGAGCATTGGACTACGTGTCCAAAATACCAATCAGCATGTACACTCCGAATGTACACACCAATCTACCCTATCTAGACTTGTCCGATTTCGACGAAACTTCGTCACAAACTCACTTATTATATGAATAAGACTCAGTTTAAGTTTCATTCAAAAACATTACTCCTAAGACCTTCTGCCCGACACATCTTCGTGTTGTAAAAACCGGACAGATTTACGCCTTGGACTCGTAAAACCATTTTGACGTATCTAAACAACTCCATTTATAAAACCGACACTCGGGTTTGAAAATAGACTCATGACCTGAGGTTTAGCAACTTACATCAGTCCTTGAACATTTTTAAAACTGATTCTATAGTCCCCGAGATTCGATCCAAATATCGACAACAATTTTTAGATTGTGCCGATACTCGTATCCCGGTACACAAATACTAAAACTAGCATAACTTTTCGTTCGTAATGAGTTAGAAGCTCATTCAAGCGGCAAAACGAGCGTCTTGAAGATTACTACAACAATATCAAATAATATAAGCCTATCTCAGAACTTAAACCCACGAAATAATCTGTTGTAAGCTGCTGTACCAAAAATACATTTTAGAAATCATGTCAAATCAACATTTTGACCCATTTTCACTACTTTTATACATCTAATATCATCCTAATATCATTTTAAACAACTCATATAACGTCAATCACTCTTGAATAATCATTTAAAAATTTACCCACTCAAAAATTCAAACATGCAACCAATTAAAACTTGAATATAATAATATTAACACTTATCTACAACATAAAAATGGATCAAACACTACTAGTTCATCAAGAAAAATAAAATTTTGAAAAAGTTAATGCATGTGTATAAAAATCATACCAATATGATGGGTAGCTCAAGATTAAGATGGGTCTTAATTTAGTTTTCTTGGATTCAAGCTTGATTTTGAAAAATCAATGTGTTTGTGTAGGGGTTTTTGGCCATGGGTTTCAAAGAGAGAAGGAGAGATGATTTCTAAAATTTTTAATGAATAAAATGAGGTGTGTGTGTG
The DNA here is from genome assembly GCA_025667525.1 of Glebionis coronaria. Taxonomy (NCBI): domain Eukaryota; kingdom Viridiplantae; phylum Streptophyta; class Magnoliopsida; order Asterales; family Asteraceae; genus Glebionis; species Glebionis coronaria. The sequence continues at coordinate 339,644,784 of CM046874.1, forward strand.
TGTGTGAGTGGAGGCTTTTTATATAGTGGGGTGAGGGTAGTTTTTGCCAATTTGTGATAGTTTTGGTCCAAAATGAAATTAAATAGTTGTAAGGGTAGAAAATGTAAATATTAAATTTTGAAAATATTTACGGGACTCGGGTTTCGTAAAAATACTTTTTAAAAGTTAAAACGCTTCTTAAAAATAATAATATCACTTCGACACGACTTAAAACGTAATTAAATCGAAAACGTCGAAAATATAAAATATCGAGACAATAGATAATAAAACATAAATTTTTGGGCATCCGTCGGTATCGCGATCATTAGTAGTCCTCGTCATTCGTTAAAACGTAAAACACAAGAAATAAAAATAAATATAATAAAATCATTCATATGATAAATTTGAGAATATATTATCGATACTTAATGTTTTTCTTGTCGGTTTTCATCGAAACGACATTTTTACGTTAAGTTTCAAGTCATAACCTTCTCGGTTAGCCGATAATTTAAAATTCTCATTAAAATAAATATATAATACTTAATAGTCGAGATTAAAATAATGACCTGAAATAGACGGATTGTCACATTATCCCCACCAAAATGGGATCTTCGTCCCGAAGATCAACTTGCGTTCTTCTTCGATCGCTCGTTGAAATCAAAGAGTTAAATGTATTTTGGTCCTCGTCTTGAGTTCCATCACGCATGACAATAAAAATTCGACTTTGCTTCGGTTGCCTAACTTCCTTATCGATAATATTCAACAAGTACTTTGATGAAATGCAACTCACCGTCGATTCATACTTCATCAAGAGAGATAATAAGATCTTCGTCGGAAAGAAATTTCTTTAGGTTTGACATATGGAATGTATTGTGAATTCCTTGTAGCTCTCGAGGTAATTTAAGTTTTCATGCCATCGGACCTACCATCGATATCATCTCGAATGGTCCAAACTAACAGGGACTTATCTTCCCACGTTTTCCAAAATACATAACACCTTTTTCCAATGGTGATAGCTTGGCATAACTTTTCCACCTACCTCGAATTTCAAAGGTTTTCGCTTCACATTATCATAACTTCTATGTCTACTACGAGTGGTTCACAAACGATCCTTAATTAGCACGATCGATTTATTTATCGAAATAAAATGAGCAGAGTCAATCAATCAACATTGACAGAAATCGAGTCATATTCAGAATGAGTTTTCGTAGCTTAACAATGAATTCCATTGTTATTTGCTCCAACTTCACGAATGATAACGAATAACAGAATCGTAATCACTTAAAGGCTAAGTTACCTCTTTTATTCCAGAATACATTGTAGGCTCTTACTATCGGTGGATATCGTACATTAGTGCCATACAATTAATGTTTCAATAGACGAAGATTAAAATCACCGCACCCAATTACAAGTTGTGGGTTGTGCAGTTTCCTCATTCTTCCTAGGTTTCCTACAAGCATATACAAATCAAACAACTCTAAATCCTTTAAGAGATATATCACGATTAACAACAAAATCTTTAGTTCTTTCGAGTAACAATAAGATCGGTGTGTTGCAGAGTTCTCTTTTCATGGTTTGAAAAGCTTTCTCTTCATCATTGCCACACACATACAGTTCATTCTTTTTAGTTAGCTTAGTTAATGGTTTTGATATCAAAGAGAATCCTTTAATAAACCTTCAGTAATAACCAGCCAAACCTAGAATTTGTCGTACTTCAGTTGGAATAGTTGGAACATTCAAATCATCGATGGCTTCAATTTTCGCAGAATCAACATGTATGCCACATTTGTCAATCACATGACAGAGAAGTTGCACAGAACAAAGCCAAAAATCACACTTTTGAAATTTTGGGTACATCTTTTCGTTCTTTAACAAGTTCAAGATAATCCCTAAGTGTTCGGCATGTTCTTTCTTGCTCGTAGAGCAGATGAGAATATCATCAAAGAAAACGATTACGAATTTATCAAGACATGGCTTACACATACGAAACGAATCATCATTCTTCTTAGCGAAAAGAATAGGAGTTCTACAAACTGACAAGCTCGATCGACTAAAACCTCTATCAGATAGTTCTTAATACTGCAAAAATAATTACTTCAACTCAGAGGGTGCTAACGAATATGGCTCATGTGCCACAGTTGCAGCACCAGAAATTAGATCAATTAGGACTTCTAATTGCCTTGGAGGCGGAAGCCTTGGCAAATCTTCCAGAAACACTCCAGAATAGTCACAAATGACTCGAGTAATTCTACTTACTTCTCTTACGATTCCTTCTACGATACCTAAGACATGAATAATCAACAACCTTTTTCGATATACTTACGAGCTCTAATGCACGAAAAGAATTTTCAATTTGGAATTATTTTCCCCCTTCAGTGACCTTGTTAGCCTTGCCTTGAATTATGTGTCCCATGAGCTAATCAGCCATGATGACAACTTCACAAATAGTAACTGGCTTAGAAGAAGTCACATCACCGCATATATTCCTGGTCAGCCATAAAAATACTGCTTGACCTTGACGGTCCGGGTTCCAAAATTCTTGGACATAAAGGAGTCAACTTATGGAAACACTTGATATATCTACCAATATTAGTTCCCTTCAGTTTCAGATTGTACAACACTTGCTCCATACTTTGGAAATGCTTCGAGGACAAGCTCCTCAGTTAGTCGTTTCCTCACCTTAGTCCATGGTGTCCCATAAGTAACGATACCTATGGAAGCAAGTCTGCCATTCCACCAAATTAATGCACGACCTTGGAGAGTAGCGATTTCAAACTGCACCTTATCCTCCTGATTAGGGTCACTGATTCGAAAGACTAACGCCAGCTTTTCAACAACTGACACAATCCTCCATCATCTTTAGTTCCCTTAAGAGTCTACGGTTTGCACTTAATGAATGAAGTGTAGTTATATCCTCTAACTTCGGGCACATTTATTCCATCCGTACCACGAACATTATCGGCTCCAGCTTCAGCTCCACCGGTTTCAGTTCCACCAGCTTTAGCTTCAGTTCCAGTTCTAGATCCATCATTCATGTTGGCCATGAATTCAACTAAGATACAACTACTTATTCACTAATAACTTGGCGCATTCGTGCTTCAGTCATAGCTTTCATTGACTGCATGAGTCTTGTGCAACACAAATCAAATCATAATGCGTATTCATTTAATGATTACGTTATACCACAGGAATTTAAATAAGAAAGGTAAAGAAAGATACTAATAGAACGATGTAGAATTAGGAATCAAAAGATAGTAATTCCATTGATCACAAACTAGTACAAGTCGTATTGTCAAACATTATAGATAATCATCGTCTGATGCCATACAACTTAAAAGACTAGTCCTACTAACTGTTGTCACAGTTTAGTTAGGGATTAATGAGAAGATACTACAATTGATAAACTAATCTACTAAGAGTTACTAGGTAATTCACATGGCTAATAAAGCTCCTCGGTCTCACAAGAAGAAGATTTCTTCAATGTATTTCAGAGACGCTTGATATCCTCCTCAATTGGTGGTTTCGGAACAATCTCAATACAACCATTTCACGATCAAAGAATTAGGGAAACAAAATCAAACAATGAATCGAGCAAACGAATTATGAGTCAATAAGAGTTTAATCACGCAGATGCTATATGCTTAAGCCCACACCTTTATGAATCATTATTCCATGGATTGATCAAGTCCTTCCGAATAAGATTCAGAAATTTGTAGTTCAACAATTTATAATTTCCTTGTTCAAATAAATGGCCAATTTATTTCAACGATTATAAATCACTTTATTCAAGCATTGCCAGCTCAATGTAAAAGATCAAGATAGGAACAAATGAGAAACTAATATAACAGAAAATGATCAGTGATATGATATGGAATCCTGGTTGGCATGTGAATACCATACAAATCAATCTCAATTCCTAACAATCAATAGTACCATCTCGGACAAACCTGTTTTTATCAAAACAGTATAATGTCGAAGATTAATGATAATGTAGATTAAATTTGCTAAACGAAATGAGCGAATCGATAAATCAATAATAAGAACCAAGTAAATCCAAATCCTCGTAATCAGAAGAATATCAGCAAGAATATTAACCATTTCGTTGGGATCATGTCTATCCACAACTTAGTTAATCTCGAGAATAACAGGATTCATTTCAGGAACAACTTCAGCGCTAGCAACAAAAATGACTAGAGTGGCTTCGTGACAATCAACGTCGTATAAATATCTCGTATAAATATAAAATTATCATTTATAATTAAATAAATGAAAACATACCTTGTAATTCACAAGATCAAATAATCGATAAAGATTACAACAACATATATATAATGCCATATATATAAATACTTTCATTCTCGTCCATTGGCAACTCGGAGGTTTCGCTTGCAACAGTTATAGTAAAAAGATTTCAAAAAATCATTTTTGGAAAATCTTTTCGTTCTCTATAACTTGAGCTCTGATGCCAATCTGTAACACCCCCAAATTTCGGTCATAACAGCGGAAGGGTCATTGGGTGTTACTATCATGGTTCAATCTCATAATCATAGAAAACGGCTCAAAACGAGTCGTTTTAATAAACATCCATTCATTTTCATTCAATAATACAATTTCGTACACGGTCCCAATTAACTTCAAGTTTACAAAACTTAGTAAATGTTAAAAATTATTTGAATGGATATAATTTATAAAAGCGGGCCAAACTTTTCAAATAAGCAAGCTTCACGAAACCTCCTTCCTCGAGCGCCTTCCCAATGGACCTGAGATAAAACATGTTAAAAAGTCAGCAAAATTTGCCGAGTGAATCTATAGAGTTTAATTTAAATAAAGAGAACACAAGTATTCAAAAAAAAAGTAACCTTCCATGGTTAATAATTTATCAAAGATAATTATGTTGTACGGACATAATTATCGTGTCATTACATAAGTCTCGTGACATTGAACGTTAACATATATTATTTCAGCCCAACACACCTAGCCAAGTGCGTATATTTCTCTTATACAATGCGTCCGATGTTTCATTACTAGTTCATCACAACACCACGCAAGAGCTAGTCGCGACCGGACTGGGCGTCACCCCGATAGATCTATCCATAGCATTAGCGTTATCTCGATTAACAATTCACGATTCATGGGTCTTTTAATGCTAAACAAACTTATGTAATAACTTCCATCTGAACATACAATTAAGTTTCCTTGTGTTCATTTTTAAAACAATCATGAGTTTACCACAACTTATAGTTGTATCTTTCAATTTCAATAAATACTTTTCAAGTAAACAGGGTTTCCACAACTTCTCGTTGCACCTATACTTTTCTAAAAAGTAAGGTTTTCACAACTTCTCGTTGTACCCTTTATTTTTAATAAAACAAGCATGTTATCCCCCTCGCGGGTTTTATAAAACAAGTAAACATGTTCAAAGCGAGGCTATAGACTCACCTTAGCCAATAATGGTAATGAGACGATCGCCGACGATTAGTGATGCCCGTTTAAACACGAAAACTGCAACCTACCAAATAAGGCGCGTTCGTTAAAAAACGACTTAAGTATAAATCATACTTAAATAATATAAAAATCAAAATTACAAAACCTAGACAATCCCGAAAAATTTAATAATACAAGTGTTATTACTATACCCTTTTATTCAACACTATTCTTTTAAACACTTGCACTCTCGATATTGACCCGTCTTAAGACGCCAAGTCAACGCAAGTCAAATTCTCATTTTACTTCCCTCGGACCAGTAGCTAAGTCATTTACATAATGACTTAACACTTGAGTAAGTCACATGTCCAATAGTGAATACTCAAACTCATGCCACACGAGCATTGGACTACGTGTCCAAAATACCAATCAGCATGTACACTCCGAATGTACACACCAATCTATCCTATCTAGACTTGTCCGATTTCGACGAAACTTCGTCACAAACTCACTTATTATATGAATAAGACTCAGTTTAAGTTTCATTCAAAAACATTACTCCTAAGACCTTCTGCCCGACACATCTTCGTGTTGTAAAAACCGGACAGATTTACGCCTTGGACTCGTAAAACCATTTTGACGTATCTAAACAACTCCATTTATAAAACCGACACTCGGGTTTGAAAATTGACTCATGACCTGAGGTTTAGAAACTTACATCAGTCCTTGAACATTTTTAAAACTCATTCTATAGTCCCCGAGATTCGATCCAAATATCGACAACAATTTTCGGATTGTGCCAATACTCGTCTCCCGAAATAATCTGTTGTAACCTGCTGTCCCAAAAATACATTTTAGAAATCATGTCAAATCAACATTTTGACCCATTTTCACTACTTTTATACATCTAATATCATCCTAATATCATTTTAAACAACTCATATAACCTCAATCACTCTTGAATAATCATTTAAAAATTTACCCACTCAAAAATTCAAACATGCAACCAATTAAAACTTGAATATAATAATATTAACACTTATCTACAACATAAAAATGGATCAAACACTACTAGTTCATCAAGAAAAATAAAATTTTGAAAAAGTTAATGCATGTGTATAAAAATCATACCAATATGATGGGTAGCTCAAGATTAAGATGGGTCTTAATTTAGTTTTCTTGGATTCAAGCTTGATTTTGAAAAATCAATGTGTTTGTGTGGTGGTTTTTGGCCGTGGGTTTCAAAGAGAGAAGGAGAGATGATTTTTAAAATTTTTAATGAATAAAATGAGGTGTGTGTGTGAGTGGAGGCTTTTTATATAGTGGGGCGAGGGTAGTTTTTGCCAATTTGTGATAGTTTTGGTCCAAATTTAAATTAAATAGTTGTAAGGGTAGAAAATGTAAATATTAAATTTTGAAAATATTTACGGGACTCGGTTTTCGTAAAAATACTTTTTAAAAGTTAAAACGCTTCTTAAAAATAATAATATCACTTCGACACGACTTAAAACGTAATTAAATCGAAAACGTCGAAAATATAAAATATCGAGACAATCGATAATAAAACATAAATTTTTGGGCATCCGTCGGTATCGCGATCATTAGTAGTCCTCGTCATTCGTTAAAACGTAAAACACGAGAAATAAAAATAAATATAATAAAATCATTCATATGATAAATTTTGAGAATATATTATCGATACTTAATGTTTTTCTTGTCGGTTTTCATCGAAACGATATTTTTACGTTAAGTTTCAAGTCATAACCTTCTCGGTTAGCCGATAATTTAAAATTCTCATTAAAATAAATATATAATACTTAATAGTCGAGATTAAAATAACGACCTGAAATTGACGGATTGTCACAAAAAGCTGTAAACTTCAAAACTGATTAATAAGCTCAAAATATTAAGATCTATCACAAAAAATAAGTTGTTTCACAATAAAATAAGCTAGAATGACTTAATAATAAGCTGTTAACCAATTTACACTAGCAGTGGCTAGCGGCAGGGGAAAGGAGTTCCCACCGCTTTGACTTTTTGACTTTTCTTTTTAGAGAGATTCACTTGATGATTTTGGACAATAAGGGCACCCCTACAACCAGTGAGTTGTAGGGAGTCACAATCAAGCGGAAAAACATAAAATGACACAGCTAAATGATACAGTTAAATAAATTAGTCCACAGAAACATGGCACAAACATGTTATAAGTAGATTTGGTGATATAAGCTAATGTTTAGGCCAGTATACGTTGACCACATTCTACCAAATGCATACACAAGCTCAATAAAACTTAATGACACACAAATTAACTCATTTCATAAACTGATTCCAACTTTTGAACAAGATTAAAGCACAAACAGTTACTGATGAACAAAGAACAGACAAAAACAATTTGTGCTGAACTACTTGACACCAAATCCAAATTCAAAGCCTCAGATCTATTACTCAGGTTGCAATAACTATGATTTAATACTTGATAGCCCTAGATTAACATGCAAACTAGGTGTGCACAAGATTCAAAGTCATAACAGCCTATAACAAACACAATAACCCAAGATTTCAGATTTTGTGTTTCAAGGCACAAGTATTGCAAATATCAGACAACAAACACCTTAATAACATGTATAAACTCAAACAATACAACAATCCCTACTCAAACTCATGCAAACTTGAACCAACAGTCAATCCCAAACACCCTTTTAACTTTTTAAATCCAATTATAAACAAGTCAAAGTATTCTCAAGACTAATTTAAGCCCAAATAAGCAACATAACATCCAACATATGAACTAAGAACAAATTTGTATGCATAAAAACACACATACACCAGTAGAATCACAAAAATCACTTAGAACCAAGATTTTACCAGATTTTGTGGAAAATATGACAAACCTAATGAACGTACATCCACACTCACGTATGTTTGAGCTTATGTGGTAGCTTAACAACCACAAGCTTCCAACAAGCTGCTAAGAACAACAAGAATAGAACAAACCAGATTATATGAACAAAAATGGAAAATAACCAAGATCTTTTCAAGCTTGATCCCCACCCCTTGATGCTTCCCAAACCACAAGCCTCACAACACCTTGATAAACTCTTTATCAGGGTGATATGATCAACTTATAGCCCAAAAAGTTCAAGTTTTTGAACAAGGACTTAGAAAAAATCAGGTTTTTGGAAAACTTGCAAAAACTTGCACAATCTTTAAAACAAATCTTTCAAACTTCAAAAACATAAACTTAGAACATAAAGAACAAGATTAAATGAGTGGAACTTAGATTTCGTCACAACTTTCCAACACTTTTTTCATTCACTTGAAACAAAGGATTTACAGAAACTTTGTTGGGTCCACTAGATGTAGATCTTGCAGCCTGTCAGGAACGGTGAACGACTTCTGTAATCACAAGTCAATCCACAGAGAGACTCTATACACAACAAGAATGTAGAATACAAATATAATAAAGAAAAACAGAATAACTATAAAGACTTGATCCTTTCTAAGGATTTCTAATATTGATAATGACTAGAACTACGTTTGGTGAAGGTGTGTATAACCCTTCTGCCTAAGGTTCCTTTTATACTACAAGGAAACCCTAATACAGCATTAAACAAAACGTGTAAACTGATATGCATATCCTTTCCTAACATATCTCATGCATATCCTAACAGAATAATAAATAAATAATAAAGTTTGACTTCGACTAGGACCATGAGCACAACTTGCTCCTACTACTACTAGGACCAGGAGGAATTACATACCTCTTAGTCTACCTATTACATTTAACTATTACAATGGTCCTAACAGACTTAAAGGATCTATGAATGTGAACTCTTCTACTGCTGCTACTGCTGCTACTACTATTGTTGAGACAGATGCTGTGAAGGTGTATGGTGACCAAGACGATTGTATCTGGTGACGAAGAAGATTATTTCTCTCAAGTAATTTGGTACTTTTTATTAGTTGAGACCTTACTCAAGTTGCTTTATTTTTGGGACTTCTTTGGTTGGTTGAGACCTCACACGGGTTGCTTCATTTTTAGAGTTCTTTGGTTAGTTGAGACCTTACTCAGATTGCTTTATTTTTGGGACTTCTTTGGTTGGTTGAGACCTCACAAGGGTTGCTTCATTTTTTAGAGTTTTTTAGTTTGTTGAGACCTGTATTGATAGGTTGCTTCGTCATTATGAAATTCTGGTTAGCTGAGATCTTATGATTGCTTCGGTCATTCTGGATTTATTTGTCAGTTGAGACCTTGTTGGTTGGTACGTATTTTAGTTCGATCCCAAGTGAGATTGATTAGTTTTGCGTTCGTTGAAGATTTTGATCGTTCCTTCTTGGAAGACTTTTTCTTATCGTTTTTTTGGGTTTCAATCGTTGTTGGGTTCTATATTTGTAACAAGCTGGGCATGTATGCTCGGCTTGAGGGGGGATGTTAGAATTAGAATAAGGGCCCGGCCCATTAGTTAACCTAGCTTAGCTAGCTTATTTATCGACTGTAGTTTCAGTCTTTCATTATCAATTCAATAAAACTGATTAGGTAAATATCCTTCTTTTTGTATCTCTGATCATCTCTCATTACAACGTTGAATTAGCTCTAGGAACCGAATCCATTTCTAAGGCTCCTTATCGTATGACACTGATTGAATTGAAGGAACTGAAGGAGCAGCTTCAGGAACTTCTTGATCTTGGTTTCATTCGTCCTTGTGTCTCGCCGTGGGGTGCTCCGGTGTTGTTTGTTAAGAAAAAGGATGGATCTATGCGGCTATGTATTGATTATCGGGAAATAAATGGTGCTACTATTTGTAATCGTTATCCGCTACCCCTCATGGATGATTAATTTGATCAACTTCAAGGTGCAAATTTTTTCTCTAAGATCAATTTACGATATGGTTATCATCAACTACGGGTGAAAAGGGATGACGTCTCTAAGACTGCTTTCCGTACTCGCTATGGTCATTATGAATTCCTTGTTATGCCGTTTGAATTGACTAATGCACCGGTTGTATTCATGGATTTAATGAACCGCGTTTTCCACGAATACTTGGATAAATTTGTGATTGTCTTTATCGATGATATTTTGTCTTTTCAAAGAAAAAGAAGGACCACAAAGATAATCTCCGAATCATTTTGGAAACTCTACATTAGAAAAAGCTATACGCTAAATTTTCGAAGTGTGAGTTCTGGTTAGAGAAGGTGGCATTTCTGGGACATCTTGTGTCGGCTGATGGAATTACGATGGATCATGTGAAGGTTGAGGCTATCACTAAATGGCCAAGACCGACGACAGTGACAGAGGTTCGCAGCTTTTTGGGTCTTGCGGGTTATTATTGACAATTTGTAGAAGGATTCTCACGTTTAGCATTACTGTTGACAAAACTTATGCGAAAAGGTGAGAAGTTTGTTTTGGATGAGGAATGGGAGAAGGTTTTTGAAGAGTTGAAAACGAGACTCATTTCGGATCCAATACTTACTCTTCCTTCCGGCACCGGTGGTTATCAAGTTTATTGTGATGCTTCGAAGAAAGGTCTAGGGTGTGTACTTATGCAATACGGTAACGTTATTGCGTATGCATCACGCCAACTAAAACCCTATGAAGCTAATTATCCTACACATGACTTAGAACTAGCTACATTTGCGTTTGCGTTAAAAATTTGGAGGCATTATCTGTACGGTAGACTTGGATATTTTTATCGATCACAAGAGTCTTAAGTACATTTTCACTTAGAAGGAATTGAATATGAGGCAGAGGCGATGGTTGGAACTTCTCAAGGATTATGATGCAAACATCCCGTATCATCCTGGGAAGGGTAACGTGGTAGATGATGCACTTAGCAGAAAGACGAGAATCTTAGCGGGAATTGAAATGGGGCGTGAACTCATCACTGATTTGGAACGTTTGGATGTTGACTTTTGTGTTCACGGTACTAACGGTTTCTGGGCTAGTATGAAGATTGAGCCTAATCTCATACTATAAATTAAAGAAGCTCAGAAAGATGTTGGCGAGTTATGGCCCGTGTTGAAGAAAGCTGAGGGGAATGAGCATACGAAATTTTGGGTGGACGACGACGGTGTAATCCGGTATAGGGATAGATTGTGTGTTCCAGAGGATCCTACTGTCCGTGAGGCCTTGTTGACGGAAGCACATAGTTCTCCTTTCTCTATTCATCCGTGTTCAACTAAAATGTACGGTTATCTAAAACAACATTTCTAGTGGAATGGCATGAAGCACGATGTGGCTACGTTTGTGTCTCGGTGTATGATTTGTCAGCAGCTAAAAATTGAGCATCAGCGTGCTAGAGGCCTTCTAAAAACCTTGGACATTGCCGTTTAGAAATGGGATGAGATATCCATGGATTTTGTAACTGGGCTCCTGATAGGTGTGAAAACACCCATCCTTTCACCACTTAATTATAATGAAAACAAGACCAAAACGTGTATTTTATGTCGTAAATATCGGAATTATGCGTGGTTTGTGTTTTTGTTGTGATTTTAGGATCAAAATGTAAAAAGGGAAGAAAACACGGGCTTTCACGGGCTTTTATCGAAGAAAAAGACAAAAGACAAAGTCAAGAAATCAAGAGTGTAAAAAGAACGGAAGTCCAAGGCCTATTCTGAAGATTTATCGAAGAAAAAGTCCAAAGACGGAAGTTTAATAAAGCCGAAGAACTCAAGTCTAATTTATGAAGAAATCACAAGACGAGTTTAAAGTAATCCCGAGACAAAAGTCGAAGAATTAAGAAGACTAAGGACTAAACAAGAAAGAAAGAAAGAAGAAAGAGAGGAGGAAGCTTTCAACCTCTCCTCCTCCTATAAATAGGACCATTAGTTCATTTTTCATTGTTGTTAGCTATTTTTGACAAACTTAGCTCTCCACCATTTTCATACATGCACATTTAATTTTCATGTCATTTACTTAAATTGTCATTTTATTTACCTTGTCTTGCACCTTAATTCCTTTAATTCCAATTAAGTTATCTTTTTATGTTATTGTGTCTTTCCTTTTATTTGTTAATCTCTCATCTACTCTTCTTGTTTCGATTTAATCTTCATGTTTATGTTTATGTTCTTGAGTTTTTATTGATTTGATTAAGTGGGTTTTGATTTTGTTGGTGTTTATTTGTTAGTTTTATTGATTTGGATTGTTGGTTTATCATTAGTAGATGTTTATTGGTTAGTTTGGTTTAATCTTTTGGTTTAATTTGGTTAGTTTTTGTTAGATTCATGCCTTTTTATTTTTCCTTGTTCTTCGCGAATTTTGTTTCCCAGGTTATTCCGTATCAGCTAAATATTCTGAGTAAAGCTTTATATTCCGAACCAATAGATTTTTCCGAGTCAGTAGTTTTTCCGCATGAGTACCTTATTCTGAGTAAAGCATTTTAGTTTAATTATTCCGCATAAGTAGTTTTTCCGAATCAGCCTTTTATTCTATATCACTTTTTATTCCGCATAAGTCCAATATTCCGAACCAGCATTTTCTTTTGATTATTCCGTATCAAGCTGTTATTCCGGATGAGCAATCATTCCGGATGAAGGTTTATTCCGAGCCAACTAGTTATTCCGAATGAATACTTTATTCCGAACCAAAGTTTTATTCCGGATGAAAGTTTTATTTCGGATGAACGTTTTATTCCGCATCAAATTTTATTCCGAATGAACCTGTTTTATTCCGCATGAAGCTTAGTTTTTCCGAATCAGTGTAATATTCTGAGTGAGATATTTTTCCGAATGAGTGTTTTTAGTTTTTTCTAATTTTACAGATTTAGTTTTAAGCTTTATTATTCCCGCCTTTTTCCTTAGTCGCACTTTTAGTTTACTTACCATTAGTTTAAGTTTAAGCTTGCCTTTAGTTTAGTTTTAAGTTTGCCTTTTAATTTCTCTTCACGTTTTTATTTCCCATCATTTATTTTCAATTATTCTTAGCTTCATTTACTTTGCCTTTACTTTAAAGTTTTGCACTTTTTATTTTCAAACAACGACAAATATTTTTCTTAACCAAAGTTAATTGAGTCGCACTTAAACCAGTAATCAATTCGATTAGACATACGAAAAAGAACTTTTTAACTGAGTAAAAGCTAGTTATCAAATGGCGCCGCTGCCGGCTCTTTTCGTAAAGATTAACGGTTTTCTGTGAGAGACGCGTTGCTTTTTGGGATCCGTTCATTCGTGAGCGTTATTTTTTCTTAATTAAAAATTGTTAAAAATCCATAAAAATTAAAATTTTAAAAAAATCCAAAAAGATTTTATTTATATTTTCATAATGTATATATATTGTCTATTGCTTTGGTATCTTTTTCTTTTGCTTTTGCATGTGTATGCGTACTAGATCTTCAACTTATCCAGAGCCCGCGACTCGTGAAGATTTAGCTATGGCAGGTGTGAACAACAACAATAATCTACCGCACCTCAACAATAACAACAACAATGTTCTTCCACAACCCGATCTTCGGACAATGGAGGAGCTTTGTCAACCAACTATGTTTGGACGAGGAGGACCGATTGCGCCGATGCAAATCACGGCTCCGGAGTTTTCGTTGAAGCATCACATGATCCAACAAGTGCAAACTAATCCATTCCGCGGAATACCGGATGATGATGCCAACAAGCACCTCGACAAATTCATTACTATTACTCAAAGCATGAAGTTGCCCGGTGTTACTATGGATGTCCTTCGCCTTCAACTCTTTCCACATACTTTATCACACCACTCCGAAAAATGGTTTGATCGTCTCCCGAAGAATTCCATTCATACTTGGGACGACATGACTCAATGATTTTCGTCGCGCTACTTTCCACCATCCATGGTCACGAGCCTTCGAAATCAAATTAGCGGTTTCATGCAAGAACTCGATGAATCTCTCTTTGATGCTTGGGGAAGATATAATGTTTTGATCGATCGATGTCCAAACCACAACATGCTCCCCGTTACGTTGATTGATACTTTCTACAATGGTTTAACTTTTCGTGATCATGATACGATTAATGCAGCCGCCGGTGGCACATTTATGAAAAGAAGACCCGAGGAATGTAGAGAGCTTATTGAGAACATGACTACTCCTCACAAAAATTGGGATTCCTATGCTTCTTCAAGGAATAACCCGAGAGTCAATGTTTCTTCTACTTCAGCAAACCCCGATATGACCGAATTCACCCTCATGATGGCCGAAATGAACAAAATTATATTGCTCATCGCTACAAACCAACAACAACAAGTTAAAGCTGTAGCAATTTATTGTGAGACTTGCGGTGGTCCTCATTCATACACTGATTGTCCTTCCACTCAAGGCAATCCGGAAAACGTGTATGCGGCTTATGGTAACTATTCACCAGAAAATTACCAAGCCCGACCTCAAGGGGATCGAAATTTGCTAAGTTACCGTAGTAACAACTTTCTTTCACCCGGTTTTTCTCTTCAAAACCACAACACCAACAACAATTACAATAGAAGCAACAAAATCCCACCTCGAGCTTCTAATCCTTATCACCCACCTGCTCAACAAGCCCCACCCTTTAATCAAGATGTTGAAGCTTATGAGAACCCAAGGAGAGCAAATCAAGAATCTACAAAGCCAAATTATCAATTTGAAAGGGGATATCACTAAGCAAGGGAATGACATTATATCCAAGCTTCGAAATGATATACAAACCTCCTTCAGCACTCAAACGAATGATTTGAAGAATATGCTGGCTAGTTTCTTACCAACCACTCAACCCTCTACTTCGGGCTCTCTACCTTCAAACACCGTCACCAACCCGAGAGCGAATGTGAGTGCTATTACTACCCGTAGTGGAGCAACTTTAGTAGGACCATCTATCCCACCCCAGTTACACCATCTACACCTCCTCCACCACCATTTATCCCTACTACTCCAACACATAGTATTAGTTCACCATTACCGTCTCCGCCTTGTCATGAAGAAGTACCCAAGAAGAACCCTTCACCAACCCCACCTTCCACCTATAAACCCAACATTCCTTACCCTTCTCGACTCAATAAGGCTAGAATTTTGACTAAGAATGACGTTCAAGTCTCTAACTTTTTGAACAAAATTGCCGGCATGACCGTCACCTTTACCCTTGTTGAAGCTCTTGCCCAAATGCCACAATTTGTCAAGATGTTTAAGGAATTGCTTAATAAGAAGGAGAAGATGGCCGAGTTTGTTAATACTCGCTTGAATGAAAATTGCTCTGCAATCTTTCTTAAAGAACTTTCGGAAAAACTTGGAGATCCCGGTCGTTTTGTGCTACCATGTACTTTTAACCAAACCGACGAATTTACTGCCTTAGCCGATCTCGTGGCAAGTATAAATTTGATGCCTTTCAGCGTTTGGAAAAAGTTATCATTGCCCGACCTTGTTGGGTCTACTAGATGTAGATCTTGCAGCCTGTCAGGACCGGTGAATGACTTCTGTAATCACAAGTCAAATCACAAAGAGACTCTATACACAATATGAATGTAAAATATAAATATAAACAAGAGAAACAGAATAACTGTAACGACTTGATCCTTTCTAAGGATTTCTAATATTGATAATGGCTAGAACTATGTTTTGTGAAGATCTATCTAACCCTTCTGCCTAAGGTTCCTTTTATACTACAAGGAAACCCTAATACATCATTAAAGAAAACGTGTAAAACTGATACGCATATCCTTTCCTAACATATCTCATGCATATCCTAACAGAATATTAAGTAAATAATAAAGTTTGACTTCGACTAGGACCAGGAGCAGGACTTGCTCCTACTACGACTAGGACCAGGAGGAACTACATACCTCCTAGTCTACCTATTACATATAACTATTACAATGGTCCTAACAATCCTCCCCTAAACTTGAATTTGACCTGTTGAGTTCAAGTTTCCTGGAAAACGTGCAAAGAAAGCCCGAGGATTGTATCAGCAAAACAAATAGCAGCATCAACAAGATAAGAATCAGAAGAACAGCTGCAACATGAAACACTAGAAGCTTCTCTAAAGCTTGTAACAAATCAGCATCGTGTTGAATCTTTTCAGCAACATGAGCAGATTTGATGAGCCTTTACCAAGTAGCTGCTCGCTCTTGGGCTAGCCAGTCATTCTGGTGGAATAAGCATCACCCTGGGAGACTAGAACCCAGCCCAACTCTTAGAACGTGAATCAATGGTGAGTGGGAGTACCCTGATGATTTTAGGCAAACCATCACAGCCGTCAACGGATTTGATATGTCTTTACCAGAAGCCGTACCCTTCTGGACTCGCCAACTCTTAGCAATGAAGCATCGGTGAGTTGAACACCCTATAGCTTTAAGCAAGCTATTACAGCTATCAACAGATTTGATAAGATCTTTACCAAGAGCCGTACCCCCTTGGATTAGCCACTTTTCAGTCCAAGACTATGGCAAGTGAAAACCATCCAGTTTTGGGTAACCTGGCAACCATCAACGGATTTGAGAATCGCACCAGGATCCGTACCCTCAAGGTGAATCAACTTTTTCTTTTCGATTAGACATGGTAAGTTGAGAACCATTTGTTGTGTGGACCACGTCCAACACCAAGTGAAACCAAGTACCAGAACAAACTCAAACCAGGAACCACATTGTGAAACAGCCAAGGGATATTATGTACAAGTATAAAAGCTAAACTGTGTTTAAAGTATAAGCAGATATTATATAAAAAGTATATATATATATATATATATATATTTTTTTAAACTATTTAACTTTTTTTTTGTTTTTTATTTTTTAACTATAAAGAATGAAATTCACCAATCACTGTACATATTGGTGAAAAGAATAAAAATAAGAACAAAAATTCAAAGTATAAACACTTACAACCCAATCACCTTACATACCAGAAGCTGCCTTCTTATCCGCTAGCAACCGTGCTTGAATACCCTCAACCAAAGCCGTAGCCATACTCGACTCATTCCCAGAAGGAGCAGTAGAAATTTGCAAGTGACTTGCCAACATTGCTTCCATGGAAGAAATAATCAAAGGATACTCAACATCCGTCAGCATATACACCACATGGCCAGATTCTAATTCCAACACATGAACTCCACATCCAGCATAAAGCTTCCAGCGAATAATCTCCCATTGCATTTGATCCTTCCATATGCCCAAAGCAGGAACATTTGGAGGAGGATCCAACATCAGCTTGAGATCGGCCCAGAGACGGATACCAGGCCAGGAAGACACCGCCATGGGGTCAAATGGCATACTAGAATCAACAAGCCCAAACAACGCCATAAGATCCATACGGTCAGCCCACGATAACACACCCTGCAAACCCGTTGCCAATCGCACAGACCCATCACTCAAAGTAATCCGATGGGAGATGCCACCAGGAAGTGTTGTAGAACTCTCAACCATATAACCCTAATGCTTCCATTGCCCAAGGGTAAGTCAGAATCGCTGTCCGAAGCTGCATCAATTAAGTTCTCAGGGTCACGCTTCTCAAAAGGAACTGATTTACCACGGCGAACACGACGAGCAAGTTTCTGGCGAACAGAACGTCGAGGTGTGGGAGCCGAAGGTGTTGATTCAACCTTTACCTTAACTCCAGCAATAGCAGGGGAAGCAGTAGAAGTAGACTCATGAACATGTCCACCCAAAGGACCACTAGGAGCTGCATCAGAAGTAGAATTAGGTTGTGTTGCAGGAACTTGTGGTGATGAAGATGGCACATCAGATGGAGCAGCAGTAGGTATGGTGGGATCAACAAAGGTGCTTGCAGGAACATGGGTGGTGGTAGTAGTAACAGGTGTGGTGGTGGAAGCATGAGTGGTGGTGGTAGTAACAAAGATGGTAGTAGCAGGACCAGCAGTAGAACCAATAGGAGCAACCAAGGGTGTAGTAGAAGGACCAACAGAAGTAGCACCAGAACCAGAAGGACTACCATCAGAACCAGGAGTGGGTACAGACGAAGGACCAGTAGAAGCAGCAGGCATAGAAGCAGTCACACCACGAGGATGGTAAATAAATCTTTCCGGAATAGGTTGACTCTGACGCTTCACCATCTTCTCATAAAGGACCTTAAGCTCATCAAAAGTCAAAGCCCTCACCCGAGCCCAAGACCACGGAGCATTGAAATGAGCAGCAGATTGATATTTCACGTAACGTTGCATCTGCTGGCGCTGCTCAGCCCGAGATAGAGGTCTGTTCCTTCTCTGTTTCTTTAGTTCTTCAGCAAGAGCCAACTGGTGCTTACGCATCATCACCATAGCACGCGGAATACAATTGTGTTCATCAACATCATCACCCAACAGATCTTTAAACTGAGCATAATCCCGAGTGAGAACAGTCAACACTTGCATCCATTCACCATCAGTCCAGTGCATGGCATCATGCTGAATTTGCGCACGCCTTCGCTCTCGGAGCTCTTCCTCAGCAGCCCTATCCTCCTCATCAATCTCAGCCTGAACTCGACGAGCAGCCTCTTCACCAAGCCTTTCTTCTTCAATCTGTCGACGAGTACGCTTGCGAGTGGGAGATGGAGAATCAGTCATTGGGGCTTTTCCCTTCGGATCATGAGAGGGACCAGTATGAGAACCATCAGCAGGATCAGAATCACAACCCATAGAAGGGGGAATAGCACTAGGAGAAGGAACATTGGAGGACATTGGAGGAACCGGCAAATCATCATAAACTTTATCAGCAAAGTCAGCCTTTGCCAACAACGTCAAGCCATCCTCAACATTCTCCGCACCCTCATCCTCAGACTCTGAAAGAACCACATGCTTCTTGCGACGACGTTGTTGATTCTCCAACACTTTTATGCGATTAGCCAGAGGAAGAACAAACTCCATTGTAAGCTTCCGATGTTGGTTTAAGTCTGCTTCCAAACAAATCATCCTCTCATGGTACCTGTGCATAAGATCGAGCAAAGATGTCAGTGTAGTAGGCTCCTCCGCCTGCCCACCAAGAGAACTTGGATCAGGGAAAGCATCACGGGAGCCCGAAGCAACATGTGGGTCAACCTGTGGAGAACTAGCATCAAACGGGATATCAGTCGAGTGTGGGGCAGGACTAGGAGGTGGAGTCTCCACAAAAGGAGACCTTTGTAGAACTGAGGAAGGACCAGCCTTGGTAGGAGATGGTTTTTCAACCACCACTTCCTTAACTAGCTCCTCCTCTACCACATGAGTGGCACCAACAGTAGGAGCCTCCTCCTCCTCCATGGGGTCATCATCTATCACAACCAACTCAGGAGCCTCCTCCTCCTGACCCATAGGACCCTGAGCCAAACCTAACATGGCTTCAGTCAGGGGCCTCCAATCCCCAGTAAACCCATTCATCATATTGTAATACACTTTAGCGGTAAGTTTAGATGGCACATGCTCAGCCCTATCACGTGGAATGCAAACAAGTATTTGTTGAAGAAACCTAGGGTACATAAGAAATTTCTTCCTCGAACCAGCAGTAGACAAATTACTAGCCATCCCCTCAAATAGATAATGAGAAAAATTAAACACTCTACCCTGGGCTAAACATATAAGACCAGTAGCCAAAGGAGTAGGGAAAGCATCCCAACTCCCAGACTTGGGACTCATACAATGGATCAAAAAGTGAACCAGAAGCTTCCATTGGGGGGAAAACCTATTCTTCTGGAAATTAAACTTCCCCCCATGTTCATAACCTATGGCAGCCATACCCTCCAAGACTTCTGAATTGGGGAGTGATACAACACCCCCCTCATCCTGAAGATGAAGAGAAGAGCGAATAGACGCTTCAGTTACCACATATGCACGTCCATCTATAGTAGCATGGAGTGCACGTGGACGTCCAGCCACATTCACCAGTCAAGCAGACGCCCAAAATTGGCGTATCACACTATCATATATGGTAGGACAAGCAGTAAATGCAAACCTTAAGTTAGAAGCTTCAATGAAATCCAAGATGTCAGCAAAGTGTTCACGATTTGGACCATCACCCAGATAAGCAACACGATTGTGAGCAGGTTGATAAGCAAGAGCAGCCATGGATCTTGATGAATTGATGGAAGAAGGATTGGGATTGGGATGTAGAGAGTAGAAGCGGTTTTGTGTGTGTGTTAATTGCAATGAGTGAGTCAAGGGTGTATGTTGACCATATATAAAGAAACTAGTAACTGTTCATTGACCCCTATTAATGGGGGGTTGCCCTTTCAAATTAAACCATAATGGCATAATAACCACTTGCCCTTTTTAACATAATAACCAACCCCCAATTTACTTGCTGAATTCAAACTTGTAAATACCATTATTGGGAGCGTTGACCAAACGTCAAAGCACACAATGGTCAGACCAGGAGCAAAACGTGATTAACAAAGGACAAAAGGAATGAACAGTAGCCAGACCAGTACCAGTACCAACAGCCAAACACCACTAAACATGGAAGGATTTTAAACCACCAGAAGGCAACCAGGCATAACTAGAAGCTGACCAAAGAGGACCAGAAGCCAGTCATGGAAGGCCATATCCACCAGAAGAGAGCAAAAATCCTCCATCAGAAGCACCACACACCATCATAACCAAGAATTTATGTTGTTAAATACTATGAATACGTTAGACTAACCTAATATGTACACAAAGCCTCCCCTTAGGCTTTGCCTCCCCTCAATCCTAGACTTCAAGGATTGACCATCCCAATATGAACCACCAAGTGGTTAAACCGAGGACCATCAAAAGCTTTAGTCAGCAAATCAGCAACATTGTCATCCGTATGAACTTTAAGAACCTGTATCAGCTTCTTCTCATTGGCATCGCGTATAAAATGATGCCGAATCTCAATATGCTTCGTCCGCTGATGAAATACAGGATTCTTCACAATGCAAATAGTGCTTTGATTGTCAATAAAAATTTTGGTATTCATAAAATTGAAACCATAGTCCAACATCTGATTTTGGATCCATAAAACTTGACCACAACAACTAGCAGCCGCAACGTATTCAGCTTCTGTTGAAGAAGTAGCTACGATTGTCTGTTTCTTACATTGCCATGAAATAAGCCGACGACCCAAAAATTGACAACCACCAGTAGTAGACTTCCTATCATTATTAGCACCAGCATAATCACTATCACTATAGGCTTCAAGAACAAAGGGAGATTCTCTAGGATACCATAGACCCAATTTAGGTTGAGCCTTGATATACTTGAAAATCTTCTTCACTGCATTTAAGTTCGAAACCGTTGGAGTCACCTGGTGTCTAGAACAAGCACTTACTGCAAACATAATGTCCGGACGTGATGCAGTCAAATACATGAGAGAGCCAATCATAGACCGATACATGTGAACGTTTACCGGGGGATCTGGCTCATTCTTAAGTTTGATTTTAGCAACTTCATAAGGAGTTGCTGCTGGTCTAAGAGGATCCATGTCAAACTTCTGAAGAATCTCATGAACATATTTATCTTGACTGATGAAAATCCCATCCGATTTTTGCTTGACCTGAAGACCAAGGAAAAATGACAGTTCTCCCATGGCACTCATCTGAAATTCGCCTTTCATCAAGTGTTCAAACTCATCACACCACTCCTTCCTTGTAGAACCAAAGATAATGTCGTCCACATAAACCTGAACAAGGATAATATCCTTGGAATTTCGCCGAAGAAATAGTGTTTTGTCAATAGTACCTCTTCTATAGCCATTCTTTAACAAGAAAGTGGAGAGACGCTCATACCAAGCTCTAGGAGCCTGGTGTAACCCATAAAGAGCCTTGACCACCTTGTAGACTTTCTTGG
The DNA here is from genome assembly GCA_025667525.1 of Glebionis coronaria. NCBI lineage: Eukaryota > Viridiplantae > Streptophyta > Magnoliopsida > Asterales > Asteraceae > Glebionis > Glebionis coronaria. The sequence continues at coordinate 339,666,882 of CM046874.1, forward strand.
GATGAAGTGGATCTACAAACCCCTTAGGTTGAGTAACATACACTTCCTCGTCAATTTTTCCATAGAGAAATGCACTCTTGACATCCATCTGGAACACCGTAAAGCCAACATACGAAGCAAAGGCCAAAAACAGACGAATGGCCTCGATCCTGGCAACAGGCGCAAAGACTTCAGTGTAGTCAATGCCCTCAATTTGAGTGTGTCCTTGTGCGACAAGCCTAGCTTTATTCCTGACAACAATTCCCCGTGCATCCTTCTTGTTTTTGAGAATCCATTTGGTATTGATAGCTGTCTTCCCATCTGGTAAGTCAACCAGAACCCAAACATTCTGAAACAAGAATTGCTGCATTTCCTCCTGCATAGCCTCCACCCAACTTTGATCCTCAAGTGCATGAGAAACAGACCTAGGTTCCACCTGTGAAAGAAAACAAGCAAACAAACAGTGTTGAAAGTCCGTATGATTATTACACTGTTGATCCTCAATATAGCCCACAAGAGCATGATGATCAGACGAGGCCTTCTGCTGCATTCTGCGTGTCTTGACAGTAGAACCAGGATCTCCAATAATTTGAGTGGTAGGATGATCTTTATGTGATTGCAAGACTGGATTGGAAGAAACCTCCACTTCTGGTGCCAAGTTATTGAGATCACCAACAAAATCAGCATCATATGACGCATTTTGGAAAATCCCATCTACCGGTTGTTTTTGTATATCATCCAGCTTGGTAGAAGACTTCTTTTCATGGTTCCCCAACTCAGAAGGACTGGAGAAACGTGTATTGGAAGCAGACTCACTAGCCGGAGTACTAGTAGTTGATAAGCTAGCACTAGGAGCAGAAGCTGGAGTACCAGGAGCAACTTTGTCAGTAGGCTCAACCAAGGGAAACTCAAAACTACCTTGAGCAGCTGCTTTAGAAGTTTCTTGTTGTTGCTTGAGAAGAGTGTCAAGAGCTGCTTGAGAATCCTGTACATCCAATGAAGTTGCATCACTAGGAGGAGTCGGAGAAACCGTGGTGGAATAGGATGGAACCACAAAAATGTCATCCTCATCATCTGAATCAGAAAGACTAGAAGGAACACCAGTACTAGAAGTTGCAAACACTTGTGATCCTGCATCATGGTTAGTTTTGAAACGAAAATATCCTAACGAATCACTAAGATAATCAAGATCAAAATACCATTCTGGACCTTTGCCTTGGATGTTTGACTTCTCCTCAAAATACCTGAGATTAATAGTTTCAATTATCCGTTTGGCTTGAAGATTGTAGACACGATACGCCCGAGAATGAGCTGAATATCCCACAATGTATCCTTCATCAGCCTTGCCATCAAACTTCCCCAAATAGTCACTAGTATTCAGAATGGTGACTGGACACCCAAAAGGTTTCAAATGAGCAATATTTGGAACTTTGCCCGTGAGCAGCTCATAAGGAGTCTTCTTGTGTGGATTGGTAATAGAAACCCTATTCAAAACATAACTTGTAGTATTAACAGCTTCTGTCCAGAACATGGTTGGAAGCTTGGAATCGGCAAGCATAGTTCTTGCTGCTTCTATTAGTGTCCGGTTCTTTCTTTCTGCCACACCATTCTGTTGAGGAGTCCTAGCAGCACTATAATCTCTTTTGATGCCCTTAGCATTGCAAAGTGCGATGAGGTCTCTATTTTTAAAATCGGTTCCATTGTCGCAACGAATACCTTTAACTTTCTTGGACAACTGATTCTCTATCAAGGTAAGAAAGTCTCGAAGAATGGAGTAGGTCTCACTCTTGGCAGCCATGAAGAACACCCACGTAAACCTGCTATAACCATCAGTCACCACCAAACAGAATTGCTTGTGGTCTATGCTTCTGATGGAAGTAGGACCAAATAAGTCCATGTGTAGAAGCTGCAATGGTTCAGTAATAAGACTTAAAGCAGTAATGGCCTTGAAGGATGCTTTGTGTTGTTTGCCTTTGCTGCAGGCAATACAATTTATATCATTTCTAAACGTCTTGGGAGGTAAACCAGAGACCAGATTCAGATTGGCAAGTTTGTGAATGGTCTTGAAGTTCACATGTCCCATCCTTCGGTGCCATTTAGTGGCTTCATCTTCTGAGGCTTTTGCAACCAGACATGCTAGTTGACCAGTAGGGTTGACTTCATTCAACTTGATACTATATAGATTGTGTCTTCTAGGGATTCTGAGTAAAACTTGTGAGTCATCCGGAAGCTGAAAATCTTTGGAAAGCACAAGTGCATCAGTATCGGTGAAGAGTACAAACTGCTTCTTGTCACAAATCTGAGAGACCGATATCAAGTTGAAGTGTTGAAGTGCTTCCACATAGTAGACCTGCTCAAAATTTAGATTTGGAGTCTTTATCGTTCCTTTGCCAGTGATTCTGCCTTCACCTCCTCCAAAATAGACCTTGCCTCCATGAAATGGTACAAAGTTAGAAAGAAGACTTTTATTGCCAGTCATGCTCCTGGAGCAACCACTATCAACAATGCCTAGACTAGGATCCTGGTATGGAGTAACCTACAACAACAAGATAATAACAATGCAAAAGTTAGTGTCTTAAGGGGACCCAAACCTTTTCAGGTTTGAGCCTGCCTTGTGGATCATTAGAAGAATGCCAAGAAGATTGATGAGATCCACTATTGTTCCTTGGTTGCCTATGCATCATATGAGTATTATTATTTGACCAGGAACAACCTGCTGAGGGCTTAACAGCAGTTCCTAAATTTCCCAAACCAAAATACGTGTGGTCAAAATGATGCGGATAGATTGGATTAAAATTTGGAAAATAATTACTGGTTGTTTGGAATCCACTATCTCTCCAATAATCAGACGTGAAAGGAGAGGATACTCTAGAAGTATTAAACATAGGAGCACTAGGATTAAGTCTTCTAGAAGTATATGAAGCAGCTCCTGGTGAACCAGGAGCAGGAAAAGCATGATTAACAGATGCATGTGTGTCATAATAATCACAATCTTTAATTAAATGAAAGGAACTGCCACAAACAAAACATGTTTTGAAAGACCTTTTATTAGAATGAGTTTGTTTCATACTGCCTACTTTATTACACACATTTCTAGGAAAAACATTCTTCCTAGGACTCAATAAACAAGGACCAGACACACTTGACTTGACAGCAACTTTTTCTTCACATTTCCTAGCACCAGTAGCAGCATGATCATTCGACTTGGAACTTGTAGGTCTTGACTCTTCACTTGAATCATTAGATGCAGAGTCACCGGCTTTGTCACTGAAAGTACATGAGACAAAGTCATTAGTATTAGTAGAACTTGTTGGGGACTCAAGCATCTGTGATCCATCCGAGTCATTATGCCATGAGGTGGGCATAAAAGTTCCAGTAAGAGGAGGAGGGACAGCATGCATTTCTGCTGCTGGTTTAAACCTATTGTAACTAGGTTTGCCCTCATCCTCTTTGTCGGCATCAAAGACACTTGAGAAAGATAAATCAAATACATCTTCTGAATCAATATATTTTTCAAATCCTAAGCCTCTTTTAGTTCTGCCAGACATGCTACTATCAATTAATTTGGAAAGATTTTTTGGTGCCTTTTGCCATTTGTCAAATCTTAACATTGTAGCATCTAATTTAGCTTGCATCTCCTCTTTTTCTTTGATACTAGCATCTCTTTCAGTTTCTGTATATTTAAGCATATTTGTAGTGTTTTCTAAATCAATGCTTAGTATCCTGATTTTATCCTCATACGCACGTTGTGTATCTTGTAACCACTTCTTTTGTTGTTCCAATGTGTTTAATGAAGCCTTATAGGCTTGTACCTCTAAAAAATACTTATCATTTTGATCATTTACTTCATTAAATTGGGACAACAATTCTGTGTATTTATCATGACAACCAAGAGGACAATGTTGTACCTGAGGTGAGATGCCCATAAGAGCAAACTCTTCTGCTTCTTTTGCATCAGAGAGATTCCCAGCAATCATTGCCAACACATCAGTCGAGGATTCAGCTGATTCCAGAGTAGAAGCCTGATGATCATTCCAGTTGACCATAGAGTCAACCGATACCAATGCCTTCCTGTCATCTTTAACTTCCTGAACCTTGAAAGCGGAGTACCTGCTCTTCTCCTGATCATTCTTGCTAGGGCACTCCCTTGCAAAGTGACACTGTTGCTGGCAGTTATAGCACCGTACCTTGCTTCTATCGAATCTTGCTGGCTCCCGAGGGTTGTAATTAAATTTCCTTCCTGCTTTCTTCTCAAACTTGTGAACCCTAAGAGTAAGCATGGCCATCTGCCATTTAAGATCTATCTCATCCAGGTCAAGTTTATCGATCTGTTTGAAGTCATCAAAAGCAAGTTGTTGTTCAGCAGTAACATCAGCCACAAAAGAATGCAGAACAACTTCTACCATACTACCAGACTTGGCAGCAGGATCAGAAGCAGAAGACATGGGACTAGATGCATATGACATGGGACTAGTATGCTGAATAGTATGCTGGGAGGAGACAGTATTGCTTGGGCTACTTGCATATGATATGGGACTAGATGCCATAGAGCTCACAAAGGCTGAATTAGCAGGAGTGGGAAAAGAGTCACTAGGATATCCTCTCACATGAGGTTCGAATGTTCTGAGCCTATGAAACAAATCATCAAAGGTGAGATAGTCAAGCCCACCTTTGGCTTTGAGAGAGATCACCACCTGGTTCCAAGAGTAGGGTAAGGCTTTAAGAAACCTTGCATTAATATCACCATCATCATGTTTTGACCGAAGTTGATTCAATTGGCTCAAGATCTTCTGGAACCTATCATACCCTTGATTTAGACCTTCAGTTTCTGAGATTTTGAATTCGGTAAATTCATCTCTCAGCATGGACCTTCGCATTTTCTTTGACTCCTCATTCCCGCCGAACCTTGCTTTTATGCCATTCCAGATCTCTCTGGCATCATCCAAATGGTAGAAGTCACCCATGTGATCTTCAGGAAGAGATTGAAGCAAAATTGTTTTTGCTTTTACCTCCTTCTGAATAGCGATGATATCCTCATGAGATTTAGGGTCAAGCAGAGTAATATTACCGTTCTTGTCTCGTCCAGTAAGCTTCCTGCTGTTTCCATTCAGAATGATCTTCCAAAGATCTTGATCAGTGTTGGTGATCCACCATTCCATCTTCATTGCCCAGTTATCATATTCACCCTTCTTCAGAAGAGGGAATTTTCCATTCGTGTTGGAGACCGTAGCCAGGATCTGCTGAGGTTGCACAATTTTTGGAGTGCTTTCTTCTCCTGTTTGAGTAGAAGTTGAGGCAGACATGATAAACAGATTGTTAGTAATAAGAGAACTTGATTCTGCTTGTATAGAGACCCTCCCAGACTCTGATACCACTTGTTGGGTCTACTAGATGTAGATCTTGCAGCCTGTCAGGACCGGTGAATGACTTCTGTAATCACAAGTCAAATCACAAAGAGACTCTATACACAATATGAATGTAAAATATAAATATAAACAAGAGAAACAGAATAACTGTAACGACGTGATCCTTTCTAAGGATTTCTAATATTGATAATGGCTAGAACTATGTTTTGTGAAGATCTATCTAACCCTTCTGCCTAAGGTTCCTTTTATACTACAAGGAAACCCTAATACATCATTAAAGAAAACGTGTAAAACTGATATGCATATCCTTTCCTAACATATCTCATGCATATCCTAACAGAATATTAAGTAAATAATAAAGTTTGACTTCGACTAGGACCAGGAGCAGGACTTGCTCCTACTACGACTAGGACCAGGAGGAACTACATACCTCCTAGTCTACCTATTACATATAACTATTACAATGGTCCTAACAGACCTTACACCCACCAAGATGACTCTAGAGCTAGCCAATCGAACTCTCGCGTACCCCCTTGGTATCGCCGAAAATGTATTTATTAAAGTTGGCACATTCACTTTTCCGGTCGACTTCGTCGTTGTTGATTATGAAATGGACCCTCGTATTCCGTTAATACTTGGACGCCCATTTTTGAGAACCGGTAAAGCTTTAGTAGATGTGGATAAAGGTGAACTCATCTTAAGAGTCGGGGATGATGCACAAGTTTTTGAAATGGGGAAGATCACAACAAAATCTAATGGAAGAGAATCAGCGAATATGATTAATGTGCTTGATGATTTTGTCGTCTACAACAATCCTCTATTCGATTCTTGGAATGATAATCCACTGTTTCAAGATGATGTGGATGATTCTCTCTCCAATTTGGAACCTCCACCCACATATGATTCTCCACCGATCTTTGATGCTTATGATGATGATTCTAGTTCCGATGGAGATGATTATGATGATTTTACTTCTGAGTATCTAGACATGCCCACTTATGATGATTTTGATGAGGCTGATACTCTCTCGAGTGATTCTTCACATAATGAAGATCCTCCGCCAACCATGATTGATCCTACTTTGGATGACTACTCATTTGAGGAAGACTTTGCTACTTTTCTCAACACTTACTTCCCAAATGAGAGTGATGCTCCTCCTTTAGACTTTGATGATTATGGTCTTTATCCTACTTTGGATATGAAGAAACCCGTTTCAAAGGAGAAGAAACCGGACGACACCAATATCCGCAGTTCTTATGTTTTGACACCTCTCTATCCACCTTCGTCGGATGAGATTGTGCGATTTATGAGCGGACCCTCTTCAAATTCTGCCGAGCCTGAGTGTTATTTTCCCCTAAAGGAAAATGTGTTCGACCCCGGTATTGAAATTTTCGAGCCATCTTAGTGTCCATCTGATGAAATAAAAGGAAAAATCTTTGGAACTTATGGAGATATGCTTGCACTTCACCCTTGATACCACCATGCTCCATCTTTGCTTAAGGGAACCTTGCCTACTCTTCTTTGGCTTGCCTTGTTCACCTTAAGCTTGTGCTATTTGATGGACGAAAACTATGTATTTGATCCCGGTGGATGTTTTTCAAGCTTCTTCCTATGCTAATCAAGGTCGAGTCAGGCTCACGACTCGATTATCAAAAATCAAGCGCTTCTTGGGAGGCAACCCAAGTATCTATCTTATATCCTAAGTGTAGGGGAGACCCGTTCGTGTTTGCTATTTTCTCTCTTCTCATATTCAGGGATTCGAGCGTTCAATGATCCAATCTTGATGATTTTTGACGACCCATGATTCCGTGTTTCCGTCTTCCCGGTTCTATCCTAAACTCTTTTCGATTCACTATTTTATATTTCTCAATATTAAAATAGGAATCTCTTTAGTTGTCTCTTTCTTAGCAAGATTTAATCAACGTGCACAATGTCCTAAGTGTAGGGGAGTTTACTCCCACATGCTTAAACATTGAGGACAATGTTTATATCAAGTGTAGGGGGGACTTCTATCGAAGTTAAGTGGCCTTTTCCTTGTATTTGTCCTCATTTTAACCGAAAAACTGATTTTTCGACATTTTTCAAAATTTTTGATCTATTTTGGCCTAGTTGTTTTACCTTTGTATAGTTATTTTCTTTCTTTACTAGAATAAATTTTAATAAAGTGGTTTTAATTTTCAACGTTGTGAATCTTTTAACTCAACCCGAGTTTACTTATCTAAGTTTACTCTAGCTAATATCCTTAACGTGTTTAAGTCAAGTTTTGCTAGGCTTTTATATAGGGAGCTTAAAAACGTGAAAGTCTTAACTCTCACGGGTCAAGAACAAGAACTTTTCGCAAGTTCCTATAATTGATCCTAGATATTCGTTTATCAAGGGAACTTTAAAATGCGAATTCTAAACTTGAAAAAGACTAAGAATTTGCAAGATCCTATAGATGACTCGAAAACCCAAAACTTTGATTTAATTGGCTAAGCATCCACGAGTCTCATTCCTTGATATTTTAAATTGCGGAGAACGAGAGATGATTGAGTCAATTATAAGTTTGGTATTCTTTCGTGAATACCAAACGTGTATTTTATGTCGTAAATGTCGGAATTATGCGTGGTTTGTGTTTTTGTTGTGATTTTAGGATCAAAATGTAAAAAGGGAAGAAAAAACGGGCTTTCACGGGCTTTTATCGAAGAAAAAGACAAAAGACGAAGTCAAGAAATCAAGAGTGTAAAAAGAACGGAAGTCCAAGGCCTATTCTGAAGATTTATCGAAGAAAAAGTCCAAAGACGGAAGTTTAATAAAGCCGAAGAACTCAAGTCTAATTTATGAAGAAATCACAAGACGAGTTTAAAGTAATCCCGGGACAAAAGTCGAAAAAGTCGAAGAATTAAGAAGACTAATGACTAAACAAGAAAGAAAGAAAGAAGAAAGAGAGGAGGAAGCTTCCAACCTCTCTTCCTCCTATAAATAGGACCATTAGTTCATTTTTCATTGTTGTTAGCTATTTTTGACAAACTTAGCTCTCCACCATTTTCATACTTGCACATTTAATTTTCATGTCATTTACTTAAATTGTCATTTTAATTACCTTGTCTTGCACCTTAATTCCTTTAATTCCAAGTAAGTTATCTTTTTATGTTATTGTATCTTTCCCTTTATTTGTTAATCTCTCATCTACTCTTCTTGTTTGGATTTAATCTTCATGTTTATGTTTATGTTCTTGAGTTTTAGATTTGATTAAGTGGGTTTTGATTTTGTTGGTGTTTATTTGTTAGTTTTATTGATTTGGATTGTTGGTTTATAATTAGTAAATGTTTAGTGGTTAGTTTGGTTTAATCTTTTGGTTTAATTTGATTAGTTTTGGTTAGATTCGTTCATTTTTATTTTTCCTTGTTCTTCGCGAATTCTGTTTCCCAGGTTATTCCGTATCAGCTAAATATTCTGAGTAAAGCTTTATATTCTAAACCAATAGATTTTTCCGAGTCAGTAGTTTTTTCTGCATGAGCACCTTATTCCGAGTAAAGCATTTTAGTTTAATTATTCCGCATAAGTAGTTTTTCCGAATCAGCCTTTTATTCCGTATCACTTTTTATTCCGCATAAGTTCAATATTCCGAACCAGCATTTTCTTTTGATTATTCCGAATCAAGCTGTTATTCCGGATGAGCAATTATTCCGGATGAAGGTTTATTCCGAGCCAACTAGTTATTCCGAATGAATACTTTATTCCGAACCAAAGTTTTATTCCGGATGAAAGTTTTATTCCGGATGAACGTTTTATTCCGCATCAAATTTTATTCCGAATGAACCTGTTTATTCCGCATGAAGCTTAGTTTTTCCGAATCAGTGTAATATTCCGAGTGAGATATTTTTCCGAATGAGTGTTTTTAGTTTTTTCTAATTTTACATATTTAGTTTTAAGCTTTATTTTTCCCGCCTTTTTTCATTAGTCGCACTTTTAGTTTACTTGCCTTTAGTTTAAGTTTAAACTTGCCTTTAGTTTAGTTTTAAGTTTGCCTTTTAATTTCTCGTCACGTTTTTATTTCCCATCATTTATTTTCAATTATTCTTAGCTTTATTTACTTTGCCTTTACTTTAAAGTTTTTCACTTTTTTTTTTCCAACAACGACAAATATTTTTCTTAACCAAAGTCAATTGAGTCGCACTTAAACCAGTAATCAATTCGATTAGACATACGAAAAAGAACTTTTTAACTGAGTAAAAGCTAGTTATCAGCTCCCTAGTACGTAGAAGAAGCATGATGCTATATGGGTTGTAGTGGATCGATTGACCAAATCGGCTTACTTTGTTCCCATTCAGAAGGATTATTCTGTGAGTAAATTGGCAGATATCTTTCGGAAGGAGATTATTCGGTTTCATGGTACTCCAGCAGTAATTGTATCCGATACGGATCCGCGTTTTACGTCTCGGTTTTGGAATGGTTTGAAGAAAGCTTGGGGTACTAGGCTCAAATTCAGTACAACATTTCATCCACAGACTGATGGTCAGACTAAACGGACCATTCATAATTTGGAGGACATGTTGAGGTATTGTGCCTTGGAGTAGATGGGTAATTGGGATGAATATCTATGTCTTGTTGAGTTTGCCTAAAAAAACAGTTGGCATGCTAACATTAAGGCAACACCGTTTGAGCTTCTGTATGGACGTAAATGTCGTGCACCTATTTGTTGGAATGAAGTGGTTGAACACATTATTGAGGGTCTAGAAAAGATCGAAGTAACTAATGAAAAGGTCGTCATTGCTAACGAAAAGCATAAGGAAGCTAGGTCCCGACAAAAATGTTATGCTGATAGTCATAGGAGAGAGTTATCCTTTAATCCCAGTGATCGTGTTTTTCTAAAATTTTATCCGTGTCGCGGTGTTCTTCGTTTTGGTATTAAGGGGAAACTTAGTCCGTGTTTTATTGTCCCTTTTGAGATTCTCGATCATGTTGGGGAGGTTTATTATCGTTTGGCTCTACCTTCACAGTTATCTTGTTAGAAGTATTTAAAGTGATGGTCATATAATATACCGTTGCGAAGCTCGTGAAAAATGCTATTCAACAGTGTCGAGAGTTCTATGTCATTATTATGCATGAAACGGGAATTAGTCTCGAACACACAAATGAGGAAGGCCTCCTATTCATGTAAGCCTTAGTATAAAATGCATAACCATCCTCATTTGTGTGTGTGTCTCCCATTGTATCTTTTCTCTTCTTCTTGTTTTAGAGAGAGAAACTCTCCTTAGTTTCTCTCACTAGAATCATCTACCTTGTATCTTTCTAATTCTTCTTCATCTAATCTAATATTCCATTCTTAGTTTTAATCTTGATCTTATTCATCTATATTTCTTATTCTATAAGTCGTGTGATTAGTTGTTACAAGTGGTATCAGAGCCAAGGGATTCGTATTTAAGCATTTCGTGAGTTGTTGATTGTTTTTAGCCAAAAACATCAAATTTTTTTCGTGTTTGTTAGTGTTCTTCAAGTCGTATACCTTACTTATTCGTGTAGTAGAGATTTGGGCATCTTGGTTTTGGCTTAAAAACAAGTATTTTGGATCAAAAGTTGAGAAATTTCTTGTTTTTTCATCTTTCCGAAATTCTTGCAAGTTTCACCATCGGAAAGTACAAAGGGAGTGTGGCCAGATCGCAATAAACAAGGTTCTACATTGCGATCTAAGGATTTCGATACCCTATTCCGACGTGACATTCCGATTGTACATTGCGATCTGGATTCCGACGGTCTTAAGGGTTTTTGTGAGTCGTTACTCTGTCCAATTTATTTTTACTATATTGCGATCTTGATATTCCGACGGGTAATCATTCCGACAGATCCCACATTCCGATCTAGGATTTCGATCTACACATTCCGATCTAGGATTCCGATCTACACATTCCGATAGAGGGACATTCCGATAGAGGGACATTCCGATAGAGGGACATACCGATAGAGGGACATTCCGATAGAGGGACATTCCGATAGAGGGACATTCCGACAGAACGACATTCCGATAGAAAGACATTCCGATAGAATATTCCGATCAACATTCCGATGGAAATTTTGTTTGAGTAATTTTTAGACTTAGCCACTATCTAGACTAGTCTCGGAACATACTTTACACGAAGAGTTTTTTGGAGGGAAAACCATAGTAAAATTTAATTTTTCCTAGACCATTTTTAGGCCATTTAAGCTTCAATTTCAAATTTTGGCTATGCGAAAAAATTTTCGACCAAAAATTCAAATTTTCGGACCAAAATTCAAATTTTTAGGCCATATTTCAAATTTTTTAGGTTTTATTTTTCTTTAAAAATTTCATTTTTTCAAACTTTTTCCCTACTAGTTATTGGCTATTTCTAACTCGATTTCAAAACTTAGAGATTCAAATTTTTTTCGGCTTACCGTTTTGTCGGACTGTGGAATTTTTTGTCGGGCTGGAAAATTTTGGCAAAGTTTGATTTTGTTGACACTACAACTCACGCTTTCTACGAATTGAGATCCTGTTTTTCACACGACTTCTACTATGAGTTATCAACAAGATAGTGATGCTGCGGGTTTTGAGCATCGTGATAGACATGTAAGAAAGAAGAGGAATGTTGCCCATCTCCAGTCTCAGCTTCTTATAGCACAAAAGGAAGAAGCAGGAATTCCACTTCTAGCTGAAGAGTTTGATCTCATGGCATCTGCAGCAGCATATGATGAGGCAGAAGAGGTGACTCCCGACTCCATCTTGATGGCTAATTCGCAGCAATCATCCACATCGGTAGTTCAACCTGACAGAGCTCTTGTGTATGATTCAGACGGTTCCTCTGAGGTACACCTACGTCTTAATGCTAATGAGTTATATAATATGTCTAATCAGGAAGAAGAGTATACTGAGTCACTTGAGCCTTCCACTGAGACACACGGGGTTCAAACGAATAATAGCAATATTATTTCTAATGCACCCAGTGTGAACCTTAGTGGGGATCAAGTAGCCCAACCTACAACCCTTCCTGACGAGACGCATACGTATTATAAATCATTATTTGATAAGCTTGCCAAGGGTTGCTCATGCGAATGTGGTTAATAATAAGTTCAGAGAAACTAATGCCAAATTGACCACTGAACTTGCGGGATATAAGGAACGGGAGAAAACTTTTGAGATTCATCATGCTAAAATCAAGTAACTTGAACAAGCTCATGCTACATCAGTTTATCATGAAAAATGCACCACTAAGAAATTAAATGCCTTACATTTGAGTAGTGCTAAAAAGATAAGCGAATTGAATGATGAAATCACATCTCTTAATAAACAGCTTTCAACTGAAAAATCTACCATTTTGGAGTTAAAAGAAGAACGAAAAAAGCTGAAACATGATTTCAAAATTCGAGAAGATGGGCTTCTTGAGGATTTTTGCAAAGCTCAGGATAGGATTAGGGAATTAGACAACCTTTTGGTAAAACGTGGCCAAACTATGCAAACAATAAATATGCTCGCACCAAAAGTGAATGAGATAAACTACACTCGATACAAATTGGCCTTAGGTTGTCCCCTTCCTCCTAATCCAGGATATCTTAAGCAAGTTCAGGCCACAAATGAAACCTTATATAATGGTAGTGTGCTCTTGTCTGATGAGCATGATCCTCCTAGTGTGCATGATTCCGAGGAAACTACCAAACTTGCTGTAGAGACTCGGTTAAAAATGCAAAAGCTAAATAAAGAAGTGACACCCATTTATTATCCGAAAGTTAATCCTCCAACTGTTTTTGTTCGGTCTAAAACGAGTTCTGAAATGCTTTTGCTACCAAGTGAGGAATTGTCTGATGACCCTCCAAAATCGAGTATCACACGTAGGTATCTAAACGAGCTCAAAGATAATTTTGTCATTCTCAAACGGGTTGTTAACGCCAAAATGACTGGAGGAAACTTTACTTCACCCGTTCATGTCGAGTTCCAAAAAGTGCTTCATACTGAAATCAATCCGATTATTAATCAAGTTGATATGAGGATAGGCAATCTTGAGAACGCTTTTCTAAAAGAACTAGCCAAATTTGTTGAAGACTTTAAATCTTTGGCGAAGGAGGCTGATGAATCTCTTGATAGAATTAAAGTTTTAGAAAGCGACCTTGCATGTCTCTCGAAAGCAAGTGACAGTGGTGATTATATTGATAGTAACGCCGTTGCGGTAAACATCTCTGTGTCAGACAATGAAACCCTCCAAAATGAGCTTGATCGTACGAAAGAGAAAATGGAGTCTTATGTCATCAAAAAGGACAACGAATTCACCGATCTTTGGAATAAATATGTCAAAAAATGTGATGAATGTAAGGATGACAAACTATCATATGATAAAGCTTACAATGAACTGCAACAAACTATCGAACATCTACAAGCTCAGTTAGGAGGTGAATGTCGCGACAGTGAGCCTTCAACAAATGTTAATCAAAAAGAGTTCACGATTCTTCAACACCGATGTGATTTTCTTCAGAAACATTGTCATTCTCTTGAACTTGCTTTGCAAACCAAAGTTGGAAAAGTTCCTGATGACAGTAATTTACAAGTCTCTCTGAATCATTTCATGAATTGAATGAAAAGAGTAAGGATATTTCTGATCTGAAAGCTCGGTTGCAAGACAAAGACATCGCGATTGCTGAGTTGCAGAAACTTGTTGGAAAGATGGGTGGAAAAACTGTGGAACCTAAGGTTGTAAAATCAGTTTTTAGACAACCTAATGCGTACAAAGTACCAAAGCCATCTATCTTAGGAAAACCGCCTTCTAATGTTTCTAGGTTACCTCCTAATACCGATGTGCCATCGACTGTACCAAAACCAGCCATCTCACCCTATGTTCCTCCATTTAGAAAACCCACTCTTGCTAAACACAACTCTGTGAATGCACCTTGCACTACTCCTAAGAGTACTCCCAAGTGTGTGACTCTTACGCCCACAAAGGAATCTAATGGTTCAAATGACGTTGGTCAAACCAAAAACCTAGGGGATGGTAAGCAAAAAGGGAACATTCAGAAAGTAAACCATGTGTATTCAAAACCTAGTAAACCAACAACCGCTAGAGTTCAACACACACCTAATGGCAATCAACCAAAACCTAGGACCCCTTCCCAACAACCTAGGAATTGGCAATCACCAATGAGAAGCCATGTTTCAAACATAGTGCCTGGACGGTCAACAAACCCTAGGTACACAAGACCTTTCGAGAATCCCAAACTCCCTGTATGCCCTACGTGCAAAAAGGGCATTCACCATGGAAATCATGCTCATTGCACTCTGCAATACCTCTATGAGGTAAACTCTCGTGCCTTCACACAAAGAAAGAGTGCAGAATCCCATACGACAACAAGGAGATCATTACCCGTCACAAAGAAGAGCAATGACAAGAAATCCTCAAGGCGGATCAATGCAGGACCTAGTTTCTCTCCGAAGAAGTCTTCCGCTGTGCAAGAGAACACTACTCCTAGATCTAGTCTTCAGTGGAAACCAACGGGTAGGATCTTCAAGGAAGTCGGTCTTAAGTGGATTCCTACCAAGAAGAGTGATGACACTTGCTCTAGCACTAATGCGAGTGTTCTGAATGTAGAAAATGCATTTGTTACTCCTAACACTAGTATTTGTGCAAATTCTTCTTCTGTCATTGCAGGTACTTCAGCGGATTCTGAATCCATTTCTTCAAAGGGTTCCAATTCTGTACATTCAACATCACCCTCTTCTGTTGTACAAAGGTCTATTTTGGATTATTTTAAAAAACATTGAAAATCAAAATACAAAAATATAAAACCTATAAAAACAAAACAAAAAACGAAAAAAAATCTTTCAAAAATACCAAAAATATTCTTCTCGACATGTCTTTCAGTTTCGATAATATGGACGTGCCTAGAAATGTCGCTCAATAACGACACGGGTGTGTACATAAAGCTCGAATGAAAGTTCAAATGTTTTTCAAAACATGTCATTTCCCCTTTCTTCAAATGATTTGCAGTTACCTCAGATTGTGACTCGTGCCTCAAAGAAAGGAAAGTTGATCTCGGATGATAACTTATCCTTAACAACGAGAAAATAAAACTTTCTTGGTCATGAGCTTCCGATAAAAACATTCCATGTTTTAAGCTCATGTAAACGACTTACAGTTAAATGTCAGACTGTAACTCGAACTTCAAATAAAGGAGAGTGTATTTTTAAAGATAACTTATCCTAATAACGGGTAGAGCAATCTATCTCGGATTGAGCTTGTCTCAAAACATTCATCGTTTTGAGCTCAACATACTGGCTTATAGTCACATGTCAGACTATAACCCGGTCCCCAAAGAAAGGAAAGTCTTTGACTTATCCTCATCAACGAGAAATTCGTTTTTCTCGGTCATGAGCTTATATCAGAACATTCAAAGTTTTCAGCTCATGAACATAATTTTCACGGACTTTTGAGCACAATTTTTCAAGGTATTCCAAAACAATGTGCTCATATACTCCCCTATTCAAATATAATCTCCTTTCAAGGGGGAGTATAATGATCTCATAAACATTTGTTCCAAAGTTTCATGACACATTATTCTCTCCATGTTTTATCACTAGTTTCACAAAAATTTCAATTTCATGCAATTTTTGAGGGGGAGAATAGTGATTTAAATGTGATATAAGTGATTTCTCTTCCTAATATGTGCTAAAACCTTTCCTTTTATGATGCACATATGTAGGGGGAGCATTTTGGTGATACAAAAAAACCTTCAAGGTGTAAACACTGATTTCATCAACACCTTGATTGCTTTTTCAACAGGTTTTTCTGGTTATGATATCTATTCCTTTCAACACAATTAATCACGACGATATTGGTGTCAAAAGGTGGTTAGGTATTCGTCCTATGATCCAACCAGAACCGGAGGGATCTTCCCAGGGACAATCCATTAGAACTTAGAAGTCCTTAGGAAAGATGGAGTAGTTGAGTGTACGGGAATAATGCCGACTAATGACTTAAGCTAGCACTGGAACAATCACAACGAGGTGCTAGTTATGACGTCTTGGTAAGCATTGAAGGGGTTAAAGAATGAAAAAGAAATGTAAGGATAAAGGGTGTAAAGAAAGAAGCCCTCCATACAACTTAGGCAGAAACCGGGTCAATACATCTATAATTAGAATCACTTTGATGATTTCTGATACTGAAGACAAAGCATCATGGACCCAGTGATGCAATGCACAACCCTTCCCAGCCTACTCAAGCTTCTCTCAAAAGAAGTTTGTTTTATTGTCACGGAGATCAACTCATTTTTATCGACTTTCTCACTCCGAGATAGTAGATATTGAATAGGTGGCAGTCTGCTCCAGCCTCCGATCACCAAATAAATGTGCACTTATAGAGTCTAGAGCCAACGAGATTCATCAAAAATCTCATTAGGACACTTACTCCTTATATCAATTGTTGTTCATCATTATAACACAAGCGATATTTTACAGAGTCCTACGCTCTATCCTTGTGGTATTGCTAGAACATTCAGAGTGATACTCTCTAGTATTCACAGTGATGAATGGTAATCCTTCCAGTGTTAACATCAAACAGCACTGCGGTAGGTCATATGTACGATTCAGTTTGAATTAAACATATGCTAACTGGAAAGAAACAGTGGTTTGATTCTTAATTGATTCAAACTCGTTCCAAGTCTCTACGCAATATCTTTATGATCTTGCCAGAACATTCAGAGTAATACTTTTTAGTATTTACAGTGACGAATGGAAATCCTTCCAGTGTCATCATCAAACAGCACTGCGGTAGGTAACTTGTGCGATTCTATATGAATCAAACTTGTGTCAACTGGAAAGCAATGATGGTTTGATTCTTAATTGATTCAGACTTGTTCCAGGAAAGTGAATTGACGACTTAATCAACAGAATGGAACTGCATGATTCACTCCTTACTTTGAATTATCTTTCGATATATTCAAGTATTGAGAATGGCTACCACAGCTGGAAATCCTGTCAAGGAAGTTCTTTGAACTTACCTGATCACAGGTACAGTATTCGTACTGTATAACGGGAAACCGGTGGAATGCAAACGGTGGCGTTATCTCAAGAGTCGCAATTCAAGGCCACATATTCAGGATTATTGAAGAAAGCTCAAGAACATCTAAAGACAAAGACTTCCGCTACTCTGATGATCAAGGGAGATTGTTAACAAGATTTCATGACAACACAAAACATGAGTATGTGGGCAAAGACACAAGAACACAAGCTGGCAAAGTTACAAGATCAAGTCAAGGCAAAGATCAAAGATCCAAGATCACAAGCCATGAAAGGATTGATGAAAGAACTCTCAAGACAACGAACTTCAAAGTCTGTAACAACAAAGAAGTGAAGTCACATAATATATGACCACCACTTAGGGGGAGATTGTTAGAAGTATTTAAAGTGATGGTCAAAGAAGTGAAGTCACATATTATATGACCACCCCTTAGGGGGAGATTGTTAGAAGTATTTAAAGTGATGGTCATATAATATACCGTTGCGAAGCTCGTGAAAAATGCTATTCAACAGTGTCGAGAGTTCTATGTCATTATTATGCATGAAACGGGAATTAGTCTCGAACACACAAATGAGGAAGGCCTCCTATTTATGTAAGCCTTAGTATAAAAGGCATAACCATCCTCATTTGTGTGTGTGTCTCCCATTGTATCTTTTCTCTTCTTCTTGTTTTAGAGAGAGAAACTCTCCTTAGTTTCTCTCACTAGAATCATCTACCTTGTATCTTTCTAATTCTTCTTCATCTAATCTAATATTCCATTCTTAGTTTTAATCTTGATCTTATTCACGAGCATAATGTGTTCCATGTTTCGCTTTTGAGGGGATCAAGTATCACCCCCTACATGTCGTTTTGTATCCTTTGGATCAAATCCAAAAGTACTTATCTTTAGCCAAAGAACCTGATGCCATCTTGGACCGTCAGGAACGTGTTATGAGAAACAAGGCGATTCCTTTTGTTAAGATTCTTTAGAAGAATCATCTTGGGTGCGAGGCTACTTGGGAAACCGAGGAATCAATGCACTATATTTATCCTCACTTCTTCACATAATTTGGTACGTTTCATTTTGTTCGTTTCATTTCTTTTGTTGATTATTCTATTCCAGTTTTGAGGCTAAAATTTTTCTTTTAGAGAAGAGGAATTATAAAACCCATAACACTACTTTAATTTCGAGAACAAAATTTTCTTTTTAGAAGGGAAGAGTTGTAAAACCCGCATTTTTAAAATACGAAAATTTGAATAAAGTAAGATATTTGAAAATTTTCTAAAATTCTGGAATTTTATGTAAATTTAATAGTAGATATTTTATTTCTATTTATTTAATTTAATCTAAAGCATAGTTTAATTATTTCATAAGTATTAAAGAAATAAGACTTAGACTATGAAACCTTTTAATTAAATTATGATATAACCTATAGTTTTAGACAAAGACAAATTATAAACGAACACTGATAGTAGTATGAATACGTGTTTTAGGAAAAACAACGTATAAGCGGTAAGTACTAAGCGTATGTTTACGAAAACGTAAACACTTATGACCCTTGCGTGAGTTCGTTCTCGAGGAGGATTAATGTGTGTTAAACTTGTTAAATTTGAGATTAATATTAATGAGACTAAAGAAAAAAAGAAAATGACGGATTATGGTAAAAATTACACTAAGACGAAAAACGCGGATTCACGCAAATCTAGGCAAAAATGAAAATTACTCTAATAATTCCCAAAAAATCACAAAAAGTTCCTAAAATTTGAAAAAGGTTTAAAAATGATAAAAACTTCTTGAAACTTTTTAAATTAATTAATATTTAATCTTTAAATGCTAATTAAAGCCCTAAAAATTAAATAAATTAACAAAAAGCCCAAACAAAAAATTTTCACTTTGTAAACCTCAGAAATATTTTAATTAAGATAAAAACTATTTTTCCAAAATTTTAAACCTGTTAAATCTATTAAAAATAATTAAAAACTAAAATTAAGTATTAAAATAATATTAAAAATCTAAAATTTATATTAAATTCTAAAAACTTGCAAACTAGTTTATTTCAACCTAAATAATCAGAAAATGAAAGTGAAATTACCTACATACCCATATTGGGCCCCCAAATGAACCAAAACCCAAAACAGTCCAATTAAATGGGCTTTTAGGCCCAATAAGAAAAAAGTCAACCAAATAAGCCCAAAAAGCACAGTCTGACTTAAAATTTGATTTCAAACAAAAAACTCTAAAGGTCCAAAAGCAGAACGTGAGCTTATCATAGCTTAAAAGTCAAACAGCTTATTCTTAATGGGCCAATAAGCCCATTAAGCTATAAGCTGATTCCATAAGCTGAAATTCAACACACATCCTTCTATTAGGATTATAAAGACAATTGTGAAAAGAAATTTTGAAAAAGCTCACTGAATAAGCCAGAAATAAGCAAAGTAATTTTTCACTAAAAGACAAAATAGTCGTTTTAGAGATCTAGACCACTACAAGACCTGATTTTTCTTGCAAAAGATTCTAACTTACTTAATTAAGACTATTAAATCATAAAATTTCCAATAAGCTAAGTCTAATAAGCTGTAACAGTGAATAAGCACTTGTGAAAAAGACAAACAAGTTCGTTTTCTAGTGAAACCCTAAAACCAAAAGCTGTAAACTCCCATACTTGATTATGAGATGAGTAAAAAGTAAGATCTGTTACAAAACACAAGTTGTTGCTTGATGGAATAAGCTATAAATGGTTATTAATAAGCTGACCAAAAATTAATACTATCAGTGGGTGGAAAGGAGTTCCCACTGCTGCTTAAACATAGACTTTTTGGCTTGATTTCAGGCCTTGTTTGATGGTTTCTTTTGTAGAAAAAGACACGCCAATAAGCTTGTCTTATTGGGAGTCAAGAGAAACACAAAGAACACAACCGCAATCACAACAAATCAATTATACAAGCAGACCAGATAGCATGCAGGCAGGAATTTTTAGCTAATGTGTTTGACCAATTACTGAGATTCAAAAGCAATTTTAAGCAATCAGATATGCTCTAAACTACTCAACCAGTTCATACACCCCTAGCAAACCCCTATGACAACCAACTTGCCAGATCTCAATTTCTAATTCACAAAATTCAAGGTTAAATTGAGATTAACATATTTAGACTAATTTATGTGCTTTCAAGTGAACATGCAAGTTTTAATTTAACTCAATACAGCTAAAATCAACACTTCCAATGAATCATATGGTGAAAGTCACAACTTAACAGGCAACAAGTAGGAAAGAAACAAGATTCAGATTCTAGCAATTAATCAATCCAAACACTACTTTATCTATGGAACATGAAATTTTTCAAAGACTTTTTGTTTTAAACATCAACAGCATATGATTTAAGCACTGACCAAGGTTTATTACTAAAAATGAACAGAGTACAAGCACAAATATCCTATCAAACAACACTCATACAAGAATCATATAACAAGCAGTTTTCAAGAAAAATGAAAAAAAGAAAAAGAGGAAAAGTATCACCTCCTCCCAATGGCCTCCTATGGGAGGTCAACTAAGCTCCCCTAAGCTTGACCAACAACTAGGTCAAGCTAGGATTGTCTTGGATGAAAAGAGGTGGCAACCAAGACTACAACAGTCAAGGTTGGACCACTTGGTTGATATGGCTGTTGTGAGACAAAATGAACAAACAATCCTTAATTCTTAATGAACAAACACCACAAACTGCTAGCTTATGATGTGAGTACTAAGAATTGAGGGGTTAGCATAGTGCACAGATTAAGCAGGTAAGTGAAATTGCAAAAAAGTAAAACAGATTTTTCCAATAATTTTTTGTCCCCACAACTTGCGCCTTCCCAAGCCAGAGATCTCACTTCACCTTTTTAACTTCTTATCAGGGTGATATGATCAGTCTAGGGTTTAAGAATGCTCAAT
This sequence comes from Glebionis coronaria, assembly GCA_025667525.1. Lineage (NCBI taxonomy): Eukaryota > Viridiplantae > Streptophyta > Magnoliopsida > Asterales > Asteraceae > Glebionis > Glebionis coronaria. The sequence goes on from CM046874.1 coordinate 339,688,128, forward strand.
GCTTGTAAACGAAATTTGGAAAAATCAAAGATTTTGAAACCTTTGGAAACACAAAATCAGAATTCTTAAAAAAACTTTTGAGATCAGATTGAAAGCAAATAAATAACAAGAATAATAAAGGGAACTTGGATTTCTTTGTCAACAATCAACACTTAACTTTTTAATTCATACAAAAGGAGATTTACACGTTGTGACCTAAAAGGAGAAAAACCAAGAACAAGCTTCTATGATATCTCTAATTCCTTTATATAGGCTTACAAGAACTAAAAGACTAGTAAACCCTAATGTATCTATTTCCCAGATTGCCCTTAGCATATGCTGTAAAGATTCCCCTTTTTGAATTTTAGCTCTTGGTAAAATTTGTATCTTATGACCCATGTGATGATAGTAGCTAGCAAAAGTGATCTTAGACGTCGATACCATCCTTTGGAAACAAGAAATATGGCTGGGTCGTTGATTCGCTGTTGTGGTTTTGTTTGGGAGTGAAAGGTGGGGGCAGGGGAGGTCTTGGGAGGGGACCAGGGTGACGTGGACTTATATTTTGGAGTGGGTTTAGGATTAGCATAACATAAATCAAGGATCCGGAGAAGATGGGGTATTTCCCCTTTGATTTAAGTTTGATTGGGATTAGGGTTTATGTTATTATGAACAAATTAGCAGGTGGGATTAGATCGAGTTTAGGGATAATAAACATGTTTGCCGCCACTTTTTAATATTAATAAACTGATTTTGAAAATTTGTTTAATAAGAATAAAAGTGTTAAGTGGAGGGTGACATGGAGGGATAGGTGAGGTGGCAGTGATGTGTTGGAGTGTGAGTGGTGGAAAAGGTTTGCTTTCTGGGCAATAATGTTCCTCCTACTTCCATAATCTTTGCATTCCAAGTTTTTGGCAGATTTAATAAGTGTGCAAACACTTATCCTTTTACACTTAAAACAAAGAAAACCAAACCAAAACGTGTATTTAGTATCATAAAAGTCGGAATTACGCGTGGTTTTGTATTTTTCTGTGAAATAGGTACAAAATATCATAAATGAAGAAAACACATGATTTCACGGACGTTCATCGAAGAAAAAGGTCAAACATAAAAGTCAATGGACCAAAAGTGCCAAAAGAATGAAGTTTGGAGGGTTAAGGATGACGATTTAATGAAGTTTTAACAACGAGGACCATTTTTGCCATTCTCCAAAGTCATCTACTAATTAACCACATCGAAGAGCACAAAATTACGAAGCTAACGGTTTTGGCCTCGCCGTGTAACACGTTTCGGTTTGCATTTCGCATATTCTACTGTTTTATTTCTAATTTTAACATTTTATTAATCTTAATAAACTTAAATAAATAAAAGTTTTTTATTTTATAATAGTTAGTTTAGTACTGAAATAATTAATTTTGATTTTTAAATATTTTTAGTTTTAGTAATTTTAGTTTTATTTATTTTTATCTATTTTAAACTCCCAAAAAATATTAAAAAGAAAAAAAAATAGCATGTGTGTTTCTTTTGTGAGTAATTAGGTGCATGCTTCTAGAAGATTAAAGACGGTGGAGTTGGTTAAAGAAGATTAATCCAGAGCCCTTGGATAAAAGAATAATAAAATGTTATGATGGTGATCCATGTGAAGTGCTCCCATTTGTCTATCTAAAAGTATCTTTCATCCTATTGGTGGAAACACATCATCACCTACCAAATAACCAATATGCCCTCAAGTTAAAGAAGAGAAGGTGATTAAAAGCCTAAAAAGACTAATTTACCCCAAGCAACTTGACTTCAACTATAAATAGCACCTCATTTTTCTTCATTTTGTATATAGATTTTAGGTAGCTTAATAATGTCAATTTCATTTCTTGTTTTTATTAACGCATTTTCCTTCCAAGCTTTGTACTAGCTTATTCATTAAGCTTTTTTCATATTAATAAAATTAAAGTTTTAGCTTAATCTCTTAGCTTGTTCTCATTCTTCCTTTCTTTTTTACTTTTCTTTATAATCTAGCTTATTATTTGGGATAAGTTTTCATAACTTTTTCCTAATAAGTTAGATTTATATACAAGTTTATTTCAAGCTTATTGTCGCTTTATTTTCCTAGATCTAGCTTATTGTTGGAGTAATTATTTAATTAGCTTTTTAGCTTTTTAAAATCTCATAAGTTCTAAGGTTAGGCTTACAACTTATTTATAAGCTAGCTTTTTGTTTAAGTACTTTTAGTTTATATGTATTAGTTTTTTATATCTATTAGTTTTATGTTTTAAAAATTAAAAATACTTTCAAAAAAACCAAAAAATAGTCAGATCTATTAGGTTTTTAAATAGATTAAGTAGATCTATAATTTTTAGCTTTAAAATTTAAAATACTTTTATAAAAATTAAAAAATATTCTAGATCTATTAGTTTTATTTAAATATCTTTATCATATAATAATTATTGCTTATTATCCTAACCTTTTATGTTTTCTTTGATCTCGGCATATCGATCTATCACTATTGGTAAAGAGCTTATGGTTGATTAATTTGGTCCATGTTTGATATGGTTGATTAATTTGCTTAGAGATTGATTTGGTTGGACGTATACTTTACGGGTCGGGATACGCTTAGTTTTGGTTTGATATTGGTTGTTCGTGTACTTTACGGGCCGTATTTTGTTGATGTTATTGATGTTGTTTGTTTAGAGCGTTTTTAATAACTTGGGTTTTGACACCCCGTATAAAAATTAAGTTCTCGTGGTCTAATCGAATTGATCTAGGTTCTCTATGTGACTCAGTTTTATTTTGGTGGAACAAAAAGGTTGTCGTTGTAGTATATGAAAATGTGCAAAACTTTTTAAGTAAAATAGCGTTAAAGTAAAATGGCGTTGAAATAAATCTAAATCTAATTCAAAGAAGGGTGCTATATTTAAAAACGTGACGTAAAGTAAATTGATTAAATGACTAAAAATAAAAGCGTGACAAGAATTAAAGTTAGACAAGAATTAAAATGAGAATGTAAAAATTAAACAAGCCAAAGTATAAATAAAACAATCCTAATCGGAATATATTCCGATTAGGCTTACCATCGGAATACACTACCTACCCTGATCGGAATATTGTATAGACGCTTGATCGGAATACGGGGTAGACCCTGGTCGGAATGTTGATCGGAACCCGTAATCGGAATATGTCACTTCTCCCGATCGGAATACCAATCTAACACCTCGGTCGGAATGTGTAGAACCAAACAAGATCGGAATAAGAACTAAAGTACCAATCGGAATAATGTCACCTTATCTGATCGGAATGTTGTACTTACCTTTGATCGGAATGGTTAAAAACTCACCGATCGGAATACCAAGATTACCCTTATCAGAATGCTGCTCAACACCCTGATCGGAATAAGGAATGAGATACCAATCGGAAAGCTGTCACTAGTCCAAATCGGAATGCCAATACTTACCTTGATCGGAATGTATACAAATCCCTCCAATCGGAATACAGATAGGAGTATCAAAACCCTTTTCTGATCACGCCAATCGGAAAGATAAACCCCTTTCCGATCTTACCAATCGGAATACGAAGAAATGGATGAAAAATAAGCTAGAAAAATAAGCTATAATACTAATAAGCACAAGACGAAAATCCTAAGGTAAACCGTATAAAAATAAGCTACTAAACTGAAATTTAAAGACTTTTAAAACAAGAAATGGATAAGCTTTAAGAAAAACAACTTTTTATACGAAAACAATTTTTTATAAAAACTTTATAAACTTGAAAATAAACAAAATAAGCTATGAAAATAAATAATTTAAAACAATCAAAAGCATAAAAATGAAATCTTAAAACAAACAAACAAGACAAAAAGCATATAAATCAAAGATTAAAGAAAGGTAGAATGAGATCAACAAGATAAAGTAAAGGTGCAAGAATTAAAAGAGACACTTACTTGAAATTAAATGGTAAATAAGGTGCAAGACATGTAATTAAAGGTGCAAGTAATTAAAGGTGCATAAAAGTAAAGGTGGAAGAACTAATTGTCACAATTAGTCAACAAAACTAAATGAAATGAAAATGAGAAGTATTTATAGGTGATTAGGGGGATGGTTAGAGGAAGCTTCCTCCCCTCCTTCCTTTCTTCTTAATTGCGCCCTTAAGTCCTTCCTTCTTAATCTTTTTGTTAATCTTGGACTTTGATGACTTTTGGCTCGGTATTTCTTTGGACTCGTCTTTTAATTCTTCGATAAATAAGACTTGAGTTCCTCGGCTTTAAGTAAACTTCCGTCTTTTGACTTTTTCTTCGATAAATCATCAGAATTAGTCTTGGACTTTCGTTCTTTTTGCACTCTTGACTGACTTCGTCTTTCATCTTTTTCTTCAATAAAAGTCTGTAAATGCCCGTGAATTCCTGTGTTTTCTCCACTTTTCACCTTTTTGTCCTAAATCACAACAAAAACACAAACCACGCATAATTCCGACATAAAAGACATAAAATACACGTTTTGGTCCGGTTATTATTGTAACTAAGTGGTAGAAAAGATGTGTGTTTACACACATATCAAATCCCCTACACTTGACCATTGCAATGTCCTCATGCAATGCATTAGTTACAAAGCACGTTTACATTTTTCATCATAATTAATCCATGTTGGCCTTTATTAAAGAGATAGAAAATTATAAACATTAAAAGTAAAGAAATCAAAAAGCATACCTTGGGTTTTGGAAATGTCATGAATAATCATCATCCTCAAGTTTTCACTTTCTCCAAACCAAGCTTAAAAACGAGATCATTGTTATTATAAGTTAGTAACTATCACGAACTCATGTGGGCCAATTACTCACTTAGACTCCCTTATTCCTAGGTGTATCTCTTATATTTTATTGTTGTCTTGAATGATCACGAGGATGCATTGTTGACTTATTTTGATAGTTTATTAGGCCGAAAATAAAGTGAACGATTTAATCAATAGTTAGCTAAAGGACAAAATCTTTTAAAACTGCTTCTCGGGACCTCATAAAGTTCATATCTTGGCATAACTCGCTTCGCGATTTGAGACCTTTCTTGGACCGATATTTGGCAGCGACTTCATACTTCAAACCTTGAGAGACGTTCATGAAATTATGGTCTTCTCTTCATAATGGAATTTCTTCACTTGAAGTTTTGAGAGATTCATACTTGGACCACGACTTCTTCATTTTTCTCCAATCTTTATTTTGGACTTTGATATACAACGATCCGCCTCCTTTTTTAACTTGGATCTATTTATCCTCATACCTTGTTAGGGTCTTTTCGGATACACTTCTCTATGACTTTTGGGGAGTTTTTGCTTTTCGTCGTGTGTCTCGATCCTTCATATTGATTTTCGATAAATGATTCTTCACATCACTTTTGATCTTTAGCAAAAAAATGTAGTCCTCATGCCTTGTTAGGGCCTTTTCGGACTCGCCAATCTTCGCATCCCGCTTCAATAAGTTATGCCTTGGCTATGAACTCTAATCCATACCGAGCAACTTTTAAACGATCTTGGGCTAGAAGCTAAGTAACTTTTCAAATCGTACAACCTTATTTATTAGTAGATAAATTATTTAGCAAGCGATAGGTGAATAGGCTCATAATTAACTCACATAAATTCATGAAAGAATACCGAACTTATAATTGGATCTATCATCTCTCGTTCTCCACAGTTTAAAATCTCAAGGAATGAGACTCGTGGATGCTTAGCCTATTAAATCAAAGTTTTGGGTTTTCGAGTCGCCTATAGGATCTTGTAAATTCTTAGACTTTTTCAAGTTTAGAAATCGCGTTTTAAAGTTCCCTTGATAAACGACTCTCTAGGATCAATTATAGGAACTTGCTAAAAGTTCTTGTTCTTAACCCGGGAGAGTTAAGACTTTCGCGTTTTATAGCTCCCTATATAAAAGCCTAGCAAAACTTGACCTAAACACGTTAAGGATACTAGCTAGAGTAAACTTAGATAAGTAAACTCGGGTTGAGTCAAAAGATTCACAACGTTTGAAAATTAAAACCACTTTATTAAGCATTTATTCTAGCAAAGAAAGAAAATAACTATACAAAGGGAAAAACTAATAGGCCAAAATAGATCAAAAATTTTGAAAAATGTCGAAAAATTGATTTTCCGTTTAAAATGAGGACAAATACAAGGAAAAGGCCACTTAACTTCGATAGAAGTCCCCCCTACACTTAACATAAACATTGTCCTCAATGTTTAAGCATGTGGGAGTAAACTCCCCTACACTTAGGACATTGTGCACGTTGTTTAAATCTTGCTAAGGAAGAGACAACTAAAGAGATTCCTATTTTAATATTGAGAAAATATAAAATAGTGAATCGAAAAGAGTTTAGGATAGAACCGGGAAGAAGTGGACACGGAATCACGGGTCGTCAAGAATCATCAAGAGTGGATCATTGAAGCTCGAATCCCTGATTAAGAAAGGAGAGAGCAAACACCAACGGTTCTCCCCTACACTTAGGATAAAGAAAGCGAAAAGATAGATGCATGGGTTGCCTCCCAATAAGCGCTTGATTTTTGTTAACCGAGTCATTAGCCTGACTCGACCTTGATCATCATAGGAAGAAGCATGAAACATATCCACCAGGATCAAAGACGTAGTTTTCGTCCACTAAATAGCACGAGCTTAAGGCGAACAAGGCAAGCCAAAAAAGAGTAGGCAAGGTTTCCTTAAGCAGCGATGGAGCATGGTGGAAGCAATGTTGAAGTGGTGCAAGCAGATTTCCATAAGTTCCAAAGATTTTTCCTTTTATTTCATCAGGTGGATACTGAGATGGCTGCAGAATGTCAATACCGGGATCGAACACCTTTTCTTTTAAGGGAAAATAGCACTCAGGCTCAGCAGAATGGGAAGAAGATCCGCGAAGAAGCACAACCTCGTCCTCAGAAGGGGGACAAAGAGGTGTTAACTCATACGTGCTGCGGATATTGGTGTCGACCGGTTTCTTCTCCTTAGAAAGAATGTGCTTCAAATCCAAAGTAGGATCAAGACGATAATCTTCAAAGTCCAAAGGAGGGGCATCACTCTCATGAGGGAAGTAAGTGTTGAGAAACGTAGAGAAATCTTCCTCAAATGAGTAATCGTCCAAAGTAGGATCGAGTGATGGCGGAGGATCTTCATCATGTGAAGAATCGCTCGAAAGAGTATCAGCCTCATCGAAATCATCATACGTGGGCAGCTCGGGATACTCAAAAGTAAGGTCATCATAATCATCCGAATTTGAGCTAGAATCATCATCATCATAAGCATCAAAGATCGGTGGAGAATCATAAATGGGAGAAGGTTCCAAAGTAGGGAGAGAATCATCCACATCATCTTCAAAAAGTGGATTATCATCGCAAGACTCGAATAGAGGATTGTTGTAAACGACAAAGTCATCGAGCACATTAACCATATTCACAGATTCTCGTCCTCCAAAGGATTTTCCTGTAAGCTTCCCCATTTTAAAAATTTGTGAATCATTCCCGACTCTTAAGATTAACTCACCTTCGGCCACATCTACTAAAGCTCGTCCGGTTCTCAAGAATGGCCGACCAAGTATTAAAGGAATACGAGGGTCCATTTTATAATCAACAACGACAAAGTCGACCGGGAAAGTAAATGTGCCAACTTTAATAAACACGTCTTCGGCTATACCAACGGGGTAAGCGAGAGTGCGATTTGCAAGTTCAAGAGTCATCTTTGTTGGAGTGAGGTCGGGCAATGATAGTGTTTTCCAAACACTGAAAGGCATCAAATTAATACTGGCCCCAAGATCAGCAAGGGCAGTAAATTCTTCAGTTTTGTTGAACACGCAAGGAAACACAAAACGACCGGGATCTCCAAGCTTTTCCGGAAGTTCTTAAAGAATAACTGCAGAGCAGTTTTCATTTAATCGTGTGTTGGCGAGTTCAATCAGCTTCTCCTTCTTGTTAAGCAATTCCTTAAATGCTTTAACAAATTTGGGCATGTGGACAAGTGCTTCAAGAAAGCTAATGTTGAAGTTCATTTGAGAAATCATCTTCACATAGCGTGTCACTTCGGAGTCCTCCTTGGTTAGCATTTTGGTCTTGCCTAAACGAGAAGGATAAGGGATATTGGGTTTGGGTGGTGAAGGTGCAGGTGTAGGTAAAGGTTGAGATGTTGAAGGGTCATTCGTGGGAACTTCATCACGTCGAGGCAGAGACGGTAATGGTGCACTCATACTAGGTGTAGGAGGAGTAGGGACACATGGTGGTGGAGGAGGTGTAGATGATGGGGATGGGATTGGTGGTACTACGATGGTGACTCCACTACGAGTAGTAATAGCACTCACATTGGCTCGCGGATTAGTGACGGTGTTTGAAGGTAGAGAACTCGAAGTAGAAGGTTGAGCAGGGGGCAAGAAACTAGCCAGCATATTCTTTATATCATTCGTTTGAGTGCTGATAGAGGATTGAAGATTATCTCGAAGTTCAGATCTAATCTCATTTCCTTACTTGGTAATATCTCCTTTCAGATTGATAATTTGGCTCTATAGGTTCTTGATTTGCTCACCGTGGGTTCTCATGATGGTGTCAACATCGGGGTTAATGGGTGGGAGTTGTTGAGTGGGTGGTTGATAAGGATTAGAAGCTCTAGGTGGGATTTGGTTGCTTCTATTGTAGTTGTTGGCGGGGTTTTGGTTTTGAGGAGAAAAACCGGGTGAAAGGTAGTTGTTGGATCGGTAACTCAGCAGATTTCTATCCCCTTGAGGTCGAGCTTGGTAATTTTCCGGTGAATAATTACCATAAGTTGCATACACATTTTCCGGATTTCCTTGAGTCGAAGGACAATCGGTGTATGAGTGAGGACCGCCGCATGTTTTACAAGGAGTAGCAACAGCTTTAACTTGTTGTTGTTGTTGGTTTAAAGCCAAGAGTTGCATACTTCTGCTCATTTCAGTCAGCACACGGGTGAGTTCGGTCATATCAGGGTTTGCTGAAGTGGAGGAAACCTTGACTCTCAGATTGTTCCTTGAAGAAGCAGAGGAATCCAAGTTTTTGTGGTGAGTAGTCATGTTTTCAATAAGCTCTCTACACTCCTCGGGTCTCCTTTTCATGAATGTGCCACCGGCGGCTGCATTGATCGTATCACGATCTCGAAAAGTCAAACCGTTGTAGAAAGTATCAATTAAGGTCACGGGTAGCATGTTGTGGTTTGGACATCTATCGATCAAGACATTATATCTCTCCCAAGCATCAAAAAGAGATTCATCAGGATCTTGCATGAGACCGCTGATTTGATTGCGAAGGCTCGTGACCATGGATGGTGGAAAGTAGCGCGACAAAAAGCGTTGAGTCATGTCATTCCAAGTATGAATAGAATTCTTCGGAAGACGATGAAACCATTTCTCGGCATGATGTAATAAAGTATGTGGAAAGAGTTGTAGGCGAAGTTCATCCATTGTGGCACCAGCCAACTTCATGCTTTGGGTGATTGTAATGAACTAGTCGAGGTGTTTGTTGGCATCATCATCAGGCAATCCACGGAATGGGTTTGTTTGCACTTGCTGAATCATGTGGTGCTTCAACGAAAACTCAGGAGCGTTGATTTGCATCGGCGCAATCGGTCCTCCTCGTCCAAACATGGTAGGTTGACAAAGCTCCTCCATGGTCCGAAGATCGGGCTGTGGAAGAACATTGTTGTTATTATTAAGGTGCGGTGGATTATTGTTGTTTACACCTGACATAGCTAAATCTTCTTGAGTCTCGGGCTCTTGATAATTAGAAGATCTAGTACGCATACATCTGAAAATGCAAAAGAAAACAAAACCAAACACAAAGACAATATATATACACGATAAAGATAAAATCTTTTTGGATTTTTGAAAATTTTAATTTTTATGGATTTTTATCAATTTTTTAGGCAAGAAAAATAACGCTCACAAGTGAACGGATCCCAAAAAACAACGCGTCTCTCACAGAAAACCGTTAATCTTTACGAAAAGAGCCGGTAGCGGCGCCATTTAATAACTTGGGTTTTGACACCCCGTATAAAAATTAAGTTCTCGTGGTCTAATCGAATTGATCTAGGTTCTCTATGTGACCCAGTTTTATTTTGGTGGAACAAAAAGGTTGTCGTTGTAGTATATGAAAATGTGCAAAACTTTTTAAGTAAAATAGCGTTAAAGTAAAATGGAGTTGAAATAAATCTAAATCTAATTCAAAGAAGGGTGCTATATTTAAAAACGTGACGTAAAGTAAATTGATTAAATGACTAAAAATAAAAGCGTGACGAGAATTAAAGTTAGACAAGAATTAAAATGAGAATGTAAAAATTAAACAAGCCAAAGTATAAATAAAACAATCCTAATAGGAATATATTCCGATTAGGCTTACCATCGGAATACACTACCTACCCTGATCGGAATGTTGTATAGACGCTTGATCGGAATACGGGGTAGACCCTGGTCGGAATGTTGATCGGAACCCGTAATCGGAATATGTCACTTCTCCCGATCGGAATACCAATCTAACACCTCGGTCGGAATGTGTAGAACCAAACAAGATCGGAATAAGAACTAAAGTACCAATCGGAATAATGTCACCTTATCTGATCGGAATGTTGTACTTATTACCCTTATCGGAATGCTGCTCAACACCCTGATCGGAATAAGGAATGAGATACCAATCGGAAAGCTGTCACTAGTCCAAATCGGAATGCCAATACTTACCTTGATCGGAATGTATACAAATCCCTCCAATCGGAATACAGATAGGAATATCAAAACCCTTTTCTGATCACGCCAATCGGAAAGATAAACCCCTTTCCGATCTTACCAATCGGAATACGAAGAAATGGATGAAAAATAAGCTAGAAAAATAAGCTATAATCCTAATAAGCACAAGACGAAAATCCTAAGGTAAACCGTATAAAAATAAGCTACTAAACTGAAATTTAAAGACTTTTAAAACAAGAAATGGATAAGCTTTAAGAAAAACAACTTTTTATACGAAAACAATTTTTATAAAAACATTATAAACTTGAAAATAAACAAAATAAGCTATGAAAATAAATAATTTAAAACAATCAAAAGCATAAAAATGAAATCTTAAAACAAATAAACAAGACAAAATGCATATTAATCAAAGATTAAAGAAAGGTAGAATGAGATCAACAAGATAAAGTAAAGGTGCAAGAATTATAAGAGACACTTACTTGAAATTAAATGGTAAATAAGGTGCAAGACATGTAATTAAAGGTGCAAGTAATTAAAGGTGCATAAAAGTAAAGGTGGAAGAACTAATTGTCACAATTAGTCAACAAAACTAAATGAAATGAAAATGAGAAGTATTTATAGGTGATTAGGGGGATGGTTAGAGGAAGCTTCCTCCCCTCCTTCCTTTCTTCTTAATTGCGCCCTTAAGTCCTTCCTTCTTAATCTTTTTGTTAATCTTGGACTTTGATGACTTTTGGCTCGGGATTTCTTTGGACTCGTCTTTTATTCTTCGATAAATAAGACTTGAGTTCCTCGGCTTTAAGTAAACTTCCGTCTTTTGACTTTTTCTTCGATAAATCTTCAGAATTGGTCTTGGACTTCCGTTCTTTTTGCACTCTTGACTTCTTGACTTCGTCTTTCATCTTTTTCTTCAATAAAAGTCCGTAAATGCCCGTGAATTCCTGTGTTTTCTCCACTTTTCACCTTTTCGTCCTAAATCACAACAAAAACACAAACCACGCATAATTCCGACATAAAAGACATAAAATACACGTTTTAGTCCGGTTATTATTGTAATTAAGTGGTAGAAAAGATGTGTGTTTACACACATATCAGTTTTCTACGGACTACGGGTACTAAAGTTCTCCTTTTTATTTTTCTAACTTTATCGCTTTAGTTTTATTAATTAGATCGTTATATTTTTATTGTTTTTAATAAAATTATATTTTTCATAAAAAAATCGGTTTAATTAGTTTTAGTTATTATTATTTGTTTTAAAATATAGATTTAAAAGTTTTAAAATTAGATTTCATTTAGATAAGCTTATTATTAGTAAAAAGTTTACACCTTTTTGTGATTATTAAGATTATTAGTATGTAAAGCTTGTAGCTTTATCATCTAAAAAGATTAATAAGCTTAAAAGGTTGAAGCTTTATGCTTTGTTTTTAAGTTTAACTTTGTGATTTCATTTTTTTGTCACTTTTATTTGCTATTACGTGCTTGAATTTAGATTAATTTCGCATTTAGATTTATTTTAATTATAGTTTATTTTTGTTGCATCTAGATATAAATTTGTAGTTTATTTTTACATTGCATTTTAGAGTAATTTTACGTGAATTAATTACGCTTTTATTTTTACATAGTCCTTAGCCTACATTATGTTTCCCATTTTTATTTTAATTAAAAATAGATAACAAACAAGTACTATTAACAAAAAACGATAAGTCTCTTGTGATAAATTTGTTGATCAATTCGAGTCGATTTGAGGAAAAACGATATACTAAAAAATGCTATATTAAAATGGCGCCGCTGCCGTGGATTTGGATTTGGATTATACTAAAAAAATGCTATATTAAACGGTTATTAAAATGGCACTGTTGCCGCATCGATCTCGTTGCGATTGACGTTTTTTCGTGAGACGATTCGGATTTTGGGATCCGTTCACTTTTGAACGTTATTTTTGTTGTTAAAAAAAATAAAAAACATAAAAAAAATGAAAAAATTTAAAAATAAAAAAAAATAAAAATCTTCAAAAGCAAATTTTTTCCTAAGATTTGCACCAAAAAAATTAAAAAAATCAAAAAGTAATACTTTTCCTAAAGTATTACACCAAAAATATATTACATATTACTATTTTTCTTATTTCGATTTATCTTGATTTTTATTGTGAATATATTTTTCTTAAAAAAAATACAAAAAGAATTTTTTTTACTATAGATATTACATATAAGACCCTTAATACACAATATTTCCATAAGTATTGCTTGCAATACCCTGTATTTGGAGGCGTTCCGATTCCTTATACGTGTATCGGTAAGCAATAATTCAAAAAATACGAACTTTAAGGTGAATAGAAAGGCGATAAAAGGCCGTCTAAGGGAAGCTAGGTACTTAAGTGCTTCGCGCCACCTCATTCCCCCCATTCACTTGTGAGTATTTTGAGAAGGAAGGCTCATCGAGGGTTTTGTCGCCCAAGTAGTATTACATATATTTTTTTGTAGCTTTTTAATATTGAACCTCGAGTGGGATAATCTCTCAAAGTCGACCGAGGTCTCCTACCTCATTCCTCGAGTTTAGTTGTATGCTCACTCGCGCGCGTGCACACATACCGAGTGGTGTACCAACAATTCTAATTCTTCCAAAAAGAAGAAGAAGAACAAAAAGACCGTCAATCAATCTGATCCCGAGAATCGAGCTTTGAACAACACGATGGCAACGGATAATCAACCAACGATTGAGATATTACAATCTCACGTTGAGGGAAATGATGACGCGATTGTGGTGCCCGATATTGGAGCGAATAATGTTGAATTAAAAACGGGTTTTATTCAAATGGTTTCCGCTACACCATTTTTGGGACGTACTAATGATGATCCTCACGCTCATATCAAAAGATTCACACAATTAGAAAATACCGTCAAGTACAATGGGGTGACTCAAGAGGCCATTCGTTTACTCATCTTTCCTTTTTCACTCGAGGGACAAGCCTGGATTTGGCTTGATATGGAACCACCCCAAAGTATTACTACGTGGTTGGATTTAGAGACCAAGTTCATTAACTACTTTTTCCCGCCATCACGGACCACCTCTTTAAGGAATGACATCATTACCTTTGAACAAAAATATGAGGAAACTTTTAGTGAGTCTTGGGATAGATTTAAGGAGCTTTTGAGAAAGTGTCCTAAACATGGTTTTACTAAAGTTCATCAAATTAATACTTTTTACAATGGATTAACTTTGAATGACCAAGACTCACTAAACAGTGCTTCAGGGGGAAATATTTTGGTTAAATCAATGAATAATGCTTGGAATATAATTGAAAACAAGGCAAAAGTTCAAACTAAGAGTGTAAGGGCTACAATGGCTAGTGCTAGTGATAATGAGGTGAATAATTAATTAAGGAGCTTACTTCCATTGTGAAACAACTTGCTTTAAGAGATAACCCTCCCACTACACATGTACATGCTTTAAATGAGACTTTTGTAACTTGTGAAACTTGTGCTGGACCTCATTCGTACTATAATTGTGACAAGGTTTATAATCAACAACAAGAAGTTTATGGTTACAACACCAATGAAAATTAGAGAGGGTTCACTTTAAACCGAATGTTGATGTTAACCATTTGTCTTATAAGAGTACTAACTATTTGGCTCCCCAAGTTTTGTAGCTCCACAAAGACCACCCCCAACCGCCCAAAATACCCAATACCAAAATAAGAACCAATGTCCTCAAATGGGTAATTTTCAAGGGAATTCAAATGCAAGGGGTTTTAACCAAAATCAAGGGAATTTTCAAGGGCAAAACCAAGGGTTTAATAATCCAAATCAAGGCTTTAATAACCAAGGTTTTCAAAATCAAGGCTATCAAAATCCTAATCAATTTCAAAACCAATGTTTTCAAAATCAAGGGTTTCGTAATCAAGGTAATCAAGGGTTTAATCAAGGGAATGTTACTAATCCTCAAATGGACTTGGTTCTCCAAAAATTGTCCAAACATGAGAGAACTATGAAACAAATGCAAAAGTCCACCGATAGGAAATTCGTGTAAATGTTGCAAGCCCTTAGACCCCAAGGAGCCTTACCTTCTAATACGGAGACCAACCCTCGAGCTAATGTGAGTGCTATTAATACTTGAAGTGCAGCCACTTTAGTGGGACCTTCCATCTCTTCGCCCATAAAGGAGAGACAAGGCCTGGAGGTCATAATGAGTAATGCTACTCCCTCTTCGGTGATTCCTCCCACTACCACTCCTAGTACTAGTTATCTATTGCCTAATGAGCCTAACCCTAAGGTTGTTCAAGAAGTGATTCCTTCTCCTTCTCAACCTTCAACTTCAATGCCCAATATCCCTTATCCCTCTACGCTGGACAAGTCTAAGTTGCTTACAAAAGAAGACGTTCACGTTTCCAACTTTTTGAAAATGATTTCCCAAGTGAATGTTAACATTAGCCTTAATGAAGCACTTTCTCAAATGCCTAAATTTGTGAAAATGTTCAAAGATTTTCTCAATAAGAAAGAAAAAATTGTTGAGCTCGTTAACACTCGTTTAAATGAGAATTGTTTCGCGATTCTTCTCAAAAATATTCTCGAAAAGCTAGGAGATCCCGGACGATTCGTGTTACCTTGCTCGTTTCCTTAAATTGATGATTGTATGGCTTTAGCGGATCTCGGTGCTAGCATCAATCTTATGCCACTCTCGGTGTGGAAACAATTATCATTACCCGACCTTGTACCGACTCGCATGACTCTCGAGTTAGCTAATAGAACTCTCGCATACCCTGTTGGTATTGTCGAGGACGTTTTTGTTCGAGTAGGTACATTCACTTTTCCCGTGGACTTTTTCGTCGTCGACTATGAGATGGATCCACGTATTCCGTTAATACTTGGTAGACCATTCTTACGATCTGGAAAAGCCTTAGGTGATGTTGCCGAACGGGAGTTAATTATTAGGGTTAGGGATGAACAACAAGTTTTTAAAATGGGAAAAATCACAACTAAATCAAATGGAAAAGAGTCGGTCAATATGATTGATGTTCTTAATTATGATAATGAGGAGATTTTTATTAATCCTTCTGGAATTAAAAAGTCTAATCAAGATGATTTTGTGATAACTTCATCCCTTCCCTTAGAGCCTCAAATTTTTGAAACTCCTATTTATGATACTTATAGTGATGACACTTCTTTAAGTGATCACACTATCTTCGGTTTAGACGATCCACCTTTTGACCCACCTACTTTTGATACACCAATCTTTGATGATTACGACGATGACACTTCTTTAAGTGATCTCATTATTTTTGATGACCCACCTCATGACCTTAATGCACCTCATATCTATATGAGTGATTTTTCCATTATGGAGACTCCTTTTGACTTTTATACCCCAATTTTAGAAGTCGTGACTTTTGAGGAGGATCCTCTACTCTTAGAGATCATTCCTACTTTAGAGGATATTCCATTTAAGGAGGATTTAGATATCTTTCTAAATACCTATTTTCCTCACGAGGATGAGTTTTCCTATAACTCCGATGATACTTATGTTTTCACATCGAGTTTGGAAGAGGACGACTTTCCCACTTTGGATTATGATGACATTTTGAGCTTTAATGTCAACACCTCTTGCTATATTCCCGTTAAGGAACCGGTGTTTGATCCCGAAATAGAGACTTTTATGCTATCATCGCCATATCACCATACCACCCTTTCCTTTAAAAGATCGTTGCCTAAGGATACCCCACTCGACTTATACTTGTGTGATTTTACCACCATGGGGTTTATTTCCTTTCGAGATGGAAATTATGTGTTTGACCCGGGTGGACTTTATTGGGGTATTCCTTATATGAATATGTTTCACCCTTTATCATGGAGAGATTTTCCTCCCTTGGAAATCTCGACTTTTCCATGATTTCCCATTTGAACGATGATATTTGGGAATCGAGTCGACCTAGTGACTCGTGATAAATAAATCGAGCATCGTATAACTAGGTTAGATTGTCTTTACCTTTTTCAACCAATAAGTGTAGAGGGAAGCCAAGTAGGTTGTGTTTTGTGATGTTGTGCAGGGATATGTGCTTTAATGATTCACTTTTAGTGCTTTTGACTCAACCCGTGATCCCGAGTTCCCGTGTAACTGGTTCTCTTTGATTTGTTTTTTCTATTGTGATTCGATTTTGTATATAAATAAAACGTGAAAAAATGATCACTTTAGTTGTCTCTTCCTTAGCTCGATTTAAACAACGTGCACAATGTCCTAAGTGTAGGGGAGTTTACTTCCACATGCTTAAACATTGAGGACAATGTTTATATTAAGTGTATGGGAGACTTCTATCGAAGTTAAGTGGGATTTTCCATGAATTTGTCCACATTTTAACCGGAAAATTAATATTATTATTTTTCGACGTTTTTCAAAATTTTTGATGTATTTTGGCCTAGTAGTATTTCTCATTTATTTTCTTTATCTTCTTTCCATTTGTCATCGCCGTCATATGTATATATTCCATTTCATGAATAAAGTCAAAAGAGAAAAAATGAATAAATAAAATGTTTTTCACAAGTTTAGACGTCTTTGATATAATAGGCCCGTCGTGAATATTTTGACTCAACCTGATATTACTTATCCAAGTTTACTCTAGCTAGTATCCTTAACCATATGGACCTTAATTGGTTTATTAAGCTAAGCATCTACGAGTCTCATTCCTTGAGATTTTAAATTATGGAGAATGAGAAATGATAGAGTCAATTATAAGTTTTGTATTTTTCATGAACTTATGTGAGTTAATTATAAGCTTTTTCTCCCATCACTTGTAAATATATAAATGCAATAAATAAGGTCGTACGATTTGAAAAATTACTTAGCTTCTAGCCCAAGATCGTTTAAAAGTTGCTAGGGATTAATTAGAGTTCATATCCAAGGCATAACTTGTTGAAGCGGGACGCGAAGATTGGCGTATCCAAAAAGGCCCTTACAAGGCATGAGGATATCCGAGTCCAAGAATGCCCTCACAAGGCATGAGGATTCAATTTTTTTTGCTAAAGATCCAAAGATGTTTTAAAGATCATTAATCCAAATCAATATGAAGGATCAAGACACACGACGAGAAGCAAATACTCCCCTAAAGATCATGGAGAAGTCTATCCAAAAAGACCCTAACAAGGTATGAGGATAAATAGATCCAAGTCCGAAAAGGAGGCGGCTCGTTGTATATCAAAATCCTAAATAAAGACAAGGATAAATGAAGAAGTCATGGTAAACGTTTGAAGCATCTCTCACTCCAAATGAAGATGTATACCAAAATGAAGACAAGACCATGATTTCAAGAACGTCTCTCAAGATTTGAAGTTTGAATTCAATGCCAAATATCGGTCCGAGAAAGGTCTCAAATCGTGAAACGAGTTACGCTAAGATATGAACTTTATGAGATTTCGAGAAGCCGTTTTAAAAGATTTTGTCCTTTAGATAACTATTGATTAAATCATCCTACTTTATTTTCGGCCTTAATAAATTATCGAAATAAGTAAAAAATGCATCCTCGTGATCATTCAAGACAAAAATAAAATACAAGAGATACAACGTAGGAATAAGGGGGTCTAAGTGAATAATTAAACCACGTGAGTAAGTGTTATTTTTACTAACTTATAATTACAATGATCTTGTTCTTATGCTTGGTATGGGGAACGTGAAACATGAGGGTGATTAATATTCATGACATCAAAGCCCTAATCTAAGTCTTAGATTTCTTTAGGAGTTTCTTCCATCAAACAATTTCAAAGTTAATAAATTGAATGAAATTGTTATATCTTTTATCTTTTCATCGTTCTTTAATTTCTTTTTATTAGTAGTAGTATATCGTAACAAAGGCCGAAATGGGTTAATTATGATGGAAAATGTAAAATTGTGCTTTAAAATTGTGCATTGCATGGGGACATTGCAATGGTCAAGTGTAGGTGATTTAATAAATGTGTAAACACTTATCCTTTTACCACTTAAAACAAAGAAAAACCAAACCAAACGTGTATTTAATATCGTAAAAGTCAGAATTACGCGTGGTTTTGTGTTTTTGTGTGAAATAGGTACAAAAGATCATAAATGAAGAGAACACGGGATTTCACAGACGTTCATCGAAGAAAAAGGTCAAAGATAAAAGTCAATGGACCAAAAGTGCCAAAAGAATGAAGTTTGGAGGGCTAAGGATGAAGGTTTAATGAAGTTTTAACAACGAGGACCATTCTTGCCATTCTCCAAAGTCATCCACGAATTAACCACATGGAATAGCACAAAATTACGAAGCCAATGGTTTCCGGCCTCACCGCGTAACTCGTTTCGGTTTGCATTTCACATATTCTACTATTTTATTTCTAATTTTAACATTTTATTAATCTTAGTAAAAATTAAATAAATAAAAGTTTTTTATTTTATAATAGTTAGTTTAGTATTGAAATAATTTATTTTGAGTTTTAAATATTTTTAGTTTTAGTAGTTTTATTTTTATTTATTTTTATCTATTTTAAACTAACACAAAAATATGAAAAAGAAAAAAAAATAGCATGTGCGTTTCTTTTGTGAGTAATTAGGTGCATGTTTCTAGAAGACTAAAGATGATGGAGTTGGTTAAAAAATATTAATCAAGAGCCCTTGGATAAAAGAATAATGAAAGGTGAAAATGGTGATCCATGTGAAGTGCTCCCATTGGTCTATCTAAAAGTATCTTTCATCCTATTATTGGAAACACATAATCACCTACCAAATGACCAAGATGCCCTCAAGTTAAAGAAGAGAAGGTGATTAAAAGCCTAAAAAGACTAATTTACCCCAAGCACCTTGACTTCAACTATAAATAACACCTCATTTTTCTTCATTTTGTATGTAGATTTTAGGTAGTTAAATAATGTCAATTTTATTTCTTGTTTTTAACGTATTTGCCTTCCAAGCTTTGCACTAGCTTATTCATTAAGCTTTTTTCATATTAATAAAATTAAAGTTTTAGCTTAATCTCTTAGCTTATTCTCATTCTTCCTTTCTTTTTTACTTTTCTTTATAATCTAGCTTATTGTCGCCTTATTTTCCTAGATCTAGCTTATTGTTGGAGTAATTATTTAATTAGCTTTTTAGCTTTTTAAATCTCATAAGTTCTAAGCTTAGGCTTACAACTTATTTATAAGCTAGCTTTTTATTTAAGTACTTTTAGTTTATATCTATTAGTTTTTTAGATCTATTAGTTTTATGTTTTAAAAATTAAAAATACTTTCAAAAAAACCAAAAAAATAGTTAGATCTATTAGGTTTTTAAATAGATTAAGTAGATCTATAACTTTTAACTTTAAAATTTAAAATACTTTTATAAAACTTAAAAAATATTATAGATCTATTAGTTTTATTTAAATATCTTTATCATATAATAATTATTGCTTATTATCCTAACCTTTTATGTTTTCTTTGATCTCGGCGTATCGATCTATCACTATTGGTAAAGAGCTTATGGTTGATTAATTTGGTTCAAGTTTGATATGGTTGATTAATTTGGTTAGAGATTGATTTGGTTGGTCGTGTACTTTACGGGCCGGGATATGCTTAGTTTTGGTTTGATATTGGTTGGTCGTGTACTTTACGGGCCGTATTTTGTTGATGTTATTGATGTTGTTTGTTTAGAGCGTTTTCTACGGACTACGGGTACAAAAGTTCTCCTTTTTATTTTTCGCTTAATCGCTTTAGTTTTATTAATTAGATCGTTATAGTTTAAATTGTTTTTAATAAAATTATATTTTCATAAATAATCAGTTTAATTAGTTTTAGTTATTATTATTTGTTTTAAAATATAGATTTAATACTTTAAAAATTAGATTTCATTTAGATAAGCTTATTATTAGTAAAAAGTTTACAGCTTTTTGTGATTATTAAGCTTATTAGTATATAAAGCTTGTAGCTTTATCATCTAAAAAGATTAATAAGCTTAAAACGTTGAAGCTTTATGCTTTGTTTTTAAGTTTAACTTTGTGATTTCATTTTTTTGTCACTTTTATTTGCTATTACGTGCTTGCATTTAGATTAATTTCACATTTAGATTTATTTTAATTATAGTTTATTTTTTTTGCATCTAGATCTAAATTTTTGTTTAATTTTACATTGCATTTTAGAGTAATTTTATGTGAATTAATTGCGATTTTATTTTTACATAGTCCTTAGCCTACATTATATTCCCCATTTTTAGTTTAATTAAAAATAGATACCAAACAAATACTATTAACCAAAAATGATAAGTCTCTTGTGATAAATTTGTTGATCAATTCGAGAAAAAATGATATACTAAAAAGAAGTTATTAAGATTCTTGCAAGTTCCTTTGTAAACAAGTTTTGTTTATTTAATTTTGGCCACCAAAACTTTTAGAAAAGTAATTCCAAGGGTATGTTTTGTATTTTCTTGAATCCTCAAGGGTTGAACTTGACATATCTTGAAACTTTAAGGTCTTTTCTTCTACACTTGATATTTAGGAGGACCAAAAGTGACAAGTCTTCAATTCTTGAGGGACTAAAGTTTCCAAATCTTCATTCTTCAAGGACTTTCTTGGAAATTCAACACTCGGGTCCGGTTTATTGTGAGGCTTCGTTTCCCGTGTTCTTTTTTGCATTGTTTCTTGTGATCTTTTGTCTTTTTCTCGATATCCGTACATAAAATACATATTGAACAAATACAAGCATATTTATAGCACTTTTTATGATATTTTCACCATTTTAAGCCCGTTTTAGATGATGAGACCATCTATAAAAGCAGTCTCATCAAACACTCTTAAACTTATATAAATAAACATTTTAAACCTTAGGTTATATTAGTTAAAAAGTACACAATTTTGTTACTTGTACATGTTTTTGTAAGATTTTTTAAAATGGAAATAATGTATGTAACTAGTGTGATATCATACCATTAAAACCAAGTTGAAACACCCCCTTTGTTTGACTCAAAATACACGGCCATAACATGGTCTTTAGGAAGGTTTTCATGAATTTTAATGTGCTTAAATGATAAAAGTTATGACATAAGTTTCAAGTTTGAAAAATCTTAAAAGTTTTGGTCTTCCTTAATTCAAGCCTTTATCAAATATAGAATTCACTATACAAAGGACCCTATGGCTGGCCTAAACATCACACATACATATATTGTTCTTGAACCTTCTCTTCTTTGATCCTTCGTTCTTATTAGGTAGTGCGTATAGTGATTACCATATCATTTTACATATTTCATGTAAGTTCTTATTATCCTTGTATCACCTATATGGCTTTCATATATTTGATTTGGTAATTAACATGATTTCTAGGGTTTATAAACCCTAAAAATATGTTTTTGGTAATTTAATACCTTAATAACCATTTCGTATGTTAGATCTTTTTAGATCAGCCCTAATAATGTTCTAATGAGTTTATTATATTTTTAAATAAAGATCTAGAGGTCCTATGATGATCTAGATCATTAAACCAGCTAATACGAAATTATGACCCAAGGCAGTCTGGTTTTTGGGTCATCTTGTAAGGACTATGAAACAAGTTTCATAGAATCTTTTTGAATGTTTCTTAAGCCTAAAAATATCTACTTCGAATCTAGTTTGCATAACTGGTCTTTAGTCATCTTGAAAGGGTCGAGAATCATGTCTACCATTCGGATCTTTGAAAATAGTCCTTAAAAATCAGAAAATAGGGCAACGTGTAAGAACCATAACTTGGGCTCCGGGATAGATTTTTAAGCGAATTCGGAGTCTAAAACCATCTACTTCGAATGTACTTTCCAAATATGGTTTTAATCAGTGGTTAAGGTTTTGGAAAATGGATCTCCAGTAGGATCACTAAAAATAGTCCCTAAATAGCGGGTTTTGGGGTAATGGATAATTAAGGTTCTATAATCACAAAATCATGAAAGCTTGTAATCTTTTGTAATAGATCAGTATATAAGACATTAACATATGTATGTTGTATCCTTGGTGACACGGGATTAGTACTTGGTGCTTGTGTACGTTTCCTTGATTTGTTTGTGCATTTATGGTACGAATATTCGGTTCTTTTAATAAGAACACTCTTTTATTCTTCGACTACTTTGTAGAAACTAGAAGGGGCGGGGGTTTAATAGTTTCTTTAATTTGCTTGTTAAATATGGGTTTTCAAAAGTTCTTTTCAAAAACTTAGGCTTGAGCAAATATTTGAAATCTTCTCATATACACTATGGACAAGGGATAGTGCAACTAAGCTAATAATCACAAGTATGTGCAAGTAAAGAATAATGAATGAGATAAGGAAAAGAAAGATCAAACCAAATACCAGGGATTTATAGTGTTCAGCAACGAAACTCACTCCTCATCCCTACTCCACTCCTCGAGTACTCCTTACTCGAGAGTTCACTAATCAACAAACTCCTTAAGGTGGAGAAACCGTACACGTCGCTTAACCAATTTCCGACTCTAAGTTAAAAATCGAGCCCTAATCTTAGCTAGGACCAATCTACACCAATATACTTTATGGACTATGTATTCATTACACTACATACACAACTTCCAAATAGACACAATATTTGGATCTTCACAACCCAACTTCCAAAAAGCACAACCACTTGGATCTTTACAACACAACTTCAAAATAAAATAACTACTTGGATCTTCACAACAACACTATAATGAATAAATAAAACTTGATATTCAATAGATCTTGAGGTAGACTCAACACTTCAAGGATGAAAGTGTTCTTCTCTTTTCACTTGGAGAGGAAGAGATGGGAGTAGAAAGATTCACTTCTAAACAAGTAGTAATCAACCAAATAACCAAGGATTTGAATGATTTAAGAAGTATGGTTGAATCTGGAAATTTGTGTGCAAAAGAGGTGAAGAGAAAATCTGAGAATGGTCCACTATTTATAAGACAAAAGCCCAACGGCTCTTTCTGGGCGCGGTTCCTAATTGATAAGGATCTGCATAGGCATTTAAGGAACTGTGGAGGTAGAATCCACGCCCTTTTGTCTTTTAGTGGGGTAGTCACATCTGGTGGAATATTTATCCACAAAGGATATTCCTAAACCATATGAAATATGCCATTTTCAAATATTTGATTTAATAAAACATTTTCTTAAAAATAAAGTCTAATAAAAAACTTTGTCACATTTAATAAAAGGTGACTATTAAGAAAACTTAAATCCTTGATCACTTAATTAAGATGAAAACTTATTTTTTCATACCTTAAGTGATAATGGTTGAAATGAAAAATACTTGAACTCAATAATTCGTTTTCCATTGTTTTCGTAAATGCTTGTTTTTATATATTGTCGTAATCAAAACAAAGCGTGACCGAAGAATGCAAGTAACATTTTTAGTCATCATTGCCTTAGCAATCTCCCCCTTTTTGATTTTGATAATACATAAACTCAATCACATGAAAAACAAGATTTTCGAAGACGAGTTTATTTCATTCTCCCCCTTTGTCGAAGCAAAAAGGATGCAAAAGTCTTTGTAGAAGAAAAGAATCAGACTTTGCAAATGCTCCCCCTTGGTGCTTACTCCCCATTGCTTGGGGCACCAATGAATCGAGATATAGTGACAAGCTACATAGAAGGGTAGTAGAAGAAAAGAAACAACCAACAAGATATAGCGAAGGTCACATAAGAAGAAAAAAATAAGATAAGAAAAGAGAAGTTAACCAAGATCCAAGATAAGTCATGTTAAAAGGAAACATGAATAAAGATACAAGGAAATAAATCATACAAAGATGTATGAAAAAGAAAAAACAAGCCAAAAGAAACGCATAAATCTAATTCTAGTTAAACTAGAACTCTAAGATTTGCTTGAATTAGATGTCTTGGAGATAAGAAGTCCACATGCTTAAATGAAAGACAAAGTAGTGGCAGAAGGAGGTGGTGGTGGCTTGGTAGTAATCTCATAGTCATAGTAAAGAGGAGGTTTTACTAGGAAACCCTTGATGTAATTCAATTCCTCATAGATATTCGCCATAGCAAGATGTTGATATTGACAACAATGATAGTATGTCTCATGAAGCATGCCATTATCATGTGAGGGAGGAATAACACAAAAGCCTAGTGGTGGAAGAGAAGAGGTCCCACAATCAATATTCTTAGAAGAAGAAGAAATATGATTTTGAGTGTTCTTGGGTAAATTTGGATTGAAAGAGATTGGCGAAAATGGTGGAGAATCAAGGCTTTCATTTGATGAATAAGACACTTTGATTTAATTAAGGATGCATGTAAAACCCGCATTAAAATACCAAGAACATTGAACATACGAAAATATGATAAATTTAAAAGTTTCCATTTATAATATAATTCACGTGTCACGATATTTAATAACATGTAATTACGTATATAATATAAATGTGTTACGTCAACGACATATAAATTCAAGTTAAATAAAACACGAACGTACACGACCATAATATTTAACTTAGAAAAGTTACGGGTTTCCTGTTGGGCTCCCTTAAGGTCGCGACTAGGAGAGAAAGAAAGGAAGAGATGGGCTTTGGCCCATGACCCATTGAAAAGCCATGTTAAATAAAAACACAGGAAACCTTTTTGTCATATTACATAAAAAAATAAGAAACCCTGCTCCCTCTCTCTCTCTTCCGTCGACCAACAAGGACACAAAAGGGGGTGTTTGTGAGTATTGATCTTCAAGGTTTACGTGTTTGTGTTCGTGTTTGAAAACCATAAACAGCTACGCGATCGCTATAATCATACACCTTTCTTTTTCCTTTTTTTTATTTTTCTTTTATGATTTCATGTATTAAAATCAAGAGCAAATCATAAAAACATTTTAATTAATCAAGGATATCAATAAGCGGGTTGCTTGGTTCGGGTTTTTGGTTCGGCCGACGCACCTACGAGAGCCAAGGGGCTCTCGGCTTGCTGTCATCACCACCACCGAGACCACAAGGGGTCTCGGCTTCGTCGGTTTGGGCTCGGACGAAGGCAAGGGACCCCGACTCGAGGTCGGGGTATGGTTTTAGGCTTGTATCTAGTGCCAATCGAGACCAATAGGGTCTCGGTGGGGATTTTGTGCTAACAGTGGGAACCGAACAAACAAGAACAGCGGGAACCGGTAACAACCGGCTGTGAACCGGTGTGAACCGGGCTCGGCAGTGGTTGTCGTGGATCGGCAGTGGGAACCGAGAGCCACTAGTGGCAACCGGCTAGCCGGTCTTGCCACTAGTAGCGCTGTTTGGCTCGGCTTATATGTGACCACAGGTTCAGGCTTGGGTTAATTTTTAGAACATGGGTTCGGGATTCAGGAAAATATTAAAATCAGAGAATATATTTAATTAAATTACTTCTAGATTATTTAATTTAATTAAATGCATGACTTAGGTTAAATATTAAAATTTATATTTCATGTATAACCTAAAGTATTTTACTTAGCTTAATTTAATTAGAACATGTATTTTAATTAAATTCTTATAATGTATAGTTTAATTAATTAACCAAGTTATTTAGGGGGTGTTTGGTTAAGCTTATGAGTGGGCTGAGGCTTATATTATATAAGCAAATTATGCCTTTTATATAATAAGCTTATAAGCCTTTGTTAAGTGTTTGGTTTAGCTTATATAACTAATATGGTAAAATGACAAAAAAGTACATAAAAATAAAAAGGATAGTAATTATTAAATAAGGGTATAAAAGTCTTTTTATGTAATATTTATATATAAGCCCAACTAACCTTACATAAGCCACAAATTCTTGGCTTACCAAAACCTCCTTATATAAGCTTATAAGCCCAGTTATACAAGCTTAACCAAACACTTGATTTTGGCTTATATGCTTATATAAGCTAATAAGCTTATAAGCCCACTATATAAGCTAAAACAAACACCCCCTTAATTAATAAGTTGTAACCTTTAAACCATGACTTGTATTATACCAATTAAACTTGACTTATTATTAATAATCCAGCTTATTTCTAATTATGGAAACTTACTATTTTTGGTAACTTTCTATTTTTAGAAACTTACTATTTATGGAAACCTACTATTTTTTAGAAAGTTACTTAGTATTACAATACAAGTATTATAATACACTATTACATACATAATACACTACAGAACATCACTTTAACTACAGATAACACAGTAAAACTGTAAACCCCGTAAAAATAAGATCATAATTTAATTTTATTTTTCGAGTATTTTTAAAGTATATGATAACGTTAATTATTATGACGTTTGACGGTTTAAGTTAAAACCAATATTGAACGTTTTATTTTTACGTTCTAACGAGTAACGAGGACTACTAGTGATCGGCATACCGACGGATGCCCAAAATTTTACATTTTATTATCGATTGTTTCGATAATTTATACTTTCGACGATTTCGTTTTAATTACGTGGTAAGTCGTGTCAGGAAATCATATAATCATATTTATGATGCATTGTAACTTTTGAATATTTACAAATTACTTTTAGGTCCAAAACTTTCCAATATTTACAAATTCTACCCTAACCATACTATATAAACTACATTTTTATAAACTCCACTCATTTTACTTCTCATAAAACACACACACATAACAAAAACCACCATCTTTTTCTACTCTCTACATTTGTCGACACCTACACCACCATAAACACCCAAAATCATCAACTTTAATTTGATTCATCAAAATCTAATCATAAACCCATGTTCCAAATCAAAAGATGATTCTATCTATACAAAAATTTCACACATGCATCAAGTTATAAAGATTTTATGATTCCATGGTTGATTTATGTTTAAATCATCATGCATGTGATGATCTAGGTAGGATCATCATATTTTCATGTTAAAAATGGTATTTTGATCTTTGATTTTGTTAAAAATCTAACAGGAAAGTGTTTTAGGAGTGTTTGGTTGATGGATATGATAGTAGGGTGATTCTAGAGGTATGAGAATAGTTAGAATTGGTGGAAAAATTGTTTTGATATGATTTTCTAAAGAGTATTTAACATCAGTAATTTATAGGCTGTTTTTTGAGGGTTTAAGATTTGATATAGGCTGAGATCAATTGACTTTGTTGTAGAGTTTTTCTAGACGCTCGTTTTGCCGCTTGAATGAGCTTCTAACTCATTACAGGTCAAAAGTTATGCTAGTTTTAATATTCGGGTACCGGAAGACGCAAGTCGGCACAGTCCGAAATTGTGGCTGATTTCGGGTCGACTCTCGGGGACTTTAGGCTTGATTAGATAAATGATACTACTGGTTTTTAAGTTTTATAAACTTAATATTATGAGTCTAGTAGTGGGTTTAAAAGGTGGAATGTCAAAATAATACTTTTAAAGTGGATTAAATGGTTTTATGAAACAAGTGTACAATTCTGTCCCAAATTTAGAGACGAGTAAAGTGTCGAGCTGATAGGTTTTAATGTGTGAACATTGCCTCGAACTTTGGTGAGGTCTTATACAGGTTATAAGTGAATTTGAGACCAAATTTCATCTAAATCGGACAAGTCTAGATAGGGTATATCGGTGTGTACATTTGGAGTGTACATGCTGATTGGTATTTGGAGGCGTGAGTTTGAGTGTTCACTATTGCATATGGTGACTTCTAAAGTGTTTAGTCATTATATAAATGACTTAACTACTGGTCCAAGTAAGGTATAAGAATAGTCTGTCTTGCGTTGACTTGGCGTCGTATGACGGGTCAATTTCAAGTGTACAAGTATTTAAACGGGTATTGTTGGATAAATGAATTCATTTGGTTCTTGTTGATGGTTTTGAAATATGAATACTTTGAAAGTGTTTAAAGTCATATTATACTTGGTATATATCGATATTGAGTTCGAGTCTTAACGCGCGCCTTATTTTGATAGGTTGCGGTTTTCGTGTTTCCCGGGCATCCATATCATCGGTGATCTACCACTACCGTTTCTGTAAAACCCGCATTAAAAACCTATGAACAGTACACGTGAACAGTAACAACACGGTACAATTTAAACTTTCCATTTATAATATTAATACACGTGTCACGATAATAAATAACGAACAATCATGAATATTAATAATGTGACACGATCACGAATACCAAAATCACGAATAATAAATCACGAACACACACGTAAATTATTTAACACTCGAAAAACTACGGGTTTACCCCATGTGGGCCCCATAGCCGCGGCAAGACAAAGGAAAGAGGCCAAGTGGGCCATTTGGCCCAAAATCAATTTTATTAAAACCTCTGGAGAGTTTTTTTCTCTCATATTTTTAGGTTACAAAAAATTGTCCTCTTCCTCCTTTTTTTCACCATAGCCGCCGACCACCATAGCACACAGGGCAAACCCGGATGAATTTTTGTGTTTGTTTAATTATTCGTGATCACCTAATCATTCTACTCGCATTGGTAAATATTCAAAAACCTTTTCTTTTATTTTATTTTCTTATGATTCCATGTTTAAAAATTAATTAATCACATGAACATGTAAACTAATAACTAGGATTAATTAATTTTGGTCAAGGGTACGTTTGGTTTGTGGTTTGTGGTTCGGCCGAGGCACCGAGACCCCCAAAGGGGGCGCTCGATTTGTTTTTATCACCACCACTAAGACCATATAGGTCTCGGCTTGGTTGGTCTTCGGTCGGCGCAGTAAGGGAACCCCGACCGTGGGTCGGGGTGTGTTTGTTTTCGGTTTATACGGAGCCGAGACACCACCGAGACCCCAAGGGGTGCTTGGTTGGTGTTGTTTGTTCGGACCCGAGACCAAGGGACCCCGACTTCAAGTCGTGGTATGTTTACATGTTTAGTTGATTAAGTAGTGTCAACCGAGATCCTTTCCAAGGTCTCGGTGGGACATTTATGTGGCTTATTTTGTTCGGCTATATTAAAAAACGGGCTCGGGATTCGGGTTTTTATAAAAACTATATTTATAAGTCATATTATATTAAACTTTAGGTTAATTAATTTATTTAATTAATTCATGTATAACCTAAGATAATTATACTTAGTCATTTTAATTAAACATGTACTTTAATTAAAATCATATAACGTATAGTTTAATTAAATTAACTAGTTATTTAATTAACCTACTGTAACCATGACTTGTATTGTACTAATTTGACTTCATTTAATATTTATAATTCAGCTTAATTCTAATTATGGGAACTTACTAATTTTGGGAACTTTCTATTTTTGGAAACTTACTATTTATGGAAACCTGCTATTTTTAGAAAGTTACTTAGTATTACAATACAAGTATTATAATACACTAATACATGAATAATAAACAACAGAACATCAGAATAACGACAGTTAAAACAGTAAACAGTAAAACATGACAGAATATGTATAACAAGATAATAAGACACGGAACCAGTAAAACACATGTAATTCAGACAACTCATACACGTCCATATTTCTTATGTAGTGTCATCCGTCAAGGCGGATTAGTCTTTATCGTTTCTGTTAGCTTCTACTGGACATAAGGTACGGATTTCCCGTCCTTTAGTAAGGACAATCTCTTCCTTCATTAGCATTTCCCGTATGCAGCCAACTGTTTTCCCAGTAGTTACAGACTAAATGCTTATGTTTATTAATTACCTTAGCCATATACATGCATGACCAGTTTCACCTAGTTATGGAGGTACCATAACCATAACACTAGAGGCACTAGTGTTATGACTTCACCAGGGTGGAGTGATAACTCGTGGCGTCCCTTTTCAGTTATTTGGCCATTTTATTATTATATTATCTTGTTGGGCGTATGGGTGCATCCTAGTTACATGTTTTAGTCAGGATTTCATGGTGAATGTGGTGTGTGTCTTGCATCCTTCACAAGGAGCTGATCCCTCCTACCCACTGACCAGTTAAGTAGAGGCAACCCCTCTAATTGCATGATGAGGTCTCCCCTCCAGGTATTCATGCACGTTGTTGACCTCATGACCTATATTGGATATTATGGTACATTAACTAATAACAGATTTTCATAAGTAACATAAGCTATGTTTTCGGAACTAAAACCAGTTAAACATGAAAGGCAACTAGGTTTTCCAGGACTTATTCATTTCCGCTGCCATTCATGCTTTTTACTCTTTATATGCTTCTATATTCTATGTTTTCTATGCCTTATTGTATATCCGTGCACTGAGCGTTATGCCTAGCCGTCTACTTTTTCATGTTCCCAAACGGCAAGTACATAAGGACGCAAGTAGGAACTCCAGAGTATGTGCATTCGGATTGGAAGCTACCCGACATCTTTTACCTTATGCATTTATTCCTACTTTATCATACTTTACATCTTTTGGACATTGTTTAGTCCTTTCCATTTACAGTACTTATATTGCTTGTTTATGAGTTACTAGACTACCGGTGTTTGATTCCGGTATTTCTATTTATGGTCATGAATGTTTAGACATTTACCTTGCATGCTTTGAAGATACGCCATAATACTCAATCCTATCAAATGGGGTGTTAAAATTATGGTATCAGAGCCCAAGGTTTCGACCTGTAGCTCTGTAAACATGACCTGTGACTTACGGGTAGTCACCAGTGTCTTCCTAGAACGGACAGTTAGTTTTCATGCATTCATTCATTTTCATTTTATTTCATGCATTCATATCATTGTAGCAGGTTTATGACTAAGAAATGGTT
This sequence comes from Glebionis coronaria, assembly GCA_025667525.1. Classification (NCBI taxonomy): domain Eukaryota; kingdom Viridiplantae; phylum Streptophyta; class Magnoliopsida; order Asterales; family Asteraceae; genus Glebionis; species Glebionis coronaria. The sequence continues at coordinate 339,719,358 of CM046874.1, forward strand.
GGTACACGACTGGCCTTATTTAGTCGCATGTGCTTTTATCGAAACTTTTAACTTTGGGACCGACACATTGGCGTCCCCGCGCCATGTCTTTTGTTTTGAGTGAACTGACCATAGGCGTTCACTCCCGTTCATATAAAAGTTTTATAAACTACATCATGCATTTTTACATTGTTTCATGCATTATAAACTGCTTCTTTGAGTTATACATTGTTCATGCATTCTTATGTTATCTTACTTCAGATTTATTATCTATGTTGCATTTTGTTGTTTAAACTCTCAGATGGTGAACAATCGCAATAGTCCAGATTTGATAGTAGCTATCAATGCAGCTCTGCAAGTCCTACTTCCCCAACTTCGCAATGAAATCAGGGATGAACTTCAGGCGTAATTCCAGGCTCATGTTAATCACAACAACCATCCTCCTCCTCCTCCTCCACCGGTTAGTCTAATTACATGGTTGGAGAGATTCAACAAACAGCGACCCTGTTCGTTTGAATAGACTGACAACCCCAACGAGGCTGAAGCTTGGATTTCTCACATCGAGAATATTTTTGATGCAATGGGTTGTGATGGTGTCTACAAGACAAGGCTGGCTAGCTATAAGTTTGAAGGTGATGTGCAGCAGTGGTGGAAATCGGTCAAGCAGTCCAACGGTGGTGACAATTAGGTTGCACACCTGACATGGGACCGGTTTAAGGTACTCTTCCTTAATCAGTACTTTCCACATGCTGAGCAATAGAAGCTCAAGAGGGACTACCACAACATTCAGCAGTTTGCTGGTGAAAACAGCAATGAATTCATGCAAAGGTTTCTCCGGTTAGCATGTTTTCTAGGTCCAGCCGAAGGAACTGCTGCGGAGCAGGCTGAGAAGTTTCGCTGGGCACTTCGCACTTCGGTTGCCAACAACCTGGTATGTGCTACTTTCACTACAGTGGCACAGGTGGCCGATGCAGCCCGTAAGCTCGAGATGCTTCAGGAACGAGAGGAGTTCGGTGATGACAGAGCAGTGAAGAGGTATCTTCAATCACCAATTGTAAATGTAACACCCCCAAATTTACACAATTCAATACAACGGAAGACTCGTTGTTGTTACAGGATAGCACATTACTCACATCATAGACAACGCATAAAAATCGCGTCATTTAATAATAAAGCATTTCCATTCATATATGTATCAAATTTACATAGGTCTCAAGTCATTGTATTTCATACAAATTTTACAAAGCATTTGAATGGAAATTTTTTATTTAAGTGCGGGCCATGAATTCTTGTCGTCTTCCCGAGAATTACCTTCAAGTACCTCAGATAAAACATGTTAAAAGAAAAGGTCAGCGATAACGCCGAGTGAATTCATAGAGTTTAATAAATTCTATCAATATAACTTTGGTATAAAATTAGTACCAAAAATCAATTCGTACAACTCATTGTAATACGCCGTAAAATAGCCAAAATCATTTTATACAAATCTTTGCAATAGGCCGTAAAATAGCCAAAGTCATTTTATATAAATCCTTATCGAAAATCATAATATAGGCATTTGCCTTAAAAATCATTATACGAGCCAATGTCGTAAAAACAATCATACAATACGTCTTATAACGTTGTATAAAATCATATAAAAATCGTTATATTAATATGGTTATGAAAACAAAAATACAATCATAATATCAATAGTATGACCCTGTTTAAAAATTAATTAATCACATGAACATGTAAACTAATAACTAGGATTAATTAATTTTGGTCAAGGGTACGTTTGGTTTGTGGTTTGTGGTTCGGCCGAGGCACCGAGACCCCCAAAGGGGGCGCTCGATTTGTTTTTATCACCACCACTAAGACCATATAGGTCTCGGCTTGGTTGGTCTTCGGTCGGCGCAGTAAGGGAACCCCGACCGTGGGTCGGGGTGTGTTTGTTTTCGGTTTATACGGAGCCGAGACACCACCGAGACCCCAAGGGGTGCTTGGTTGGTGTTGTTTGTTCGGACCCGAGACCAAGGGACCCCGACTTCAAGTCGTGGTATGTTTACATGTTTAGTTGATTAAGTAGTGTCAACCGAGATCCTTTCCAAGGTCTCGGTGGGACATTTATGTGGCTTATTTTGTTCGGCTATATTAAAAAACGGGCCCGGGATTCGGGTTTTTATAAAAACTATATTTATAAGTCATATTATATTAAACTTTAGGTTAATTAATTAATTTAATTAATTCATGTATAACCTAAGATAATTATACTTAGTCATTTTAATTAAACATGTACTTTAATTAAAATCATATAACGTATAGTTTAATTAAATTAACTAGTTATTTAATTAACCTACTGTAACCATGACTTGTATTGTACTAATTTGACTTCATTTAATATTTATAATTCAGCTTAATTCTAATTATGGGAACTTACTAATTTTGGGAACTTTCTATTTTTGGAAACTTACTATTTATGGAAACCTGCAATTTTTAGAAAGTTACTTAGTATTACAATACAAGTATTATAATACACTAATACATGAATAATAAACAACAGAACATCAGAATAACGACAGTTAAAACAGTAAACAGTAAAACATGACAGAATATGTATAACAAGATAATAAGACATGGAACCAGTAAAACACATGTAATTCAGACAACTCATACACGTCCATATTTCTTATGTAGTGTCATCCGTCAAGGCGGATTAGTCTTTATCGTTTCTGTTAGCTTCTACTGGACATAAGGTACGGATTTCCCGTCCTTTAGTAAGGACAATCTCTTCCTTCATTAGGATTTCCCGTATGCAGCCAACTGTTTTCCCAGTAGTTACAGACTAAATGCTTATGTTTATTAATTACCTTAGCCATATACATGCATGACCAGTTTCACCTAGTTATGGAGGTACCATAACCATAACACTAGAGGCACTAGTGTTATGACTTCACCAGGGTGGAGTGATAACTCGTGGCGTCCCTTTTCAGTTATTTGGCCATTTTATTATTATATTATCTTGTTGGGCGTATGGGTGCATCCTAGTTACATGTTTTAGTCAGGATTTCACGGTGAATGTGGTGTGTGTCTTGCATCCTTCACAAGGAGCTGATCCCTCCTACCCACTGACCAGTTAAGTAGAGGCAACCCCTCTAATTGCATGATGAGGTCTCCCCTCCAGGTATTCATGCACGTTGTTGACCTCATGACCTATATTGGCTATTATGGTACATTAACTAATAACAGATTTTCATAAGTAACATAAGCTATGTTTTCAGAACTAAAACCAGTTAAACATGAAAGGCAACTAGGTTTTCCAGGACTTATTCATTTCCGCTGCCATTCATGCTTTTTACTCTTTATATGCTTCTATATTCTATGTTTTCTATGCCTTATTGTATATCCGTGCACTGAGCGTTATGCCTAGCCGTCTACTTTTTCATGTTCCCAAACGGCAAGTACACAAGGACGCAAGTAGGAACTCCAGAGTATGTGCATTCGGATTGGAAGCTACCCGACATCTTTTACCTTATGCATTTATTCCTACTTTATCATACTTTACATCTTTTGGACATTGTTTAGTCCTTTCCATTTACAGTACTTATATTGCTTGTTTGTGAGTTACTAGACTACCGGTGTTTGATTCCGGTATTTCTATTTATGGTCATGAATGTTTAGACATTTACCTTGCATGCTTTGAAGATACGCCATAATACTCAATCCTATTAAATGGGGTGTTAAAATTATGGTATCAGAGCCCAAGGTTTCGACCTGTAGCTCTGTAAACATGACCTGTGACTTACGGGTAGTCACCAGTGTCTTCCTAGAACGGACAGTTAGTTTTCATGCATTCATTCATTTTCATTTTATTTCATGCATTCATATCATTGTAGCAGGTTTATGACTAAGAAATGGTTGGTACACGACTGGCCCTATTTAGTCGCATGTGCTTTTATCGAAACTTTTAACTTTGGGACCGACACATTGGCGTCCCCGCGCCATGTCTTTTGTTTTGAGTGAACTGACCATAGGCGTTCACTCCCGTTCATATAAAAGTTTTATAAACTACATCATGCATTTTTACATTGTTTCATGCATTATAAACTGCTTCTTTGAGTTATACATTGTTCATGCATTCTTATGTTATCTTACTTCAGATTTATTATCTATGTTGCATTTTGTTGTTTAAACTCTCAGATGGTGAACAATCGCAATAGTCCAGATTTGATAGTAGCTATCAATGCAGCTCTGCAAGTCCTACTTCCCCAACTTCGCAATGAAATCAGGGATGAACTTCAGGCGTAATTCCAGGCTCATGTTAATCACAACAACCATCCTCCTCCTCCTCCTCCACCGGTTAGTCTAATTACATGGTTGGAGAGATTCAACAAACAGCGACCCTGTTCGTTTGAATAGACTGACAGCCCCAACGAGGCTGAAGCTTGGATTTCTCACATCGAGAATATTTTTGATGCAATGGGTTGTGATGGTGTCTACAAGACAAGGCTGGCTAGCTATAAGTTTGAAGGTGATGTGCAGCAGTGGTGGAAATCGGTCAAGCAGTCCAACGGTGGTGACAATTAGGTTGCACACCTGACATGGGACCGGTTTAAGGTACTCTTCCTTAATCAGTACTTTCCACATGCTGAGCAATAGAAGCTCAAGAGGGACTACCACAACATTCAGCAGTTTGCTGGTGAAAACAGCAATGAATTCATGCAAAGGTTTCTCCGGTTAGCATGTTTTCTAGGTCCAGCCGAAGGAACTGCTGCGGAGCAGGCTGAGAAGTTTCGCTGGGCACTTCGCACTTCGGTTGCCAACAACCTGGTATGTGCTACTTTCACTACAGTGGCACAGGTGGCCGATGCAGCCCGTAAGCTCGAGATGCTTCAGGAACGAGAGGAGTTCGGTGATGACAGAGCAGTGAAGAGGTATCTTCAATCACCAATTGTAAATGTAACACCCCCAAATTTACACAATTCAATACAACGGAAGACTCGTTGTTGTTACAGGATAGCACATTACTCACATCATAGACAACGCATAAAAATCGCGTCATTTAATAATAAAGCATTTCCATTCATATATGTATCAAATTTACATAGGTCTCAAGTCATTGTATTTCATACAAATTTTACAAAGCATTTGAATGGAAATTTTTTATTTAAGTGCGGGCCATGAATTCTTGTCGTCTTCCCGAGAATTACCTTCAAGTACCTCAGATAAAACATGTTAAAAGAAAAGGTCAGCGATAACGCCGAGTGAATTCATAGAGTTTAATAAATTCTATCAATATAACTTTGGTATAAAATTAGTACCAAAAATCAATTCGTACAACTCATTGTAATACGCCGTAAAATAGCCAAAATCATTTTATACAAATCTTTGCAATAGGCCGTAAAATAGCCAAAGTCATTTTATATAAATCCTTATCGAAAATCATAATATAGGCATTTGCCTTAAAAATCATTATACGAGCCAATGTCGTAAAAACAATCATACAATACGTCTTATAACGTTGTATAAAATCATATAAAAATCGTTATATTAATATGGTTATGAAAACAAAAATACAATCATAATATCAATAGTATGACCCTGTTTAAAAATTAATTAATCACATGAACATGTAAACTAATAACTAGGATTAATTAATTTTGGTCAAGGGTACGTTTGGTTTGTGGTTTGTGGTTCGGACGAGGCACCGAGACCCCCAAAGGGGGCGCTCGATTTGTTTTTATCACCACCACTAAGACCATATAGGTCTCGGCTTGGTTGGTCTTCGGTCGGCGCAGTAAGGGAACCTCGACCGTGGGTCGGGGTGTGTTTGTTTTCGGTTTATACGGAGCCGAGACACCACCGAGACCCCAAGGGGTGCTTGGTTGGTGTTGTTTGTTCGGACCCGAGACCAAGGGACCCCGACTTCAAGTCGTGGTATGTTTACATGTTTAGTTGATTAAGTAGTGTCAACCGAGATCCTTTCCAAGGTCTCGGTGGGACATTTATGTGGCTTATTTTGTTCGGCTATATTAAAAAACGGGCTCGGGATTCGGATTTTTATAAAAACTATATTTATAAGTCATATTATATTAAACTTTAGGTTAATTAATTTATTTAATTAATTCATGTATAACCTAAGATAATTATACTTAGTCATTTTAATTAAACATGTACTTTAATTAAAATCATATAACGTATAGTTTAATTAAATTAACTAGTTATTTAATTAACCTACTGTAACCATGACTTGTATTGTACTAATTTGACTTCATTTAATATTTATAATTCAGCTTAATTCTAATTATGGGAACTTACTAATTTTGGGAACTTTCTATTTTTGGAAACTTACTATTTATGGAAACCTGCTATTTTTAGAAAGTTACTTAGTATTACAATACAAGTATTATAATACACTAATACATGAATAATAAACAACAAAACATCAGAATAACGACAGTTAAAACAGTAAACAGTAAAACATGACAGAATATGTATATCAAGATAATAAGACACGGAACCAGTAAAACACATGTAATTCTGACAACTCATACACGTCCATATTTCGTATGTAGTGTCATCCGTCAAGGCGGATTAGTCTTTATCGTTTCTGTTAGCTTCTACTGGACATAAGGTACGGATTTCCTGTCCTTTAGTAAGGACAATCTCTTCCTTCATTAGGATTTCCCGTATGCAGCCAACTGTTTTCCCAGTAGTTACAGACTAAATGCTTATGTTTATTAATTACCTTAGCCATATACATGCATGACCAGTTTCACCTAGTTATGGAGGTACCATAACCATAACACTAGAGGCACTAGTGTTATGACTTCACCAGGGTGGAGTGATAACTCGTGGCGTCCCTTTTCAGTTATTTGGCCATTTTATTATTATATTATCTTGTTGGGCGTATGGGTGCATCCTAGTTACATGTTTTAGTCAGGATTTCATGGTGAATGTGGTGTGTGTCTTGCATCCTTCACAAGGAGTTGATCCCTCCTACCCACTGACCAGTTAAGTAGAGGCAACCCCTCTAATTGCATGATGAGGTCTCCCCTCCAAGTATTCATGCACGTTGTTGACCTCATGACCTATATTGGCTATTATGGTACATTAACTAATAACAGATTTTCATAAGTAACATAAGCTATGTTTTCGGAACTAAAACCAGTTAAACATGAAAGGCAACTAGGTTTTCCAGGACTTATTCATTTCCGCTGCCATTCATGCTTTTTACTCTTTATATGCTTCTATATTCTATGTTTTCTATGCCTTATTGTATATCCGTGCACTGAGCGTTATGCCTAGCCGTCTACTTTTTCATGTTCCCAAACGGCAAGTACACAAGGACGCAAGTAGGAACTCCAGAGTATGTGCATTCGGATTGGAAGCTACCCGACATCTTTTACCTTATGCATTTATTCCTACTTTATCATACTTTACATCTTTTGGACATTGTTTAGTCCTTTCCATTTACAGTACTTATATTGCTTGTTTGTGAGTTACTAGACTACCGGTGTTTGATTCCGGTATTTCTATTTATGGTCATGAATGTTTAGACATTTACCTTGCATGCTTTGAAGATACGCCATAATACTCAATCCTATTAAATGGGGTGTTAAAATTATGGTATCAGAGCCCAAGGTTTCGACCTGTAGCTCTGTAAACATGACCTGTGACTTACGGGTAGTCACCAGTGTCTTCCTAGAACGGACAGTTAGTTTTCATGCATTCATTCATTTTCATTTTATTTCATGCATTCATATCATTGTAGCAGGTTTATGACTAAGAAATGGTTGGTACACGACTGGCCCTATTTAGTCGCATGTGCTTTTATCGAAACTTTTAACTTTGGGACCGACACATTGGCGTCCCCGCGCCATGTCTTTTGTTTTGAGTGAACTGACCATAGGCGTTCACTCCCGTTCATATAAAAGTTTTATAAACTACATCATGCATTTTTACATTGTTTCATGCATTATAAACTGCTTCTTTGAGTTATACATTGTTCATGCATTCTTATGTTATCTTACTTCAGATTTATTATCTATGTTGCATTTTGTTGTTTAAACTCTCAGATGGTGAACAATCGCAATAGTCCAGATTTGATAGTAGCTATCAATGCAGCTCTGCAAGTCCTACTTCCCCAACTTCGCAATGAAATCAGGGATGAACTTCAGGCGTAATTCCAGGCTCATGTTAATCACAACAACCATCCTCCTCCTCCTCCTCCACCGGTTAGTCTAATTACATGGTTGGAGAGATTCAACAAACAGCGACCCTGTTCGTTTGAATAGACTGACAGCCCCAACGAGGCTGAAGCTTGGATTTCTCACATCGAGAATATTTTTGATGCAATGGGTTGTGATGGTGTCTACAAGACAAGGCTGGCTAGCTATAAGTTTGAAGGTGATGTGCAGCAGTGGTGGAAATCGGTCAAGCAGTCCAACGGTGGTGACAATTAGGTTGCACACCTGACATGGGACCGGTTTAAGGTACTCTTCCTTAATCAGTACTTTCCACATGCTGAGCAATAGAAGCTCAAGAGGGACTACCACAACATTCATCAGTTTGCTGGTGAAAACAGCAATGAATTCATGCAAAGGTTTCTCCGGTTAGCATGTTTTCTAGGTCCAGCCGAAGGAACTGCTGCGGAGCAGGCTGAGAAGTTTCGCTGGGCACTTCGCACTTCGGTTGCCAACAACCTGGTATGTGCTACTTTCACTACAGTGGCACAGGTGGCCGATGCAGCCCGTAAGCTCGAGATGCTTCAGGAACGAGAGGAGTTCGGTGATGACAGAGCAGTGAAGAGGTATCTTCAATCACCAATTGTAAATGTAACACCCCCAAATTTACAAAATTCAATACAACGGAAGACTCGTTGTTGTTACAGGATAGCACATTACTCACATCATAGACAACGCATAAAAATCGCGTCATTTAATAATAAAGCATTTCCATTCATATATGTATCAAATTTACATAGGTCTCAAGTCATTGTATTTCATACAAATTTTACAAAGCATTTGAATGGAAATTTTTTATTTAAGTGCGGGCCATGAATTCTTGTCGTCTTCCCGAGAATTACCTTCAAGTACCTCAGATAAAACATGTTAAAAGAAAAGGTCAGCGATAACGCCGAGTGAATTCATAGAGTTTAATAAATTCTATCAATATAACTTTGGTATAAAATTAGTACCAAAAATCAATTCGTACAACTCATTGTAATACGCCGTAAAATAGCCAAAATCATTTTATACAAATCTTTATCAAAAATCATAATATAGGCTTTTTGTCTTCAAAATCATTATACGAACCATTGTCGTAAAAACATCATACAATACGTTTTACAACGTTGTATAGATTAAATAAAAACCGTTATATGAATATGGTTATATAAAACCAAAACACGAACATAATATCAATAATAAGACCCCATATTGCTAGTTAGGCAATATATCGTAATTCAGTGCGTATAGCAGTATTTCGTTATTTGGATTATTATAAGCCGCATGACATTGTTACTTTACTACAACAAACAACGGGTAGCTAACCCGAAACTCATTTGCCCATCTAAATTAGCGTGTCGTCAAAATAATCACGCTTGTGTAAATATTCTCATACATAAATTCGCTTACCAATAAATGTGGCACGAAGGGGATCAACCGTCAAGGCGCGAACTGGGGTGATCGTCCCCAAATAGTACTATTATATGCATAAGCGTCTACCAAATCCCGATAGTTCACAATTCATGCTAATGGGACTTTTAGTGACATAACCTAATTAATAATCCATTTCATTTCATCTATCGAGTCATTTAATCATTCATCGTGTCATACAATCATTCGGGTCCAAATCAATAAACAAACAATCGGGACAACTAGTGTCCTATTTCATAAAAACTAACATGTTATCTCCCTCGCGGGTTTATAAAACATTTCATAAAAACATTTAAAAGAGTGCGAGGCTATGAACTCACATTGATGTGGGAAAGCGGGTTATCGGCAATTCGGATGTATGGTACGTGCTTCAATCACGAAAACCACTATAGTGATGAAAAGATGAGGTTGATGAACAAGGCTTGGATTTTGATAGAAAAACTTGTGATAGATCAACACCAACTTTGAAGACCACAAATATTTGTAAACTTCTTGTAGAAATCAGCCCTTGGACATCACCAAATCACCTCCTTGGATGTTAGAATCACCTCCAATCTTCAAGGCTTCAAAGGAGCATCATCATGTGTATGAGTAACACATGATGTTATGGCTAAAATAGATCAAATGAGGGTTGTTGTTGATGATTGTTGGACGAAGTAGAGAGAGATGAGAGACTTTGGTGAGTGGTTTGCATGAGTTGCTAAGTGTAAATGGTATGAATGAAGTGGTTTTGGTGGTTTTGTGCTAAGTTAGCTTATATGTTAAGCTTATGCTAACATGTGTTAGCTTTCTAGCTAAAAGGGTGCCACATCTTATGATGTGGTGTCCTCTTTTGGCCATCTCTTTTGAGTGGGGTGGGATAAACTTGTTTTGTCCCATCCCACTAATTTACGGGTATTCTTCGATTCTAGTTTCCTCAATTTGCGTGCCCTCGGGTCGTTTTACGAAAAACGTTTTTATAAATTATGAATCAACGGCACAAAACGAATCTAATAAAAATTGTCTCATCAAAAACGGAGTTCAAAAACGTAAATACGTAATCCTAAGGTTTCCGGTTTAGTCGTAAAGGACGTTAAATTATGAACGTAAGTCCTAATCTCTTCTCGTAAATTTGTGAGTTTATGAACCAACTCAAAATTAAAATCCCAAAATAATATTCACGGATAAATTTATTTCCTGAAATGTCGGACTGTCACCAAAAACGGTGTATGTAAACGTAAGCACGTAACGTAGAGTCCTCCGGTTTAAACGTAGCCGATGCTACTTCAAGACGTAAACCCAAATTTCTTCCCAAAATAAGTGAGTTAATAATATAACATTAAAATAATGTTTTTAAATAACATTTGAGAATAAAATATCAACCATAAATTGACGGATTGTCACAACATTTACCCCTAAACAAGATCTTTGTCCTCAAATATCATCTTATCTTACTTCTCGCTTCTTATAGAGTTAAAGCCATGTGGGTATTTCCTCCACATTCGGTCTTTTCTCACAAGTGTAATCTATTACAATACGCGAGTTTCATCAAACATAACTACGGGAATAAGATCAGGCTAAATGTTGACTTACTTTCTCTATCCATGATGTTCACGGGTTTCTAATGAATGCAACTTTTCGCCGATCTAAACTTTACTAAGAAACAATCAGATTTTCACTTGATAGACATTTTATCAAGTTCGATATACGAAACATAATTCACGCAGCTCTTGAAGTCCTAGGGTAGATCCAGCTTATATGCCTTTCAAACCAATCTTTTACATCATCTCAATGGTCCCATACAACGGGGACTTATATCCCATGATCTTTCAGATCATCAATTCATTTTTCCATGGCTAATATTTTTGGCATAACTTCGCTACCCATCTGGCACTTCAAGATCTACATTTCATATTCACATAACCTCCTGCCCACTACCGGCAGTCAATATTCTGATCCTAATTTCAACAATCATTTCAGGTCTCGCGGGTCGAGTATTTTGTAAGGTTAGGTTCGCCATCATAGGAAACCTTAAACCTAAAAGACATGTCCAACTCACTATGGGTGTATGTCGGGTGTCTTCATCCCAACTCCTGCTTACAGATGCTCTAATATATAAATCTTAACAATATTCGATCTTGATTCTAACACGATAATTATCAATGATAATCTCTCCAAAGGAAAACGATTTTACAGACTATTACCAAAGGTCAATTATTCAAGCATAACACAAGACTTCTAGTGTTTTGTATCGTTACTTTTCCTAGTCCCTTCGATTGGGGTGGTAAATAGTACTCTCATCAAGATTCGTTCTCAATGACTTCTGAGCAAATCTCTAGAAATTCGATGCGAAGCGTGGATCTTGATAGAGATGATCGACATGGGCACACTGTGTTTACGCAACTCCTTTAAATACAAAGAGTCAATTTCTTCATCAAGAATCTATCATTAACAGGAATGATATTAGCAGATTTGGTCAGTCTGTCGACGATGACCCAAATCGAATCAAATTCAGATGATGACCTTTGCAATAGCTAGACGTTTACTAATGTATGAGGCAATGTATGCCTTCATAATTTGCCATTAGTACAACTTATTCAGATAAAGATACATTAAATCAGAAATGACAGGAATAGAATACTTATACTTACAAGATTCCAACATAACTATATCTCACAATCCTCCATATTTAGACAATCACAAGTGGCCTTTTAATCATTTAACTCCATCGGCTTCTCAATTCTAATGATTCATATTAGTCACGAACCCCCTTTTTATTGTTTATATTATCCTTCTTACAAGCATCGGCTATATTTTAAATTTGCTTGGCAAATTTTTTTTTTGCACAATCGTTACTAAGGAATACATCCTAATTGGTTCTTTATCCTTTCTATATAATGTGTCACTAATTACGTTCACCTTTCCTGATGAACTAATTATCATGACCACAATTTACTCAAAAATTCTTTCTTCATATTTTCTAAGTTTTAGTTTCGTCTCAGTTATTATTTTTATTAGTTTTACTCAATCCGACGTTTAAAGCGTCGATAAATATTACCAGTAATTAAATAATAAATATTTAATTTTTTTGAAACGTAACCGTAAAAATTTTAAATTTTCTCAGTTTGTCTAATTATAGAAAAATGTTCAAAATAAATTTGAATTTAATTAATACGATTTTTGTTGATTTATCGAAAAATAATTAATAAGATTCGTAAATATTCGAAAAATCTTTGGTTATACTTTGGTCAAAATTTTTCTTAGTTGAAATGCAAAAATTGCCGTTTCAAATTTCAAGTCATGGTTTAAATAGTTTCCTCAATCCCTCTTAGGTTGTCTTGAGGTATGCACAAACATTTACCCCTAAACATGAGTTTACTTAAATGTTCTGGGTATAAGGGAATAATCCCTCAAAAGTTCATTTGATAAAACATTTGTCAAAACATATTTGCACTTTCTTTTTAGTATAACTCAAAGTCTTAAATGACTTCTAATTTTTGAAGAGTCAATTTATATTCCATTATCTATTAATCACACGGTCAAATAATGTAAAGGATTAAGCCTTAAATCATATGTTAATTACTCAAGGTATAGGTTTTCACTGTTCGGCCAATTCAAGGCAATCTATAAATAATTGTTAACTCACTCTTATTCTTAGAAACAAACAAATGGTCCTTAGTGATCACAAGCATGAATTTATCAAATTACAGCCTACACACGTGATTCACCATATTTATGAATACTACATGTGCATTGTCAATCCAAACGATATCACGTGAAACTTATAATGTTCATTACAAGTTCTGGATGTAGTGATTGGAATAGATAATCTTCTTCGCGGACGCGAAGTTGATGATAACCATGCCGTGGATCAAATTTTGAATATAAGCTAGAACCTTGTAAATGATCGAACAATCTATCATCTTGGGTAGTGGATATAGATTTTAATCGTCAATTTACTTAGTTCACGGTAATCAATAAACATAAGGAATGATAACACCATAGATCTTCATGATGACGAGCTTGGTAGAATAAAAGCTTTCTCTGACAACTCTCTCAGTTGTACGGTAATTCTTTTAATTCAGATGGTGCTGACGTACAGTGCACAAGCCACAGGTGCAGCACCGGGAATATAATCAATACCAAATCCAACCTGCCTTAATGGCAAAAGTCTAGGTAATTCACCAACAAATACCTCTTTAAAGTTTCAGATAATAGAAACATCTTTTAATACATTTACATTAAGTTCTTTCTAGTTTACAAGATCTATGACTAGTTCACCACCATTCACGGTATAATTTCAAGTCTAAATACAGGATACAGCCACCTATCGGGAATTATTTAGATCACTTTTGATAATCAACATCTCATCTTTTGGGTGAATTCTACTCGAGTTCCCATCAATTAAGACAATGTCATCATGTCATAATCAATCAATCCATTCTACTGGCACTATCAACTTTCTAGTTTCATTACCGTCGATAAGATGTGAACTTCTCAAAAGACTAATAATAACTCATAATCCTTCACAATTTAAGGATATCTGGAGACATAACTAACCTTAAAAGAGTAAGGTCAACGCATAATCTACGCGAGAGAATTTAAAATCAGATAAAGACGAAAACATTTAATGAATATGAATATATCCCATGTTTTCATAATTTGAGTACGCATTCGAAAGCTCCTCGTATCGTTACCCAGGTCATTCAAATGAAATCTAATCAAAAGAAATGATAGGAACGTCGATACATCCAGTCGGGTATCAATACTCGGTAATCAGATACTTTTCCTAAGAATCTCACTATGGGATAATTGGACAAGAAAGAATTGTCAATTGTCAAATAAGACAATTTCCACAGATGAGTAAATTCAACTCAGAAGAATAAATAGTACGGGCACATATGTAGGTGTCCCTATCAATATGTCCCTATTTTTCACTTCCTGCAGATCTCTTAAAATTTAATCTTTCACAATCTTCAAAGAAAATGTAGTGTTTATTCATTAGTTTTATGGTGACTACTAATCAGCCTTGCATGGTCCATTCTAAATTGTATGTAGGCGCGCAACTATATACAATTTCAAGATTAACGATGCAATACTCATTCGTCAAAATTTTATCATCATGTTTATAATAAAAACATTTTAATGCTTAATTCTTAAATAAGAATCAAAAATAAATCTACAAAGATTTTCTTTGTTATGAAAACAATTATGTTTTCCAAGGTGTTTTATAAACAACTTCATTTTGATAACGATTATTTATAAGTCTCACTTTAAATAATCCATATGGTGATGAAAACCCAATTTTTCTCAAGGGATACTGTTTTAATTATAGAAACAATTAGTGATCTGCAAAGGAGTGATGAAAAGTTGTTCACCAAGAACTAACTACAATATGATAGGAAATGAGCTCAGCCAATTAATCATGAGGTTCATGACCTCGATGGCACTCAAAAAGAATAATCCACAACGTAACTCAATTTGATATGAGTACTTGTTCAATGGTTGCATCACTAATGTGAACATTAGCATGAAGCAATAAAAGATAGATAACATTGATACATGTAGAATTTAGCAATCAAAGGTAGTCTTTTCATTAATCATAAACAAGTCAAAATTGTACCGTAACACATTACGTGTCACTATGTCATACAATTCCAAGAACTCATCCTACCAACTGATGTCTCAGTTAAGTTAGGGATTATTTTAAAAGATACCACAATGAATACTAATCTACAAGAGTCATTAGGTGTCCCACCTGTCCCGGAAGATCCATCGGTCCCAATTCAGAAGAAGATTTCTTCAATTTATTTATTGGACACTGGGCATCCTCGTCATTGGATAATGGCCTAGGAACAACCCTTAACACGAACTAACAATCAATTAAAACCTTATAATTCAATCATAGAACTTAATGACTTCCTCTTATCAATCTCATATTCCATACGGGTTAAATTTTACTTTATTCAAGTTTTAACCAATTTTATACTCAATTCGATATCCTACCTCATTTTCTAGTACTTTCAACCTTATTCATAAACCTTAAAAGGGAAATAAAAGCTCGATATGATCAACACTTAATTTCAATCCTATAGCTCTTACAACAATAGTTATCAAATGAGTCACTAGTATGAAATGAATCACACATTCAATTAGACTTCTCGGAAAGGTACTAGTGGCATGAGGGTTTTGGGTAATGGTTCCAATGACAGCCTCAAGTGCAACATTCACCCTTTCGATTTCAATTTAAGAATTGGATGACAACGAATCAGATGACATCTTTCTAGGTGGTAACGTTTTGTCAAACTCCACTCTATAAGAAAAGATCGTCATGACATCGATATCATATTTAATCTCGCCAATTCTTCTTTAATATCACAATCAACAAATATCGACATTTCTATGAATATCAACCATTTTGTTGGGATCATAAATATCCACAACTTGGGTTAAATCTAGAATAGCTAGAATTCCTACGAGAATAGCTTCGATTAATTTACTAGGGGATTTAGGGTTCCTTGTGACAATCTACGTCGTATAAATACCTCGTATAAATATCAAAATAATCATCAAACAATCATGTAATACAATTACATCATATATATATATATATATATATATATATATATAAATATATATATATATATATATATATATATATATATATATATATATATATATATATATATATATATATATATATATATATATATATATATATATATATATATATATATATATATATATATATATATAATCCAAGTTATATATATATATATATATATATATATATATATATATATATATATATATATATATATATATATATATATCTAAATAACACTTCTCAGTCTGGCCTTGTCGGTAACTCGGGAATTCTTCGGCACCGTTATAGT
This sequence comes from Glebionis coronaria, assembly GCA_025667525.1. Classification (NCBI taxonomy): domain Eukaryota; kingdom Viridiplantae; phylum Streptophyta; class Magnoliopsida; order Asterales; family Asteraceae; genus Glebionis; species Glebionis coronaria. The sequence goes on from CM046874.1 coordinate 339,735,850, forward strand.
CAAAAGATTTTTAGACATTTTTAGAAAAATGTTTATAGTTAAAAGATCTTGAAATGTTTTATCCAAAACCTTGGTTTTAAAAATCTTTCGTTCTCTATAGCGAGAGCTCTGTTACCAAACTGTAACACACCCAAATTTACACAATTCAATACAGCGGAAGACTCGTTGGTGTTACAGGATAGCACATTACTCACATCATAGACAACGCATAAAAATCGCGTCATTTAATAATAAAGCATTTCCATTCATATATATATCAAATTTACATAGGTCCCAAGTCAGTGTATTTCATACAAAATTTACCAAGCATTTGAATGTAAATTTGTTATTTAAGTGCGGGCCATGAATTCTTGTCATCTTCCCGAGAATTACCTTCAAGTACCTGAGATAAAACATGTTAAAAAAAAGGTCATCGATAACGCCGAGTGAATTCATAGAGTTTAATAAAACCATTAATATATCATCGGTATGTAATTATTACCGAAAATCATTTTGTACAAATATTTATAATAGGCCATAAAATAGCCAAAGTCATTTTATACAAATCTTTATCAAAATCATAATATAGGCTTTTTGCCTTCAAAATCATTATACGAACCATTGTCGTAAAAACATCATACAATACGTTTTACAACGTTGTATAGATTAAATAAAAATCGTTATATGAATATGGTTATATAAAACCAAAACACGAACATAATATCAATAATAAGACCCCGTATTGCTAGTCAGGCAATATATCGTAATTTAGTGCGTATAGCAGTATTTCTTTATTTGGATTATTATAAGCCGCATGACATTGTTACCTTACTACAACAAACAACGGGTAGCTAACCCGAGACTCATTTGCCCATCTAAATTAGCGTGTCGTCACAATAATCACGCTTGTGTAAATCTTCTCATACATAAATTCGCTTACCAATCAATGTAGCACGACGGGGATCAACCGTAGAGGCGCGAACTGGGTTATCGTCCCCAAATAGTACTATTATATCCATAAGCGTCTACCAAATCCCGGTAGTTCACAATTCATGCTAATGGGACTTTTAGTGACATAACCTAATTTTAATAATCCATTTCATTTCATCTATCGGGTCATTTAATCATTCATCGGTTCATACAATCATTCGGGTCCAAATCAATAAACAAACAATCGGGACAACTAGTGTCCTATTTCATAAAAACTAACATGTTATCTCCCTCGCGGGTTTATAAAACATTTCATAAAAACATTTAAAAGAGTGTGAGGCTATGTACTCACATTGATTTGGGAAAACGGGTTATCGGCAATTCGAATGTATGGTACGTGCTTCAATCACGAAAACCACTATAGTGATGAAAAGATGAGGTTGATGAACAAGGCTTGGATTTTGATAGAAAAACTTGTGATAGATCCACACCAACTTTGAAGACCACAAATATTTGTAAACTTCTTGTAGAAATCAGCCCTTGGACATCACCAAATCACCTCCTTGGATGTTAGAATCACCTCCAATCTTCAAGGCTTCAAAGGAGCATCATCATGTGTATGAGTAACACATGATGTTATGGCTAAAATAGATCAAATGAGGGTTGTTGTTGATGATTGTTGGACGAAGTAGAGAGAGATGAGAGAGTTTGGTGAGTGGTTTGCATGAGTTGCTAAGTGTAAATGGTATGAATGAAGTGGTTTTGGTGGTTTTGTGCTAAGTTAGCTTACATGTTAAGCTTATGCTAACATGTGTTAGCTTTCTAGCTAAAAGGGTGCCACATCTTATGATGTGGTGTCCTCTTTTGGCCATCTCTTTTGAGTGGGGTGGGATAAACTTGTTTTGTCCCATTCCACTAATTTACGGGTATTCTTCGATTCTAGTTTCCTTGATTTGCGTGCCCTCGGGTCGTTTTACGAAAAAACGTTTTTATAAATTATGAATCAACGGCACAAAACGAATCTAATAAAAATTGTCTCATCAAAAACGGAGTTCAAAAACGTAAATACGTAATCATAAGGTTTCCGGTTTAGTCGTAAAGGACGTTAAATTATGAACGTAAGTCCTAATCTCTTCTCGTAAATTTGTGAGTTTATGAACCAAATCAAAATTAAAATCCCAAAATAATATTCACGGATAAACTTATTTCCTGAAATGTCGGACTATCACCAAAAACGGTGTATGTAAACGTAAGCACGTAACGTAGAGTCCTCCGGTTTAAACGTAGCCGATGCTACTTCAAGACGTAAACCCAAATTTCTTCCCAAAATAAGTGAATTCATAATATAACATTAAAATAATGTTTTTTAAATAATATTTGAGAATAAAATATCAACCATAAATTGACGGTTTGTCACAGTAAACAATTCACTTCCATCAGTATTATTCATTTCATATAAACCTCTTTTTAACAATATATATATTCCAGGCAGAAGACTGATGACCGTAAGCCTGCGGCCGCTCAGCAGCAAGCATCCAAGGGAAACGGTCAGAATAACGACCATTCTGATTCTGATAGGCGTGGCGGTAAAGATAGTTACCGTAACAACGCTAACAACTCGAACAACAGCAGGTCCCTACATTAACCTTCTTTCATGTTCAACTATTTTATGTTATGGTATTCTAATACTCCAACAATTGTTAATTCAGGAACAATGGTAACGGCAGGGATCAGGACCGTAGGGGTTCACAGCGTAACCGTTCTACCTCATCTGGTAAATTTTACACCTTCTATGCAATCATGTTTATGTACCACGATCATGTCTCATGCATGTAATCCTTGAATAGGCTCTCAGATAACTAGGACGCCTGCTGGAGGATTTACACATCCTATATGTCCTACTTGTTCGCGCAGACATTCGGGTATTTGTCGCCGAGGTACTGGTGGTTGCTTCAAGTGTGTCCAACAAGGCCATCAGCAAAAGGACTGTCGCCAGGGTGAGATAGAAGGCACCTCTGGACAAGCCGATACCAAGCCACCTCCTACTTCTGGTCGCCTGTTCACTACCACTCGAGATCAGGCAAATAAGACTTCAGGTACCATCACCGGAAATCTCTTTAGGAATGGTTTGGCAGCATGTGTTCTATTTGATACTAGAGCGACACATTCAGTCGTGTCCACTACTTTTGCTGTACGTGTTAGGATTTCCCCGATGCCATTAGATAATGCCTTATACATTTCCACGCCACTTAGGGACTTTGTATGAATCACTCAAGTGTATAGAGATCTTCCCTTAGAATTTGATGACAAGATCCGTAGAGTTGACGCACTTCCTTTGGACATGTGCGATTTTGACTTGATTTTGGGCATGGACTGGTTATCCAAACACACCAGGACACGATTGTCTATCATACTTATCAGGTTATCTTCGATGATGTTAAATCCCCGGAGTACATACACCATGGTTTTCTGCCAGGGAGGTCAGTACATATTATTTCATGCATAGAGGCGCGTGCATTGCAATCAAACGGCTGTCAGGGCTTCATAGTCAATATTCATGACATTAATGCCGAGTCTCCATCAATCCAAGATCAGCCTATTGTGTCAGAGTTTCCTGACGTATTTCCAGATGAACTTCCGGGCATACCACCTGTTCGTGAAGTTGAGTTTAGAATCGAGCTCATACGAGGTGCAGAGCCAATTTCCAAAGCTCCTTACCTTATGGCTCCTATAGAGCTTAAGGAACTAAAAGATCATCTGCAGGAACTTCTGGAACGAGGTTTCATCTGTCCCAGTGCATTGCTATGGGGTGCACCGATACTGTTCGTGAAAAAGAAAGACGGTAGCATGCGTTTATGTATAGACTATCGTGAGCTGAACAAGATCACGATCAGGAATCGTTATCCTTTGCCGCGAATTGATGACCTATTCGATCAACTTCAGGGCACCATGCATTTCTCCAAGATCGATCTGAGGTCTGGCTACCATCAGTTACGGGTTAAAGAGCAGGATATCTCCAAGACTGCTTTCCGTACAGGTAATGGGCACTACGACTTCGTAGTCATGCCATTCGGAATCACTAATGCTCCAGCTGTCTTCATGGATTTGATGAACCGTCTCTTCCATGAGTTTCTGGACAAGTTCGTTATTGTGTTCATTGATGACATCCTGACATTCTCCAAATCCAAGGAGGAACATGAGGAACACCTTCGTATAGTAATAAATGTGAAAACACTTATCCTTTTACCACTTATTTCCAATAATAACAAGACCAAAACGTGTATTTTATGTCGTAAAAGTCGGAATTATGCGTGGTTTGTGTTTTTATTGTGTTTCAGGACAAAAATATGAAAAAGGAAGAAAACATGGGCTATCACGGGCTTTTATCGAAGAAAACGAGAAAAGACGAAGTCAAAAGATCAAGAGTGCAAAAAGAACGGAAGTCCAAGGTCTATTCTGAAGATTTATCGAAGAAAAAGACTAAAGACGGAAGTTTAATGAAGTCGAAGAACTCAAGTCTAATTGAAGAAGAAAATCATAAGACAGGTTCAATTTATATCGACAAATCCCGAGACGACGTCGAGAAAGACAAAGAATCTAAGTGGAGACAAGAAGAAAGAAAAAGGAAGCAACACATGCACCTCCCCACCTCCTATATATACCCTCCTAATGACACATTAGGAGGGTTGTTAGCTAGTTTATTTTTCCTTTTTGTAGTTTTTCATTTTTAAGAGAGAGAAAGTGTTTAACTTTCACTCACTAAAACTTCATCTTTTATCTTTCTTGTTTTAATCAAACCTCTACTTTTTAAGCTTAATCTTGTTTCAATCTTCACCTTTTTAATCTCTCTTGTTAGTTACGATTTTGTGTTCATCATTCTTGTTCATCTACTTTCTTTAGGCGCCACAATAGTTCTTTATTTTTGTGAGTTTCTTGATTCGTGTGTTAAAAAATTTACAAGTTTTACACGGATTAAGCTTTGAGCTTATCATGCTTATGGGCTTATTTAGTGTTTAGCTTATTCACCTTTTAGTTTTCTTAAAAAGTTTAGTCTTTTTAATGTTTGTTTTATAAAGTTTGCTTATTTCATATTTCAAAAGTTGTCAAATTTATGCTTATTGAGTTGGTTAAGTTTTTGTTAATTGTTCTTTTTAGAAGTGCTTATTGGTTAATTAGCTTATGCTCATCCATCCGAATATTGTGTCATTTCCATCACAATCATTAGGGTTTCTATATTGCGACGGTACTTAAGACGGTTTCATTGTGATCGCAATAACCCTAGGGTTTTACCTTGCGATCAATATTCAGATAGAGTACTTTCCCCCTTATTCCGATCGTGATTGCGATCGCTCATTGCGACGGGTCTTAAGGCTTTATTGAGACGAAACGCTGCCAAATTTTTGTTAGCCATATTCCGATAGAATTCCTATTATTCCGATACTTTGAACATTCCGACAGCTTTCATTTACATTCAGATAGAACTGCATTCCGATAGACTTGTTACATTCCGACAGAGTTGATTTCCAATATTCCGATAGCTGTAATTTTAATTATTCTGATGCTTAACTTCATTATTCCGACATAATTCATTTGTTACATTCTGATGGGATTCCGATCTAGGACATTCCGATGGGTTTAAGTTTTTATTTTTACGAAGTTTTCGAGTTTTAGATTCATTACGTTTTAATTTCAAAAAAATTGCACGCTTCCCGTAATCTCTGTTTTTACCAAGTGTGTTTCTAATTTTATAGAGAAAAAGTGACAGTTTTTCTAGATTTGCTTTTAGCCTATTTTAATTACGTTTCGCACTTACACTTCAAGTAGAATAGAAAATCAACACCCCTTTTCGTCACCAAGAACGATGAGTCGCACTTTCAACTTGTAATCAATTCGAAAAGATCGGTTTAACAAACTTTCATACGAGGCAAAACCTTGTATTAAATGGTGCCGCTGCCGGCTCTTTTCGTTAAGATTAACGGTTTTTAGTGAGAGACGCGTTGGATTTTGGGATCCGTTCACTTTTTAACGTTATTTTTCATGCTTAAATTTTCAAAAATTCAAAAAATTAGGAAAACATAAAAAACCAAAATTATTTCTTGTCTATCTTTCTTTTCTTTTTGTAGGTGTGCATGCGTACTCGTGCTCGTAAGAAGAAAGCAATTCAAGCCGAAGTCGAAACTCCACCTATTGTCACCATGGACAATCGACCAATGATCGAGCTTTTGCAATCGCAAGTAGAGGGCAACACCGATGCTATTGTCATACCCGAGATTGGAGCCAACAACTTTGAGCTCAAATCCGGCTTCATTCAAATGGTCTCTGCTAAACCATTCTTGCGGCGTACACTTGATGATCCTCATGACCATATAAAAAGGTTTCTTCAACTCACTAATATGGTTAAGTATAATGGGGTTTCACAAGAGGTGATTTGCTTGCAACTTTTTCCTTTCTCCTTAGAGGGACAAGCCCGACATTGGCTTGATATGGAACCACCACAAAGTATTCTTACGTGGTCGGATTTAGAGACCAAATTCATCAATTACTTTTTCCCACCCTCACGTACTACTGCTTTGCGGAATGAAATCATTAACTTTGAGCAAAAGTACGGTGAGACATTTAGTAAATCTTGGGATCGTTTTAAGGAACTTTTAAGAAAGTGTCCACAACATGGTATCACAAAAGTACATCAAATTAATACTTTTTACAATAGTTTAAGCATGAATGACCAAGATTCACTAAATAGTGCCTCGGGGGGTAACATTTTGGTTAAGTCTTCTAATGCCGCATGGGATATTACTGAGAATAAGTCTAGAGTGCAAACCAAGAGTGTTCGGACTAATGTGGCTAGTGCTAGTACTAGTGAGAGCGACAAGATAATTGATAAGATTACTTCGATTGTTGAAACACTTGCTCTACAAACCGCTAACAATACCAAAGCCATCAATGTGCAAGTTAATGCTTTGAGTCAGTCATGTGAAATATGCAGGGGATCTCATTCATACACCGATTTTCCTTCGACTCATGACAATCCGGAAAATGTGTATGCCGCCAACGGTAACTTTTCTACGGGAGGCTATCAAGCACGTCCTCAAGGTGACCGAAATTTCCTCAGTTATCGTTCAAACAACTTCCTTTCACCACCCGGTTTTCCCCCACAAAACCCAAACAACCTCAATCGCAACAATCAAAACCAACCTCGAGCTCCAAATGAATATCAAATCCAAAGAAACCCATATCCACCTCAAGGAAACAATCAACTTCACCAACAACCCGCTTATCAACCACCTGCCTACCATGCTCTTCCTCCCACCCAACCCACCACATTTAATCAAGAGGTTGACACTTACATGAGGACTAATGATGTGATAGTGCATAATATTCAGCGGCAAATCATCAAGTTGAAGGGAGATATGGCGAAACAAGGGAATGATCTTCGAGCCGATATGCGAAACTCTTTGAGCAGTCAAACGAATGACTTAAGGGATATGATGGCTAGTTTCTTCCAAAGTAATCAAGCCTCTGGTTCGGGTTCTCTTCCGATTAACACCGTTGTTAATCCAAGAGGGAAGATGAAAGCAATCACCACTCGAAGTGGAAAAGGTTTAAAGGAACCCGAGCTTCCTACACCTACACCGGTGATTGTGACAAAGGAAACGAGTCCCATTCTCCAATTCCTCCACCTTCTACTTCTCCAATTCCTCCACCCTCTACTTCCACCCCTCTAGAACCCAAGGATGTGAGTGACAATTCCATTCCAAAGCCTTCATCTCAACCCAATATACCTATCCCGCAAGGTTGAGGAAAGAGAAGTTGAAGAACAGGAATGATATTCAGGTTTCTAACTTTCTTAAAATGTTTAAACAACTGCATTTCAACATCTCCTTCGTCGAGGATCTCTCTCACGTGCCGAAATATGCTAAAATGTTTAAAGATCTTCTCAGTGACAAAGAGAAGCTTCTTGATATCGCTCAGACCCAACTTAATGAGAATTGCTCTACAGTGCTCTTAACAAAATTACCCACCAAACTTGGTGATCCGGGTCGCTTTCTTATTCCTTGCAACTTCGCCGGGGTAGAGATTTGTATGTCCCTAGTCGATCTAGGTGCTAGTATAAACTTAATGCCATTAAGTGTTTGGAAGCAATTATCTCTACCCGAGCTAGTCCCCACACGAATGACATTGGAATTAGCTAACCGTACGGTTGCTTATCCAGTGGGGATAGCCGAAGATGTATTCGTCGGAGTCGACAAATTCACCTTTCCGACGGATTTTGTTGTCGTTGACTACAAGATGGACCCCTGATGAGACTGCTTTTATACATAGTCTCATCGTCCAAATCGGGTTTAAAATGCATTAAATATCATTAAAACTGCCAAATATATGCTCGTGTTTGTTACTTGTGTATTCTAGGTACGGATATTGAGGAAATGACAAAAAGATCACAAGAATCAATCAAAAACGAACACGGGAAACGAAGCCGCACAACGAACCGGACCCAAATCTGGAATTTCCAAAATCGACCTTGAAGAATTGAAGATTGGCAACTTTAGTCCCTCATTTTTGAAGACTTGGCAATTTATACCCTTGCATAACTCATAAAATGCATTGAGGTCCCTAAATTATCAAGTATTTACAAAAACAGCCCTTGAAGAATGAAGAAATTTGCATTTGAAGTCCTTGTTTCAAGTTTGAAAAGTATTTGTGTCATTTTTGACAAGTGAGCCAAAGTTGTTACAAGTAATTTGGGCGTTGATAGCTGTTTAATACAAAAGGAAAGGAGTATGAAACCTTGGTGGCCAAAACTGCCAAACAAGCAAACCTATACACCCAATACAAACCTTACACGTCACCATACACACCCATTTACCCAAACCCTTACCCATTAACCCAGTCCAAACCCGCAACCCAACCCACCAGGTTTATTAAATAAACCTGGTCAAACACTCAGTCAACCCTCCTTTTATTTCCCACCCAAACACGTTTTTAAAAACCTTTTATCCCCAAAATGGATTAATCAGCCACTAATCCTCCCATAAACCCTACTTAATCCCAGATTCAATCCAAACAAAAACAAAGGGTTTTTCACTTATAATCTCCAGATCACTAATTACCCTCATCCTCACCCCATGTGATACCCTAGAACCGAGGTCACTTACATTACCCTAAATTACGCTTATTTTTGAAATTTTTAATGAATTTTATTTGCTATATATTTTATCATATTGGTTGAAACCGATATTCGAGGTTATAATTTTGACGATTGACGATTTAAGAAGAACGATGACGACTACGATCCCGATGGATGCCCAAATTTCTATGTTTATTGTCGTTTTATCGATATTATAATTTTTTGAGAATTTTACTTTCGGTTCATGTTAAGTCGGGTCGGGTGAGTTTTATTGCTTTCGGTACATTTAAAGTGTCCTAAAAATATTTTGGAGTGTTCGGGATGATCCCCGACTCCCGTAAAATTTTCCAAAATGACTAGTGAGTCAATTCCGTAAACTTATGAGGACGTTTTTGCTTAAGGACGAAAGAAAGATGAAATTGCACCCAAGGTCCCTCCCATTTTTACAAAAGGAGGAACCAAACACACACAACACATTTTACTCCAAAAATTTTTCACCATCCTCCCTTTTCTCTCTTTAGGCCGCCGGCCATACCACACCACCACCACCATCACATTCAAATTTTATTGTTTTTGATTAATTCTAATTAAAGACCACATCTTAAAAACCTTTTGTAAGTACTAATCCATGGTTAAATCCAACATGCATTAACATGATTTTTCCAAAAATTAAAAGATTTTTCAAAAGTTGTTTTGATGTTAATTATGCATATGCATGTTTAATTCAAGTGCAGGGGATGTTAAATCACTAAACAAATCAACCAAAATCAATTTGGTTGATGGGTTTTGATCACCAAAACCCCACGGCACAAAGGGGGTGTTTGGGGGATCATGGTGGTTGTTGTTTTGATGATGGATTTTGTATGTATGCTTGTTTTTACATGTTTTTGAATGGGTAAAACCATTTGCATGTTTGATTTTGTGATTGGGTTTTATGGTGGATTTGAATATTAGGGTGTTTAAGACTGATTAGTGTGATTGAGTATGATTAGGAGTGCTTAGGTTGATGTCTAGTGTCGATAAATGGGTTTGGAAACGAGTGTTGGAATGATTTTGGGATAGGTGATTTTAGGCAGAAAGTTTGGAGTGTTTTCATAAAAATTATTTTGTAAACAGGTCTTTTGGCTAGGATATAGTTGTAGAGTGTTTTCTTAGCTTCGATTTGGTATAAGATAGAGCTTACGACTCCTAACGAGTCAAAAGTTATGATGTTTTGAAATTCGTGTACCAGGAGATGAAAACCGTCATAATCCGACATTATGCTTGGTTTTAGGTCAAATCCCGGGGACTATAGGTATAGTTTGGTAAATGGTCAAAGGTTGATTTTTGGTCTCAAACCTGCATATTTGAGTCTATTATAAGACTTAGGTGTCAAATGGGTCAATGGAATATTTTAAATGGGTCAAATGAGTCCGACTTGGTAAACGTGCAATTTCAGTCCGAAAAATGTAGTTTTGGTAAAGTGTTGAGTAACGGGTCGTAAAAGCGAAAAATTTTAATGGGATTAAATATGTGTTTTCTACAGGTCTTAAGTTATTTTTGACAATTTTCCCAATTTTTATAAAAAGGTTTAAGTCTAGTAAAACAGTCCGTACTTTTGGTAAGTATCGGCGAAAAATGCGTAAAAAGGAATAACGTTAATAACATGGACGAATGGTATAAAACGAGTAACACTTATTGTTTGGTTTTGATGTGAGTTGTAATTATCGCAAATTACTAATATGTATGTATTATATACAGTACTTAAGGTTTATGAATGAGATTACTCATTACGCGTTATTGGTTTGATAGGTGTTGATTTTCCCGGGCATCCTCATCGTCGTCAGTAACCGTCACTCGAATCGTCGACTACTTTGTTATATAAGGTGTGAATTTATAGCCTCGCTTATTATTGTTTTAAATTGTTTTACCCGCCGAGGGAAATGAATGCTAGTTTTCAAAATGAACATATGTCATGAATGATTGTTGGACCCGAATGTTGCCTTTGAAATTGTGTTGAGTACCTAGTTGCAAAAGGCCCTAATTTCATGAACTATTAACTATTGTTTAATCCTAGCGTGGATTGGAAATAGCCGCTTATGCAAAGTGATAGTACTATGGGGTTGACTACCCTATCCGAGACGAGGGCTAGTACGTTGATACCCCCTGCGGACGGATAATTTGTGATAAGAGATAAGGTATAATTGCAACTGATGCCTTAGTAGGGGCACTGGTTTCATCTGAATCACGCCGGTAATTATTACGCGGGTGATTGAGTTAACGGTTTAGTGTCATGAGCTTAAACACAATTGTCATAACCTTGAATATATATTGTTTGCTCGACAAGTCTATGAATGATCGTGAATGATTTTATTACACATATGTTCAAAATGAATTGTAAAACCTATGAATTCCAATCAACGTTTTTGTTGACCAAATTTAGCATGTGTTTCAGGTAACCGATGAAGTGTAGCAAGGAGCATGCATTGGATGGAAGTTGTGTGTATGGATTGGAGTCTACTTGTTTTTTCTCCCGTTATTACTTGAACATTTTAAACTTTAATGTCATGTTGTTGTGAAAACTGTATCTTTTGGGGTTGAGATTCATGGGGACCGAAACGCAAACTCTGTTGTATCATTTGGGGTTGGAAAACCGTAGACATGTAACTTTTTAACAATTTTTAATTGAAGTTTAAATTTGACGTCAGTCGTTCGATATATCTTGTGTGCGATGATAACTGCCTAGCACCCAAATGTTGTAGTTCCGCTGCGCATAGCATTTGGTGGGGTGTTAGAGATTAGTAATCAGAGCCATGAGTTATAGAGAACTAGGTAGTTTTGAAAATTCCTAAACTATAACTTTTGGTGTCGTAAGAAATTGTCCAAGCACACAACTATCCTGCATGGCTCCGGTAAGGTTTATTTTTGTATTCATGGTATTGATGTATACTTTTGAGTTGAAGTATATATGTGGGTATTTATTACGTAGATATGGAACTACTATATGTAAACGTTGAAATTATATGTGGAGTACCCGATACCGTAATTCTTGTATTACTTATGCATGAGCATCATATTATCGCATTTTGGGCATGTGTACCACCTTTGCATTGCATTTGCATGCATGTATTTATAAATATTGAATAGTAATCTTACGTACCCTCCAAAGTTCTCTGTTATTGCAGGAATGGCCGAGGTACCGCCTAACGGAAATGGAGACGATTACGTCGTAGGGCACGAAGGGGGACCGTTTCCTCCGAACCCGCCGAATAATGACAATGGATGGGTCGCTCCAGAAGAAGCGGTAGAGCCAGGAAATGACATTGACAAAAGTGACGTGGAAAACTTCAGTATCAGTAGCGATGGTAGTGAGGATTCTGAGGAAGAGCCCGAGGAGGATGATGGAATTCCCGAGAATGCTGTCGGTCAGACCAAACCTGAATTATTTCAATCTCCAAATTCGCCAAAGGGTTATGAAGTGCCTCCGACCGACCGATATGAGCAGCAACCCGTTCGTCGCCCGATGGACAATTGTAAGGACTACCTGAGGACAGTGCCAGGGTTTATTCGAGTAAGTAATGGGAGTGGTGCAGAATCCAGCAATACATCTAAATCACAATCTATTCATGAGAATATCACGAGGGTCTATTTTCTGAGACCATGACACTATTGGGACCCCGAGAGTCGTTTGAGGTAATGGATAGGTTGATGTATGAGCGGTTTGTGGTGGAGACCAGGGTTATCGAGAGGTTTGATCAGAATGAGAGGGCACACCAGAGATTATTGGCAAGAACTTCAAGGATTGAGTTTGATGGAAATGCAAACAAGAGTGATATCAACAGTCTGAGATCGATGATAGCGAACTTGAGTGCCAGTCTTGAACGAGTTAGGGAATATCAAGCGAGATTGACTAGGATGCAAAGTTGGGAGCATCGAGTGAGAGCATCCTTGCCCCCAGATTGGAGATTTGTGGATGACTTGGAAATGGAAGCTAATGACTTCATGGTCCAGCCACCTGCCAGAGGTGTTTGTATCACTATAGGAAATCATGTAGCAGTTGAGTGTGGGTCTACGTCTGGGACGAAGAAGGCAACTGAATGTGGGCCGAACGACAAAGGAAAGAGGAAGATGGATGAAGTGGGCGAGGAAGATAGCGACGAACAACCCGAGGAGGATGAAGATGAACCGCCATCCAAGAGGTCGTGTGGATCACCACATGACTAGTTGCTTGTATTGTAATTTATCTTTGATCGTTGTAATAGAACTATTTTAGACTTTTGTATGATGGCATTGTGACGAAAACTTGAGGACTTAAGTTTTATGGTGAATGGTTGTAGTGGCAATACTTGTCACAATTTTGGTTGATTATCAATACAATCCATGTTTACCTTTCATGATCTGTGATATGTCTTTAATTTGCTCTTTTGTGATGTGAATTGATGAATATTAGTAACCTTGTAGTGATGTGTCGTTGTATTTATATTATGTCTTGAAAGAGAAATCCATCTTAATCTTGATGTGTATACTTACATTGTTTTTCTATTTTCCCTGTCTTTGCAGAGAGGTGTATTTGAGAACTCACCATGCCTCCAAAGCTAACTGCAACCCGTGTGAACACGATGATTCAGGAAGCCATTGCAAATGCGCTAGAAGCAGATCAAGCAGTGAGAAACCCAGATCAAGGCAGAAATGTGGGGAGACAGCAAGCCCCGAGAGAATGTACTTACTCTAGTTTTATGAAATGCGGTCCCACGCAGTTTCGTGGAACCGGTGGAGCTCTAGAACTCAGGAGATGGTTAGAAAAGGTCGAGAGTACTTTCGAGATTAGTGGTTGTTCAGAGGCGAACAAGGTCAAGTTTGCGGCTGCTACTTTTCTTGATGACGCATTGAGTTGGTGGAACATCCAAGTAGCCACTTTTGGGTTAGCAGTAGCGAATGCAAGAACTTGGACTGCTACTAAGGCTCTTTTGACCAAGAAGTTCTGTCCTGAAGAGGAGATGGGTCAATTGGAAGATGAGTTGAGGCACCTGACTTTGAGGAACAATGATATCACTGCTTACACCAGGAGGTTTAATGAATTAAGCCTTTTGTATCCCGATGCCTTTGCCGATGATAGCAAGAAGATGAAACAGTACATCAAAGGTCTGTCCAGTAATATCAAGGGTGAGACGACTTCATCTAAGCCTGGGTCGTTTGATGAAGCGGTCCAAATGGCTCACGCGTTGATGGATGTCAAACTGCAAGACAAGAAGAACTTCATTGCTGAAGGAAACAAGAGGAAGTGGGAGGCGGCTCAGAGCAATCAATCCCAGGGTCAAAACCGAGGTGGAAACCGAAACAATCAGGGTCAGAACCGCAATCAGCAGTTCAACCAGCGAAGGAATGATGGGATGAGAGCTGTTACAAACCCCAGAGGAGCGAAGGTGAATCCCCACTGTGGTCGATGCAATTTGTACCACGTAGGGAGTTGCCCACCTGCGTGCGACAAGTGTGGAAAAGCGGGTCATAGGATGTCAGATTGCCGAACAAAAGGGGTAACTACTGGGGCGAATGCTACGAGAGTGATGGGTTGTTTTGGATGTGGAGAAAGAGGACACAAGCAAGGAAATTGCACGAAGGCTGGGAACAGGCAAGGAGGTAACAATGCTGCTGCCGTGTATCAAGTAGGGACGGTTGATAAACCACAAGGTCCTAACGTGGTTACCGATACGTTTTTGCTAGACGCTTGTTATGCTAGTATATTGTTTGATTCTGGTTCCGACAAGAGTTTCGTAGATGTTAAATTTAGTCGTCATATCGATAGAAAACCGGTATTGTTAACGACTATTTATAACGTGGAATTAGCCGATGGGAAGATCGTTAGTACAAATTCTATACTGAAAGGGTGTACCTTGAAGTTAGGAAATTACGCTTTTGAAATCGACTTAATGCCCATAGAGCTAGGATCGTTCGATGTGATCGTTGGAATGGATTGGCTGATGGCGCATAGTGCCGTGATCGTCTGTGAAGAGAGATTAGTTCAGATCCCATTGAGGAATAGAGTCTTGACTGTGAAGGGAGATGAATGCACTTCTCGTTTGAAGGTGATCTCTTGTTTGAAAATGATGAAGTATGTAGAAGATGGATGCGATGTGTTTTTGGCACAAGTTTCTAGTGATGGTGACTTAGAGATGATAATTGAAGAGGTACCTGTAATCTGCGAATATCCGGAAGTTTTTCCAGACGAGTTGCCGGGTTTACCACCCACCCGTGAGGTCGAGTTTCGAATCGATTTGGTGCCGGAGCTGCACCAGTTGCGCGTGCGCCCTATCGATTAGCACCATCAGAGTTAAAGGAGTTATCGGATCAACTGAAGGATTTGATGGATAAGGGATTTATTAGACCGAGCTCATCACCATGGGGAGCGCCAGTGTTGTTTGTAAAGAAGAAAGATGGGTCATTTCGGATGTGTATTGACTATAGAGAACTCAACAAGCTGATGGTTAAGAATCGGTATCCATTACCGAGGATTGACGATTTGTTTGATCAATTACAAGGTTCCTGTGTATACTCAAAGATCGACTTGAGGTCAGGGTATCATCAACTACGTGTGAGAGAGGAGGATATTCCTATAACTGCCTTTCGTACGCGGTATGGACACTTCGAATTTCGAGTGATGCCTTTTGGGTTGACAAACGCGCCTGCTGTATTCATGGACCTTATGAATCGAGTATGCAAGCCGTATCTAGATAAGTTTGTCATTGTTTTTATTGATGATATTCTTATTTACTCTAAGAGTAAGGAAGAGCACGAGAAGCACCTGAGAAAGATATTGGATCTGCTGAAGAAAGAGAAGTTGTATGCGAAGTTCTCGAAGTGTGAGTTTTGGTTAGAGTCTGTGCAATTCCTGGGTCACGTAATTGATAGCAAAGGAGTTCGCGTGGATCCTGCCAAGGTCGAAGCGATCAGGGAATGGTCGGCACTGACAACGCCGACTGAAGTTCGACAATTCCTTGGTTTAGCTGGGTATTATCGGAGATTCATTGAAGGATTTTCGTTGATTGCGAAGCCATTGATAAAGCTTACCGAGAAGAATAGAGTGTATGAATGGGGAGATGAGGAAGAATTCGCTTTCAAAACGCTCAAGGACAAGTTATGTTCTGCGCCGATATTGTCATTACCTGAAGGAACCGAAGACTTTGTAGTGTATTGTGACGTATCTCGTAAGGGTTATGGAGCTGTGTTGATGCAGCGTGAGAAGGTGATTGCTTATGCGTCGAGACAACTGAGGAAGAATGAAGAAAACTACACGACGCATGATTTGGAATTAGGAGCTGTGGTTTTTGCATTGAAATTGTGGAGACATTATTTGTATGGGACGAAGTGTGTTGTATTCACTGACCATAAGAGTTTGCAGCACATTTTAGATCAAAAGGAGTTGAACATGAGACAGAGACGATGGGTAGAATTACTGAGTGACTATGACTGTGAAATTCGCTACCATCCTGGTAAGGCGAATGTCGTAGCGGATGCACTTAGTAGGAAGGATCGAGAGAAACCTTTGAGAGTCAGAGCTTTAGTGATGACTGAGAGTGTTGATTTAACCGAAACAATACTGAAAGCTCAAGAGAAGGGTTTAATGAAAGAGAATGTTGATGCTGAGAACTTGGGAAGAATGTTGAAACCTCTTTTTGTGATTAGGTCAGACGGGCTGAGATATTTCGAGAATCAGATTTGGTTACCGTTGTGTCCATCCGAGGAAGGAAAGCCTGGAGTACGAGATTTGGTTATGAACGAGTCTCATAAGTCGAAGTACTCGATACATCCTGGATCGGATAAAATGTATCATGACCTGAAGAAAGTCTATTGGTGGCCGAATATGAAGGCGGATATTGCTCGTTACGTTGGTAAGTGTTTGACTTGTGCGAAGGTTAAAGCCGAACATAAGAAGCCGTCTGGGCTGTTGGTACAACCAGAGATCCCAGAATGGAAATGGGAGAGAATCGCTATGGATTTCGTGACGGGTTTACCCAGAACTCCTAGTGGATGTGATATGATTTGGGTAATAGTGGATAGATTGACAAAATCTGCTCATTTCTTACCTATGAAGAAGACGGACAGTATGGAGAAGCTGGCCAGTGTGTACGTGAAGGAGATCGTTTGCAGACATGGAGTACCTTTATCGATCATTTCGGATCACGATAGTAGGTTTACTTCGGAATTTTGGAAATCACTTCAACGTGCTATGGGCACTGAATTGAGTTTGAGCACGGCTTATCACCCGGAGACTGATGGCCAGAGTGAACGAACTATTCAGACGATGGAGGACATGCTCCGAGCATGCGTGATTGATTTTGGAGGAAGTTGGGAATGCCACTTGCCTTTAGTGGAGTTTTCGTATAATAATAGTTACCATGCGAGCATCAAGGCTGCACCATTCGAAGCGTTGTATGGAAGGAAGTGTAGATCACCTGTGAGTTGGAGTGAAGTAGGAGAAAGTCAATTGACTGGACCCGAAATGGTTTTGGAGACGACAGAGAAGATTGTGCAAATCAAGAACCGATTACTTGCTGCGAGAAGCCGACAGAAGAGTTATGCCGATAACAGAAGAAAACCGTTGGAATTTGAAGTCGGAGATATGGTTATGCTTAAGGTTTCGCCGTGGAAGGGTGTAATTCGTTTTGGGAAGAAAGGAAAGTTGAGTCCAAGGTATATTGGACCATTTAAGATCGTTAAACGAATTGGACCAGTAGCGTATAAGTTAGAGTTGCCGAACGAGCTTAGTGCTATTCACGACACGTTTCACGTATCAAATCTGTAGAAGAGTTTGCCGGATAAGGAATTGGTGATTCCTTTGGACGAGATTCAATTGGACAAAAAAATGCATTTCGTGGAAGAACCCGTGGAAATTATGGACCGAGAGGTCAAGAGGCTGAAGCATAGTAGAATTCCCATTGTGAAGGTTCGATGGAATTCTAGGCGTGGACCGGAATACACTTGGGAACGTGAGGACTTTTTCAAGGAAAGGTATCCTCATCTGTTCCAATGCCACGAAATGTGAGTATAAGAAGAGGCGAGCGCCGGGACGTCGCTCTCTTTAAGGAGGGGTGGATGTGATACCCTAGAACCGAGGTCACTTACATTACCCTAAATTACGCTTATTTTTGAAATTTTTAATGAATTTTATTTGCTATATATTTTATCATATTGGTTGAAAACGATATTCGAGGTTATAATTTTGACGATTGACGATTTAAGAAGAACGATGACGACTACGATCCCGATGGATGCCCAAATTTCTATGTTTATTTTCGTTTTATCGATATTATAATTTTTCGAGAATTTTACTTTCGGTTCATGTTAAGTCGAGTCGGGTGAGTTTTAATGCTTTCCGGGTACATTTAAAGTGTCCTAAAAATATTTTGGAGTGTTCGGGATGATCCCCGACTCCCGTAAAATTTTCCAAAATGACTAGTGAGTCAATTCTGTAAACTTATGAGGACCTTTTTGCTTAAGGACGAAAGAAAGATGAAATTGCACCCAAGGTCCCTCCCATTTTTACAAAAGGAGGAACCAAACACACACAACACATTTTACTCCAAAAAATGTTCACCATCCTCCCTTTTCTCTCTTTAGGCCGCCGGCCATACCACACCACCACCACCATCACATTCAAATTTTATTGTTTTTGATTAATTCTAATTAAAGACCACATCTTAAAAACCTTTTGTAAGTACTAATCCATGGTTAAATCCAACATGCATTAACATGATTTTTCCAAAAATTAAAAGATTTTTCAAAAGTTGTTTTGATGTTAATTATGCATATGCATGTTTAATTCAAGTGTAGGGGATGTTAAATCACTAACAAATCAACCAAAATCAATTTGGTTGATGGGTTTTGATCACCCAAACCCCACGGCACAAAGGGGGTGTTTGGGGGATCATGGTGGTTTTTGTTTTGATGATGGATTTTGTATGTATGCTTGTTTTTACATGATTTTGAATGGGTAAAACCATTTGCATGTTTGATTTTGTGATTGGGTTTTATGGTGGATTTTAATATTAGGGTGTTTAGGACTGATTAGTGTGATTGAGTATGATTAGGAGTGCTTAGGTTGATGTCTAGTGTCGATAAATGGGTTTGGAAACGAGTGTTGGAATGATTTTGGGATAAGTGATTTTAGGCAGACAGTTTGGAGTGTTTTCTCAAAAATTATTTTGTAAACAGGTCTTGTGGCTAGGATATAGTTGTAGAGTGTTTTCTTAGCTTCGATTTGGTATAAGATAGAGCTTACGACTCCTAACGAGTCAAAAGTTATGATGTTTTGAAATTCGTGTACCGGGAGATGAAAACCGTCATAATCCGACATTATGCTTGGTTTTAGGTCAAATCCCGGGGACTATAGGTATAGTTTGGTAAATATTCAAAGGTTGATTTTTGGTCTCAAACCTGCATATTTGAGTATATTATAAGACTTAGGTGTCAAATGGGTCAATGGAATATCTTAAATGGGTCAAATGAGTCCGACTTGGTAAAAGTGCAATTTCAGTCCGAAAAATGTAGTTTTGGTAAAGTGTTGAGTAACGGGTCGTAAAAGCGAAAACTTTTAATGGGAGTAAATATGTGTTTTCTACAGGTCTTAAGGTATTTTTGAGAATTTTCCCAATTTTTATAAAAAAGGTTTAAGTCTAGTAAAACAGTCTGTACTTTTGGTAAGTATCGGCGAAAAATGCGTAAAAAGGAATAACGTTAATAACATGGACGAATGGTATAAAACGAGAACACTTATTGTCTGGTTTTGGTGTGAGTTGTAATTATCGCAAATTACTAATATGTATGTATTATATACAGTACTTAAGGTTTATGAATGAGATTACTCATTACGCGTTATTGGTTTGATAGGTGTTGATTTTCCCGGGCATCCTCATCGTCGTCAGTAACCGTCACTCGAATCGTCGACTACTTTGTTATATAAGGTGTGAATTTATAGCCTCGCTTATTATTGTTTTAAATTGTTTTACCCGCGAGGGAAATGCATGCTAGTTTTCAAAATGAACATATGTCATGAATGATTCTTGGACCCGAATGTTGCCTTTGAAATTGTGTTGAGTATCTAGTTGCAAAAGGCCCTAATTTCATGAACTATTAACTATTGTTTAATCCTAGCGTGGATTGGAAATAGCCGCTTATACAAAGTGATAGTACTATGAGGTTGACTACCCTATCCGAGACGAGGGCTAGTACGTTGATACCCCCTGCGGACGGATAATTTGTGATAAGAGATAAGGTATAATTGCAACTGATGCCTTAGTAGGGGCACTGGTTTCATCTGAATCACGCCGGTAATTATTACGCGGGTGATTGAGTTAACGGTTTAGTGTCATGAGCTTAAACACAATTGTCATAACCTTGAATATAGATTGTTTGATCGACAAGTCTATGAATGACCGTGAATGATTTTATTACACATATGTTCAAAATGAATTCTAAAACCTATGAATTCCACTCAACGTTTTTGTTGACCAAATTTAGCATGTGTTTCAGGTAACCGATGAAGTGTAGCAAGGAGCATGCATTGGATGGAAGTTGTGTGTATGGCTTGGAGTCTACTTGTTTTTCCTCCCGTTATTACTTGAACATTTTAAACTTTAATGTCATGTTGTTGTGAAAAGTGTATCTTTTGGGGTTGAGATTCATGGGGACCGAAACGCAAACTCTGTTGTATCATTTGGGGTTGGAAAACCGTAGACATGTAAATTTTTAACAATTTTTAATTGAAGTATAAATTTGCCGTCTCTTTGAAGTCGTTCGATATATCTTGTGTGCGATGATAACTGCCTAGCACCCAAATGTTGTAGTTCCGCTGCGCATAGCATTTGGTGGGGTGTTAGACCCCATCCCACACCAAAACCATGACCCAAGACAACCCCATGTGAGTGTAGGGCCCTCCCCTGCACGTCACTTTCTTCCTCAAAAACAAAAACCGACCAGTTAAACGTCCAATGTTACTCCTTGGCCCCCAAGGACATTTTAAACCTCCAAGATCATAACAAGACTAGCTGGCATCAAGGACAGTCACAAGACTCGTCTTTTGACCAAGATTCCAAGACTTTTCTCAAGGGCAGATTAGGAAATTTGTAGCTAGGGTTTTATTGATTCTAGATAGTTCTTTTGAGTAGTATATAATGAGATGCATGTATCTCATTTAGCTTGTTCCAGATTTTTACTCAAAAAAATTGTAATCCCTTTTTTAATCAATATAAAGTTGGTGTTTGTTTAAAAGTAATTCCTTTTATGATTTTTTAAAAAGTTGGTAAATGTTTGAGTAATGATCTGAGTTCCAATTATATTGTGCAAAACATAATTTGTGTTTTGAATTTTCAGGAAAAAAGGTTTCTGAAATATTGAATCCTTTTGGTGAAATCTTGTTTTCAACTTGGATTTTTAGGAGTATAAGCTTTTTGGTTAAGGTTATTTGAAAGGAAAACATTTCAGAAAAGTTTTGAAAAAGGTTTAAAAGATTTTTAGAAAAATCAGAAAGTTGGTATTGTGTTCTACTTTCTTTCTTAGCAGGAAATCAAGTCATTGTTTGCCCAAGGGTTCTGCACAGGCCCGGGCCTGTTTGGAGGTGGTTAAGCAACCACTGAGGGACCTGGATGTAGGTCCCTCTAGGTAAAAGCCTTATCCCTATTTCAGTTTTCATAAATTGCTGATTTTGTGTGATTTGTATGATTTATGTGAAATCTGCATGAAAAGCGTTTAAATGATTTGATTTGAGAGTATTTGTGCATAATATGCATGTTAGATTAGTTTTAAATCAGTTTGCATGTTATAAGATTAGATTTGGTTTGAAAAAGTTGATTTTCAGTGTTAAAAGGGGTGTTTGGATTAGGGTTTAACATTGGATAATTGTTGTTAATCTTGTGTTTAAACCTGTTTTATACACTTATTAGGGTGTTGTTAGGTTGTGTGTTAGTTTGATTTTCAGTTTGGAAGAGTTTTAAATCAGCTTGCATGTTAAAACTTGGCCAAATAGCATAAAATCAGTTAAGTGTCCTGAGTGACTGTTTTTATTGGAATTTGTGCTCCAAATCTGGTAAGTTGTTAGTTTATAGGTCATTTAAGGATTGTGCATTGGTTATATGTTGTTTGAGTGATTATTGTGCAAGTTTTGAGCCTTGGAAATACATTTGTGTGCACATTGAACCAGCAAACACCCCCAGACTTGTGCAAACCATATCATAAACTTGAATTGGCTATTTGGTTTGATTTTGTGCTTGATACTTGCTTGTTTTGTGTTTGCTGTTGACTCCCTATACTCAACTGAGTATAGGGGTGCCCTTTTTTCCATCAAAAACACCACAAAAAGCCGAAGACAAGCCCTCTTGTCATATCTACACATGTGAAGAATACACCTTTGTGTTCATCAGAAACACAATTCAAACTGTGCACGTTTTTCATTTTCTAGGGCTTAATTTGGATTGATTTGTTTTTGTTTTTGTGTTTTTATGATTAAAGTGTTAACTGGATTGAGTTTTAAAAGTTTTAAAAAAAGAAAAAATAAATAAAAAGTAAAAAGGACGTGGCCAGGGGGTCTTTTATTGCTAAAGACTCATTTCAAATTGTATTTAAAGGGTTTTAGTTTTGGCTTTTATAATATAAGCCGTAGCTAAATAAGCTTATTCAAGCTTATTGGTTAAGGTTTGGGACTAGTTAGTATTTTTCTCTTGTTTTTATTTAGTTTTAGCACTTTTTGGTTCAAAAAGATTATTTTTCCCGCAAGTAATTAATTTTCTAGGATTATTTTTAGTTTAAATTTCAGAAAGCGAATAAAAAATAGGAAAAAGTATTTTAAAAATCTGAAAAAATAGTTTTTAGGTTTTTATTTATATTCTTGAGGTTTACAGCCCATAAAGTTTCCAAAAAGTCTTATTTTTGATTTTATAGGATTTTAGGGTTTTTAACCAACTTTAAAATTTAATATAAAATTATTAAATAGGTTTTAGAAACTTTTAATTTCATTTCTGTCTTAGTTACATTATTTTAGATTTTTGGTAATTTTTTAGATTTATTTTATAAACTTTGAATTTTTTTTATTATTTTATTATTATTTTATTATTAAAAATTGAAAGTTAGTTTTTTCTACTTTTTTCATTTTTCCTAGATTATAGACACTTAATTAGGAATTTTGTAACTTTCCAAATATTTTTAGGGCTTTTCAATTATTTTCTAGAATTAATTTAAGTTTTAATTGATTTTAATAGTTTTTAAGTGTTTAAAAATAGTTTTATTTGGTTTTAAAATTTTAAAAAATACTTTTTAGCTTAATTAGGTTATTTTTGAGGTTTAAAAACTTTAAAATCTTGTTTAGGGCTTTTTAATAATTAATTGTGATTTTTAGGGCTTTAATTAGCATTAAAAAGTCATTATCTAATTAATTAAAAGGTTTTAGCAAGTTTGGATTTTTTGTAAACTCTTAGAATATTATTGTGGATTTTTAGTAATTTTTAGGAATTTTTAGGTTAAAATTTTATGTTTTGCACTATTTACGGTTTTACGAGATCGCCTTTTCGTCTTAGCTCGATCCGTCTTCGTAACCGTCTCTTCTTTCTTATTTCTATTTTCTTTTCTTCTCATAACAATAAAATCATCATCAATCAATTCATTACACAACACACGTGCCTCTTCGAGAACGAACTCACTTAGGGTCATTTACACACGGTTTTCCTAAATCGTCGTGCTTACCCTATATTATTGCCTTGTTTTCCTAAACAAGTGTGATTTTACAACTATCATTTTTGGCGCCGCTGCCGGGGAGGCGTGTTGTGTTTTGATTGAACCATTGTTGTTTTTATACTAACCATAATTAGTATTTGTATTAGTAGCACTCTACTAATACGTATTATCGTTTTTCGGTTTTTGTGTGAATACTATTACTATATTGTATACGTAGAACAATAAATTCACAAGTACTCCAAATACGTGAGAAATCACAACCTTGACTTGGGGGGTCATTACCCAATCATTGTATTCGAATCTCAAACCAAAGAAAAAAGGCAAAAATAGATAAATACTTTCGTGAAGCTCGATTTTGAAAAATACAAACTATAAGGTGGGTATAAGGCGGTTGTATTTCATGACCTAAAGGAAAAAGGCTCTTAAGTGCTTCGCGCCGCCTCGTTTCCTCCGCTTGCTTGTGCGTATTTGATTTTGAGAGCTAATCGAGGGTTTTGCCGCCCAAAGTATTATTACATATTATATATATTTTCTTGGTTTCTATTGATTAAACCCTCTTGAACGATTTGGTGTTCCACCATCGTTCTAAAGTCATCGAAGGCGTTCACTCCACATGATCGTTTTCATTCCTTGAGGCTTCTTTAATCGAGAGATTTGATTAATGAGGAGATTTGTAGATTTTTGTCTACTTAATACATTAACCAATTTCCAAAAAAGTTAATACCATCAAAAACCACAAAAAAATTGAAAAATACAAAACACCAAAAAGAATCTTCTTTGCTCGTCTCCTCGTTGTACGTGACGTTTATGCTAACTCGTAATCAAGCAAAACGTGCACGTAGACGAAAGAAAAAAACTCCCACTCCAACTCATTCTAGTGAGGAGTCTCCTATTGACGAAACCATTGTACGAGAAGCACCAACCATGGCGAATCGAACTATGATGGAGTTACTTCAAGCACCCACCGAGGGTTATGGAGAAGCTATTGTAATTCCCGTTATTCTTGCGGAGATTTGAGATGAAAACGGGTTTGTTGTCGATGATCCAAAACAACAAATTCCGTGGTGATGAGAAGGACAATCCCCACAACCATATCCGCCAATTTAATCGTCTTACCGCCACGTGCAAATTTAAGGATGTCTCGAATGACTCGATTAAGATGATGCTTTTTCCGTATTCCTTAGCGGGGCCCGCTAAAATTTGGTTAGAGAAAGAGCCACCCAATTCTATATTGACGTGGAAGGATCTCGTGTCTAAATTTGTGAACAAATTTTTTCCGCCCTCTAAGACTACGCATTTGAAAAATGAGATTTCTAAATTTTCATAAGAATCAAATGAAAGTTTTTCAACGGCTTGGAATAGGTTTAAGGAGATGTTACATGAATGTCCTCATCACGGTTTTTCCGACTTGCACCAAATAGACACGTTTTACAATGGACTTAATGATCATGAAAGAGATTATCTAAATGCCGCCACGGGTGGTAATTTTTTGTGTAAAACGGTTGAAGAAGCTTTGGTCATAATTGAGAATAGGTCTAAGGTTTATAGCCCTCGTAACACACCGAGTGTTGCCAAATTGGGCTCGTCATCGTCTCGTAGCATTAATGCTTTACATGATGAAGCAAATGAAGAAAATCGGTTTTTTGATAGATTTGCTAGCCTTATGTCCCATTGGAAAGCTCAAGAAGCTTCAAATTCCGCTTCAGTTAAAGCGGTTTCTAAGAGTTGCTTGTCGTGTTGTGGAGCTCATGATCTTTCCGAGTGCATTACCGCGGATGGTAACACTTCGAGTGCTTATGTAGCCACGGGAACTTATAACCAAATCGGTCAAGGTTCCCGCCAAAATCAAGCTCCACCAAATCAAAATGCTAATAACTATCGAAACAACAACCAAGGTGGTAATTATCAAGGAAATCAAAGGAATTACAACAAGGGTAATTATCAAAGTGGAAATGGGCAAATTTCAAATCAAAACCAAAACCGTGATTTTCAAACTACGACTCAAGGTTTTCAAAATGATCACACCAAAAATCTTCAAGGAGAATTTTTGAATTATGCTAAGGCAAACGATGCTAAGTTTGACAATATGCAACGTGAAATGGTTAGCTTAGATCCGAGTTGAAAAACGAGCTTAAAAACGAACTTGCTAATGAACTTAAAACTCATGCTAATAAAATGGAAGGAAATGTTCAAAGACTCCAACAAAATCAACAAAAAATGGAGCAAGGTCAACATGATATTAAGCAAGAATTGTTAAAAGCGGATGCTAGGCAATCTAAGTTTGAAGACCGTATGGGAAAAATGTTTGAAGCTATCATGTGTAAGCCCTCTTCTTCGGGTGGTCTTCCTAGTGATACCATCGTGAACCCGAAAGGAGAATTGAAGGTTATTACTACTCGTAGTGGTAAAACTTTCAAAGAACCCATTTCTCGTCCAAGTACTTCTATGGAGAAGGAAAAAGAGAAAGAGCCCGAGGTGGTGGTCGAAAAGGAGCAAATTCCAAGCCCACGAAGTACCGCTCAAACCACACCTACGGTTCAACCTATACCAATCATGGAACCTGAGATTCCAAGGCCGATGCCTACTATGCCCCAACCCACACCACCCTTACCCTACCCTTCAAGACGAGACAAGGAAAAGGCACAAGAACGAAATAATTATCAATTTGAACTTTTTATGAAAATGTTTCGTGACTTGCATTTTAATATAAGTTTTGCCGACGCCTTGGTCATGATGCCTCGATTTGCCGCGAACTTCAAAAGTATGTTGAATAACAAAGAGAAATTGCAAAAATCGTCTAGTTGTTCATCGGTTTTTCTAAGCCGCATACCTCAAAAAGTCGGTGATCCTGGCAAGTTTTTAATCCCATGTGCTATACAAGACATGGAAGAATGCTACGCCTTAGCCGATCTTGGTGATAGTATTAATTTGATGCCTCTTGAGATTTTTAAATCGCTCAATCTTCCCAATATCACTCCTTCAAGAATGTCAATCGAAATGGCCGATCATTCTACGATTCTAGCTTGTGGAGTTGCCGAGGACGTCTTTGTGAAAGTTGGAAAGTTCTACTATCCCGTAGACTTTATTGTTGTTGACATTCCTATCGATCCTAAAGTTCCGCTAATTTTAGGTCGATCTTTTTTGGATACTTCGAGAGCACTTATTGATGTGCATGCTCGGAAAATCACTCTTCGTTTCAATTAGGAAGAACTCGTCATTAATGCAACTCAAAACTCCACACTTTCTCATGTGTATTCTATCACGTCTTTGTACAATGTCAATCCCATCAAAAACATTTGCAAAAAGATTTCAAATATAGTTTTAGGAGTTGTTGAGAAAAATGAAGTTCCGTCCCCTCCGCCGGTGGAGGTTAAGAGTGTTAAGCCTACGCTTCCAATTATGAATGATTCTTCGGATGATGAATGTGTTGATCCCGATGGGGGAGTTTTCTTTGTCGACAAACGTTTTGAAAACTTACCACCACCTTTACCAAAAAGCTTTTCAAATGTGAGAATTTTTAGTGTGACTAACATTGCTTTAGATACACCAAATATTTTTGACATAATTAAAAAGGGTTTTCACAAGGAGAGTTTAAAAGATGAAAAAGGAAAAGATTTTGAATTGAATTTAAAAGATTTTTCTACAATTGTAACTCCGTCATCACCGCGTGTTTTGAGTGCTACAAGCTCGTCTTCTCATTTTGACGATGCTTTGTGTGGACTTAGTGTGGGGGAAGCCCCTTATGTTCCCTCCCCTTTCTCCACCGAGGACGAGATATTTGATCCTGGAATTTCTTATAAAGGGAAATCTCGGTCTTCCACCGATGCAATAAATGGAAAATCTTTTCATTTGATTGGTGCGAGTCTACCTCGAGTAGCTCAATGTTTCATGACTTACCCATTGTCCCACCCTTCTATTTCTTCTCTCCTATTTTCTTGAAACTCTTTGAGTTTTTGTTGACTCACGATGAAGTGGCGTTGATTTGTTTTTCCCATGAAAACGAGAACGCCATCTTCGATCCTGGTATTTTGCACCATCAAAGGACTTAGTCCTTAATACCGATTGTTTTTTTGGGCCTTGTTTATCATGTAAGCCCCACCAAAAATTGACCATACCATGATTATCCCTAAATGATCACATTTATGGGGATCCGAGTCGAGCTTTTGACTCGGTTATCAAAAACAAGGTGCCTAGTGGGGGAGACCCATGCTTATCCATGTACATATTATTACTTTCTAATTAGTTTAATGTGAGGGGATTTGTGCCCTTCCAACCTTTGTTCCGTGGTTGTTTGTGAATTGTGGTTTTTAGATCATGATCTTCACGATTGGAGCCTCTCGTGTTCGTTTTATGGGAGCACTCGATCGTTTGCTTTGGAGACATTTCTCAATATCCATGATATATCCTTGATTGTTCTAACCTTAGGTTTTTAGCACACTTCATAAACGGCTATTAATTTATTGGTTACACCCTTTCCATGCTAGATTAGGCATTCAACTACGTCTCTAGTATGGGGGTGTTTGCACCCCTAGACTCGAAACATTGAGGACAATGTTTAACTTTAGTATGGGGGGGGGGGGGGTGAATAGATACTTGCCTTGCCAAACCTTCACGCTTTCCAAAGTTTGTCTTTTTGTTTATCGTTTTGTTGCAAAATAAGGCTAAAAATGGCCAAATTTTAAAATTTTTCTCATATTTTATAAGTGTTTGAAGACACGAATGTAGATTTTCCGATGGCGAGAATAAGAGTAATTTTTGACTCGACCGTGCGTGTTGAGCACTTAGCTTTGATTCCTTAACTATACATTAGGCTAAGTCTCTTAAATGAGGACGAGAAATGATATAGTTAATTATAAGTTACTATGCTAAACGTAGAGTACTCGTATTCTTTCAAAAACTCATGTGTTCTCGTTGCTTGCTTATTCTCCCTTCGCATGTAAATATTTTTTGCTTAATAAATATTGACTTAGCGGTTTAGTTAGGATTATTGGGTTTCTAGTCTTTTCTAGTAGCTTCCGTGTAATTAAATTGGGAAGACATTAAGGTATCGCCAGCGTCACGGTTTTGAAGTATTGGCACCCCAATAATCAAAAGCTTCACCCAATAATAAGATTTCAAGTGCTCACCTAAATCTAGCAAACAATTTGAAGCCCCACAAGGCCGAAAAATCTATGCAAAACTGAAAGTGAATCAAGCCTTAATCTTCGAAGCTTTAAAGATCCAAATTTCGCTTTAACGTGGGGATATACGTCTTTGGCTAATAAAACCACCGATGAGGCGGATAATAAAAGGCAAGGCAAGAACGAAATCATAATAAAAGCTTCATGGCGAAGTTGAATAAAAGATGGAGGTAAACCAAAGATAATAAGGCCCTTCTGTTAGGGGGCGTATAAAAGTCTTGGTAATAAGTCTCATGTTCAAAACTGTTATAAAACCGTGTTTATCGATCCTTCTTGTCAACTTAATTTTTTGACATCATTGTCTATTAGGAGGGGTTATTGATTTAATGGTCTTAGTTACACCGTTAGGACTCTATTTTTAGACCTAAATCTCTATTATCGCATAAGTCAAACAATGTATCCTCGTGATCATTAAGACAACATAAAATATAAGAGATACAACTTATGAATAATGGGAGGATAAGTATGTGATTAGGGCATATGAGTAGTGTTAGCATTACTAACTTATAATGACAATGATCTCGTTGCACGCTTGGCATGGAATTAAGGTGAAAATCGAGGACGATGAAATTATTTCTAACGAAGCATTCACGTGTTCTTATTCTATGAACCTAAACGTCCCATTTTGCGATGAAAATCATACATTAAGTCTAAAACGCAAGTAGTAGTAATAGAAGTAGTATAGTTAGTTTACCATTCCAATAAAGTGAATAAAAATGAATTTTGGAGGTGCTATGATACTTTATTCTAGCATTGCGTGAGGGAACGACAATGGTTTAGTATGGGGGAGTGATGAGACTTCTTTTATACATAGTCTCATCGTCCAAATCGGGCTTAAAGTGCATTAAATATCATTAAAACTGCCAAATATATGCTCGTGTTTGTTACTTGTGTATTCTAGGTACGGATATTGAGGAAATGACAAAAAGATCACAAGAATCAATCAAAAACGAACACGGGAAACGAAGCCGCACAATGAACCAGACCCAAATCTGGAATTTCCAAAATGGACCTTGAAGAATTGAAGATTGGCAACTTTAGTTCCTCATTTTTGAAGACTTGGCAATTTATACCCTTGCATAACTCATAAAATGCATTGAGGTCCCTAAATTATCAAGTATTTACAAGAACAGCCCTTGAAGAATGAAGAAATTTGCATTTGAAGTCCTTGTTTCAAGTTTGAAAAGTATTTGTGCCATTTTTGACAAGTGAGCCAAAGTTGTTACAAGTAATTTGGGCGTTGATAGCTGTTTAATACAAAAGGAAAGGAGTATGAAACCTTGGGGGCCAAAACTGCCAAACAAGCAAACCTATACACCTAATACAAACCTTACACGTCACCATACCCACCCATTTACCCAAACCCTTACCCATTAACCCAGTCCAAACCCGCAACCCAACCCACCAGGTTTATTAAATAAACCTGGTCAAACACTCAGTCAACCCTCCTTTTATTTCCCACCTAAACACGTTTTTAAAAACCTTTATCCCCAAAATGGATTAATCAGCCACTAATCCTCCCATAAACCCTACTTAATCCCAGATTCAATTCAAACAAAAACAAAGGGTTTTTCACTTATAATCTCCAGATCACTAATTACCCTCATCCTCACCCCATCCCACACCAAAACCATGACCCAAGACAACCCCATGTGAGTGTAGGGCCCTCCCATGCACGTCACTTTCTTCCTCAAAAACAAAAACCGACCAGATAAACGTCCCATGTTACTCCTTAGCCCCCAAGGACATTTTAAACGTACAAGATCATAACAAGACCAGCTGGCATCAAGGACAGTCACAAGACTCGTCTTTTGACCAAGATTCCAAGACTTTTCTCAAGGGCAGATTAGGAAATTTGTAGCTAGGATTTTATTGATTCTAGATAGTTCTTTTGAGTAGTATATAATGAGATGCATGTATCTCATTTAGCTTGTTCCAGATTTTTACTCAAAAAAATTGTAATCCCTTTTTTAATCAATATAAAGTTGGTGTTTGTTTAAAAGTAATTCCTTTTATGATTTTTTAAAAAGTTGGTAAATGTTTGAGTAATGATCTAAGTTCCAATTATATTGTGCAAAACATAATTTGTGTTTTGAATTTTTAGGAAAAAAGGTTTCTGAAATATTGAATCCTTTTGGTGAAATCTTGTTTTCAACTTGGATTTTTAGGAGTATAAGCTATTTGGTTAAGGTTATTTGAAAGGAAAACATTTAAGAAAAGTTTTGAAAAAGGTTTAAAAGATTTTTAGAAAAATCAGAAAGTTGGTATTGTGTTTTACTTTCTTTCTTAGCAGGAAATCAAGTGATTGTTTGCCCAAGGGTTTTGCACAGGCCCGGGCCTGTTTAAAGGTGGTTAAGCAACCACTGAGGGACCTGGATGTAGGTCCCTCTAGGTAAAAGCCTTATCCCTATTTCAGTTTTCATAAATTGCTGATATTGTGTGATTTGTATGATTTATGTGAAATCTGCATGAAAAGCGTTTAAATGATTTGGTTTGAGAGTATTTGTGCATAATATGCATGTTAGATAAGTTTTAAATCAGTTTGCATGTTATAAGATTAGATTTGTTTTGAAAAAGTTGATTTTCAGTGTTAAAAGGGGTGTTTGGATTAGGGTTTAACATTGGATAATTGTTGTTAATCTTGTGTTTAAACCTGTTTTATACACTTATTAGGGTGTTGTTAGGTTGTGTGTTAGTTTGATTTTCAGTTTGGAAGAGTTTTAAATCAGCTTGCATGTTAAAACTTGGCCAAATAGCATAAAATCAGTTAAGTGTCCTGAGTGACTGTTTTTATTGGAATTTGTGCTCCAAATCTGGTAAGTTGTTAGTTTGTAGGTCATTTAAGGATTGTGCATTGGTTATATGCTGTTTGAGTGATTATTGTGCAAGTTTTGAGCCTTGGAAATACATTTGTGTGCACATTGAACCAGCAAACACCCCCAGACTTGTGCAAACCATATCAGAAACTTGAATTGGCTATTTGGTTTGATTTTGTGCTTGATACTTGCTTGTTTTGTGTTTGCTGTTGACTCCCTATACTCAACTGAGTATAGGGGTGCCCTTTTGTCCATCAAAAACACCACAAAAAGCCAAAGACAAGCCCTCTTGTCATATCTGCACATGTGAAGAATACACCTTTGTGTTCATCAGAAACACAATTCAAACTGGGCACGTTTTTCATTTTCTAGGGCTTAATTTGGATTGATTTGTTTTTGTTTTTGTGTTTTTATGATTAAAGTGTTAACTGGATTGAGTTTTTAAAGTTTTAAAAGAAGAAAAAAATAAATAAAAAGTAAAAAGGATGTGGCCAGGACTCGAACCTGCGCCACTCCTCTCACAACACACACAACTTACCAGCGCGCCCTTGGTTCTTTTACTGCTAAAGACTCATTTCAAATTGTATTTAAAGGGTTTTAGTTTTGGCTTTTATAATATAAGCCGTAGCTAAATAAGCTTATTCAAGCTTATTGGTTAAGGTTTGTGACCAGTTAGTATTTTTCTCTTGTTTTTATTTAGTTTTAGCACTTTTTGGTTCAAAAAGATTATTTTTCCCGTAAGTAATTAATTTTCTAGGATTATTTTTAGTTTAAATTTCAGAAAGCGAATAAAAAATAGGAAAAAGTATTTTAACAATCTGAAAAAATAGTTTTTAGGTTTTTATTTATATTCTTGAGGTTTACAGCCCATAAAGTTTTCAAAAAGTCTTATTTTTGATTTTATAGGATTTTAGGGTTTTTAACCAACTTTAAAATTTAATATAAAATTATTAAATAGGTTTTAGAAACTTTTAATTTCATTTCTGTCTTAGTTACATTATTTTAGATTTTTGGTAATTTTTTAGATTTATTTTATAAACTTTGAATTTTTTTGATTATTTTATTATTATTTTATTATTAAAAATTGAAAGTTAGTTTTTTCTACTTTTTTCATTTTTCCTAGATTATAGACACTTAATTAGGAATTTTGTAACTTTCCAAATATTTTTAGGGCTTTTCAATTATTTTCTAGAATTAATTTAAGTTTTAATTGATTTTAATAGTTTTTAAGTGTTTAAAAATAGTTTTATTTGGTTTTAAAATTTTAAAAAATACTTTTTAGCTTAATTAGGTTGTTTTTGAGGTTTACAAACTTTAAAATCTTGTTTAGGGCTTTTTAATAATTAATTGTGATTTTTAGGGCTTTAATTAGCATTAAAAAGTCATTATCTAATTAATTAAAAGGTTTTAGCAAGTTTGGATTTTTGTAAAGTCTTAGAATATTATTGTGGATTTTTAGTAATTTTTAGGAATTTTTAGGTTAAAATTTTATGTTTTGCACTATTTACGGTTTTACGAGATCGCCTTTTCGTCTTAGCTCGATTCGTCTTCGTAACCGTCTTTTCTTTCTTATTTCTATTTTCTTTTCTTCTCATAACAATAAAATCATCATCAATCAATTCATTACACAACACACGTGCCTCCTCGAGAACGAACTCACTTAGGGTCATTTACACACGGTTTTCCTAAATCGTCGTGCTTACCCTATATTATTGCCTTGTTTTCCTAAACAAGTGTGATTTTACAACTATCAACCCCGTGTTCCATTAATCGTTAGACGTCCATTCTTGAGGACCGGTTGCACTCTCATTGATGTAGCCGCGGGCGAATTAATCATGAGAGTTGGTGACGATAAAATCGTCTTCTACATGGGTAAACTTTCTAAACAGCCTTCTGAAAACGAGAGTGTTAATTTCATTGACGTTCTTGATGAGGCTTGTGAAGAACATTTCAACGACGCTTGTAAAAGTGGTTCTTCTTCTCTACCCACTGTTGAGACCGTTGCCTCTATTGCTCCATCACTAACTCCAGTTGGAGAAAGTGATTTCCTTTTGAAAGAATTTGAAGCAACTGTAGGAGATGTGGACTTACAATATGCATATTCTCCCTCCAATTGGGATGAAGACATTCGAACCATTGAGAATCTTCTCAATGAGGACCATATTTCTACACCATCTCCTAAGGATATCTCTATCGATGATCCGAATTTGAATATGCCTTCCATCAAAAATCCTCCGGATTTAGAGCTTAAGGACCTACCGTCTCATCTTGAATACGTGTTCCTTGAAGACAATAAGAAGTTACCCGTCATCATCACTAGGTTCTTGAAAGAAGAAGAAAAATATAGACTTGCTGAAGAATCATAAGAAAGCGATTGCTTGGAAAATCTTCGGTATTCTTGGAATTGATCCTCACTTTTGCACACATAAAATTCTCATGGAGGACGACTTTAAACCCATTATTCAAAACCAAAGAAGGGTGAATCCCAAGATCCATGACGTTATCAAAAAAGAGGTTATCAAACTTCTTGATGCGAGAATGATCTACCCTATCTCGGATTTCACCATGGATTAGTCCGGTCCATTGTGTGCCTAAGAAAGGCGGAATCACCGTTGTGCCCAATGAAAACAACGAGTTGATTCCTACTCGTCTCGTTACAGGGTGGAGAGTTTGTATAGACTATCGCAAACTCAATGATGCTACGAGAAAGGATCATTTTCCCCTTCCTTTTATGGACCAAATGCTCAAAGTCTAGCGGGTAATGACTATTATTGCTTCTTAGACGGTTTCTCCGGGTATTTTCAAATTCCCATCGATCCTAAAGATCAAGAGAAAACCACATTCACTTGTCCTTATGGAACATTTGCTTACAAAAGAATGCCTTTCGGCTTATGCAATGCTCCTGGGACTTTCCAAAGGTGTATGATGGCTATCTTCCATGACATGGTTGAAGAAACTATGGAAGTCTTCATGGATGATTTCTCGGTCTATGGTGCCTCCTTCTCTTCTTGCCTTGCCAATTTGGAACGCATGCTTAAGCGGTGTGAAGACACTCGCCTTGTTCTAAATTGGGAAAAATGATATTTCATGGTAAAAGAAGGCATTGTGCTTGGACATAAAATCTCAAAAGCCGGTCTTGAAGTGGATCGTGCTAAAGTTGATGTCATAGCCAAATTACCTCCACCTTCAACCGTGAAGGGTGTGAGAAGTTTTCTTGGTCATGAGGGCTTCTATCGTCGATTCATTCAAGATTTTTCTTTAATCGCTCGCCCGATGAACCACCTCTTGGAAAAAGATACTCCCTTTATCTTTTCTAAAGAGTGTATTGAATCCTTCAATCTTCTTAAGGACAAGCTAACTAAGGCACCGGTCTTGGTTACTAATACAAGGTTTTTGGCCAAGTATAGAATATTTATCGTTCGATCTCTTCGAATTGATTACCGGCTAAGAGTGTGACTCAATTATCTTTTGGAAAACAAGAGAATGTGTTTGTTTGATTATCTAAATTTTAAAACTAAAAGCATGTAAGAAGATTGTCGTTGTGTAAAGTGAAAGCTTTTAAAAATTAAACTACAAATAAAAGTGTGCAATCTTTGGAAATTAAAACTTAAATAATCAAAAACTTAGAAACTTGTTTAAAAATAAACTAAGACAAAAGGCGGGAAAGAGCAAATTTGAAAGTCTAAGTAAAATAAAACAAAGCAGATCGCAACGCGATCGTACGCAAACAATAAGATGGATCGTGTCCACTGATCGCACTCAATGCGATCACAACAAAGGAATCATATCGTACTCACTAGTACGATGGGTAACGTGATCGTACTACCAGATCGCAACCACGATCGCAACAAGTGGATTGTGGTGCTTGATCGTGGTTTGTGATCGCAACACAATAGAATCGCAATCAATGCGATGGAAACAAGGCATCGTAACACACCATCGTACTCCCAGATCGTAATCAATGATCGTGGTTTGTGATCGTAACAGCGAAGAACAGATGGATCACACTCAATGCAATCGTACCCCAAGATCGTGACCAAGTAAAACCTTCTAAGATGAAATGGTTTCCAACAAGTAAATAAGCTTAAACTAATAAGCAGTAACCAAAAAGCACTTTCAACTTGGAAAAGATTGAATAAGCACATATTCGAAACTTTTAGGAATCTAAACACGAAACCTTTATAAACCGAGCTTTAAAAAGATAAACTTTTTAAGAAAGTTTAAAGGTTAATAAGCTAAAACAACGAATAAGCCACTAAACATTAAGAGCTTATAGCTTATACGTCTAAGAGCTTATGTAGGAACAAAAGAAATGAACTTTCTAACCACACAACATCAAACTCAATCACGAATCATGAATGATTCAGATCAAAAGTGAAGTTTCGGATTAAGGAATAAGCAAAATCGAGAAATGTAGAAGGGGATTAAAGAACACAAAGCTTATACTTAAACTTTTTGATTAATAAAACTCAAATACAAAGATTAACTAAAGCTTAACTTAAAAGAAAAGATGAAGTTTTAGTGAGAGAAAGTTAAACACTTTCTCTCTCTAAAATGAAAACTAAAACAATGAAAAATAAAAATAGCTAACCACCCTCCTAATGTGATTAGGAGGGTATTTATAGGCTAAGTGGGAAGTGCATGTGTGGTGTGCTTCCTTCTTTCTTTTCTTCTCGTTTCGATTTAATTCATTGCCTTTTCTCGACGTCGTCTCGGGATTTGAACTTGTCTTAATAATTTTCTTCTTTAATTTAGACTTGAGTTCTTCGACTTCATTAAAACTTCCGTCTTTAGACTTTTTCTTCGATAAATCTTAAGAATAGGTCTTGGACATCCGTTCTTTAAGCACTCTTGATCTCTTGACTTAGTCTTTTCTTGTTTTCTTCGATAAAAGCCCGTGAAAGCCCTTGTTTTCTTCCTTTTTCATCTTTTGGTCCTAAAACACAATAAAAACACAAACCACGCATAATTCTGACTTTTACGACATAAATTGCACGTTTTGGTCTTGTTATTATTGGAAATAAGCGGTAAAAGGATAAGTGTTTTCACACTTATTAAATCCTCTACACTTGACCATTGCAATGACCTCATGCAATGCATTAATTTTAAATCACGGTTTACATTTTTCATCATAAATAACCTACCTTAGCCTTTATTAAATACTAAACATTTAAGGAAAATAAGAAGATAGAAAACAAGTAAAGAAATCAAAGACTTACATTGGTTTTAGGCTGCCATGAACGTTTATCATCCTCAAGTTTCACGTTCCCCATACCAAGCTTAAAAACGAGATCATTGTTATTATAAGTTAGCAAACTAGCACGAATTCATGTGGGCCAATTATTCACTTAGACTCCCTTATTCCTAGGTGTATCTCTTATATTTTATTTTTGTCTTGAATGATCACGAGGATCCATTGTTTGATTTATTTCGATAGTTTATTTAGGTCGAAAATAAAGTAGGACGATTTAATCAATAGTTAGCTAAAGGACAAAATCTTTTAAAACTACTTCTCGGGACCTCTTAATGTTCATATCTTGGCATAACTCGCTTCATGATTTGAGACCTTTCTCGGACCGATATTTGGCAGCGACTTCATACTTCGAATCTTGAGAGACGTTCATGAAATTATGGTCTTCTCTTCATATTAGGAATTTCTTCACTTGAACTTTTTGAGAGATTCTTCATATTTGGACCACAAATTCTTCATTTTTCTCCAATCTTTATTTTGGACTTTGATATACAACAATCCGCCTCCTTTTAGGACTTGGATCTATTTATCCTCATACCTTGTTAGGGCCTTTTTGGATAGACTTCTCCATGATCTCTAGGGGAGTATTTGATTTTCGTCGTGTGTCTCGATCCTTCATATAGATTTTTGATAAATGATTCTTCAAATCACTTCGGATCTTTAGCAACAAAATGTATCCCTCATGCCTTGTTAGGGCCTTTTCGGACTCGCCAATCTTCGCATCCCGCTTCAATAAGTTATGCCTTGGCTATGAATAATTAATACCGAGCAACTTTTAAACGATCTTGTGCTAAAAGCTAAGTAACTTTTCAAATCGTACAACCTTATTTATTGCAGATAAATTTATTAGCAAGCGATGGGAGAATAGGCTTATAATCAACTCACATAAATTCACGAAAGAATACCAAACTTATAATTGACTCTATCATCTCTCGTTCTCCACAATTTAAAATCTCAAGGAATGAGACTCGTGGATGCTTAGCCAATTAAATCAAAGTTTTGGGTTTTCGAGTCATCTATAGGATCTTGCAAACTCTTAGACTTCTTCAAGTTTAGAATTCACATTTTAAAGTTCCCTTGATAAACAACTCTCTAGGATCAATTATAGGAACTTGCAAAAAGTTCTTGTTCTTAACCCGTGAGAGTTAAGACTTTCGCGTTTTAAAGTTCCCTATATAAAAGCCTAGCAAAACTTGACTTAAACACGTTAAGGATACTAGCTAGAGTAAACTTAGATAAGTAAACTCGGGTTGAGTAAAAATATTCACGACTTTGAAAAATTTAAAACCACTTTATTGCAAATTTATTCTAACAAAGAAAGTAAATAACGCTAACAAAGGAAAAACTAATAGGCCAAAATAGATTAAAAATTTTGAAAAATGTCGAAAAATCAGATTTTCCGGTTAAAATGAGGGCAAATTCATGGAAAAGACCACTTACTTCGATTGAAGTCCCCCTTACACTTGATATAAACATTGTCCTCAATATTTAAGCATGTGGGAATAAATTCCCCTACACTTAGGACATTGTTCACTTTGTTTAAGTCTTGCTAAGGAAAGGACAACTAAAGTGATTTCAATGTGAACATATAAGATATGAAAAATTGAATCACGACAGTTTAGGATAGAACCAGGAAGACGGGAACACGGAATCACGGTTCGTCAAAAGTCATCAAGGTGCTCTTTGAATCTTGAATCCCTAAACAAGACAACCAACACACATGGAGCTCCCCCTACACTTATTATGAAAGCGGTAAAGGATAGATCACGGGTTGCCTCCCGAGAAGCGCTTGTTTTTGATGACCGAGTCACGAGCCTGACTCGACCCAAAACTAGTTCATGGGAAACATGGTGAGGGATGGAATCATCTCATGAGAGATGTCCTCACCAAAGTACAGCTTCAAACGCTGGTCATTCACCTTAAAATTAGGTCCTTTTGGCTGAGAAAGCTCAATGGTGCCATACGGAAAGACTTTGGTGATGGTGAATGGACCAGACCAGCGGCTCTTCAACTTGCCAGAAAAGATCTTCAACCGAGAGTAAAGAGTAAAACTTGATCACCAACGTGGAACTCTCGGTTCTTAATTCTTGCATCGTGGATGATCTTGGTCTTCTCCTTGTAGATCAATGAGTTATCATAAACTTCATTCCTCAATTCATTAAGCTCGTTGAGTTGAATCTTCCGAAGATCACCGGCTTTGTAGATGTCGAAGTTAGCCCACTTCAAGGCCCAGTATGCATTATGTTCTAGCTCGATGGGGAGGTGGCATGCTTTCCAGTACACAAGACGATAAGGTGTACAACCAATCGGCGTCTTAAAAGCGGTACAGAAAGCCCACAGAGCATCATCTAACTTATCGGCCCACGCGATACGATGCTCTCCCACAGTACGTTCTAGAATTCGCTTCAATCCACGGTTGGAAATCTCGGCTTGCCCATTGGTTTGGGGATGATAGGCGGTGGAAAGACGGTGATTGACACCATACTTAGCCATGACTCTAGCAAATTGATCATTGCAAAAATGAGTCCCGCGGTCATGGATTATAGCACGAGGAACACCGAATCGAGCAAATAACTGTTTTAAAAAGTTCACAACCACCCTCGCATCGTTCGTTAGGAGAGCCTTAGCTTCAACCCATTTAGAAACGTAGTCAACGGCTACGAGGATGTACTTGTTCCCTTTGGATGATGGAAACGGCCCCATAAAGTCGATGCCTCATACGTCAAAGATTTCACATTCTTGTATGAAATTTTGAGGCATCTCATCTTTATGTGTGATCTTGCCTTGGCGTTGGCAAGCATCACAATGCTTAACAATCTCGTGAGCGTCACGATAAATGGTGGGCCAATAGAATCCAGAGTCAAACACTTTCTTCGCGGTGTAGTTGGGACCAAAGTGTCCACCGGTGGGTCCTTTATGGCAAGCATCAAGGATTTGTAAAGCTGCCGGCCCATCTACACATCGACGAATGATCAGATCAGCACATTGTTTGAAGAGATAAGGGTCATCCCAGAAGTAAGTCTTAACATCTTTAAATAACTTCTTCTTTTGTTGGGATGTTAACCCTTTGATGAGAATACCACCCGCTAAGTAGTTTGCAATGTCCGCAAACCACGGGGTGTCATCAAGATTGGAATGAATAGAAATTAAGGTCTCAAGGGGAAAAGAGTCATTGATCTCTTGATTCGGATGATCCCCTTGATATGGATCCTCAAGTCGACTCAGATGATCCGCTGCTAGGTTTTCGACTCCCTTTTTGTCACGAATTTCAATGTTAAATTCTTGAAGGAGCAAAACCAACGAAGAAGTCTTGGTTTAGAATCTTGCTTAGTCAACAAGTACTTCAACGCGGAATGATCGGTGTACACGATGGTGGTAGAAAGGACAAGATAGGGGCGAAATTTTTCAAAAGCATACACTACAACTAAAAGCTCTTTTTCGGTAGTGGTATAATGCAATTGAGCTGCCGTCATTGTCTTGCTAGCATAATGGATTGGTTGGAAGTGTTTGTTCACTCTTTGGCCTAAAACCGCTCCAATAGCAAAGTCGCTAGCATCACACATCAATTCAAAAGGTAGCTCCCA
Organism: Glebionis coronaria; assembly: GCA_025667525.1. Taxonomy (NCBI): domain Eukaryota; kingdom Viridiplantae; phylum Streptophyta; class Magnoliopsida; order Asterales; family Asteraceae; genus Glebionis; species Glebionis coronaria. Next base: position 339,776,415 of record CM046874.1, read on the forward strand.
ATTAGGGGTAACCAAGACCGGTGCCTTAGTTAGCTTATCCTTGAGAAGATTGAAGGCTTGAATACACCCTTTGGAAAAGATAAAAGGAGTATCTTTTTCCAAGAGGTGGGTCATCGGGCGATCGATTTTAGAGAAGTCTTGAATAAATCGACAATAGAAGTCCGCATGACCAAGAAAACTTCTCACACCCTTCAAGGTTGAAGGTGGAGGAAATTTGGCTATGACATCCACTTTAGCACGGTCCACTTCAAGACCGGCTTTAGAGATTTTATGTCCCAGCACAATGCCTTCTTTTACCATGAAATGGCATTTTTCCCAATTCAGAACAAGGCGAGTGTCTTCACACCGCTTAAGCATGCGTTCCAAATTGGCAAGGCAAGTAGAAAAGTAATCACCATGGACTGAGAAATCATCCATGAAGACTTTCATGGTTTTTCAACCATGTCATGAAAGATAGCCATCATACACCGTTGGAAAGTCCCAGGAGCATTGCATAAGCCGAAAGGCATTCTTTTGTAAGCAAATGTTCCATAAGGACAAGTGAATGTGGTTTTCTCTTGGTCTTGGGGATCGATGGGTATTTGAAAATAACCTGAGAAACCGTCTAAGAAGCAGTAATAGTCATTACCCGCTAGACGTTCAAGCATTTGGTCCATGAAAGGAAGGGGAAAATGATCCTTTCTCGTAGCATTATTGAGTTTGCGATAGTCTATACAAACTCTCCACCCTGTAACGAGATGAGTAGGAATCAACTCGTTGTTTTCATTGGGAACAACGGTGATTCCGGCTTTCTTAGGCACACAATGGACTGGACTAACCCATGGTGAATCCGAGATAGGATAGATCATGCCCGCATCAAGAAGTTTGATAACCTCTTTTTTTAATAACGTCGTGGATCTTGGGATTCACCCTTCTTCGGCTTTGAATAGTGGGTTTAAAGTCCTCCTCCATGAAAATTTTATGTGTGCAAAAGTGACGATCAATTCCACGAATATCAGAGATTTTCCAAGCAATCACTTTCTTATGATTCTTCAGCACGGCGATAATTCGGGATTTTTCTTCTTCTTTCAGGTCCTTTGCGATGATGACCGGTAACTTCTTGTTGTCTTCAAGGAAAACGTACTCGAGATGAGACGGAAGATCCTTAAGCTCTAAATCTGGAGGATTTTCGATGGACGGCGTAGTCAACTTCGGATCATCGGTAGAGATAGCCTTAGGAGACTGTGGAGAAATATGGTCCTCATTGAGAAGTTTCTCAATGGTACGAATGTCTTCATCCCAATTGGAGGGAGAATCGTCATATTGCAAATCCACATCTCCTAGAGTTGCTTCAAATTCTTGCAAGAGGAAATCACTTTCTACAAATGGAGTTAGTGATGGAGCAATAGAGGCAACGGTCTCAACAGTGGGTAGAGAAGAAGAACCACCTTTACAAGCGTCTTTGAAATGTTCTTCACAAGCCTCATCAAGAACGTCAACAAAATTAACACTCTCTTTTTCTGAAGGTTGCTTAGAAAGTTTACCCATGTTGAAGACGATTTTATCGTCACCAACTCTCATGATTAATTCGCCCGCGGCTACATCAATGAGAGTGCGACCGGTCCTCAAGAATGGACACCAACGATTAATGGAACACGGGGATCTATTTCGTAGTCAACGACAACAAAATCCGCCGGAAAGGTGAATTTGTCGATGCCGACAAAGACATCTTCGGCTATCCCCACAGGATAAGCAACTGTACGGTTAGCTAATTCCAAGGTCATTTGGGTGGGGACTAGCTCGGGTAGAGATAATTGTTTCCAAACACTTAGAGGCATTAAGTTGATACTAGCACCTAGATCGGCTAGGGCCATACAATTCTCTACCTCAGGAAAGTTGCAAGGAATCAAAAAACGACCCGGATCACCAAGTTTGGTTTGTAATTTCCTTAAGAGGACAGCAGAGCAATTCTCATTAAGTTGGGTCTGAGCGATATCAAGGAGTTTCTCCTTATCACTGAGCAAATCTTTACACATTTTGGCATATTTTGGCATTTGAGCGAGAGCCTCAGCAAAGGAGATATTGAAATTCAGTTGTTTAAACATTTTTAGAAAGTTAGAAACCTGAATATCATCCTTGTTTTTCAACTTCTCTTTCCTCAACCTTGAGGGATAAGGTATATTGGGTTGAGATGAAGGCTTCGGAATGGAATTCTCACTCACATCCATGGGTGGTGGAGGGGTGGAAGAAGAAGGTGGTGGAATTGGAGAAGGGGACTCGTTTTCCATAGTCACAATCACCGGTGTAGGTGTAGGAATTTCGGGTTCCTTGAAACCTTTGCCACTACGAGTGGTGATTGCTTTCATCTCCCCTCGTGGATTAGCAACGGTGTTACTCGGAAGAGTACCCAAAGAAGAGGGTTGATTACATTGGAAAAGCGAACCTATCATATCACGTATATTATCCGCTTGAGTGCTGAAAGAGTCTCTCATGTCTGCGCAAATATCATTGCTTTGTTTTGCCATGTCATTCCTTAGCTCGGCTCGAATATCGCTCCCTTGTTTCGCCATGTCTCCCTTCAAGTTGATGAATTGACTCTGAAGATTCGTCACCATCTCTCTATTAGTCCTCATGAACGTCTTGATGTCTTGATTCAACGCCGTTGGTTGATTGAGAGGTCGAGCTTGGTAAGCTTGAGAATTTCCTTGAGGTGGGTATGGGTTTCTTTGGGATTGATATTGATTGTTAGGACGAGGTTGGGTTTGGTTATATTGGTTATAGATTTGTTGTTGGTTTTGGTTTTGAGGAGTAAATCCGGGTGGTGAAAGATAGTTGTTTGAACGATAACTTAGCAAGCTACGGTCACCTTGAGGACGAGCTTGATAGCCTCCCGTGGGATAAGTACCGTATGCCGCGTTAACGTTTTCACAAAAATTGCCTTGAGTGGAATGACAATCATTGTAAGAATGAGGACCACCACATGTGTCACAAGAAATAGCAACGGCTTTAGCTTGTTGAGTGGTGTAATTAGCCAAAATTTGGATATTTTTGCTCATTTCGATAATGGCTCGTTCCATGACGGACATGTCGGTAGTGGAAGAAGTAGATGAAACATTGACTCTCGGATTAGATCTTGAGGATGCGGATGAATCCCAATTCTTGTGGTGAGTAGTCATGTTTTCAATCAACTCTCTACACTCCTCCGGTCTCCTTTTTGATAAAAGTACCACCGGCGACGGCGTTGATCGTGTCACGATCACGAAAAGTGAGACTGTAAAACCCGCATACTTTTACCATGAATAGTACCCTTAGGATCGTACGTATTAGATTTAAACTTTCCTAATATAGCATGATTACGATTACGTGTTAGGAGTTTACGTATTTCGTACGTGTTAGAACACGATAAGTATTTATTACGTACGAACGCACAATAATTATTTAAACAATAATTCATCCCGAACATGCGATCATGAAATCATGAACGTAAATTAATCACGAGAGAATATAAATTACGTATTTATATTTATTACGAACACGAATAAATAGTGAGTCACGATCGAAAACTAATTAAATTACGTAAACTACGTAACACGTAATCACGAGCATTTAAACGATTAATAGTATTACGTATATTTAATTAGCGCGACAAGTAATCACGAAAATAATATTTACGTTTAAACACGTATAACAATAACTATGAAATTCACGACATCCAATACTCGATCACGCGCGTCTTTTAGCAAGACGCGATTTAATTAAATGTACAAGTGTGTAACGGGCTGTTTTTGACAAAGTAGAAAAGAGAAGGACTTGGGCTCAAAGCCCAAGTGTGTGTTTAGCCGTGTATATCAAAAGAGACGGGGGGAGTCATACATTTTTTGGACAAACACAATAAAACCCTAAAATACATATCAAGCCGCCAGTTTTTGGTCTCCTCCTTTTTCTCTCTTCTCTGCCGTGACCCACACAAAGAAAACAAGGAAAAACATGGCTTCATGATCCAAGAAGAACGAGGGGTGCGTTTGTTTTGGTTGTTCTAAACCATAACACGAAAAGAAACAAGGTACAATTCTAGATCCCGTTTTCTTTTCTTTCTTTGTGTGATGGATCATAGATCCAAACCTAAAACCTGTTATTAAAATATAATACGAATGTTAAATCCATAGGGGGTGTTCGTTTGGCCTGTTGCACACAAACCGAGACTCATATGAGTCTCGGTGGTGAGTTAATTCCACCACCCGCAGCCCTAATTAGGGTTTTGGCTTGGTTTGCTCAAGCAGAGGAAACAGCGAACAAGCAGGGGAAAAACCACTGGCTGTGCCAGTGGTGAATTTGGTCTACCAGTGGGAACCCACGGCTGGCAGGTTTAGCCTGCCGGTGGGAATTGTAAACAATCAGGGGAAACGCAAAGCTGCCAGGGGCAACTGGCAGAGTTAAGGGTGCGTTTGGCAGTGGGTTTAAAATCAGAATAAGGGGCTGTTTGGTTGGCAGTTTAGTAAACCAATTTAAGGAGCTGTTTGTTTCGGCTTATTTATAATACATAACACGGGTTTCACATTTAAATTTATAAGACACGGGTTCGGTGTTCGACGCATTTTAATAAAATAATACAAGAGTACGGGTTATTATTTTTTTTACAAGTTAATTAGCTTTACATGTTTATTTGTCTACAAGTTAATTAAATTAATTTTACATGCTAGATAATTAATTTAATTAAAACATGGACTTAGGTTATAATTATTAATTAATGATACATGATTTTAACCTAAGTAATTATTTTATTTAAATTAAACTAAGTGATTAATTAATTATTAAAACCATGACTGATAACTAATTAATTCTCATGACTTAGGTTATATTAATATAATTAATAATACATGTTTTAACCTAAGTAATTATATCTTATTTAATTAAATCACATTATATTTAATTAAATACTTTTAACCTATAGTTTATTCAAATTACATGTCATAATTAATAAACTATGCATTATATCATTACGACTTAGAAAATAATCCGGAAAACACTTAGCTTAAGTTATTAGCTTAATTAACCATCTAATTTCTATTTATGGAAACCTTCTATTTTTGGAAACTTATCTATTTTAAGCAGTAATTCTATTTTTGGTAACTTTCTATTTTAGGAAACCTGTTGTTTTTAGAAAGTTACTTATTTTTACACAGCGAGTATAATAATACAAGAAATGCAAGTAATACTTAAACGGAATATCCAGAATACACGATAAATACAGTATAACGTTAAAAATCCGTAAAGCATGACATGAACATATAAAATAAGCTAAGACATAACATTTAACCAGTTACGTACTCAGTGATCATATACTTATACACGTATGTATTTATGTAGCATTAGTGATACCGGAGTATGACTCTTTTCCGTTCGTCTTCTTCGTTCACTGGACATAAGGTACGGATTCCCGTCCTTTCAGTATGGACATTCTTTCCTTATAGGATTCCCCGTATGCAGCCAACTGTTTTCCCGTAGTATAAGTTATGAGTTTGATTGCTTATGTTAAATTAAGATTACCTATAGCCATATACATGCATGACCAGTTTCACCTAGTTATGGAGGTACCATAACCATAACATTAGAGGCACTGATGTTATGACTTCACCACGGCGGAGTGATTGCTCGTGGCGTCCTTTCAGCTTTTGGCCATTTATTTATATTTATCATGTGGGGCGTATGGGTGCATCCTAGTTACATGTTTTTATTCAGGATTTCATGGTGAATGTGGTGTGTGCCTTGCATCCTTCACAAGGAGCTGATCCCTCCTACCCAAAACCAGTATATTAAATTAGAGGCAGCCCCTCTAATTTGCATGATGAGGTCACCCCTCCAAGTATTCATGCACGGTGGATTTTCATGACCTATATTGGCTAATGGTAAAATATGTTAAACAGTTTTCATAATATAAACATAAGGCTTTTCAAACTATAAAACCAGTTTTATGAACATGTTCCAGGTTTTCCAAGACTTATACATTTCCGCTGCTATTAAGTCTTTATTATGTTTTAGTCACTTATACTATGTCTATATCCGTGCACTGAGCGTTTTGCTCTGCCGTTACTGTCCTTTCCATGTCCCAAAACGGCAGGTACCCTAGGAAGGACTCGAGCATTTGGAGGACGTGCATAGGATGGAAGCTGCTAGAGACTTCTTTTCCTTTTGCCTTCATATTTATGCTTGTGTAGTCGTTCGTTCATTTCTTTTGCCTTATTATGTTTTGGGCTTATGTTTGGGAACCGATGTTTGATTCCGGTTATCCCTATGGTCATGTAATGTTTTATACATTTATCCTTGTATGCTTTGATGACACGCCATAATTACGGGTGACATTCCATTATCAAAATGGGGTGTTACAATTATGGTATCAGAGCCAAGGCTTCGACCTGTGGGCTCTAAAACTTGACCTGTGACTAGTGGGTAGTCACCAGGAGCTTCCTAAGCCAACGTTTGTTATTCCGCGTATTGATGTTTTCAGCGCATTGTTGTTTTAACCATGATGTTTTCAGCACCTTGAGGTTTTAACCTTGATGTTTTCATCGATATTGTTTTACTAATATGGATGGACAACCGTTATTCATATTTAGTTATGTGTCATTGTTTCATGCATAATGTTCCTCGTGAACTGTGGCTATGTGGTCTGAACCCCAGTAGTTCATAATTAGTCACATAAATTTTTTTCTGATAAGTTTTGACATATGAGTTTCATTTATTTATGTTTCATATATCATTGTTGCAGGGATTATGACTAAGTAACGGTTGGTACAGGACTGGCCCTATTTAGTCGCATGTGCTTTTATCGAAACTTTTAATTTTGGGACCGACCCATAGGCGTCCCCTCGCCATGTCTTTTATTTTGGGACCGACCCATAGGTGTCCCCTCGCCATGTCTTTTGTTTTGGGACTGACCCATAGGCGTCCCCTCGCACATATAAAGGTTTTTATAAACTACATTACGCATTCATTCACTGTTTTTCATGCATAAAATTTTTCTCATGATTTAAATTGGCATAAATTTTTTTTCATGTCCCCTCATAAGTTACTATGTTTTTATGTCAAGTATGTTTTCATACTGTCATGGTTAACTTCGGTTTCAGGCTGATTATGATATACACTCCTTTATGATAGATCGTTTTATGTTCCTTCATGATAATTCCGTCTTCATGTTGATTACGTCTTCATGTTGATTACGTCTTACGCCTCTTTTGTTATTTATGCTTTCACGCAAGACATTGTTGGATTTCATTGAATTCTGCTTTCATGATAGTCATGGTTGGTTTTCATTGATCATGCTGTCAGGCAAATCATCGTTGAATTTTGTGTAACCACACTTTAGCGTTTCTCTACGCAACCAGAATGAGGTATATACTGGCATTGCCAAGTTATAATGATGGTTTTCCTAACCGTTTAACCGATATACTTTCTTTAGATCATGATAAATGATCGACCCCATACCGATCATTTCATGTGCATTCCACGTGTACTCCACGTACCGTATTTCATGTGTATTACACGTACCTTAATCCATGTGTATTTCACTTGCAATACTTCACGAGTATTTGCTAGTCGATTCTGAATCACCTCAGGCGTATTTTCAATTTGTTGATATTCTACAAGATTGCTGATGCCGCTCATAACTGGGAGGTGTTACTAAAGGTTGATGCTGCTGACGTTCGGAGATGCTACGAGATGCGGATGCTGTTCACAACCTGGAGATCCTACGAGACGAAGACAAAGGCGTCAGAGCAAAGCTATTGGACGCGAAGACACTTCACCATCAGACGATTTTATCAATCATTGTCCCTAATTCTTAGTTACATGTCACACGTCATTCGGTTGTCATTTCAGCCATATGAGTGCAAACCGGTACTAGCCGGCCACTCAGCTGAATAGTTACATGAATCACAGTCATGAGAATGACCGTCATGGAACTGACAGACAAGACGATAGTAACCACTACTATGACAAAACTATCCTAGAAATCGCAACCGAGGCTCCAGCCGCGGACGTGATAAGACATACAAAGGATCAGTAGTCCAACCGATCCGCCAAGTCTGGCATAATAACCTAATATTGTAGTTCTATGGAATTACGTCTCGAGACACATGTCAAGACATCAGTCAAGACACATGTCTCACGTATACTTTCTGAAGACACATGTCAAGAAACCAGTCAAGACATATGTCATGCTTATAGTTCCATGAAACGAGTCAAGACACATGACTCACGTCCAACTATGGAACATTTCTAAGAAATTCAGGGTACCCTCCAAGGGTATATCTATTTTGTTGTGCCATGTATTAATCAGGCCACAAGAATTTCAATACCATTATCGGCGCATCAGTGAGAACTGTCACGTTGCCGATGTCACTTTCATTTCTTTCACCATGGTTCATATATTCATAACCATGAAGGACGCCTTTCGTATTCCCACGCATAAGAAGGTTTTCCTTCAGTTTAATGATGAGATCCAAGCTGCTAACGCATTTCCTCGGACAGACACGAGATGAATTTTATCCTCAGTATGGACTATGAACAACACACCATGCTACGATTCATAATTATGTACAATAATGTTCAGGCTCCTGAACACATTCAGCTTGATTTTCCATCGAAAAATCTGTACAAATTATCTATGCTTACAAGCATGTGCGTTGTTAGCCATGGTCGCTAAAATTTTCTAGATGTCAGTAAGACACGACCACTTAATTCTTTTACGCATAGCCATTTGATTATTCCAAAGTCTTCCTATACATTCCAGAAGAATCTACAAGGAGAAGGATGGTACCATGAGATTATGTGTCGACTACCGTTGACTTAAACAAATCACCATTCATGACCGTTATTCTCCTCCACGCATTGACGGCATGTCCAATCAACCATATAGTGTTAATCACTTTCCCAAGATCGAACTCATGATCATGCTGCCAACAGTGACGAGTGAAAAAGCAGGACATGTCCAAGACTGCTATTCGTACACGACTCGGTCATGCTAGATTTATGATTTTGAATTAGTCTCATCAATGCTCCAACAGCATTATGGACTTAATAAATTGAGTTCCATGAACTCATAAGCAAATTCATCAGCGTTTTTCATTAAGGATAACCTAATTTCCTCTAAGCCTAGAGAAGAACAGGAAGACCATATCTGCACTATGTTGCAAATTCTATGACAAGAGAAATTCTACCCTGGAAAATTTTCCAATATCAGTTCTGGTTGATTACAGTGACACGTTGGATCACATGGAATTGCATGGTTAATCTTACCATGACTCAACTTATGCGTAAAGGAGGGAACCCTACATTACATTAGGTGTTCTAGAAAATCCTACGCTAGGAGAAGTCTAGATTCAGAGACTCAGAGTTTCGCAAACTCCTTTGTATCAAGTTCTACGAAGCAAGATACACTTACGTTCATATCTAAGTACCTGACATACCAACAGGTTAAGATAGGACACCAACAGACTGGGATGTTTTTTTTCATCATCTGAAACGGTGAACTGAAATGGGACAAGATCTCCACGGATTTTGGTTACCAGTTTAACGCAAACTCAGAAGAAGCATGATGCTATCTGTTTATTGCAAACAGTTTGATCAAGTCTATAGAATCCTTACATCCGTTAGGATTTCAGAACCAACAGATTGATCGGACATGTTCCAGCCAAGGCTCATCCGATCACTTGGCAATTCCTCAGTTATCGGGTCAAACAAAGATTCATAATTATACTCCTAAATTACTTCACGTCTTCATTCTGATTCCACGACTTGCTTTCGCGCTCGCGTTCATGACACTATTCACGTTCATGATCGTATCTGGGCTTACGATTTTACGTTCATTTCGTTTTGGGTAGTTTGCAAGAACTTGAGAGACCAGACCCAAGTTTAGTATAACTCTCCATCATCAGATAGACGTTTCACTTCATATTCCACGTCTCACCTTCTAGCGTTTGTCGTTACCACCATTATATTTTATGATCACGATATGTTTCACATGTCATGTTCATTCCACGTTCCTCATATCATGATCAAGATATGTTACACGTATCAGGGATCACGATATGTTTACTCATACTACACTCGCCATATCTCCACGTAGCACGTTCAAAATTGTTCACGTATCACGTTAAAATTTTTTCACGTACTACGTTTCTATATGTCTCGCGCATCGTTGCTAGTTATCAGTTAAGTTGGATTGTTTTGCACCATAATGTTTCAGTTACTCTTACACGTTAATTCTTATTCCCTCGATCGAATTTAGGGGATCTACCTTACGTTGATAACCAAGAACTTCTTCGTATTCCAAGTCAAGGTCAGGAGGACCAAGACTTATCATTCAAGTCAAGATCTTATAAAGGAACCGTTCCAAGAGGGAGGCCACTTGGAAACGAACAAGTTCATCCGTACTTTTATCCGTTTTTCTCTTATCAATTTGATATGTCCTTTCAGTCACGTCACGTTTCATGTCCTTTCAAGACATGTCACATTCCGCGTTCCTTCTGCCAGGTCACCTGTACGTTCATTTATCTTACGTTCATTTATCTTACATACCCTCTCGTTCAATTACGTTATCTATAATTCGGGGACGAATTATTCTTTTTAGGGGGGAAGAGTTGTAAAACCCGCATACTTTTACCATGAATAGTACACTTAGGATCGTACGTATTAGATTTAAACTTTCCTAATATAGCATGATTACGATTACGTGTTAGGAGTTTACGTATTTCGTACGTGTTAGAACACAATAAGTATTTATTACGTACGAACGCACAATAATTATTTAAACAATAATCAATCCCGAACATGCGATCATGAAATCATAAACATAAATTAATCACGAGAGAATATAAATTACGTATTTATATTTATTACGAACACGAATAAATAGTGAGTCACGATCGAAAACTAATTAAATTACGTAAACTACGTAACACGTAATCACGAGCATTTAAACGATTAATTGTATTACATATATTTAATTAACGCGACAAGTAATCACGAAAATAATATTTACGTTTAAACACGTATAACAATAACTATGAAATTCACGACATCCAATACTCGATCACGCGCGTCTTTTAGCAAGACGCGATTTAATTAAATGTACAAGTGTGTAAGGGGCTGTTTTTGACAAAGTATAAAAGAGAAGGACTTGGGCTCAAAGCCCAAGTGCGTGTTTAGCCGTGTATATCAAAAGAGACAGGGGGAGTCATACATTTTTTGGAAAAACACAATAAAACCCTAAAATACATATCAAGCCGCCAGTTTTTGGTCTACTCCTTTTTCTCTCTTCTCTGCCGCGACCCACACAAAGAAAACAAGGAAAAACATGGCTTCATGATCCAAGAAGAACGAGGGGTGCGTTTGTTTTGGTTGTTCTAAACCATAACACGAAAAGAAACAAGGTATAACTCTAGATCCCGTTTTCTTTTCATTCTTTGCGTGATGGATCATAGATCCGCACCTAAAACCTGTTATTAAAATATAATACGAATGTTAAATCCATGGGGGGGGTGTTCGTTTGGCCTGTTGCACACAAACCGAGACTCATATGAGTCTCGGTGGTGAGTTAATTCCACCAGCCGCAGCCCTAATTAGGGTTTTGGCTTGGTTTGCTCAAGCAGGGGAAACAACAAACAAGTAGGGGAAAAACCACTGGCTGCGCCAGTGGTGAATTTGGTCTACCAGTGGGAACCCACGGCTGACAGGTTTAGCCTGCCAGTGGGAATTGTAAACAATCAGGGGAAACGCAAAGCTGCCAGGGGCAACTGGCAGAGTTAAGGGTGCGTTTGGCAGTGGGTTTAAAATCAGAATAAGGGGCTGTTTGGTTGGCAGTTTAGTAAACCAATTTAAGGGGCTGTTTGTTTCGGCTTATTTATAATACATAACACGGGTTTCACATTTAAATTTATAAGACACGGGTTCGGTGTTCGACGCATTTTAATAAAATAATATAAGAGTACGGGTTATTATTTTTTTTTACAAGTTAATTAGCTTGTAACACCCCATTTTGATAAATGGCATGTCACGCGTAATTATGGCGTGTCATCAAAGCATGCAAGGTAATATGTAGCAAAACATACATGACCATAAGGAAAACCGGAATCAAACATCGGTTCCCAAACATAAGCCCAAAACATAAACAAAGTAAATGAACTGAATGAAAGACTAAACCAGCATAAATATATGAAGGAAACAGGAGAAGAAGTCTATGGCAGCTTCCATCCTATGCATGTCCTCCAAATGCTCGAGTCTTGGGTACCTGCCGTTTTGGGACATGGAAAGGAAAGTAACGGCTGAGCAAAACGCTCAGTGCACGGATATACAATATAGCATGAAATAGGATAAGCATGTAACATATAACAGCGGAAGACTAAGTTCTGAGTAAACTGGTTAAGTATTAAGAAAACTGGTTTTATAGTTTGAAAAGCCTTATGTTTATCTTATGAAAACTGTTTTAACATAAATATACCATAGCCCATATAGGTCATGAAAAGGTCACGTGCATGAATACTTGGAGGGGTGACCTCATCATGCTGATTAGAGGGGATGCCTCTAATTAATATACTGGTTTGGGTAGGAGGGGTCAACTCCTTGTGAAGGATGCAAGGCACACACCACATTCACCATGAAATACTGAATAAAACATGTAACTAGGATGCACCCATACGCCCCACATGATATATAATATGGCCAAAACTGAAAGGGACGCCACGAGCAATCACTCCGCCGTGGGGAAGTCATAACATTGGTGCCTCCAATGTTATGGTTATGGTACCTCCATAACTAGGTGAAACTGGTCATGCTTGTATATGGCTATAGATTATGCTAATTAAACATAAGCAATTCAAAACAATAAAACAAATACTGGGGAAAACAGTTGGCTGCATACGGGGAAATCCTAATAAGGAAAGAATGTCCATACTGAAAGGACGGGAATCCGTACCTCAAGTCCAGTGAATGAACGGAAGAAAGACTCCTACTTCTGGATCACTATCGCTACATGAATACACACGTGTATAGGTATCGATTCACTGATTACGTACTGGGTTTTATGTCTCATTTTAGCTGACTTGGTATGTTTTAGGTCATGGTTCACTGTTTAAAGTCTTAAACTGTGTTTATCTTGTATTCTGATTAATCTGATTAAGTATTACTGGTATTTCATGTATTATTATACTTACTGTGTAATAATAAGTAACTTTCAAAAAATATAGCAGGTTTCCAAAAATAGAAAGTTTCCAAAAATAGAAAGTTTCCAAAAATAGAAAGTTTCCAAATATAGAAAGTTTCCAAAAATAGAAAGTTACCAAAAATAGAAAGTTTCCAAAAATAGAAAGTTTCCAAAAATAGAAAGTTTCCAAAAATAGAAAGTTTCCTAAAATAGAATTTACTGCTTAAAATAGATTAGTTTCTAAAAATAGAAAGTTTCCAAAAATAGATCAGCTGCCTTAATTAAATAAGTTTCCATATATAGAAGGTTTCCATGATTAGATTAGCTGCCTGAATTAGATAGATTTCCATATATAGAAGGTTTCCATTAATAGATTAGTTTCCTTATTTAATTAAGTTTCTATAAGTAGAAGTTTCCATATTTAGAATTAAGCTGGTTACATAAGCTAACATATAAGTCTACGTGTTTATAAGCTGATTTCTTAAGTCATATGATATAGTATATAGTTTAATTATTATTTCATGTATTTTAATTAAACTATAGGTTAAGCATTTTAATTAAAGTATAACATGTTTTAATTAAAATGAAATGAAAATACTTAGGTTAAAATGTGTATTATTATTATTAATAATATAACCTAAGTCATGTCTAAATTAATTAATTATAGGCATGTTTTAAATAATTAATTAATTTATAACTTATAACATAAATATACTTAGGTTAAATTAATATCATGCTAAATTAATAATTAGAATAACCTAAGTCATGATTTAATTAATATCTCATGTTATTAATTAATTTATATCCTAAGTTCATGATTCATAAAAATTAACATGTAACATAGATCATGATTTAACCAACGAACCATGAATCGGGCATGAATTCGACACCGTACCCCGAGCCAAACTCGGGGCACGTGTGCCTCCTTGCTGCCGTGGGTCCCACAAGCACCAACCAAGACCAAAAATGGTCTTGGTGGTGGCGGCAATAAGCAAACCAAACCCCCCTCGGGTTTGTTTGCTAGGCGGCTAAAACAAACACCCTTTTTATAACGTTCTTTGATTTTAATTTACCCCAAAACATGTTAGATCAATATTTAATTATCATGTTTTAATAAGAAAAATAATAACATGTTCATGAAAATAATCAAAGATCAAAAAGAATTAAAAAGAAGGGTTTAGAATGATATACCGACACGTAGCTTGAAAGGGGATGAACAAACACGGTTTCTAACACTTGTATTCAATGTCAAAAATCAACAACACCCTCCTATGGTGGTGATGTAGGTGGCGGCACAAAAGGAACCAAGGAGGAGGAGGAGAAAACTTTTTAGGTTAAAATGTTATTTTGCTTGAAAGTGAAAAATGAAAAACATATTTACCATAACCCCCCTTTACTTGTAAAAGTCCATGGGCTTAGCCCATTTCTTGTTGTTGTGCCGTGGGTATGGGGGCCCCACATGGGGTACCCGTACCTTTCTCGTGTCCCGATGTTTCGTGTTCGTTCGTGGTTAACGTGTTCGTGTTTAAAGTGTTTCTGTTTATTTTATCATGTCGTTTATCGAAATTTTAACGCTCGTAATTATATTATATGTATATACGTAATTATTCTAGTTCGTATTTTAAATGGTGATCATGATTTAATTATGTTCACGTGACATATTTATTAACTGTTTATCATGAGTTCGTACGTAATCGATACTTATCCTGTCATACACGTATGCACTTGCTTGACTATTAGCACATGAATGTGATCAATACTAAATAAGGTAAGTTTTAATCTAGGACGTACGATCTTAAGGGCACTATTCATGGTAAAAGCATGCGGGTTTTACAATTCTTCCCCCCTAAAAAGAATAATTCGTCCTCGAATTATAGATAAAGTAACTGGAAGCGAAACATACCCGAATCAACTGGAAAGGTATGCAAAATAACGGAAATGAAGGTGACATGGTAGAAGGGAACGTGGAACGTGACATGTCCTGAAAAGACATGGAACGTGACGTGACTGAAAGGACATATCTAATCGATAAGAGAAAAATGGATAAGAAGTCCGGATGAACTTGTCCGTTTCCAAGTGGCCTCCCTCTTGGAACGGTTCCTTCAGAAGATCCTGACACTAATGATAAATCTTGGTCCTCCTGACCTTGACTTGGAATACGAAGAAATTCTTGGTTATCAACGGAAGGTAGATCCCCTAAATTCGATCGAGGAAAATAAGCGTTAACGTGCAAGGGTAGCTGAAACGTTACGATGCAAGACAATCTGACTTAACTGATAATTAGAAACGATGCGCGAGACATAAAGAAACGTAGTACGTGAAAAATTTTGAACGTGATACGTGAAAAATTTTGAACGTGCTACGTGGAGATATGGCGAGTGTAGTATGAGTAAACATATCGTGATCCATGATACGTGTAACATATCTTGATCATAATATGAGGAACGTGGAATGAACATGACATGTGAGACATATCGTGATCATAGAATATAATGGCGGTAACGCTAAACGCTACAAGGTGAGACGTGGAATATGACGTGAAACGTCTATCTGATGATGGAGAGTTATACTAAACTTGGGTCTGGTCTCACAAGTTCTTGCAACTTCCCAGAATGAGAAAAGAAATGAACGTAAAATCGTAAGCCAAAATACGATCATGAACGTGAATAGTGTCATGAACGTGAGCGCGAAAGCAAGTCGTGGAACTAGAATGAAGACGTGAAGTAAGTTAGTAGTACAATTACGAATCTTTGTCTGACCCGATAGCTGAGGGATTGCCAAGTGATCGGATGAGCCTTGGCTGGAACATGTTCGTTCAATCTGTTGGTTCTGAAATCCGTACGGATGTAAGGATTCTGCAGACTTGATCAAACTGTTGACAATAACCCAAATAGCATCATGCTTCTTCTGAGTTTGCTGAAATCTGGTAACTAAAATCCATGGAGATCTTGTCCCTTTTCGATTCACAATTTCATATGATGAAAACATACCCATCTGTTGGTGTCCTATCTTAGCCTGTTTGTATAACAGGTATGAAGATATGAACGTAACTGTATCCTGCTTCGTAGAAACTTGATACATAGAAGGTTGCGAAACTCTTAGTCTTTGAATCAGACTTCTCCTAGCGTAGGATTTCCTAGAACACCTAATGTAGTGTAGGGTTCTCTCCTTTACGCATAAGCAGAGTCATGGCAAGATTAACCGTATTAACCCATGTGATTCAGCGTGTCACTGTAATCAAACAAAATTGATATTGGTAAATTTATAGGGTAAAATTTCTCTTGTCAAGAATTTGCAACATAGTGCAGATATGGTCTTCCTGTTCTTCTCTAGGCTTAAATGAAATCAGGTTATACTTAATGAAAATGCTGATGAATTTGTTTAGGAGTTAATGGAAACACAATTTATTAAGTCCATAATGCTGTTGGAGCATTGATGAGACTACTCCAAAATCATAAATCTAGCATGACCGAGTCGTGTACGAATAACAGTCATGGACATGTCTTGCTTTTTCACTCGTCACTGTTGGCAGCATGATCGTGAGTTCGATCTTGGAAAAGTGATTAACACCATACGGTTGATTGGACATGTTGTCAATATGTGGAGGAGAATAACTGTCATGAATGGTGATTTGTTTAAGTCGACGGTAGTCGACACATAATCTCATGGTACCATCCTTCTCCTTGAAGGTTCTCCTGGAATGTATAGGAAGACTTTGGAATAATCAACTGGCTATGCGTAAAAGAGTTAAGTGGTTACGTCTTACTGACAGCTAGAAAATTTTAGCGACCATGGCTAACAATGCACATGCTTGTAAGCATAGATAATTTGCACAGATTTTCCGATGGAAAATCAAGCTGAAAGTATTCAGGAGCCTGAACATTAGTGTACATAATTATGAATCGTAGCATGGTGTGCTATTCATAGTCCATAATTAGGATAAAATTCAACTTGTGTCTGTCCGAGGAAATGCGTTTGCAGCTTGGATCTCATCATTAAGCTGAAGGAAAAACTTCGTATACGTGGGAATACGAAAGGCGTCCTTCATGGTCATGAATATATGAAGTCTGGTGAAAGAAATGAAAGTGTCATTGACAACGTGACCGTTCTCACTGATACGCCAGTAATGATACTGAAATTCTTGTGGCCTGATTAATACATGGAAAACAAAATGGATATACCCTGGGAGGGTACCCTGAATTTCTTAGAGATGTTCCATAGTTGGACGTGAGTCATGTGTCTTGACTCGTTTCTTGGAACAATAAGCATGACATATGTCTTGACTGGTGTCTTGACATGTGTCTCGAGATGTAAAGTAATAGAACTACAGTATTAGGTTATCATGCCAGACTTGGCGGATCGGTTGGACTACTGATCCTTTGTATGTCTGATCACGTCCGCGGCCAGAGCCTCGGTTGCGATTTCTAGGATATTTTCTGTCATGGTAGTGGTTACTATAGTCCTGTCTGTCAGTTCCATGACGGCCATTCTCATGACCGTGATTCATGTAACTATTCAGCTGAGTGGCCGGCTGGTACCCGGTTTGCACTCATATGGCTGAAATGACAGCCGAACGACGTGTGACATGTAACTATGAATTAGGGACAATGATTGATGGGAATCGTCTGATGGTGAAGCATCTTCTCGTCCAATTGCTTTGCTCCGACGCCTTTGTCTTCGTCTTTTAGGATCTCCAGGTTGTGAACAGCATCAGCATCAGCATCTCGTAGCGTCTCCCAACATCAGCGGCATCAACCTTCAGTAACATCTCCAAGCTATGAGCGGCATCGACAATCTTGTAGAATATCAGCAAGTGAACCTACGCCTGAGATAATTTAGAATCGACTAGCGAATACTCGTGAAGTATTACAAGTGGAATACACATGGATTAAGGTACATGTAATACACATGAAATATGGTACGTGGAGTACACATGGAATGCACATGAAATGATCGGTATTTGGTCGATCTTTTATCATGATTTAAGTAAAGTATACCGGTTAAACGGTTAGGAAAACCATCACGATAACCTGGCAGTATTAGCATAGACATCATTCTGGTTGCATAGAGAAACGCTAAAGTGTGGTTACACAAAATTCAACGATGATTTGCCTGACAGCATGATCAATGAAAACCAACCATGACTATCATGAAAGCAGAATTCAATGAAATCCAACAATGTCTTGCAGGACAACGTAAATAACAAAAGAGGCGTAAAACATAATCAACATGAAGACGGAATTATCATGAAGAAACATGAAACGATCTAGCATAAAGGAGTGTATAACATATTCAGCATGAAACCGAAGTTAACCATGACAGTATGAAAACATACTTGACATAAAAACATAGTAACTTATGAGGGGACATGAAAAAAAAAATAAAAAAAAATAAATTTATGCCAATATAAATCATGAGAAAAATTTTATGCATGAAAACAGTGCATGAATGCGTAATGTAGTTTATAAAAACCTTTTATATGTGCGAGGGGACGCCTATGGGTCGGTCCCAAAACAAAAGACATGGCGAGGGGACGCCTATGGGTCGGTCCCAAAGTTAAAATATTCGATAAAAGCACATGCGACTAAATAGGGCCAGTCCTGTACCAACCATTACTTAGTCAAAATTCCTGCAACAGATGACATATGATATAAATACATGAATGCATGGAACATAATAATTAAAAGTCATTGTCAAAACATAACAGAAAAAATTTTATGTGAAAATTATGAAGTACTGGGGTCAGTCCACATCGTCACAGTTCACGAGGAACATCATGCATAGACAATGACACATAACTAAGTATGGATGACGGTTGTTCATTCCATATTAGTAAGATGATACTGGTGAAAACATCATGGTAAAAACAACAAGGTGCTGAAAACGTCATGGCTAAAACAAAAAAAAGGTGCTGAAAACATAATGGTTAAAACAACAACGCGCTGAAACATCAATACGTGGAATAACAATCGTTGGCTTAGGAAGCTCCTGGTGACTACCCACTAGTCACAGGTCGAGTTTTAGAGCCTACAGGTCGAAGCCTTGGCTCTGATACCATAATTGTAACACCCCATTTTGATAAATGGCATGTCACGCGTAATTATGGCGTGTCATCAAAGCATGCAAGGTAATATGTAGCAAAACATACATGACCATAAGGAAAACCGGAATCAAACATCGGTTCCCAAACATAAGCCCAAAACATAAACAAAGTAAATGAACTGAATGAAAGACTAAACCAGCATAAATGTATGAAGGAAACAGGAGAAGAAGTCTATGGCATCTTCCATCCTATGCATGTCCTCCAAATGCTCGAGTCTTGGGTACCTGCCGTTTTGGGACATGGAAAGGAAAGTAACGGCTGAGCAAAACGCTCAGTGCACGGATATACAATATAGCATGAAATAGGATAAGCATGTAACATATAACAGCGGAAGACTAAGTTCTGAGTAAACTGGTTAAGTATTAAGAAAACTGGTTTTATAGTTTGAAAAGCCTTATGTTTATCTTATGAAAACTGTTTTAACATAAATATACCATAGCCCATATAGGTCATGAAAAGGTCACGTGCATGAATACTTGGAGGGGTGACCTCATCATGCTGATTAGAGGGGATGCCTCTAATTAATATACTGGTTTGGGTAGGAGGGATCAACTCCTTGTGAAGGATGCAAGGCACACACCACATTCACCATGAAATACTGAATAAAACATGTAACTAGGATGCACCCATACGCCCCACATGATATATAATATGGCCAAAACTGAAAGGGACGCCACGAGCAATCACTCCGCCGTGGGGAAGTCATAACATTGGTGCCTCCAATGTTATGGTTATGGTACCTCCATAACTAGGTGAAACTGGTCATGCTTGTATATGGCTATAGATTATGCTAATTAAACATAAGCAGTTCAAAACAATAAAACAAATACTGGGGAAAACAGTTGGCTGCATACGGGGAAATCCTAATAAGGAAAGAATGTCCATACTGAAAGGACGGGAATCCGTACCTCAAGTCCAGTGAATGAACGGAAGAAAGACTCCTACTTCTGGATCACTATCGCTACATGAATACACACGTGTATAAGTATCGATTCACTTATTACGTACTGGGTTTTATGTCTCATTTTAGCTGACTTGGTATGTTTTAGGTCATGGTTCACTGTTTAAAGTCTTAAACTGTGTTTATCTTGTATTCTGATTAATCTGATTAAGTATTACTGGTATTTCATGTATTATTATACTTACTGTGTAATAATAAGTAACTTTCCAAAAATATAGCAGGTTTCCAAAAATAGAAAGTTTCCAAAAATAGAAAGTTTCCAAAAATAGAAAGTTTCCTAAAATAGAAAGTTTCCAAAAATAGAAAGTTACCAAAAATAGAAAGTTTCCAAAAATAGAAAGTTTCCAAAAATAGAAAGTTTCCAAAAATAGAAAGTTTCCTAAAATAGAATTTACTGCTTAAAATAGATTAGTTTCTAAAATAGAAAGTTTCCAAAAATAGATCAGCTGCCTTAATTAAATAAGTTTCCATATATAGAAGGTTTCCATGATTAGATTAGCTGCCTGAATTAGATAGATTTCCATATATAGAAGGTTTCCATTAATAGATTAGTTGCCTTATTTAATTAAGTTTCTATAAGTAGAAGTTTCCATATTTAGAATTAAGCTGGTTACATAAGCTAACATATAAGTCTACGTGTTTATAAGCTGATTTCTTAAGTCATATGATATAGTATATAGTTTAATTATTATTTCATGTATTTTAATTAAACTATAGGTTAAGCATTTTAATTAAAGTATAACATGTTTTAATTAAAATGAAATGAAAATACTTAGGTTAAAATGTGTATTATTATTATTAATAATATAACCTAAGTCATGTCTAAATTAATTAATTATAGGCATGTTTTAAATAATTAATTAATTTATAACTTATAACATAAATATACTTAGGTTAAATTAATATCATGCTAAATTAATAATTAGAATAACCTAAGTCATGATTTAGTTAATATCTCATGTTATTAATTAATTTATATCCTAAGTTCATGATTCATAAAAATTAACATGTAACATAGATCATGATTTAACCAACGAACCATGAATCGGGCATGAATTCGACACCGTACCCCGAGCCAAACTCGGGGCACGTGTGCCTCCTTGCTGCCGTGGGTCCCACAAGCACCAACCAAGACCAAAAATGGTCTTGGTGGTGGCGGCAATAAGCAAACCAAACCCCCCTCGGGTTTGTTTGCTAGGCGGCTAAAACAAACACCCTTTTTATAACGTTCTTTGATTTTAATTTACCCCAAAACATTTTAGATCAATGTTTAATTATCATGTTTTAATAAGAAAAATAATAACATGTTCATGAAAATAATCAAAGATCAAAAAGAATTAAAAAGAAGGGTTTAGAATGATATACCGACACGTAGCTTGAAAGGGGATGAACAAACACGGTTTCTAACACGTGTATTCAATGTCAAAAATCAACAACACCCTCCTTTGGTGGTGATGTAGGTGGCGGCACAAAAGGAACCAAGGAGGAGGAGGAGAAAACTTTTTAGGTTAAAATGTTATTTTGCTTGAAAGTGAAAAATGAAAAACATATTAACCATAAACCCCCTTTACTTGTAAAAGTCCATGGGCTTAGCCCATTTCTTGTTGTTGTGCCGTGGGTATGGGGGCCCCACATGGGGTACCCGTACCTTTCTCGTGTCCCGATGTTTCGTGTTCGTTCGTGGTTAACGTGTTCGTGTTTAAAGTGTTCCTGTTTATTTTATCATGTCGTTTATCGAAATTTTAACGCTCGTAATTATATTATATGTATATACGTAATTATTCTAGTTCGTATTTTAAATGGTGATCATGATTTAATTATGTTCACGTGACATATTTATTAACTGTTTATCATGAGTTCGTACGTAATCGATACTTATCCTGTCATACACGTATGCACTTGCTTGACTATTAGCACATGAATGTGATCAATACTAAATAAGGTAAGTTTTAATCTAGGACGTACGATCTTAAGGGCACTATTCATGGTAAAAGCATGCGGGTTTTACATAGCTTTACATGTTTATTTGTCTACAAGTTAATTAAATTAATTTTACATGCTAGATAATTAATTTAATTAAAACATGGACTTAGGTTATTATTATTAATTAATGATACATGATTTTAACCTAAGTAATTATTTTATTTAAATTAGACTAAGTGATTAATTAATTATTAAAACCATGACTGATAATTAGCTAATTATCATGACTTAGGTTATATTAATATAATTAATAATACATGTTTTAACCTAAGTAATTATATCTTATTTAATTAAATCACATTATATTTAATTAAATACTTTTAACCTATAGTTTATTCAAATTACATGTCATAATTAATAAACTATGCATTATATCATTACGACTTAGAAAATAATCCGGAAAACACTTAGCTTATGTTATTAGCTTAATTAACCATATTATTTCTATTTATGGAAACTTTCTATTTTTGGAAACTTATCTATTTTTGCAAAAATCTGATAAAAGCGTTGTTAAAATTGGTCAAACACATCAGATCCAATAACTTCTTTGTTTGTTGGATCTAAGGTCTAAAATCAGGTTTGGGAATAGTTTAGGTGATAAGCTATCTATTGGTTATCTGGTTATTGAATTTGGTGGCTTATTGAGTGTGCTATAGCTTATCAAAGTTGGCTGAAGTGGTCATTTGCATTAGCAAAGTGACCACCTCATTTTGTGTCTGAATTTGTTATCCTAGTGTATGCCTTGTGATTTTGCTGCTTGGAACTTGTTTAAGTGCTGCTTGTGAGTGGATTTTGCTATTTGGTGTGCTTTGTATCTGGCTTATAAGCTAACTGGCTTATTAAGCCCTTATTGCCAAAATCTGTCATCAAAAGGTCAACTGACCTCTTGATTCACAAGGCCTCCTCATTGAGTCCTTCACAAAAATTGCTTATAACAAGCCCATATACCATTCCTGATCATTTGGTGAACTTTGGAGTACTTTGACTTTTGGTCAAATAAGCACAAATTGGCTTATTTTTTAGAACTGCTTATTGGCACATGCAACAACTTGGCTTTTGTAATAGAAATCATTTTTCATAGCTTAATAACAAATCTGGAAGGTTACAAGTCTTTTGGTTAAGCTTTTGCTAGAAAACTAGCTTATTTGGCTTTTTCAGCCAGCTTATTGGTTCTTACAGCTTATTCTACTTGGCTTTTTGTGATTTTCTTGATTGATTATTCTTAGTTAAGCTATTTGTGAGCTTTTGCAACAAACTAGAGCTTCTGAGGTGCCCTAAATCTCAAACCCGACTATTTTGTCGTTTTGTGGATTTGTACTTTGCTTATTTCTGGCTTATTAAGTTTGCTTTTTCAAAATTTCTTTTTACAGATCTCATAAGCATCCCAAAAGAAGGTTTTGTGTCAAATTAGAGCTTATGGCATTATCTTATTGCTTAATGGGCTGAAAAGCCCAATAAGAATAAGCTGTTTGCTTATTAAGCTGTGATAAGCTCACATTCAGCTTTTGGGCCTTCATAATTTTGTTCTTAGAATTAAATTTTGAGTCATATAGGGTTTTTCCAAGTCAATTGGTCCAAGTTTGATTTTTTTGGGCTAAAAAGCCCATTAAGGTTGTCTGTTTTTGGTTTTGGCCCATTTGAGGGCCCAATAGGGGTATTCTGGTCATTTCACTTTGATTTTCTGATTATATAGGTTAAAATAAACTAGTTTGCAAGTTTTTAGAATTTTTTATAATTTTTGGATTTTTAATATTATTTTAATATTATTTTATTATTATTTTTCAAATTTCACATTTTCAAACTTTTTACACTTTTCTTAGCTTTAATACATTAAAATAGGAGTTTAGCAACTTTTAGAATAATTTTATCACTTTTAGATTAATTTTTATAATTATTTTAAGTTTTATTTATTTTTAAATCATTTTAAATAGTTTTTAGTAGTTTAAAAATTTCTAAAAATAGTTTTTAATCTTTTTAGGTCATTTTAGAGGTTTACCAATTGAAAAATCTTTATTTGGGCTTTTTGATAATTTACTTGATTTTTAGGGCTTTAATTAACATTTAAAAATTGAATATTTAATTATTTAAAAGGTTTGAAAAAGTTTTGATCATTGGTAAACTCTTAGTTTATTAATTTTGATTTTTGGTGAATTTTTTGTAATTTTTAGAATTAATTTTTATTTTTGTAGTTTTTACGGTTTTACGTTTTGTCGTCGTAGTATTATTTTCACGTCTTCGTCATCTTCTTTTCTCATCCCCTTTTAAACCAAATATTAATCTCAAATTATTTACATCTTAGTCACACACATATACCTCCTTGGGAAACGAACTTTCATAAGGGTCATTAGTGCTTGATTTTTCTAAATCATCACTTAATACTTACCGCTTTTACGCTCCTTTCCCTAAAGGACGTAATTTACCACAATCATTTTTGCGCCGCTGCCGGGGAGGTGTGTCGTGATTAATTTGCATTGTTGTTTTTAATATTAACCAAAATAGTATTTGTATTAGTAGAAATCTACTAATACGTATTATCAGTTTTCTTGGTTTTTCTTGTGAAAATATTATTACTATATTGTATTAAGTATCACAACAAATAAACAATATCTCCAAAAGTGTGAAAATACAACCTTAATTGGGATTTGATCTCCTAATTATTGTATTCGAATCTCAAACAAAAAGAAAAAGGCAAAAATAGATAAATACTTTCGTGAAGCTCGATTTTGAAAAATAAAAACTATAAGGTGGGTATAAGGCGGGTATTATAAAATATACCCTAAGGAAAAAGGCTCTTAAGTGCTTCGCGCCGCCTCATTTCCCCGCTTGCTTGTGAGTATTTTGAGATTGAAGGCTAATCGAGGGTTTTGCCGCCCAAAGTATTATTACGTATAATATATTTGCTTGGTTTCTTTGTGATTAAAACCTCTTGAACAATTTGGTTTTCACCAAAGTTCTAAAGTCATTCGAAGGCGTTCACTCCATGTGATCGTTTTCATTCCTTTGAGGCTTCTTTAATCAAGAGTTTGATTCGAGGAGAGATTTTGTAGATTGTTGTCTACGAAGATACAACCAAAATCCAAAAAAATTAAAAACAATCAAAAACACAAAAAAATTGAAAATCCACAAAACAACCAAAAAGAATCTTCTTTGCTCACCTCCCATTCTTCGTGAAGTTTATGATCACTCGTAATCAAGCAAAACGAGCTCGTAAACGTCTTCAAAAGCAAGCCAATCAAGAGACGGTGATTGAAGAACAACCTCCAATTGTTGAACCTATTGTAGAACAAGAAGTCGTCATGGCTAATCGTACTATGATGGAGTTGCTACAAGCACCCACCGAGGGTTTTGGAGAGGCCATTGTGATTCCCGCCATCCTTGCGGAGAATTTCGAGATTAAGACGGGTTTAATGTCGATGTTGCAAGCAAATAAGTTTAGAGGTCATGAGAAAGACAACCCGCACTATCACATTAGGAATTTTAATCGTCTCACCGCTACTAGCAAGTTTAAGGATGTTCCACATGACGCCATTAAGATGATGTTGTTCCCATACTCGTTAGATGGACCCGCAAAAATTTGGCTTGAGAAAGAACCGCCAAATTCGATTTTGACATGGGGTGATCTCGTTTCTAAGTTTGTGAACAAGTTTTTTCCACCATCTAAAACAACACATTTGAAAAATGAGATTTCACGATTTGTGCAAAGAAATAATGAAAATTTTTCAATGGCATGGGAACGCTTTAAAGAAATGTTACATGAATGTCCACACCATGATTTTACGGAATTGCATCAAGTTGATACTTTTTATAATGGGCTTAATGATCATGAACGAGATTATTTGAATGCCGCCGCGGGTGGTAATGTTTTGTGTAAGACGACCAATGAGTCTTTACAAATCATAGAGAATAGATCTAAGGTTTATAGCCCTCGTAACACACCGAGTGTTGCCAATTTGGGTTCGTCATCTTCGTCATCGTCTCGTAGCATTAATGCCTTACATGATGAAGCTAATGAGGAAAATCGGTTTTTTGATAGATTTGCTAATCCTATGTCCCATTGGAAAGCTCAAGAAGCTTCAAATTCCGCTTCGGTTAAAGCGGTTGCTAAGAGTTGTTTGTCTTGTGGTGGAGCTCATGATCTTTCCGAGTGCATTACCGCGGATGGTAACACTTCGAGTGCTTATGTAGCAACGGGAACTTACAACCAAAACGGTCAAGGTTCCCGCCCAAATCAAGCTCCACCAAATCAAAATGCTAATAACTATCGATACAACAACCAAGGTGGTAATTATCAAGGCAATTCACGCAACTAAAACAAAGGGAATTATCAAAGTGGGAATGGACAAGTCACTAATCAAAACCAAAACCGTGATTTTCAAAACACTACACAAGGTTTTCAAAATGCTCACACTAAAAATCTTCAAGGAGAATTTTTGGATTATGCTAAAGCAAATGATGCTAAATTTGATAACATACAACGTGAGATGATTAGCTTAAGATCCGAGTTGAAAAACGAGCTTAAAAATGAACTTGCTAATGAACTTAAAACTCATGCAAATAAAATGGAAGGAAATGTCCAACGTCTTCAACAAAAATGATAGTTGTAAATTAGACACTTGTTTAGGAAAACAAGGCAATTAGGGTAAGTATTAACAAGTCGTTTAGGAAAACCACAAGTTATGACCCAATGAAGCGAGTTCGTTCTCGAGGAGGCTAGTGCGTTGTGCAATGAATTGATTTTGATTTGTGATTATATTGAGAAAAAGAAAAATAGAAATGGGGTAAGAAGAGAATGACGGTTACGAGGACGGATTAAACTAAGACGAAAAAAGCGTTCATGTAAAACCGTAAAAAGCTACAAATTAAAAATTTTAAACCTAAAAATTAATTAAAAGCTAAACTAAGTCTAAAATAATATAAATAAGAATAAAAATTCAACAAAAATATTTTAAAACCTTTTATTAATTAAATATTCAATTTTAAATGCTAATTAAAGCCCTAAAATTAAATATAATTAATCAAAATGTCCAAAATATTATTTTATTGAACTAATAAGTTACTTATTTTATTTAAAGACTAAAAAGTATTTTTCCTAAATTTTACAGCACTGCCTTTCATCCTCAGACCGACGGACAGTCAGAACGTACCATTCAGACATTGGAAGACATGTTGCGGACGTGTGCTCTAGAGTTGTTAGGAAGCTGGGATGATTATATATTTCTAGTGGAGTTTGCATACAACAACAACTTGCAAGCTAGCATCAAGTGTGCTCCTTTTGAGATGTTGTATGGTAGGAAGTGTCGAGCCCCAATCTGCTGGGATCAGGTGGGCGAACGACTGCTTGAGGGTCCAGAGATAATTCTGGTGTCTAATGAGAAGGTCGCTATCGCCAAGGCAAAGCTTCAGGAAGCTCGTGCTCGTCAGAAGAGCTATGCTGATAAACGTCGTAGAGATGTATCTTTCAACGTAGGTGATCACGTTTTCCTAAAGGTATCACCTGCACGAGGAGTTAAAAGTTTTGGAATTAGAGGGAAGCTCAGTCCCCGCTTCATCGGACCGTTCAAAAGCATATAACGCGTTGGTGAAGTGTCATATCGTTTAGAGTTACCACCTCAGCTATCACACGTTCACAACGTGTTCCATGTGTCCTTACTCAGAGGATACTCCTATCATCCAGTTCATGTTGTCCAGTATCCGGTTGAATAGATTCGAGAAGATCTTTATTTTGTCGAAGACCCCGAGAAAGTTCTTGAATGACAAGATCGTGTCATGTGGAGGAAGACGATCCCTTTCGTCAAAATCCTCTGGAGGGATCATCCTGAGCGGGAAGCCACTTGGGAGATGGAGGAGTCTATACGGGCTTCATACCCTCATTTCTAGTTCTGATTTGGGTATGTTTCTTTCAAATTATGTTTTCTCCAACTCGAGAGCGAATTGTTCTTTTAGAGGGGAAGAGTTGTAAAACCCGCATTAAAATACCATGAAAAGTACACGTGAACAGTGAACATACGAAAATATGATAAATTTAAAACTTTCCATTTATAATATAATTCACGTGTCACGATATTTAATAACATGTAATTACGTATATATTATAAATGTGTTACGTCCACGACATATAAATTCACGTTAAATAAAACACGAACGTACACGACCATAATATTTAACTTCGAAAATTTACGGATTCCCTGTTGGGCTCCCTTTAAGCCGCGGCTAGGAGAGAAAGAAAGGAAGAGATGGGCTTTGTAACATGACCCATTGAAAACCCATGTTAAATAAAAATACAGGAAACCTTTTTGTTATATTTTAGGTTACACAAAAAATAAGAAACCCTGTGCCCTCTCTCTCGCTCTCTGTCGTCGACCAACAAGGACACCAAAGCGGGTGGTTGTGAGTTTTAATCTTCAAGGTTTACGTGTTTGTGTTCGTGTTTGAAAACCATAAACAACTACGCGATCAGTATAATCATACACCTTTCTTTTTCCTTTTTTTATTTTTCTTTTATGATTTCATGTATTAAAATCAAGAGCAAATCATAAAAACATGTCAATTAATCAAGGATATCAATAAGGGGGTTGTTTGGTTCGGGTTTTTGGTTCGACCGAGTAACCACCGAGAGCCAAGGGGCTCTCGGCTTGCTTCCATCACCACCACCGAGACCATAAGGGGTCTCGGCTTGGTCGGTTTGGGCTCGAACGAAGGCAAGGGACCCCGACTCGAGGTCGGGGTATGGGTTTGGGCATGGATCGAGTGCCAACCGAGACGAATAGGGTCTCGGTGGGGCTTTTGTGATAACAGTGGGAACCGAACAAACAAGAACAGCGTGAACCGGCCACAACCGGTGGGAACCGGCTGTGAACCGGTATGAACCAGGCTCGGCAGTGGCTGCCGTGGCTCGGCAGTGGGAACTGAGAGCCACTAGTGGCAACCGGCTAGCCGGTCTAGCCACTGGTAGGGCTGTTTGGCTCGGCTTATATGTGACCACGGGTTCGGGCTCGAGTTAAATTTTAGAACACGGGTTCGGGATTCAAGAAAATATTAAAATAAGAGAATATATTTAATTAAATTACTTCTAGATTATTTAATTTAATTAAATGCATGACTTAGGTTATGTAAAACCCTCATGCTTTTACCATGAATAGTACCCTTACGATCGTACATACATGATTAGAACTTTCCTTATTTAACACGTTTACGTTTCACGATCAAGATTTACAAGTATTACGTACGTGTTATAACATGACAAGTATTTAATACGTATTAAGACACAATAATTATTTCAACAATAATTATAATCACGAGCATACAAACATCAAAATCATGAACGTAAATAATCACGAGCTTAATATTATGTATTTAAGTATATT
Source organism: Glebionis coronaria (assembly GCA_025667525.1). NCBI lineage: Eukaryota > Viridiplantae > Streptophyta > Magnoliopsida > Asterales > Asteraceae > Glebionis > Glebionis coronaria. The sequence continues at coordinate 339,806,003 of CM046874.1, forward strand.
TATTTCGATTATGAATAAATATATTACGACACGAACGATAAACTATATAAAACACGTAAACACGAACACGAGAACATGAATAATATTAGACATGAGAAAATATTCGGGTTACCCTTATGGGCCTAATCTACCCGCGGACAAGACAAAGGGAAAGGGCCAATCCCATTTTAAATTTTACTAAATAAGAAAATAAAGGTAAACATATTTTTCATATCACAGAAAATTAGAAAACAAGAAAACCCTAATCTCTCTTTTGCTCTCTCTTGGCCGCCGGGTAGAACACACACAAAGGGTGTGTTTGTTGATTTTTGGTGATTGATTTCTTGCAAGATTGTTAGTGTTATCGTTCTCCATTGTTTCACGTAATCGGTAAATCCTTAAACCACTTTCTCTTTATGTTTTATTTAATTGAACACATGAAATCATAAGTTTATTAAAAACAAGTATTAAGAACATGTAATTAATCATGAGGGGTTTAAAACATATGGTTTTTAGGGGTGTTTGTTCGGCTGACGCAAGGGAACCGAGACCCCATGGTCTCGGCTTGCTTGGTTTCGCACCAACCGAGACCTCAAGGTCTCGGTGTTGTGTTGTGTGTCTCGGCCGCAAGAGCAAAGGGAACCCCGACCTCGGTCGGGGTGTGTTTGGTGTTCGGTTGGGTCTCGGCAGAAACAAGAACCACCACCGGCATAAGCCGGTGGCTATATAAGGAAAGTAGGGGAACTAGGGGAACACCGACTAGCCGGTGGGAACTCTTGCTAGCCGGGGGCTAGCCAAGACCAAGGGAACCACCGCAGCGGGCCTGTGGCTATTTTACACAAACAGTGGCAACCGGCTAAGCCGGTTAGCCAATGTTAAGGGTGTGTTTGTTGACCGGTTCACGGGGTTCACGAATACGGTTCACGACACGTTTAATAAATAAGACACGGGTTTCGGTCACGACATTATTTTATAGGTTAATTATTTTTACGAGGTTATTATTACAAGATTAAATTAAATTAATTAAAACATGTACTTAATTAAGTTAATTACAACATGACTTAGGTTATTATTATTATTAATAATACATGGATTTTTAACCTAAGTTTTTATTATCTAAATTAGTCTATATAATTAATTAATTAATAAACATGCCTTATAATTAATTAATTTACATGACTTAGGTTATTATTAATAGATATTAATACATGTTTTAACCTAAGTATTTTTACTTTTATTTAATTAAATCATGTTATATTTAATTAAATACTTTAACCTATATTTTATTTAACTTACATGTAATAATTAATAAACTATACTATATATCACATGACTTAGAATATAAACCAGCAAACAATTAAGCTTATATTATTAGCTTAATAATCCGGCTTATTCTATTTATGGAAACTTTCTATTTGTAGAAACTTGTTTAATTAAGGCAGCTAATCTATTTATGGAAACTTTCTATTTTTAGAAACTTATCTATTTTAAGCAGTAAATCTATTTTTGGAAACTTTCTATTTTAGGAAACCTGCTATTTTCATGAAGTTACTTATTATTACACAACAAGTATAATAATACAAGAAATACAAGAAATACTTAATCAGAATAGACAGAATACATGATAAACACAGTATAAAGCTTAAATCAGTAAAACATGACATGAACATATAAAATAAGTTAAGACATGACATAAAACCAGTTACGTACTTAGTAATCAGAATACTTATACACGTATATTATTTATGTAGCATTAGTGATATCGAAGTAGGACTCTCTTCCGTTCGTCTTCTTCGTTCACTGGACATAAGGTACGGATTCTCCGTCCTTTCAGTGTGGACATTCTTCCTTATTAGGATTGCCCGTATGCAGCCAACTGTTTTCCCCATTATACGTTTTATATGTTTTTGAATTGCTTATGTTTAAGTAGATACCTAAAGCCATATACATGCATGACCAGTTTCACCTAGTTATGGAGGTACCATAACCATAACACTGGAGGCACCAGTGTTATGACTCCACCACGACGGAGTGATAGCTCGTGGCGTCCCTTCAGCTTTTGGCCATATTATTATTATTTTCATATGGGGCATATGGGTGCATCCTAGTTTACATGTTTTCAGCAGATTATTCAGGTGAATGTGGTGTGTGCCTTTCATCCTTCACAAGGAGTTGATCCCTCCTACCTAAACAGTATATTAAATTAGAGGCAGCCCTTCTAATTTGCATGACGAGGTCACCCCTCCAAGTATTCATGCACGTTGATATTTCATGACTTATACTGGCTAATGGTAAACATGTTAAACACTTTTTATAAAATAAAAATAAGGATTTTCAAACTATAAAACCAGTTTTACTAAGATATACCAGGTTATCTAGGACTTAGTCTTTTATGCTGCTCTATGCTTATATGCTTATATTATTCATGCTTTACTTGTATATCCGTGCACTGAGCGTTATGCTCGGCCGTTTTTCCTTTCATGTTCCCAAAACGACAAGTACTCAAGGACACTCGTAGACTTTAAGCGTACGTGCATATGGATTGGAAGCTTTCTAGCCTTTATTACTTTATGCATTTCATTATACTTTGATACTCATTTCTATGGACATTGTTTAGTCCTTCTCATTTACAGTACTTATGTTTGTGTGTCATGAGTTCTACTTTTGGGGTACCGATGTTTGATTCCGGTATTTCCTTTATGGTCATGTGATGTTTTATTCATTTATCCTTGTATGCTTTGATGACACGCCATAATCACGCGTGAAATTCCATTTATCAGAATGGGGTATTACAATTATGGTATCAGAGTCAACGCTTCGACCTGTAGGCTCTCATAACACGACCTGTGATTATTGGGTAGTCACTATGGTCTTCCTAGAACTGACAGTCGGTTTTCATGCATTCATCATTTTCATGCATACATATATATGTCATTGTCGCAGGTTTATGACTAAGTAATGGTTGGTATAGGACTGACCCTATTTAGTCGCAAGTGCTTTTATCGCAACTTTTAACTTTGGGACTGAACCATTGGTGTCCCCTCGCCATGTCTTTTGTTTTGAGTGAACCGACCTTAGGCGTTCACTCTCGCGCATACAAAAGTTTTCATAAAATTGCATCATGCATTCATGTATAAATTTTCTTGCATAAAATTTTTCTCATGATTTATTGGTATAATTTTTTTTAATGTATATAGTTTATGTTTTGATCAGTTTAATCATGTATTTTATGTTATACTGTAAGATGGTTCTCACACGCGAGCAGGAACAACTCAATGCAGCAATCCAAGCTGCAATGCAAGCTATGATTCCTCAGCTGAGGAACAAAATCAAGGCTGAGGTTCAGGCTGCCAACAATCAGCAACAACACCCAGTACCTCCTCCTCCTCCTCCAGCAACATTGGTCACATGGCTGTAGACATTCAATAAGCTACGCCCTCGAGCTTTCGAGAGAACAGATAGCCCCAGTGAAGCTGAAAGCTGGTTGGCTCACATTAAGAAGATCTTCGATCCTATGGGTTGTGACCCCGTCTTCAGGTCGAGGCTGGCCTGCTACCGGTTCGAAGGTGATGTGCTATCATGGTGGACGGCACTGAAGCAGTCAAAGGGAGGTGATAATTGGGTGGCTGGTTTGACTTGGCTCAGTTCAGGGATTTGGTGATGGGACAGTTCTTTCCCAAGGCTGAGCAAGACAAGCTGAAGAGAGAGTACCATGGAATCCGACAGAGAGCTGGGGAGAATAGCAACGAGTTCATGCAACGCTTTCTTCGCTTGGCTGGTTTTCTTGGTGCAGCGGCAGGTACTCCTGAAGAGCAAGGAAACCACTTCAGGTGGGATCTTCGTACATCGGTCGCAAACAACCTAGTGTGTTCTACGTTCAACACGGTGGAACAAGTGGCCGATGCAGAACGTAAGCTGGAGATGCTGCAGGAAAGAGAAGAGTTCGGGGAAGTCTAGAGACCCGATAAGAGTTAAACATTCGTATTCAACGGTGACCAATCCGTATTCTTTCATTATATGTCAATATTTCATCTCTATAAACTGTATCTTCCAGGCAGAAGACTGGGGACCGGTCTCAGCCGGCTACTCAGCAACAACCTACTCAACCCAAGGGAAACGGTCAAACTCACGACCGTTCTGCTACGGATAGGCATGGCGGTAATGATAATTACCGTAACAACGTTGGACACTCCAACAGCAGCAGGTCCTTATACTTACTCATTTTCTTATGATTACATGCGATAATTCTTAATTCTGACACATTAGAGAATCTTCTACCAGGAATCATGGTAACGGGAGGGACCAGAACCAGAGAGGTTCACAGCCTAACCGTTCAGCTATCACTGGTATTCCATCTTACGATTATCCGCATTGTCCTTTGTACCTATGATCATGCCTCATGTATATTGTTCTTATCAGGCTCACAGCCAGTCAGGACACCTGCTGGAGGATATACTCATCCTCTTTGCACTACCTGCCACCGTAGGCACCCAGGGCCATGTCGTCGCGACAGCGACACATGCTACAAGTGTGGTCTTCCTGGCCATCGCATGAAGGACTGCCGCAAGGGCGAGATGGAGGGCACATCGGGACATGCTGATACCAAGCTGCCTCCTACTAGTTGACGTGTTTACACGACATCTCGCGATCAGGCCAACAAGTCTACATGTACCATCACTAGAATCTTGTATATGTATGGTCAAGCTGCATGTGTTCTGTTTGATACGGGTGCTACTCACTCGGTCATTTCTACTGCTTATGCCAAGAATGTTAGGATACTCCCCCATGCCACTAGAGAATATACTGAATATTTCCACGCCTTTACGAGACTCTGTACGCATAACATATATGTACAAAAGCCTTCCCCTAGAGTTTGATGACAAGATTCGTCCTGTTGACGCACTTCCGCTGGACATGAATGATTTTGACATGATTTTGGGCATGGATTGGATATCCAAGAATCATGCTACCATAGATTGCCATGCATATCGAGTAATCTTCAGTGGTGTTAATGCGCCAGAGTACATTCACAACGGGTTCGTACCCGAAAGGTCTGTATAAATTATATCAGCCCTGAAAGCACGTGCATTACTTTCACATGGTTGCGAGGAATATCTAGCTACCGTTCATGACATGGATGCTGAATCCCCATCAATTCAGAATCAGCCGATAGTGTCAGAATTTCCAGATGTATTTCCAGAAGAACTTCCGGGCATACCACCTGCACGTGAAGTAGAATTTAATATCGAGCTCATCCCAGGAGCTGATCCGATTTACAAGGCTCCTTATCACATGGCTCCCATAGAGTTGAAGGATCTGAAGGATCAATTGCAAGAACTTTTGGAACGAGGCCTTATTCGATCGAGCGTATCTCCATGGGGCGCATCGGTCTTATTCGTTAAGAAGAAGGACGGTAGTATGCGTCTTTGTATAGACTATCGCGAGCTCAACAAGATTACCATCACGAACAGGTATCCACTACCACGTATTGACGATCTGTTTGACCAACTCCAAGGGGCCAAACATTTCTCCAAGATTGATATAAGGTCGGGCTATCATCAGCTACGGGTTAAGGAGTAGGACATCGCAAAGACTGCTTTCCGTAGACGCTATGGCCACTACGAATTTGTAGTCATGCCATTCGGCCTTACCAATGCTCCTGAAGTGTTCATGGATCTAATGAATAGAATCTTCCATGAATTTCTAGACAAGTTCGCCATTGTCTTCATTGACGACATCCTGATATTCTCAAAGTCCAAGGAGGAACACAAAGATCATCTTCGTACAGTACTACAGATTCTTCGCCAGAAGTAGTTGTATGCTAAATTCTCCAAGTGTGAGTTCTGGTTAGACAAGGTGGCATTCTTAGGTCACATTGTATCAACAAAAAGAATCACGATGGATCCAACAAAGGTTGAGGCTATTACCAAGTGGCCAAGACCGACATCAGCGACTGAAGTCCACAGTTTCCTAGGCTTAGCTGGTTACTACCGTAGGTTCGTGGAGAACTTTTCCCGTTTAGCACTACCATTGACAAAACTGATACGGAAAGGGAGAAATTCGTCTGGACTGAAGAAAGAGATAAGAGATTTGAAGACCTAAAGCAGAAGTTAGTAGCTGCATCGATTCTTACTCTCCCATCTGGTACAGGTGGATTTCAAATCTACAGTGATGCATCAGGGAAGGGACTTGGTTGTGTTCTCATACAACATGGGAAAGTGATCGCGTACGCTTCACGGCAGCTTAAGCCTTATGATGAAAATTACCCTACGCATAACTTGGAACTTGCAGCAGTTGTGTTCGCTTTGAAGATATGGAGGCACTACTTGTATGGAGAATTATTTGACATTTTCACAGACCACAAGAGCTTGAAGTATTTCTTCACTCAGCATGAATTGAACATGAGACAGAGGAGATGGTTAGAGCTGTTGAAGGATTATGACATTAATCTACAGTATCATCCAGGCAAGGCAAATGTAGTGGCAGATGCACTTAGCAGAAAGTCCGGAATGATAAACGACATTAAAATTGAGGAGGAAATTATAAGACTTGGAGCGACTAGACATAGAGATCATCGTACGTAGATAACACGGTTACTGGGCTAATCTTAGAGTGGATCCCGAGTTACTCTCTAGGATCAAGGAAGCTCTGAAACATGATGGTGAATATGGGCGATAATTCAGAATTTGGAGAAGCAGACAGAATTTCGAGTAGACGCAGATGGTATCTTATGGCAGGGCACGAGACTTTGTGTTCCTGACGATCAAGAACTCCGGGAATCATTGTTAGCTGAGGCTCATAGCTCCCCATTCTCTATTCATCCTGGTTCGACCAAGATGTACCATGATATCAAGCAATATTTTTGGTGGAGTGGTATGAAACAGGATGTTGCAACTTACGTCTCCAAATGTCTTACCTGCCAACAGGTTAAGATCGAGCATCAGCGATTTGGCGGTCTTCTACAACCGTTAGATATTCCAGCGTGGAAGTGGGACAAGATCACCATGGATTTTGTTACCAGTCTTCCGCAAACAAAGAGGAAGCACGATGCAATTTGGGGTTATCATTGATCGACTTACCAAATCAGCTCATTTCTTACCGATCCGCAAGGAAGATTCGGCCAGTAAACTCGCCGATACTTACAAGAAGGAGATCATGAGATTACATGGTGCTCTATCCAGCATCGTCTCAGACATAGATCCTCGGTTCACTTCTCGATTTTGGAGAAGTCTGCAAAAAGCTTGGGGTACAAAACTTAAGCTTAGCACGGCTTTTCATCCTCAAACAGACGGGCAGTCGGAGCGAACGATTCAGACATTAGAATACATGTTGAGGTCATGAGTGTTGGAATGGACGGGTGATTGGGACGATTATATCTGTTTGGTAGAGTTTTCATACAACAACAGTTGGCACGCAAGTATCAATTGTGCTCCATTCGAGATGTTTTATGGCAGAAAGTGTCGCGCCCCAATCTGTTGGGATCAGGTTGGTGAGCGAACACTTGAAGGACCAGAAATTATAGAGTTGACTAATGAGAAGGTAGCAGTAGCTAAGCAGAAACTGCAAAAAGAGTTACGCAGACAAGCATCGTAGGGACTTACATTTTAACGTAGGAGATCACGTTTTCCTTAAGTTTTCGCCGACACGTGGTGTTAGACGTTTTGGAATCAAAGAGAAGCTCAGTCCACGATTCATCGGACCGTTTGATGTCATTGAGCGAGTCGGTGAAGTATCTTACCGTTTAGCGTTACCTCCGCAGCTTTATCATGTTCACGATGTTTTCCACGTGCCCTTAGTCAGAGGGTAAAAGTATAACCCCGTTCTCATGGTTCAGTATCCACTGGAACAGATTCGTGAAGATCTCACTTTCACAGAAGAACCCGAACGAGTTCTTGACAGACAAGAACGAGTCATGAGAAGGAAGACGATTCCATTCGTCAAAATCCTTTGGAGGGATCATACCGAGCGGGAAGCCACTTGGGAAACAGTGGAGTCTATCCGGGCTTCTTACCCTCATTTTATATTTTGAATTCGGGTATGTTCTTCTTTTCCACTTTACATTATCTATAATTCGGGGATGAATTATTCTTTTTAGGGGGAAGAGTTGTAAAACCCGCATACTTTTACCATGAATAGTACCCTTACGATCGTACGTACATGATTAGAACTTTCCTTATTTAACACGTTTACGTTTCACGATCAAGATTTACAAGTATTACGTACGTGTTATAACACGACAAGTATTTAATACGTATTAAGACACAATAATTATTTCAATAATAATTATAATCACGAGAATATGAACATGAAATCATGAACGTAAATAATCACGAGCTTAATATTATGTATTTATGTATATTTATTTCGATTATGAATAAATATATTACGACACGAACGATAACTATATAAAACACGTAAACACGAACACGAGAACATGAATAATATTAGACACGAGAAAACATTCGGGTTACCCTTGTGGGCCCCATCCACCCGCGGACACGACAAAGGGAAAGGGAAAAGCCCATTTTAAATTTTACTAAATATGAAAATAAAGGGAAACATATTTTACATATCACATAAAATTAGAAAACAAGAAAACCCTAATCTCTCTTTTGCTCTCTCTTGGCCGCCGGGTAGAACACACACAAAGGGTGTGTTTGTTGCTTTTTGGTGATTGATTTCTTGCAAGATTGTTAGTGTTATCGTTCTTCATTGTTTCACGTAATCGGTAAATCCTTAAACCCCTTTTTCTTTATGTTTTATTTAATTGAACACATGAAATCATAAGTTTATTAAAAACAAGTATTAAAAACATGTAATTAATCATGGGGGTTTAAAACATATGGTTTTTAGGTGTGTTTGTTCGGCCGACGCAAGGGAACCGAGACCCCATGGTCTCGGCTTGCTTGGTTTCGCACCAACCGAGACCTCAAGGTCTCGGTGTGGTGTTGTGTGTCTCGGCCGCAAGAGCAAAGGGAACCCTGACCTCGGTCGGGGTGTGTTCGGTGTTCAGTTGGGTCTCGGAAGAAACAAGAACCACCACCGGCATAAGCCGGTGGCTATATAAGGAAAGCAGGGGGAACCATGGCTGTGGCAGCAGGGGGAACACCGGCTAGCCGGTGGGAACTCTTGCTAGACGGAGGCTAGCCAAGACCAAGGGAACCACCGGCGCGGGTCGGTGGCTGTTTTACAGAAACAGTGGCAACCGGCTAAGCCGGTTAGCAACTGTTAAGGGTGCGTTTGTTGACCGGTTCACGGGTCTGGTTCAAGGGGTTCACGAATACGGTTCACGACACGTTTAATAAATAAGACACGGGTTTCGGTCACGACATTATTTTACAAGGTAAATTATTTTTACGAGGTTATTATTACAAGATTAAATTAAATTAGTTAAAACATGTACTTAATTAATTTAATTATAACATGACTTAGGTTATTATTATTATTAATAATACATGGATTTTTAACCTAAGTTTTTATTATCTAAATTTGACTATATAATTAATTAATTATTAAACATGCCTTATCACTAATTAATTTTCATGACTTAGGTTATATTATTAATAGATATTAATACATGTTTTAACCTAAGTATTTTTACTTTTTTTAATTAAATAATGTTATATTTAATTAAATACTTTAACCTATAGTTTATTTAATTTACATGTAATAATTAATAAACTATACTATATATCACATGACTTAGAATATAAATCAGTAAACACTTAAGCTTATATTATTAGCTTAATAATCCAGCTTATTCTATTTATGGAAACTTACTATTTTTAGAAACTTATTTAAATAAGGCAGCTAATCTATTTATGCAAAACTTTCTATTTTTAGAAACTTATTTATTTTAAGGAGTAAATCTATTTTTGGAAATTTTCTATTCTTGGAAACTTTCTATTTTTGGAAACTTTCTATTTTAGGAAACCTGCTATTTTTAGGAAGTTACTTATTATTACACAACAAGTATAATAATACAAGAAATACAAGAAATACTTAATCAGAATAGACAGAATACATGATAAACATATTATAAAACTTAAATCAGTAAAACATGACATGAACATATAAAACAATCTAAGACATGACCTAAAACCAGTTACGTACTCAGTAATCAGAATACTTATACACGTATATTATTTATGTAGCATTAGTGATATCGAAGTAGGACTCTCTTCCGTTCGTCTTTTTCGTTCACTGGACACAAGGTACGGATTCTCCGTCCTTTCAGTATGGACATTCTTCATTATTAGGATTCCCCGTATGTAGCCAACTATTTTCCCAGTATATGTTTTATATGATTTTGAATTGCTTATGTTTAATTAGATACCTAAAGCCATATACATGCATAACCAGTTTCACCTAGTTATGGAGGTACCATAACCATAACACTAGAGGCACCAGTGTTATGACTCCACCACGACGGAGTGATAGCTCGTGGCGTCCCTTCAGCTTTTGGCCATATTATTATTATTTTCATGTGTGGCGTATGGGGGCATCCTAGTTTACATGTTTTCAGCAGATTATTCAGGTGAATGTGGTGTGTGACTTGCATCCTTCACAAGGAGCTGATCCCTCCTACCCAAACAGTATATTAAATCAGAGGCAGCCCCTCTAATTTGCATGACGAGGTCACCCCTCCAAGTATTCATGCACGTTGATATTTCATGACCTATACTGGCTAATGGTAAACATGTTAAATAGTTTTTATAAGATAAACATAAGGCTTTTCAAACTATAAAACCAGTTTTACTAAGATATACCAGGTTATCCAGGACTTAGTCTTTTCCGCTGCTCTATGCTTATATGCTTATATTATTCATGCTTTACTTGTATATCCGTGCACTGAGCGTTATGCTCAACCATTTTTCCTTTCATGTTCCCAAAACTGAAGGTACTCAAGGACGCTCGTAGACTTTAAGCGTACGTGCATATGGAATGGAAGCCTTCTAGCCTTCATTACTTTATGCATTTCATTATACTTTGATACTCATTTCCATGGACATTGTTTAGTCCTTCTCATTTACAGTACTTATGTTTGTGTGTGATGAGTTCTACTTTTGGGGTACCGATGTTTGATTATGGTATTTCCTTTATGGTCATGTGATGTTTTATACATTTATCCTTGTATGCTTTGATGACACGCCATAATCACGTGTGACATTCCATTTATCAAAATGGGGTGTTACAGGTTAAATATTAAAATTTATATTACATTTATAAGCTAAAGTATTTTACTTAGCTTAATTTAATTAAAACATGTATTTTAATTAAATTCTTATAATGTATAGTTTAATTAATTAACCAAGTTATTTAATCAATAAGTTATAACCTTTAAACCATGACTTATATCATACTAATTAAACTTGACTTATTATTAATAATCCACCTTATTTCTATATATGGAAACTTACTATTTTTGGAAACTTTCTATTTTTAGAAACTTACTATTTATGGAAACCTGCTATTTTTTAGAAAGTTACTTAGTATTACAATACAAGTATTATAATACACGATTACATACATAATACACTACAGAACATCAGTATAACTACAGATAACACGGTAAGATACTAAAAAATGACAGAATAAGTATAACATGCTAATAACACACAGAACCAGTAAAACACATGTAATTCAGACAAGTCATACACGTTCCCATTTTTATGTAATATTATCTGTCAAGGCGGAGTAGGTTCTTTAGCGTTTACGTTAGCTTCTACTAGACACAAGGTACGGATTTCCCATCCTTCAGTAAGGACAACCTCTTCCTTTATTAAGATTTCCCGTATGCAACCAACTATTTTCCCCAATTTCACCTAGTTATGGAGGTACCATAACCATAACACTAGAGGCACTAGTGTTATGACTTCACCACGACGGAGTGATAGCTCGTAGCGTCCCTTTCAGTTTATTTGGCCTTCATTTATATATTATCATGTGGGGCGTATGGGTGCATCCTAGTTATAGTGTCAGTTAGGATTTCATGGTGAATGTAGTGTTTGCCTTGCATCATTCACAAGGAGTTGATCCCTCCTACCCATTACCATTTAATTAGAGGCACCCCCTCTAATTGCATGACGAGGTCACCCCTCCAAGTATTCATGCACGTTGTTGAACTCATGACGTATACTGGATTTTGGTATATTCAACTAATACAGATTTTCATAAGTAACATAAGCTATGTTTTGAGAACTAAAAAGCGTAAACATGACATACATCTAGGTTTCCATGGACTTATTCATTTCCGCTGAAAATTCATGCTTTATATGCTTTATATGCTTTCATTCCTTTATGTCTTTATGCTTTGCTATATATCCGTGCACTGAGCGTTATGCTCGACCGTTTTCCATTTCCATGTTCCCAAACGGCAGGTACCCAAGGTCGCAAGTAGGATCTCCAGAGTATGTGCATTCGGATGGAAGCTATCCAGCCTCTTTTACGTTATGCATTTATTCCTACTTCTTCATACTTTACTTCATTTGGACATTGTTTAGTCCTTTCATTTACAGTTCTTAATATTGCTTGTGTGTGAGTTACTTAGACTACCGATGTTTGATTCCGGTATTTCTATTTATGGTCATGAATGTTTAAACATTTACCTTGCATGCTTTGATGACACGCCATATTTTACTGTAGCATTCTATCTTAACAAATGGGGTGTTACAATGCAAAATGCTTAGGGTCAAATAGAGAAAGAACAAGACATTTTTGGGATGCTCAAGGTTTGAAACAAAGATTCCAAAAAGTGTTGGAACAAATTTGGAGTTACCGAAAACTCGAAATTTGAAGCTCTGCCCGCGGTTCCTTATCACCACCTGCAATTCCATATATATATGGATCCGTGGGTTATTTGGAGAACCACCCACAGAAGCATGGATTTGGTGGATGAGGATAATTTTCCAATTCAACAGATCCTAATTTTCTAGTCTAACTTATTATAGAGACATGCTAAAAAGCAAAAATAGACATAGAAAACACAAAAGAACTCATCAAGCAAGATTTTGACCAAAATACATGGATTTAAAATAAAATCGATGTTGGAGGTGTGTTAATCTAGACACATAGTCATGACACAATGATCCTCCATAGTTCATTTTTTTTCTTGCTATATTTGAGAGACCCATACATGTGAATTATGTATGCTCGTTATCAATAGCAAGAAGCTATGAAATATTGTTTTTAGATTGAATTAACAATGCACAAACATTTCTCGACCATTTTCGAAAGAACTTTAAGAAGTTTGAAAAGAAAAAGAGGAATTTTTCAAAAAGAGTTTAAGAAACTCATTGAATTAAAGAATGAAAAGACTCGATTAATAAAATGCGTAATTAAGTAATATGTTCCATTAAACCTAGACCTAGACGCAAGTAATTAAAAGGTTCCCTCTTAAGTGTCTTAGTGAAGATGTCGGCTAAGTTTTCTACCTAGGGCACCTTCTCAGTCAAAATGTTACCCTTTTGAACATTAGCCCTAAGGAAATGGTGGCGAATCTCTATGTGCTTAGTTCATGAATGTTGGATGGTAATCTTGCTAAGGTCTATAGCACCCTTATTGTCACACATGATGGGAACATCATTAAGTGAAATCCCGTAATCAACAAGCACTTTCTTCATCCATAGAGCTTGTTGACAAGCTTTACCGGCACTCACATACTTGGCTTCCGTGGTGGATATAGCAAGAGCGATTTGTTTCTTGGAGAATCAAGAAGTTAAACAACAAGCCATGAAGGTAAAAACTCCACTAGTGCTTTTTCGGTCCACATAGTCTCTCGCATGATCCGAGTCCGTGTATATAATGGTTTCTACGCCGGTCCCTTTAGGATACCATAATCCTAAATGTATAGTGCCCTTAATGTATCTGAAGATACGCTTAACCGCTTCAAGGTGAAAGGTTTTGGGAGCCTCTTGGAAACGAGCACAAAGGCAAAGACCAAACATGATATCCGACAAACTTGCCGTTAGATACAACAAACTACCAATCATACCTCTATATTTGGTGTTGTCTACCGATATTTAATAACATGTTATTACGTATATATTATAAATGTGTTACGTCTACGACATATAAATTCACGTTAAATAAAACACGAACGTACACGACCATAATATTTAACTTAGAAAAGTTACAGGTTACCTGTTGGGCTCCCTTTAGGCCGCGGCTAGGAGAGAAAGAAAGGAAGAGATGGGCTTTGGCCCATCACCTATTGAAAACCCATGTTAAATAAAAACACAGGAAACCTTTTTGTCATATTTTAGGTTACACAAAAAATAAGAAACCATGCGCCCTCTCTCTCTCTCTCTCTCTCTCTAGTCAACCAACAAGGACACCAAAGGGGGTGGTTGTGAGTTTTGATCTTCAAGGTTTACGTGTTTTTGTTCATGTTGTTGGGAATAAATAAAAGTGTATTAGTTACCCCCGCTAGTTGGTCAGAGTTTCCCCTGCTAGAGTAATTTCCCCCTGCTAAATAATAAAGGCAGGGGGATTGGTTCCCCTGCTGAAGTCAAAGACCCTGCTGCTAAGATAAACTTGGAAGAGATAATAACGCGTTTCAGTTACTACTCCGAGATACTTTCCTAGTTTGTTAGTAGTGATCTTGTACGTGAGTCCTTGTACTATAAAAGGACTCTCTAGGTTATCATGCAAAGTGTGTCTTTCTCTGTTATTTTTCATTTCATACTCTAGGGTTTTTGTAACCCTAATACCACTAATGGGTATTCGTATATCTATGATATATTAAAGTTTAACATTTGCTTTAAACATTTGTTCTTGTGCTAAACACTACATTCCGCATCTTGTTTAGTTACCGTGTATTGCAAAGTTTCTCTAGTGTTAGATTGAATCTATTCTCTCTATCACAACCCTTAAACAAGCTCAGGTTTAAGATCTGAGTTTGGGATCAACAAGTAGTATCAGAGCTTGTTGAGAAACTATGATTAAACCAAGAACAAAACATCTCTCACAACCAACATCAACCATGTCTTCAGATTCTCATTCATCCTCAACCAACAACAACTCTCTCAAACTACCCATTCTGGATCCTGAAAACTTTGAACTATGGGAGTTCAGAATTCAACAATACCTTAAGATGGAACACTATGTTCTATAGGAGATCATAGAATTTGGTGATCAATTTCCAAAAACTATACAAGTTGAAGATAAGGATAAGGGAGAAGAAAAAGGTGAAAGCTCCAAAGGTGACGCCAAGAAGAAGTCTGTTGCTCTTGCTGACAAGGAGATACTAGCAAGAAGGCATGATGTCAGGGCTCACAGTTCCTTGTTGTTGGCTCTACATGATAGACATCAGCTAAGGTTCAAAAAGTATAAGACAGCTAAGGAACTCTAGGAAGCAATAGGCAAAAAATTTGAAGGGAATGATGCCATAAAGAAGAAGAAGAAGAACAAAATGCTTGATCCATTTGCTTCTTTTAAAGCAATTGGTTATGAAGCAATTGGTGTTATCTACAATAGGATTCAAGATCTAGTTGCTCAGTTAGAGTTCTTTGAAATAGAAGTGACAAGAGAACAGGTGAATACCAGGTTTCTCAACAGTCTTCAGAAAGAATGGTTTGTCTACAAAGCTAATTGGCAGAATAGGGATGACATAGATGACAAGAACATTGATGACATATACAATAACTTGAAAGTTTTTGAGCTAGTGGTCAATTAGATGAAGTCATTAGGAATCATCCCCACTAATTCAAGTGGATCTGCTGATTCCCCTGCTAACATGGCTTTCATATCTCACAGTAGTGGAATCTCCAAAGGCAGCGGAATCGAAGTTGGCCCTGCTACCCTTTCCCCT
Organism: Glebionis coronaria; assembly: GCA_025667525.1. NCBI lineage: Eukaryota > Viridiplantae > Streptophyta > Magnoliopsida > Asterales > Asteraceae > Glebionis > Glebionis coronaria. The sequence continues at coordinate 339,821,793 of CM046874.1, forward strand.
GCTGCTAGATCTGGATCATCTTATGATGAAGAAAGTACTACAACATTCAGCCTTGACACTGCTTGTGCTTTCATAGCATCCCAAGGGCCACAAGGATCTACAGTGTTACATAAAGATCTGAGTCAAATCAGTAAGCAAGGACTGGAGGAGATAGACATCAAGTAGAACATGGCTCTACTTAGCATGAGAGCCAACAGGTTTTACAAGAAGTATGGGAAGAAGATCTCCATTAATCCTTCTGATGTAGCTGGATTTGACAAAACAAAAGTAGAATGCTACAACTGTGGCAAGAAAGGTCATTTTGCTAGGGAATGCAGAGGGCCTAAGAATGGAAGCAGCTATTGGAAGGAAACAGGGATGATAATTCTGGTGCTAAGGCTATGGTAGCCATGCAGGGTATAGATGGAGCAGGTGGATGGGATTGGAGTGCTATGACAGAGAGTGTTGAAATAAATCAAGCATTAGTGGCTGAGGAAAAAGAGGAATATTTTGCTCTTATGGCCATGTCAAGCTCTAGTTTAGACAATGAGGTATATGATGATTCATATTGTACTAAAGCTTGTAGAAAAAATACTGAGTCATTGAATGATCAAATAAAAAAGTTAAAAGTTGATTACATTAATTGTGATAATGACCTTGATAACTACAAACGTACTTTAGAACAGCTAGAGTCCACCATAAGAGAGTATAAACAAAGAGAAAATGATTATAGAGATCATATTGTGGTTTTAGAGAGAGATGATAAAGAAAATAATGATTCCATTAAGGAATTAACTGCTGAACTAGAAGTTTTTAGATCTAATAAAAAGATAGATGAAGAAACTATTGAAAATTTTGGAAAAGCTTCTAAAGATTTAACTAAAGCAGTTGAAATTGGATAGTCTACTAGGGACAAAACAGGTTTTGGTGTAAAAAATGAGCATGCTACTATACCACCACCATCTGGTATAATACATGCACCATTTCCTAGAAAAGACTTGTCTTGGGCTGGTCTCTCTTGTTTCATGAAGCAGGAAGACGTTGAATTTGACTTAAATGCATACATACATAATAATCTAGAAACAGAAGAACCACTAGTGAAAACCAGTGCTGTTAGGGACTTTGAAAAGGAACAAATTGCTTTAAAACATTGGAAAATAGATAACCTTGTTCTCTTTTCAAGAGAAGGACTTTTTGGAAGTGATTCAAGTTCTAAGAGTAGTTCACCCAAATCTAAATCAGGATCAAAGTTCTCTAAGTCTACTGTTAAATATGCTGGTATGTATAGGTCTGGTAGAGGTAATAAGAGAAATTAGAATGACCAAAAGTCTCATCAATTAGGAGAGGACTTTGTGATAAACACCAAACCTTGTTTCACCTATGGCAATTTTGATCACACTTATCAAGACTGTCAGGCACCAATAGAAGTGGTGGCTGCAAATCCTTTAAAGGACATGTAACCAAAAGCCATTCTTCTGAATGCAGGGGTAAAATCCTTTTACCCTGCCAAGTATGTTTCCCCTGCTTTGAGAAACAAGGTATCTGATAAGTATGTAGTTCCTGCTCTAAGAAAGGTGAATGATGCATATCCCAAGTACCGCCCTTCCATGACCAAACCAGCACCTCATACTACATATAAATATGTCTCTAGACCTTACCAGCACATCAATAGAGGCCAAAACAAAAGATGGATTCCCTCTGTTAAGCATAGGGATTCCCCCGCTAAGTCTAGGGTATCCCCTGCTAGCAAATTTTTGCCCTCTAGAAACATGGGCAGATGGAGAAAAGTTGTGAAAGCCTCAGCTCGTTGGGTTTGGGTACTCAAAAAGGGTACTCAATCCAATGGTGTATCTCTAGTCTTTGACAAGCTATCTTATATTGATACACGAGGTATATCCAAGTCTGTAATGGCTTGGGTCCCCAAGAGAAACTAAATTTTTTTTCTCTTGACAAAGCAGACCAGGAATGATAAAGCCTATTAGGATAGTGGATGCTCAAGGAACATGACTAGACATAAGTCCTATCTATCTAACTTTGTTCCCCTGTATGACAATGATGGTTTTTCTTTTGAAGATGGACATGGTACATTCACATGAAAAGGAACTATTGTCACCAATGGGATGACCTTTTATAATGTTTACTTGGTGAAAGAGCTTAAGTACAACCTCTTCAGTATGTCCCAGATGACTGATAACAAGAACTTTGTCTTGTTTACAGACACTGAATGTCTTGTGTTAGGAAAGGAGTTTGTTTTACCACTAAACACTCCAATTGTGCTCAGAACACTAAGACAAAAGAATATGTACCCAATTGATCTCAAGGACATCTCTCTTTAAGACAATGAAACCTGTTTCATTGCCAAAGCCTCACTTGATGAATGCAAGAAATAGCATATAAGACTTAGTCATCTCAATTTCAAGAACATGAACAAACTGGTCAAATATAATCTGGTTCATGGTCTTCCTTCCAAGTCCTTTGCTAATGATCATACTTGTGCTGCTTGCTTGAAAGGGAAGCAACATAGAGCCTCTTGCAAGTCAAAAACAAGTCTGTCCACTACCAAGCCATTGGAATTACTACATATGGATCTTTTTGGTCCTACTTCTGTGGTAAGCATAATGAAGAAATGGTACTGCCTGGTGATTATTGGTGATTTTTCAAGGTTCACATGGACATTCTTTGTGACAATCCGTCAATTTATGGTTGATATTTTATTCTCAAATATTATTTGAAAATATTATTTTAATGTTACAATATGAACTCACTTATTTTTGGGAAGAAATTTGGATTTACGTCTTGAAGTAGCATCGACTACGTTTAAACCGGAGGATTCAACGTTACGTGCTTACGTTTACATACACCGTCTTTGGTGACAGTCCGACATTTCAGAAAATAAATTTATCCGTGAATATTATTTTAGAGTTTTAAATTTGTGTTAGTTCATAAACTCACAAATTTACGAGAAGAGATTAGGACTTACGATTTTATTTTAACGTCCTTTACGACTAAACCGGAAACCCTAGGATTACGTATTTACGTTTTCGAACTCCGTTTTTGATGAGACAATTTTTATTGGATTTGTTTTGTGACGGTGATTCATAATTTATAAAAACGTTTTTCGTAAAACGACCCGAGGGCACGCAAATCGAGGAAACTAGAATCGAGGAGTACCCGTAAATAAATGAGATGAGACAAGTGGGACACTTGTCCCACCCCACTCCCAAAACCGGCCTTAAGTAGCTAACACCACGTAGGTGTCAAATTGTTAACTTACAACTTACACATGTAAGCTAAAGCTTACATTGTAAGCAACTTATATCAAAACCACAAACACAAACCATGGTTTTCATTTGCAACATGCAAACAACCATCAAAACTCTCTCTACTCTCTCTTTGCCGTCCCAAATACTCCACAAAAACACCCTTTGATCTTGATTCAACCATGAAACCATATGTTATACTTGCATATGTTGAAGCCCTTTCAAAACCCTATTGATTGGTGGTACTTATAACATCCATGGAGGAGTTTTCATGGTGTCATGAGGCTGATTTTCCACAAGAAGTCCATGGAGCATGGTGGTCTTGAAGATGGTCATGGATATCCACAAGTTTCTCCATCAAAATCCATGTTTTGATCACAACTTACATCATCATGGTGGTATAAAGATTGTCCTCCTCATCTTCTTGTTATTTTGATTATGTAAACATGTATTTTATTTCCTATTGTATACATTTATGATGATTATATGATGATAAAAATGTTATGTGGGGATTTGTTGTTGATAATCATGGATAAAAAGGTGAAAAACCATAAGAAACAAGGTTAAAATCTTGATTAAATTTGATGACTGTATAAAACAGTAAAGAACTAGATGGTAATCTGATAAAATGATGAAGTAGAATGGATTTACAGTAAGCTATGGGTCTTGTACACATGTGAGAGTTGGCCATGCAATGGAATCAAAATAATGAGTGAGATATGATCAAAACAAGTTTAGGGTATAAATCTGAAGTTACTGTTTTGGACGATTTTTAGAAAATACTTAAAGATGATTCAACAGTATCTATAGAAGAGTTAAATGTAGCACATATCATGTAGTTTATGTGATAAAAAGTTGAGCTTCTATCTCCATGTAGAACTCAAGATATGGCAGTTTTGGTGAAGATGAAGTTAAAAATCAGATTTTTGGAAATTAAAGAATAATACTATTATATAAGCACTCACATTTTAATATATAAAATGTAAAATAAAAACCCATTAACTTATAAAACTTATTTATATAAATGTATAAAAGGTTAATTAAATGGGTAAATTATATAAATGGTGGTAAAATAATATTATTAAGTAATAAAAACTATAAACATGATTTTTACGACTTTTTCGGCTATCGCCGTAAAATTAACGTTTTTGTTAAATAAAACTTAGATGGTTGGACCCGTCTAATGAAAACTTTATAAAACTTATATACTGATATATAGACATGTGTAACAAGTAAAAACCGATAAAACCCGAACTATAGGGCATACGGACATTAACGAGCTAAGTAAACATATTGGACTAATACTTGGGCTAATAATTGGACTAAATAAGATAAACACCCATAAAAAGAACTTATTGAGCTTAACCCATTTGGGCCCAACTTGAAAGTGTATGTACTGATAATATAAGTACAAAATAGATTAAAATAAGTTAAATAACTTATAATAAGTTTATTGGACTTAAAACACGTAAATAGGTAAAACGAGAAAACTAGTATAAAAGTTATCGACACGTAACTCTAAAATGATTAAACGAGAATATGTAAACCCACTTGATCATCATATATATATAATCATCATATGTATACATAATTGTTATTTTTATAAAGTCATTGGACATGAGTCTAAGACCGATTATTATTTGTCTAGGTTTCCGTGATTGAAGCACGTACCGCACGTCCGAATTGCCGATAACCCGCCTTCCCACATCAACGTGAGTTCATAGCCTCGCACTCTTTTAAATGTTTTTATAAATGTTTTATAAACCCGCGAGGGAGATAACATGTTAGTTTTACAAAATAGGACACCATTTGTCCCGATTGTTTGTTTATTGATTTTGGACACGAATGATTGAATGACCCGATTGTATGACCCGATAAATGATTAATGGACCCGATAGATGAAATTAAATGGATTATTAAAGTTAGGTTATGTCACTAAAAGTCCCATTAGCATGAATTGTGAACTACCGGGAGTTGGTAGACGCTTATGCATTTAATAGTACTATTTGGGGACGATCACCCCAGTTCGCGCCTTGACGGTTAATCCCCGTCGTGCCACATTGATTGGTAAGCGAATTTATGTATGAGAAGATTTCAATAGCTTGACCTTTGTGACGACACGCTACTTTAGATGGGCAAAATTTGTATCGGGTTAGCTACCCGTTGTTGGTTTAGTAAGGTAACAATGTCATGCGGCTTATAATAATCCGAATTAACAAAATAATAATAGACGCTCCGAATTACGATGTATTGCCTGACTAGCAATACAGGGTCATACTATTGATATTATGATTGTATTTTTGTTTTCATAACCATATTAATATAACGATTTTTATATGATTTTATACAACGTTATAAGACGTATTGTATGATTGTTTTTACGACATTGGCTCGTATAATGATTTTTAAGGCAAATGCCTATATTATGATTTTCGATAAGGATTTATATAAAATGACTTTGGCTATTTTACGGCCTATTGCAAAGATTTGTATAAAATGATTTTGGCTATTTTACGGCGTATTACAATGAGTTGTACGAATTGATTTTTGGTACTAATTTTATACCAAAGTTATATTGATAGAATTTATTAAACTCTATGAATTCACTCGGCGTTATCGCTGACCTTTTCTTTTAACATGTTTTATCTCAGGTACTTGAAGGTAATTCTCGGGAAGACGACAAGAATTCATGGCCCGCACTTAAACAATATTTTCCATTCAAACACTTTGTAAAACTTTGTATGAAATGTAATGACTTGGGACCTATGTAACTTTGATGTTTATGAATGGAAATGATTTATTATTAAACGACGCGATTTTTATGCGTTGTCTATGATGTGAGTAATGTGCTATCCCGTAACACCAACTAGTCTTCCGCTGAACTGAGTTGTATAAATTTGGGGGTGTTACAGTTTGGTACCAGAGCTCTCGTTATAGAGAACGAAAGATTTTTAAAACTAAGGTTTTGGATAAAACATTTCAAAATCTTTTAACTATAAACATTTTTCTAAAAATGTCTAAAAATCTTTTGACTATAACGGTGCCGAAGAATTCCCGAGTTACCGACAAGGCCAAGACTGAGAAGTGTTATTTTAATATATATATATATACTTGGATTATATATATATACATATGATGTAAATTGATTACATGATTGTTTGATGATTATTTTGATATTTATACGAGGTATTTATACGACGTAGATTGTCACAATGTACCCTAAATCCCCTAGTAAATTAATCGAAGCTATTCTCGTAGGAATTCTAGTTATCCTAGATCTAAACCAAGTTGTGGATATTTATGATCCCAACAAATGGTTAATATTCGTAGAAATGTAGATAATAGTTGATTGCGATATTGAAGAAGAATTGGCGAGATTAAATCTGATATCGACGTCATGACGATCTTTCCATATAGAGTGGAGTTTGACAAAACGTTATCACCTAGAAAGATGTCATCTGATTCGTTGTCATCCAATTCTTAAATTGAAATCGAAAGGGTGAATGTTGCACTTGAGGCTGTTATTGGAACCATTACCCAAAAGCCTCATGCCACTAATACCTTTCCGAGAAGTCTAGTTGAATGATCAAGTCATTTCATACTAGTGACTCATTTGATAATTGTTGTTGTAAGAGCTAATAGGATTGGAAATTAAGTGTTGATTTATATTGAGATTGTATTGCCTTTACAAGGCCGAAGAATAAGATTGAAAGTATTGGAGAATGAAGTAGGATATCGACTTGAGTATAAAACTGGTTGAAATTTGGATAAAGTAAAATTTAACCCATATGGAATGTGAGATTGTTAATATAAGTCGTTAAGTTTTGTGATTGAATTATAAGATTTTAATTGATTGTTAGTTCGTGTTAAGGGTTGTTCCTAGGCCATTGTCCACTAACGAGGATGCCCAGTGTCCAACAAATAAATTGAAGAAATCTTCTTCTGATTTGGGACCGATGGATCTTCCGGGACAGGCAGGACACCTAATGACTCTTGTAGATTAGTATTCATTGTGGTATCTTTTAAAAATCCCTAACTTAACTGAGATATCAGTTGGTAGGATGAGTTCTGAGAATTGTATGACATAGTGACACGTAATGTGTTACGGTACAATTTTGACTTGTTTGTGATTAATGAAAAAGACTACCTTTGATTGCTAAATCCTACATGTATCGATGATATCTATCTTTTATTGCTTCATCCTAATGTTCGCATTAGTGATGCAACCATTGAACAAGTACTCATCTCGATTTGAGTTACGTTGTGGATTATTCTCTTTGTATTCCTGAGTGCCATCGAGATCATGAACCTCATGATTAATTGGCTAAGCTCATTTCCTATCATATCGTAGTTAATTCTTGGTGAACAAGCTTTCATCACTCTTTTGCAGATCACACATTGTTTTTATAAAGTTAAAACAGTATCCTTTGAGAAAATTTAATTTTCGTCACAATAAGGATTATTCAAAATGAGATTTATAAGTAATCGTTATCGAATGAGGTTGTTTATAAAGTACCTTGGAAAACCTAATTGTTTTCATAACAAAGAAAATATTTGTAAATTTATTTTTGATTCTTATTTAAGAATTAAGCATGAAAATGTTTTATTATAAACATGATGATAAAATTTTGACGAACTGAGTATTGCATCGTTAATCTTGAAATTGTATATAGTTGCGCGCCTACATACAATTTGGAATGGACTATGCAAGACTGATTAGTAGTCACCATAAAACTAATGAATAAACACTACGTTTTCTTTGAAGATTGTGAAAGATTAAATTTTATGAGATCTGCAAGAAGGGAAAAATAAGGTCATAATGTTATGGACACCTACATATGTGCCTGTAGCATCTATTCTTCTGAGTTGAATTTACTCATCTGTGGAAATTGTCTTATTTGACAATTGACAATTCTTTCTTGTCCAAATCCCCCGTAGTGAGATTCTTAGGAAAAGTATCCGATTACCGAGTGTTGATACCCGACTGGATGTATCGACATTCTTATCATTTCTTATGATTTGATTTCATTTGAATGACCTGGGTAACGATCCGAGGAGCTTTCGAATGCGTACTCGAATCATGAAAACATGGGATATATTCATATTCGTTAAATGTTTTCGTCTGTATCTGATTTGAAATTCTCTCGCGTAGATTATGCGTTGACCTTACTCTTTTAATAGTAGTTGTGTCTCCTGATATCCTTGAATTTGTGAAGGATTATGAGTTATTATTAGTCTTTTGAGAAGTTCACATCTTATCGACGACAATGAAACTGAAAAAGTTGATAATGCCGGTAGAATGGATTGATTGATTATGACATGACGACATTGTCTTAATTGATGGGAACTCGAGTAGAATTCCCCTAAATGATAAGATGTTGATTATCAAAAGTGATCTAAATAATTCTTGATGGATGACTATATCCTGTATTTAGACTTGAAATTATACCGTGAATAATTGTGAATTAGCCATAGATATTATAATCTAGAAAGAACCTAATATGAATTTATTAAAAGATGTTTCTGTTATTTGAAACTCTAGTAAGTATTTGTTAATGAATTACCTAGACTTTCGCCATTAAGGCAAGTTGAATTTGGTATTGATTATATTCTCGGTGCTGCACCTATGGCATATGCACTGTACGTCAGCACCATCTGAAATTAAAGGAATTACCATACAACTGAGAAAGTTGTCGGAGAAAGATTTTATTTGACCAAGCCTGTCATCCTGAAGAGCTATGGTTTTATCTTTCCTTATATTTATAGATTACTGTGACTGAGTAAATTGACAATCGAAAGCGATATCCATAACTCGAAATGGAAGATTTGTTCGATCATTTACAAGGTTCTAGCAAATTTGATCCATAGCATGGTTATCATCAACTTCGCATCTGTGAAAGAGATTATCTATCCCAATCACTACATCCGGTGCTTGTAATGAACATTATGAGATTCACGTGATGTCGTTTGGATTGACAAATACACATGTAGTATTCATAAATTGATGAATCACGTGTGTAGGCTGTAAATTGATAAATTCATGCTTGCGATCATTAAGGACTATTTGTTTGTTAATACGAATAAGAATGAGTTAATAATTATTTATAGACTGCCCTGAATTGGCCGAACAATGAAAACCTATACCTTAAATAATTAACATGTAATTTTTAAGACTTAATCATTTATATGATTTAACCGTGTAATTAATAGACAATGGAAGCTATATTGACTTTTCAAAGATTAGAACCATTAACGCTTAGGGGTTAAAAACTTAATCCTTTACATAAAATGACCGTTGGATTAATAATGGTAAGATGTATGCATATAGACTCTTCAAAAAATAAGAGCCCTTTTAAGACTTTGGATTTTACCAAAAAGAAATGGAAATATGTTTTGACAATTGTTTTAACAAAGGATTTTAAAGGGATTATTCCCTTATACACAAACCATTTAACTAAACTTCTGTTTAGGGGTAAATGTTTGTGTATACCTCAAGATAACTTAAGAAGGACTGAGTAAAACCATTTATACCATAACTTGAAAACTTAAAACGACAATTTTTGCTTTTCAAACTAAGAAAACTTTGACCAAAGTATAAATAAAGGTTTTTCGAACATTTACGAATCCTATTAATTATTTTCGATAAATCAACAAAAATCTTGTTAATTAAATTCAAATTATTTTTGAACATTTTATATAATTGGTCGAACTAAGAAATTTAAAACTTTTACGTTTACGCTTCATAAAAATTAACTAATAATTATTTAATTAATTATAATAATTATCGACGCTTTAGACGCCGGATTGAGAAAAACTGATAAAAATGATAGTTGAGACGAAACTGAAACATAAAGAATATGAAGAAAGAATTTTGAATAAATAAAGTTATGATATTTATTTCACCAGGAGAAAGTGAACGTAATTACTGACACTTAATGTAGAAAGAATACCTAAGTGAATTATGGACATGATAATTATATCATCATGAGAAGTGAATATAGATACCAACGCATTATGTAGAAAAGATAAAGAACCAATTAGGATGTATTTCTTAATAATGAACGTGCAAAATAAATTGCCGAACAATTTAAAATATGAGCGATATTTGTAAAAAGGATGATATAGATAATAAAAAGTGGTTCGCGGCTAATGTGAACCATTAGAATTGAGAAGCCGATGGCGTTAAAATGTATAAAAGGGCCGTTTATGGTTGCCTAAATATGGAAAAATTGTGAGATAAGTTATGTTGGAATTTGTAAGTATAAGTATAAGTATTCTATTTATGTCATCTATGACTAAAAGTATCTTTGTCTGAAGAAGTGGTACTAATGGAAATTATGAAGGCAGACATCGCCTCATACATTAGTAAACGTCTAGCTATTGCAAAGGTCATCATCTGAATTTAATTCGATTTGGGTCATCGTCGACAGACTGACCAAATCTGCTAATATCATTCTCGTTAATGATAAATGCAAAAGAGTTATGTAAACATAGCATGCCTGTATCGATCATCTATATCGAGATCCTCACTTCGCATCGAATTTCTAGAAATTTGCTCAGAAATCATTGAGAACGAACCTTGATGAGAGTACTATGTACCACCCCAAATCGAAGGGACGAGGTAAAGTAACGATACAAGGTAATATAAGTGCTATTTTGTGTTTGAATGATTGACCTTTGGTAATAGACCGTATAATCGTTTTCCTTTGAAGAGATTATCATTGATAATCATCGTGTTAGAATTGAGATCGAATCTTGTTAGGATCTAAATCTTAGAGCATCTGTAAGCAAGAGTTGAAATGAAGACATACGACATACACCCATTGTGAGTTGGACATGTCTTTTAGATTTAAGGTTTCCTATGATGGCGAACCTATCCTTGCAAAATACCCGACCCGCGAGATCTGAAATGATTGTTGAAATTAGGATTTGATTATTAACTGCCGATAGTGGGCAAGAGGTTATGTGAATGTGAAATGTAGATCTTGAAGTGCCAAATGGGTAGCGAAGTTATGCCACAATTTTTAACCTTGGAAAAATGAATTCATGATCTGACAAATCATGGGATATAAGTCCCCGTTGTTTGGGACCATTGAGATGATGTAAAAGTTGGGATTGAAAGGCATATAAGCTGGATCTACCCTAGGACTTCAAGAACTGCGTGAATTATGTTTCGTAAATCGAACTTGATAAATATCTATCAAGTGAAAATCTGAATTCTTCTTGATAAAGTTTAGATCGGCGAAAAGTTGCATTAATCAAAAACCCGTGAACATCATGGATAGAGAAAGTAAGTCAACATTAAGCCTGATCTTATTCCCGTAGTTATGTTTGATAGAACTCGCGTATTGTAATGAATTACACTTGTGAGAAAAGACCGAATGTGGAGGAAATACCCACATGGCTTTAACTCTATAAGAAGCGAGTAGTAAGGTAAGATGATCTTTGAGGACAAAGATCCTGTTTAGGGGTAAATGCTGTGGCAATCCGTCAATTTATGGTTGATATTTTATTCTCAAATATTATTTGAAAATATTATTTTAATGTTACAATATGAACTCACTTATTTTTGGGAAGAAATTTAGATTTACGTCTTGAAGTAGCATCGACTACGTTTAAACCGGAGGATTCAACGTTACGTTCTTACGTTTACATACACCGTCTTTGGTGACAGTCCGACATTTCAGAAAATAAATTTATCCGTGAATATTATTTTGGAGTTTTAAATTTGTGTTAGTTCATAAACTCACAAATTTACGAGAAGAGATTAGGACTTACGATTTTATTTTAACGTCCTTTACGACTAAACCGGAAACCCTAGGATTACGTATTTACGTTTTCAAACTCCGTTTTTGATGAGACAATTTTTATTGGATTTGTTTTGTGACGGTGATTCATAATTTATAAAAACGTTTTTCGTAAAACGACCCGAGGGCACGCAAATCGAGGAAACTAGAATCGAGGAGTACCCGTAAATAAATGGGATGAGACAAGTGGGACACTTGTCCCACCCCACTCCCAAAACCGGCCTTAAGTAGCTAACACCACTTAGGTGTCAAATTGTTAACTTACAACTTACACATGTAAGCTAAAGCTTACATTATAAGCAACTTATATCAAAACCACAAACACAAACCATGGTTTTCATTTGCAACATGCAAACAACAATCAAAACTCTCTCTACTCTCTCTTTGCCGTCCCAAATACTCCACAAAAACACCCTTTGATCTTGATTCAACCATGAAACCATATGTTATACTTGCATATGTTGAAGCCCTTTCAAAACCCTATTGATTGGTGGTACTTATAACATCCATGGAGGAGTTTTCATGGTGTCATGAGGCTGATTTTCCACAAGAAGTCCATGGAGCATGGTGGTCTTGAAGATGGTCATGGATATCCACAAGTTTCTCCATCAAAATCCATGTTTTGATCACAACTTACATCATCATGGTGGTATAAAGATTGTCCTCCTCATCTTCTTGTTATTTTGATTATGTAAACATGTATTTTATTTCCTATTGTATATATTTATGATGATTATATGATGATAAAAATGTTATGTGGGGATTTGTTGTTGATAATCATGGATAAAAAGGTGAAAACCATAAGAAACAAGGTTAAAATCTTGATTAAATTTGATGACTGTATAAAACAGTAAAGAACTAGATGGTAATCTGATAAAATGATGAAGTATAATGGATTTACAGTAAGCTATGGGTCTTGTACACATGTGAGAGTTGGCCATGCAATGGAATCAAAATAATGAGTGAGATATAATCAAAACAAGTTTAGGGTATAAATCTGAAGTTACTGTTTTGGACGATTTTTAGAAAATACTTAAAGGATGATTAAACAGTATCTATAGTAGAGTTAAATGTAGCACATATCATTTAGTTTATGTGATAAAAATTGGAGCTTCTATCTCCATGTAGAACTCAAGATATGGCAGTTTTGGTGAAGATGAAGTTAAAAATCAGATTTTTGGAAATTAAAGAATAATACTATTATATAAGCACTCACATTTTAATATATAAAATGTAAAATAAAAACCCACTAACTTATAAAACTTATTTATATAAATGTATAAAAGGTTAATTAAATGGGAAAATTATATAAATGGTGGTAAAATAATATTATTAAGTAATAAAAACTATAAACATGATTTTTACGACTTTTTCGGCTATCGCCGTAAAATTAACGTTTTTGTTAAAAAAAACTTAGATGGTTGGACCCGTCTAATGAAAACTTTATAAAACTTATATACTGATATATAGACATGTGTAACAAGTAAAAACCGATAAAACCCGAACTATAGGGCATACGGACATTAACGAGCTAAGTAAACATATTGGACTAATACTTGGGCTAATAATTGGACTAAATAAGATAAACACCCATAAAAAGAACTTATTGAGCTTAACCCATTTGGGCCCAACTTGAAAGTGTATGTACTGATAATATAAGTACAAAATAGATTAAAATAAGTTAAATAACTTATAATAAGTTTATTGGACTTAAAACACGTAAATAGGTAAAACGAGAAAACTAGTATAAAAGTTATCGACACGTAACTCTAAAATGAGTAAACGAGAATATGTAAACCCACTTGATCATCATATATATATAATCATCATATGTATACATATTGTTATTTTTATAAAGTCATTGGACATGAGTCTAAGACCGATTATTATTTGTCTAGGTTTCCGTGATTGAAGCACGTACCGCACGTCCGAATTGCCGATAACCCGCCTTCCCACATCAACGTGAGTTCATAGCCTCGCACTCTTTTAAATGTTTTTATAAATGTTTTATAAACCCGTGAGGGAGATAACATGTTAGTTTTATAAAATAGGACACCATTTGTCCCGATTGTTTGTTTATTGATTTTGGACCCGAATGATTGAATGACCCGATTGTATGACCTGATAAATGATTAATGGACCCGATAGATGAAATTAAATGGATTATTAAAGTTAGGTTATGTCACTAAAAGTCCCATTAGCATGAATTGTGAACTACCGGGAGTTGGTAGACGCTTATGCATTTAATAAGACTATTTGGGGACGATCACCCCAGTTCGCGCCTTGACGGTTGATCCCCGTCGTGCCACATTGATTGGTAAGCGAATTTATCTATGAGAAGATTTCAATAGCGTGACCTTTGTGACGACACGCTACTTTAGATGGGCAAAATTTGTATCGGGTTAGCTACCCGTTGTTGGTTTAGTAAGGTAACAATGTCATGCGGCTTATAATAATCCGAATTAACAAAATAATAATAGACGCTCCGAATTACGATGTATTGCCTGACTAGCAATACAGGGTCATACTATTGATATTATGATTGTATTTTGGTTTTCATAACCATATTCATATAACGATTTTTATTTGATTTTATACAACGTTATAAGACGTATTTTATGATTGTTTTTACGACATTGGCTCGTATAATGATTTTTAAGGCAAATGCCTATATTATGATTTTCGATAAGGATTTATATAAAATGACTTTGGCTATTTTACGGCCTATTGCAAAGATTTGTATAAAATGATTTTGGCTATTTTACGGCCTATTACAATGAGTTGTACGAATTGATTTTTGGTACTAATTTTATACCAAAGTTATATTGATGGAATTTATTAAACTCTATGAATTCACTCGGCGTTATCGCTGACCTTTTCTTTTAACATGTTTTATCTCAGGTACTTGAAGGTAATTCTCGGGATGACGACAAGAATTCATGGCCCGCACTTAAACAATATTTTCCATTCAAACACTTTGTAAAACTTTGTATGAAATGTAATGACTTGGGACCTATGTAACTTTGATGTTTATGAATGGAAATGATTTATTATTAAACGACGCGATTTTTATGCGTTGTTTATGATGTGAGTAATGTGCTATCCCGTAACACCAACTAGTCTTCCGCTGAACTGAGTTGTATAAATTTGGGGGTGTTACATTCTTTCTGTTTGAGAAGAGTGACACAACAGATGTACTAATTGGGTTCATCAATCAGGTTGAACTTTCCAAAAGTATGAGGGTAGTGACCATGAGATCAGACAATGGTGGTGAATTCAGAAACAAGAAACTGGACACTTTTTGCATAAACAAAGGAATAAAGAGGGAATACAGTATAGCAAGAACACCTCAACAAAATGGAGTTGTAGAAAGAAGGAATAGGACACTCATTGAAGCTGCAAGGACTATGCTATCTGATTCCAAGCTTCCAGTTATCTTTTGGGCTGAGGCTGTAGCCACTGCTTGATATGTTCAAAACAGGGCCTTGGTGGTTAAGGCACACAACAAGACCCCTTATCAGCTGTTCAATGGAAGACCCCCTTTGATTGACTTCTTTAGACCATTTCGATGTCATGTGATCATTTTGAACACAATTGACAATCTAGGCAAGTTCAATGAAAAAGGGGATGATGGGTACTTTGTTGGTTATTCATTAAACAGCAAGGGATATAGGGTTTTCAACAAGAAGACAAGCAAAGTGATAGAAAATCTTCATGTATATTTTCTTGAAGACAAGCCTGAAGATATACAAACATATCCTGATTGGTTCTTTAACATTGAAGTTCTTTCAAAATCCATGAATTATGTACCTGTTGCTTTTGCAAAATACTAACATTTCAGGTACAAAAGAACCAACTGATGTGGAGAAGCCACCATTGAGGTACATGAATGTACCCTCACTGTTTTTTGATGCTGCTCCAAAAATAGGTGAAGAAGATGATACATCTCAAAGGAAAGAACAGCCAATCCCTTCCCCTGCTAAGTCAACTTCTGTAAGCAGTGGAATGGCTGAAAGCAGCGGAATCCAGGATTCCCCTGCTAAATCAAATGCTTCCTCTGCTAACAAGGATCCAGCTGTCAATGATGTTAATGATGAAGAAACAGAATCCCCACTCATTTCCTCATCTTCACCTATCTCTTGTGGTCCACTCATGTCCAGCAGTTAAAGTAGAATAATTAAGAATGGAGGTCCAAGTTATTTAGAGCTGCATTCAGCTCATCATCATCCATCCCTAAGTCATGCAGTATCATTTGGAAGATCTTTTGAGGAGTTCTTTCCCAATCAAGATAGCCCCATCAGTCCTGATTTGGAAGAGGATGAAACAGAAGTAATCATGAGCATGCAGCCTACCTATAGAATCAATAAAGATCACCCCCTATCACAAATCATAGGTGATCCTTAAGCTCTTAGACATACAAGGTATTCAGCAAAGGAACATAGTTTCATTTCAAACATCACTATGAAGTTTAATCATGATAGCATGCAATGTTGTCTGTTTACTGCATTTTTGTCACAAGAAGAGCCAAAGAAGATTTTTCAGGCTTTAAATGATCCAAGTTGGGTTGAAGCTATGCAAGAGGAACTCTTACAGTTTGACATTCAAGAAGTTTGGATTCTGGTAGATTGTCCAAAATGGGCAAGGCCTATTGGGACAAAGTGGGTGCTCAGGAACAAAAAAGATGAGAGGGGTATTGTAGTCAAAAAAACAAAGCAAGACTGGTGGCACAGGGATATACTCAGGAAGAAGGTATTGATTATGAGGAAGTCTTTGCTCCATTAGCCATGATTGAAGCTATTAGATGGTTTCTGGCTTATGCTTCATTCATGGACTTCACAGTATACCAAATGGATGTTAAGAGTGCCTTTTTATATGGCACGATTGATGAAGAAGTCTATGTTATGCAACCTCTAGGGTTTGAAGACCCAGAACACCCAGACAAAGTGTACAAGGTGAAGAAGGCTATGTGTGGACTTCACCAAGCTCCAAGGGCCTGGTAAGGAACTCTTTCTAAATACCTGTTGGATAATGGCTTCAACAGGGGGAAAATTGACCAGACCCTATCTATCAAGAAACAAAAGGGTGACTTTCTTTTGGTACAAGAATATGTGGATGACATCATCTTTGGATCCACAAACTCTGTGGTTAGCAAAGAGTTTTCCAAGTTGATGTAGAACAAATTCCAAATGAGTGCTATGGGTGAACTCAACTTCTTTTTGAGGTTACAAGTTCAATAGAGGAAATATGGAATCTTCATCTCACAAGAAAAGTATGTGGTTGAAACTATGAAGAAGTTTGGAATGTGTTAAGGAAAGAAAGTCTCCACTCCAATGGATAAGGAGCATCCTTGGGGCAAAGATGGCCTTGGAAAGCTTATTGATGTTAGGAATTATAGGTCTATGATTGGATCTCTCATGTACCTTACAGCTTCAAGGCCTGACATCATATTTGCAGTCTGTTTATGTGTAAGATACCAAGTGGCACCCACAGAGTGCCATCTGTTTGTTGTGAAGAGAATTTTTAGGTATCTAAAGTTTCATCCAACTTTAGGACTTTGGTATCCCAAGGATTCACCATTTGAGCTGGTATTCTATTCAGATAGCGATTATGCTGGTGCAACAATGATAGGAAGTCTACAACAGGTGAATGTCAATTTTTGGGAAACAGGCTCATATCTTGGTAGTGTAAAAAGCAGACTATTCTGGCCACATCCACAACTGAAGTTGAGTATGTAGCAGCTGCTGCATGCTGTGGACAAGTTCTTTGGGTTCAGAACCAGCTGCTTGACTATGGGTACAATTTTCTAAAACCAAGATATTTATTGACAATAACAGCACCATTTACATTATTAAAAATACTGTTTTTCATAACAAGACCAAACATATTGAAATCAGACATCATTTTATTAGAGATTGTTTTGAAAAAGGGTTAATTGTCCCAGAGGCAATTGATACAGAACTTAATGTTGCTGATCTTTTGACAAAAGCTTTTGATTTGGGGAGGTTTCAGTGTTTGGTTGCAAGTATTGGTATGATTACTCCCTAAAAATTGATCTCTAATTTGTCTTGTATACTCAGGATTATGTTATTGTTGTTGTTGTACATATGTTAGTCCCTTTTTCCATTATTCTTCATTCCACTGCTTTTGAACAAAGATTCCCCTACTGGGGTTCATTCCCCTGCTAAGGAATTTCCCCTTCTAAGAGGTTTTCTCTTAGGTTGGGTTTGTTCTTTTTAAAAGTGTTTATATGTGGTTTTAGACTAACAATGCAGAGATCCAAATGATGCATACTACATTAATGGGAGGATAAGGTATATGCTCTATGTTTTAGGGGAGGTTAGGTCACACCTTTAGGATTTGTGGTATCCTTAGGATACTCATATATGATTCTAGATCATATCCACTGGTGAGTAGGGGTTCAGGATAATGAAGACTTGCTGCAAAGCTTATTAGAATTCTGAAACCTTGAGGCACTGTAATGTATACCTAAACTTCTTTATTCAATAACTTGCTGTATAAATTTAGATGTTTAGTACACATTGCCAAGACCAACTAACCATAAGTAAGGGAATGGTAGGGATGGTGAATAGCGTATGCTTATTTTCTTGGGTTGACCAGGTGTAGGGTTACTTATGTGTTAACTCTTCTTGTTGAGAACCTTGCTGAATAGAGGACTCTTGAGTTTCTGTGTATCTACCTTGTGTCTACAAGGGTGTGCATTAGAGTAGAGCTATTTAACATTGAGCTCTTCATGATTAAGTCTAATACCCCCTAGGAAAGTTTCCCCTGCTTTCAACTTTTGATACCCCTGCTTGTTCAACATCCCTTTGTTTGACCGTTTACCGACAATGCCGTTACCCTGCTTATAGCCGTTAGGCCTGCTAGCTAAATTTTTGGTTAGGGAATATTTTATTCTTTCCAAAAGATATTTAAGGCGCTTTCTTTGCTGATTGGTAATCTTTTCTTTATTATTTCAAACAAATCACTTTCTTATCAAGATTTATCTCTGATATTTTTGCAATTTGAAAATTTGGTCCAATCATAGCTCTTCAGTTTGCCTATATAAACTTAATTCCCTTAACCAGCAGGTCTACCTCTCTCCTTCGACCAAATCCTACCTAACTTTTACAACTATAAACCTTCAAACGTTTTCAATATTCGTCATGTCTCTCAAAATTGCTGCTAATCACAATCAAATTACTCTTTTACATGATGAACCAGCAGAATTTACTGATGTAGTGGCTTTTCTAAAATCATCATATTTTAGAGTAGCCCTTCTCATAAATCCTATGATTTACACCTCACACATCCAAGATTTTTGGTCTAAATCAATGACCAAAACAGTGGATGGAGAGGTAACAATTCACAGCATAGTAGATGGCCATCCCAAGGTGATTACACTTGCCTCCATTAGAGACAAGCTTTTTTTGGATGATGAGGATGGGATTGCCAACCTACCTGATGCTGAAATTTTTGACGGTCTTGAAAAATTGGGGTACACTCTTTCTGATGATAAAAAATGTAAGTTTGCTAAAGGTTAGTTTGCCACACATTGGAAATATTTTATTCATACAATTTTACAATGTTTGTCACCTAAAACCACTGCTTTTAATGAATTTGGAAGTGAAGTTGCTTCCGCCCTGATATGCTTAGCAACAGGGAGAAAGTATTGTTTTTCTCAAATGATTTTCAAAGGAATGGTCAAAAATGTTACAAGCAATTCTAAATTTTGTATGTACCCAAGGTTTACACAACTTTTGCTGAATATGAGTGAACATGGTCCTATCAAACACAAACGATATTTTTCAGCCACCAAACACACTACCAAAATGTTTACCACACTTGCTGCACCATCTCCAAAATTTTCTAGCAGGGTTGTTCCTCTTACTCCTATTATGATGAAACAAATCAGACAAGAAGCAGCTAAAACAAAAGTAGCCACACACAAACCATCTGATTCCCCTTCCAAGACTGATGATACCCCTACCAGCACTCTACTCCTTGCTGATCCACAACATGAAAGGAGAACCAAAACCAGGTTTGCCAGGTCTCCCTTGCCTGGTGTATCTTAAAAAGTAGCAGAGAGGAGAGCCTCCAAAAGGTTGAAGCACACTGAGGGTTTGGCTGCCACTACTGTCTCATCCTCAAGGGATGCGCAGGATAGTGACACCATAAGTAAGTCCACTCCCTCACTCAGTGATACCCAAAGAGGGGAGTAATCCCCTTCTAGGGTTGAGAGCAGAATGCAACCATTGTCCATCTTGTAATTGACGAATATGTGCATTAGCTTGAAAGAGCAAAATGCACAACTTGTACAAACTTTCAAAAAGCAAAGCCTGTTATCAACAATCTGGAAACCAGACTTGCTACACTGGAGGGGAGGAGAAAGCCTAAGATTATTATATCTACAGATGAGGATGCTTCCAAAGGGGAGGAAGTTCATAACACAAATGAATATCCTCAGTGGTATGCATATCCTGGTGGGCAGAATCTAGGACAAGAAAAGGTGGCAAGTGCTGAGAAAGGAACTGAGAAAGGAAGTGCTGAAAAAGGAAGTGATAAGGGGAGTGATACAAAAGAGATTGCCCACACATTGTTGACCATGGGAAATGAAGAATAAGCCCATGCTTCAAACGTTTCCCGTGCTAAAACTAATCCTCCTTCTATAAGTTTTTCCCCTGATAAACCTATTACTCAAACATTTGTTAGGAAGAACTGAAGGCAACCAGCTCATAAGGGAATTCGAATTGGAGAACCCGCACCTAAAGCAAAACCAGCACCAGCAGTGGATCCAAAAGACAAGGGAAAGGGGATCACGGTTGAACAGCCCAAGAGAAAGTACAAGCACAAAACGCCTGAACAACAAAGGGCTCATGAAGAATATGATGAACAGGTAGCTCTCATACTTCAAGAAGAATAGCTACACATGCAAGATCAGAGAATTCAACAGATGAGGCCCAAAGAGATGCTTAAGCAGATTGAAATCATGCATAGAGAGTTAGATGAAAGGGTGCCTCATGTTCAAGAATTTCTAGATCAATGGGAAAAAGAGTTGGTAAATGCTCCTTTTGAAGACAGGTATGAATTGATTTGTTTAGTGCACAAATATCAAAATGAATATTTGGAAAGAAGGGAAAATCTGATTTAGAAGGAAAAATATTTGGGGTCTGAAAAGGGGAGGCTGGCACACTACAAACTTATGCTCAAAAGACACAAGAAGTAGACTGGTGGTCACTTCAAAGGCATGACTTTTGAGGAGATAGAGAAGGCAGTAAGACCAGTTCTAAGAGAGACAAATGTGGATGACTTCATAGGTATAAACACTCCTGAAGAAGTTGAGTATCTCAGGAAGCAAAATGAAATGTTACAGAGAGCTAAGGAATGCAGAAAAAGAAAGGCTGAAGGAACAACAGTGGAAACAACACAAGTAGGTGCATCATCTCAAGCAGGTGCATCATCACAAGCAGGTGCAAGTTTTCTAGCAATTGAGAGATCTGTACTCAATGCATAGAGGCAGTCAAAAGACTAGAGAGGATGGAAAAGGTTGGTATAGTTACTAAGGAAACTCAACATCCCTCTAATGAAGAAATAGATAAACAGCTGATTGTGCAAGAGAATTATGAAATCTCACCTAGTGAGTTTGGGAAGAAGTTTGCTATAGTGGAATATGTTGTTTATGAACACAAGGGGATGACTTGGTGGAAGCTACAAGAGATGAAAATACAACACATACATTTTTGAGCCTAGATCTGATGTTTCAAACTTTAGATAGTGAAGACTTGGAAGATCTATGAAAGCTTTTGAAGAAGACATTTGTTGCAAATCCTACTGTTGTAGATGGTGTAGAGAAGGATTGGGTGATCTGGGAATGCATGCATAGGATGTATGACCATGAACTGCTTGATCCCATATTTGATGCAGTAAATGGGGGAAATTTGTTGTATTAGAAGTTGTTCACCAACTCTGGGGTTTATGAGATAGTCATGAAAGGTTTAAGTGTTTATTTGCTTAATCATCGTTATTATCCTTTCACTCAAGAGACCTCGAAGAAAATGGCACATGCTGACTTGATTGTAGATGCTAAAGCACTTGTTGCTTATGATTTGGTAAGGATGATGTACAGTCAACTTTGGCCAAGAACTTTGTAAGCATCCTCATCAACTAGTATTTATTCAGAAACTTGTATTTAGGAGAAAGCACAAGTTTAGGGTAGGATTGTTGGGAATAAATACAAGTGTATTAGTTACCCCTGCTAGTTGGTTAGAGTTTCCCCTACTAGAGTAAGTTCCCCCTGCTAAATAACAAAGGTAGGGAGATTGGTTCCCCTGCTGAAGTCAAAGACCCTGCTGCTAAGATAAACTTAGAAGAGATTATAATGCGTTTCAGTTACTACTCCGAGATACTTTCCTAGTTTATTAGTAGTGATCTTGTACGTGAGTCCTTGTACTATAAAAGGACTCACTAGGTTATCACGCAAAGTGTGTCTTTCTCTGTTAGTTTTCATTTCATACTTTAAGGTTTTTGTAACCCTAATACCACTATTGGGTATTCGTATATCTATGATATATTAAAGTTTAACATTTGCTTTAAACATTTGTTCTTATGCTAAACACTACATTCTGCATCTTGTTTAGTTACTTTGTATTGCAAAGTTTCTCTAGTGTTAGATTAAATCTATTCTCTCTATCACAACCCTTAAACAAGCTAAGGTTTAAGATCTGAGTTTGGGATCAACACGTGTTTGAAAACCATAAACAACTACGCCATCGGTATAATCATACACCTTTCTTTTTCCTTTTTTATTTTTCTTTTATGATTTCATGTATTAAAATCAAGAGCAAATCATAAAACATGTTAATTAATCAAGGATATCAATAAGGGGGTTGTTTGGTTCGGGTTTTTGGTTCAACCGAGGTACCACCAAGAGCCAAGGGGCTCTCGGCTTGCTGTCATCACCACCACCGAGACCACAAGGGGTCTCGGCTTGGTCGGTTTGGGCTCGGACGAAGGCAAGGGACCCCGACTCGAGGTCGGGGTATGGGTTTGGGCTTGGATCGAGTGCCAAGCGAGACCAATAGGGTCTTGGTGGGGCTGTTAGCCTCAAAATATTAAGTCAAACAAGAATGTTCGGTCATAAGTTTCTATTGTAATATTTATTAGAATGTTGTAATAGATAGTTAAATAGTCGTGATTCACGGGCTTGGATTTAAGCTACTTAAAGCCCAAAAGACAAGCCCAATCCAAACAATATAGCCCATTATGGTTACATGTAAGCCCGGCTATATAAGGCCCTTCCTAGCATGTTAGGAAGGGTGGATGATCATTAGTACTCTCATTATTCTATTCTAATATTCACCAAGTTAATCATCTCCTTCTCTCTACTTTCTCTCACTACTTTCTCTCTCTAGGAATCCATCTCTTTTCATCTATTTTCAATCATTAATCATCATAATAATATGGGACATCATTTGGTATCAATCGCCACGGGGTAGATTGTGTTTGGTTTTTTTGTTTGAGTTTGATTCAGTTGATTTTTCCATATAAATCATCCCGAATTATTTTTTTAGTATTTCGGACTATAAATCTTGATATAACTCATTTATATCGATTTTGTAGGGATTTGGTATGGTTTTTGTGGTAAAAATCGCAATATTTTGAGGTGTTTGGATTCATTTTGGAGTTACGGTTCGTTCACTGTTTGAAGATCATTCCAAATTAAGATTTTCAGAAAAGGGTTAATGATTCCGAAAAAAGGATTTTCGGATAAGGGTTAATTATTCCGAAATAAAAGTTTTTAGGATAAGGGTTTGTTATTCTGAAGATTGCTTTTTCTCTGAATTTAGTTTATTCCGAAAAAACTTGGATTCTGAAAAAGTCGTATTCTCCGAAAAAGCAACTATTCCGAAGAAGATTCCGAAAAAGTGATTATTCCGAAGAAGTGATTATTCCGAAGAAGTGATAATTCTACAAAAGTGATTATTCCGAAAAAGTGATTATTCCGAAGAAGCTTGTTTTTCGGAAAACATCAATATTTCGAATAAGCTTGATTCTCGGAAAACATCAATATTCCAAAGAAGGTCATTTTTCTGAAAACATCAATATTCCGAAGAAGCTTGTTTCTCTGAAAACATCAATATTCCGAAGAAGGTCATTTTTCTGAAAACATAAATATTCTGAAGAAAGAGAATTTCTCTAAAAACGTCACTTCTCCGAAAAAGTCTGTTATTCCGAAAATAGCCATTATTCCGAAAATTGAAGATTTTTACAAAAGTGAAAATTTTTAGGGTTTTTTCGCCTTCGAATTTTTGGTTCATTGTGAAGACAACTTTTTGGGGATTTTAACATTTTTCATCGCCAACAACAATCACATCACATCTACTTAAAGTCTCTAGATATGGATTCTACTCAAGAGTATCGTGTCACAAACAACAATATCATGGTGGCGGGTAATAAAGAGAGACCACCAATGCTTGTGTCTGGTCGATATGCTCAATGGCAATCACGTTTCATACGATACCTTGATACAAGACCCAATGGTGATGCCTTGAGGAAATGTATTACTCATGGACCATATGTATTCAAGAAAATCTCAATTCCTCCAAGACCAGCCACAAATACTATTGATCCAATACCTGCAAGTGAACGTGATGAAACAAGAGCCGATCTTACACCTAAAAATTATGCTTGGCATGATGCGGAGAAGGAAGCCATCTATATGGTTTTAAGTGGGATAGGAGATGATATTTATTCCACGGTTGATGCATGCCCTACAGCACATGAAATGTGGACTGCTATTGAACGCTTGCAACAAGGAGAATCACTCAACAAACAAGATGTCAAAACAAACTTGTTTTGGAATTTTGGCAAGTTTACTTCAAGGGATGGAGAATCAATTGACTCTTACTACTCCAGGTTTTATAAGATGATGAATGACATGACAAGAAATAAACTGCAAGTCTCCACCATGCAAGTCAATGTCCAATTTCTTCAAACAACTTCAACCCGAGTGGACACGGTTCGTCACTTTAGTGACACAACAAGAAAAGTTAGACGAGGTCTCATATCATCGACTCTTTGATATCTTGAAGCATATTAAGAATGAAGCAAATGAGATTCGAGCTGAACGTGTTGCAAAGACGGCTAATCCACTTGCTTTAGTTACTACCACTCAACATGTTCAAGATCATCACTCTCGTGCTCCTAAACCATACTCCACTACATCATCTTCACCACGATATTCCACATCATCTAATTCTTCATCTTCCACAAGATCTCGAGGTAAAGTGCCAAGAGCACCATCACCACCATCTGAATCATCTTCTGAAGAAGATAGTGATGAAGATCAAGCTCAAAAGAATCGAGAGATGAAACGACAAATTGCTTTCATAATGAAGACTTACAAGAAAATCTACAAACCCACCAACAACAATCTTCACACATCATCCAATATAAAGAACCAATATGTTGAGAGTCCTACAAGGTATGACACACGTCGACTTGGTGAAAGTCCTTCTAGGTATGATCGATAGAATCCAACACTTGTTGAGGGTTCTACAAGATATGATCGACAAACTGCCAAGTATGATACTCATAGGATTGCTGCTGCTACTGGGAATATGGAAACGGTTGGAAGTCAAGTGGTTCAGCAAAGTGGAATTCAATGTTTTAATTGCCAAGGTTATGGGCATATGACAAAGGAATGCAGGAAGCCGAAAAGGGTTAGAGACTCCAGCTATCACAAGGAAAAGATGCTGCTATGCAAAAAGACAGAAGTAGGGGTTAAATTGTCAGCTGAGGAAGGAGCAATGCTTGATGACACTGATGATGAAGATCCTGATCAAGAACTCAATGCACATTACTCGTACATGGCAAAGGTTGAAGAAGTTCTCAAAGTCACTGAAGATGACAACGGTCCTATCTTTGACACTGAGCCAATCGATAAGGTACACACTACTAATGAATATAATGTGTTTGGTGATATTCATGAGCATAGTGATCTACCCAATTCCATTAATGACACATGTATGATGGAAACGGTTGATAGCAATACCACACCCGATTCATCAGATATGTGCAATAATGAGTCTGAGGATGATCAACATGCAAATGAGTATGATGAAGAGGAACGTATTGCACTTGCTAATTTAATTGCCACTTTACAAAAAGATGTCACTGAAAATAAAAAGAGTCAAAAGCAATTAAAGAAGGCAAACGCTACGCTCACTCAAAATTTTGAAGAATGCAAAGCTGCTCTTATCAAATCTACTGAGATGACTGAAAGCTATAGAGATGAGCTCCTTCAGAAAACCAAAGAGCTTGAGGGGTACAAGGGTAGTGCGTTAAAATGTCAAAAGGACGATTTTGAAATCAAATATAATACAAATCTTGAGTAATTAGCCAAAGAGAAGCGCCAATATAATGTTTTCTTAATGGGTGAACGTCAAAAAACGTACCTTGCCAATACCAAAGTTAATGAACTTGAACAAAAGCTCTCTATGACCACCATTGATTCTGCTAAAATTCTTATGGTTAAAAAACAGGAGGTAGATGCGTTAAAACAAGACTTCAAACGTAGATATGATAAAGAAACCGAAAAAGTAACAAAACTAGAAGAACAAATCGAATTTTTGAAGAAATTTGGTTATAAAACGCATGATTCTATTCAATCCGTAAGAATGCTAGCACCTCCGTCCATGTTTAAGGGTCAAGCTAGCTTTGCAAGTCCTGAGTACCTTGCCAAAGCTCAAGTTGCGAACCCGTGTCTCTATCTTGATGAGACTGAAAGGACCGATCTTGATTACATGCCTATAAGTGTCGATAGTTAAGACACTGCCCTTTGGGATGATGATAGTCGACCTCTTGTCAATAAGCAGTTTGTAAAACCATATAATTATGCTTATGAGAATAGTCTTTATGGTCTTTTCAATAAACATACTCAGAAAACTCGTGAGGAAGTGTTTTTAGAATGCAAACAAAATAGAATTCAATGGAAGAAAGCTTTTGCCACTAAGAAATCTAATGTTTACAAATATATAAACTACCTTCCTCTATATGAGTCCAAAAGCAAGAGTAGGAAAACATTAGGTATTCTTAAACACCACATAGATAATGTTAAATCTATTGTTGAAAGAGATTGGGAAAAAGGTGAAAATGCCGAGTGGCAACGCCCGATTCCTCAAGATATTACATTGCTTGTGAAAGAACTCTTAATTCCAAACACGGCGTTGATTAAAGAAAATGTTCTTCAACTTGAGGAGTTCATTCGGACTGAAATGTATGATGATTTAAAATATGTTGAATCTCTTGAGAAACACATTGATGATCTTCAAATGGAGAAGTCTGATTTTTTAGATGAATATAATTTACTCTTGCAAGAATGCGTTTCTAAAGATGTTATGTGTGCTTATTTTACATCTTGTGTTGATATTGATGAATATTCTGATGTTGCATGCAAATATCTTGATAGGATCAAAGAATGTGAGCGTCTTGAAATTGAGCTTACGAAACGAAAAGAAAATGATGATAAAAAGGTTTTTGAGTTACTTCAACACAAAAATGATTTCCTTCAAAAACATTGTCATTCTCTTGAACTTGCTTTGCAAAAAGACGTTGGTAGTTTTCCACATGATAATAACTTGCAAGAAAAACTTTCCAAAACATATCGAGAAATGAATGAACAAAATTTGGAAATTAAAGGGTTGAAAGCTCAGTTACAAGACAGGGACAGAGCGATAGCAGAGTTGCAGAAACTCGTTGCTAAAATGGGTGGAAAGTTGTGGAACCTAGCATTAAGAAACATGTTGTTAGACAACCCAATGCTTCTAAAGAGAATAGATCCTCTATCTTGGGACAACCATCTGCTTTATCAAATTCCTCATTTGCAAAACCTGTGTTTGCCCCCAAGATGGATGGAAAGGAAAGGTTACCACAGAATCAACCGATAAGGAATACTATAGCACCAAGCGTTAATCACAATAATGTGATTAAATAAGGGATGTCTAGAATGCCCACTAAGCCCATAAACAAAGTTACTCAATCGCCTCAGACTTCTAGAAACACTAATATTCATGTGTCTTCTACTACAGGAATAGTCTCCACTACTAGTGTTAGTCGGCCTCAGCTTAAGAGCACTCAAGTGAATGATAAGGTCTGGAAACACAAGAATCAAGGGAAGATGAAGGAAGTAGAAGAACACCGTAGGAATTTGAATGTTTTTAAGAATAAAAAGTCTGTAATCACATGTAATGACGATTTAAATGATGTGAATGATTTGAATGCTATGAATGTTAAATCTGTTTGTGTCAAATGCGGAAAGTGTGCTAATGCTAATCATTCTATGTGTGCTATGACTAAACCCAAAGGCGTAGATACTAGAACTAAACAGCAAGTTGCTATGCCTATTAGAGCTAGTAAACCCAAACGCAAAGTGAACCATTCTGGTGCTACCCCCACTAAGAAAACTAATGCATCGGACTCCACCACTCAGAACCCTAGAAGCAGAATTAAGGAATTATATGAGTCTACTAGTAAGTCTTGGAAATGGTGGTTTGCTAATCAATGGCCTCCAGGATACAAATGGATGCCTAAAGCTAGGACATAAAATGTGAAAACGAGTGTTAGTATGCCTTTAAATGTTGATAAGGACACTGATGATTCTACTATCACAACTACTGTGGTATCCAATTTAGCAAATGCTCCATCGTGTTCTAACTCTTCTGCAGGTGATACTACGTCGAAGTGCTCAATCACAATCTTTTCTCGGTTCAGGGAAATATCACAATCAAAAGGGTATACTACGTCGAAGGGCTCGATCACAATATTTTCTCGGTTGGTTAATTATGTGATGCGGATTTGGAAGTTGCTTTCAGAAAGAAGACATGTTTTGTTCGTGATTATGATGGGAATGACTTACTTACCGGTACACGAGGTACTGATCTTTACACAATTTCACTTCAAGTCACAACTTCATCAACTCCAATTTGCTTTATGGCTAAAGATTCATCGACTCAGGCATGGTTAGGGCATCAACGTTTATCTCATCTTAATTTTGATACCATCAACTTGCTTTCCAAGAAAGATATTGTGAGAGGCCTTCCAAGTTTGAAATTCATCAAAGATCATCTTTCTTCTTCTTGTGAACTTTGTAAAGCTAAACGAAGTAGCTTCAAAACAAAGACCACACCAAGCTCTAAAGGACGGTTAGATCTTATTCACATGGATCTGTGTGGTCCCATGCGTGTTCAAAGTATCAATGGAAAGAAATATATTCTGGTAATTGTCGATGATTACTCAAGGTACACATGGACTCACTTCTTGCGGTCCAAGGATGAAACACCCGAAGTTCTCATCAGCTTTCTTAAACTGATACAACGTGGTCTTCAAGCTCAAGTTAAAGTGGTTCGTACTGACAAAGGTACATAATTTTAGAATTCAAATCTGAGAAAGTATTTTGAAGTCGAAGGGATTGAAAATGAAACATCTATTGCTCGAACACCCGAACAAAACGGCATTGTTGAAAGACGAAATCGTACTTTAGTTGACGCTGCTCGAACATTATTATCCGATTCAAAACTTCCACTATACTTTTGGGCCGAAGCCGTGTCAACCGCATGCTACACACAAAACCGCTCCTTAATTATCCCAAGACACGAAAAGACACCATATCACATAATTCATGACCGAAAACCTTCACTCAAACACCATCATGTTTTTGGATGTACTTGTTACATTATTCGAGATGGTGAAAATTTGGATAAGATGAAAGAGAAAGGTGATGCATGTATTCTTGTGGGATATGCAACTCAATCTAAGGGACATAGAGTATACAACAAGAGAACAAAATTGATTGTCGAGACCATTCACATCCGATTTGATGAAAGAAATGGCACTTGAACAAAACAGTTTAAGTCCTGATCCACAACGACAAATGACTTCCGTTCACAACCGCACGGAACTCGAAACTCAAGACCACAACAATGAACCGTCAAGTTCAACGCTGGTTCCAGAAAATGTTCCTAGAGGTGATATGACAGTCGAAACGACAATTGAAGAGATGGAAATGTTATATGGACCAATGTATGATGAATATTTCACGGGGGAGAAACAAGTTGCATCGAAGTCTTCCGCTGTCACTCATGATAAGACTGATGTTACCGATCATCGTCAACAAAAGGATACAACTTCATCTACTTCAACACGGGTTGCTGCAAATTTACCTCCTCAGAATATCACATCAACAATCGCTCCTACAACATCCACAACTACTGTCATTGCTCCAGAGAACACAAATCAAGCAGACAATGCATTATCTGACTAAGACGAATTTATCAACCCATTCCGGTACACCGGTACACGAAACTGGAGAGTCTTCTACTCGCCATGTTGATCCGTCAAATATGCATACGTTCTATCTACGACATCCTTCAACACATCATTGGTCCCGAGATCATCCTTTGGTTCATGTCATTGGAAACCCTTCATAGCCCGTTCGTACAAGACGACATCTTCAAACCGATGGCGATGTTTGTATGTTCGCACTCGCCGTGAGTTCAACTGAACCGAAAAACATCAAAGAAGCCATGGCTGATCACGCTTGGATTGAATCGATGACGGATGAACTTCAACAATTCGAAAGACTTAAAGTATGGGAACTTGTTGACAGACCATATGATGTAATACCATTAAATCTGTGACAATCCGTCAATTTTAGGTCGTTATTTTATTCTCGACTATTAAGTATTATATATTTATTTTAATGAGAATTTTAAATTATCGGCTAACCGAGAAGGTTATGACTTGAAACTTAACGTAAAAATGTCATTTGGATGAAAACCGACAAGAAAAACATTAAGTATCGATAATATATTCTCAAATTTATCATATGAATGATTTTATTATATTTATTTTTATTTCTCGTGTTTTACGTTTTAACGAATGACGAGAACTACTAATGATCGCGATACCGACGGATGCCCAAAACTTACATTTTATTATCGATTGATCGATATTTGAGTTTTTCGAGATTTTTATCTTTATTACGTTTTAAGTCGAGTCGGAACCATATGAATATTCATTTTGTGTGCGTTTTAACCTTTGGAAAGTAATTTTTACAAATCCCGACTCCCGTGAAATTTCAAAACCGACTAGTGAGTAGATTTCCGCTCTTTAAAATGGTCGTTAAAAATAAGGCCAAAAGAAAGCCCATTTGACAAAACAAGCCACTCAAAATTTATAAAAAGGAGGATACTAAACACACACAACCAAACACCCTCTCTTGGCCGCCGGCCATAAACACCACCACCACCAAAACTTTTTCCATCTTGTTTTGATTAAATCCAAGCTTAGATCACGTTTTTATTTTTAATTGTAAGTGTTCTTACACCATTTAATCCAACATGCATAACATTAATTTTTCAAGAATCAAAGATTTTCAAAAGTATGTTTTAATCTAATTAAACTAGTGGGATGTTTAATTAATGTTTGGGTAATGATTAATCAACCATAAAATCAACTAAAAACTAAATGGGTTGGGTGTTTTGGCTACACCAAACCCACGGCCAAAATGGGTTTGGTGGTGGGTTTGTGTTTAGAATGATGTTTCTAGTGTTTTTAAATGGTTAAAACCAATTGCATGTATGATTTAGGACTTGGGTTTTGATGAGGATTAGATTCTCATAGTGTTATAGGCTGTTTGGGTGAATAGGAATGATTACAAGTGGTTAATCTAGGTCTAGATGATGTTTGGATGGATTGGAAACAAGTGTTAGATTGATTTTGAAAGAGGAAAATTTTGGTAGATTGTTCAAGCTTATTTTCGTGGGTTTAATTTTGTAAACAGGTCATAATGATAAGACAGAGATGTATAGCTTTGTTTGAGCTTCTTTTCGGTATAAGGTAGAGCTTACGACTCCAAACGAGTCAAAAGTTATGCTATTTTGAAAGTTCGTGTACCGGGAGATGAGAATCAACATAATCCGAAATTACGTTTGGTTTTGGGTCAAATCCCGAGGACCATAGATAGAGTTTGGTAAATGATTGAAAGTTAATTTTTTGTTTCAAACCTGCATTTGTGAGTGTATTTTTAGACTTAGGTGTTGGATTGGTCAATGGTGTATTTTAAATGGGTCAAACAAGTCCAACATGGTCAAAGTGCAAAATCAGTCCTAAATGTATACGTCTAGTAATGTGATGTGTAACGGGTCATAGAAGTGAAAACTTTCCATGGGATTAAATATGGGTTTTATACAGGTCATGAGGTATTTTTTTGAATTTTCTTGAAATTTATATAGATGCTTAAGCCATAGCAAACAGCCCGTAGTTTTGGTAAGTACCGGCAAATCTATAAAATGGGAATCAACTTTAATTACGTAGGTAAATGGTATAAGTCTAGTAACAACTATTTGTTTGGTTTTGGCGTGAGTTTTTATAAGCATTAAGTGTTTCCATATGAGTGTGTTTAGTACAATAATGTACACGGAGTATTGATTTGGTTTACGTACCTTGATTTTTAGGTCAAGTGTTTGATTTTCCCGTGCATCCACGTCGTCGGTGACATTTCTTGTTACGTCTTCGCTAGAACCACAACTACTACGCCAGGTGAGTCTATAGCCTCGCTTTTAACATGTTTACTTGTTTTATAAAACCCGCGAGGGGGATAACATGCTTGTTTTATTAAAATAAAAGGGTACAACGAGAAGTTGTGGAAACCCTACTTATTGGAAAAGTATGGGTGCAACGAGAAGTTGTGGGAACCCTATTTACTTGAAAAGTAATTATTGAAATTGAAATGTACAACTATAAGTTGTGGTAAACTCATGATTGTTTTAAAATTTAACACAAAGAACTTAATTGTATGTTTAGATGGAAGTTATTACATAAGTTTGTTTAGCCTTAAAAGACCCATGAATCGTGAATTGTTAATCGAGATAACGCTAATGCTATGGATAGATCTATCGGGTGACGCCCAGTCCAGTCGCGACTAGCTCTCGCGTGGTGTTGTGATGCACTAGTAATGAAACATCGGATGCATTGTATAAGAGAAATATACGCACTTGGCTAGGTGTGTTGGGCTGAAATAATATATGTTAACGTTCAATGTCACGAGACTTATGTTATGACACTATAATTATGTCCGTACAACATAATTATCTTTGATAAATTATTAACCATGGAAGGTTATTTTTGAATACTTGTGTTCTCTTTATTTACATTAAACTCTATAGATTCACTTGGCAAATTTTGCTGACTTTTTAACATGTTTTATCTCAGGTCCATTGGGAAGGCACTCGAGGAAGGCAGTTTCGTGAAGCTTGCTTATTTGAAAAGTTTGGCCCGCTTTTATAAATTATATCCATTCAAATAATTTTTAACATTTACTAAGTTTTGTAAACTTGAAGTTATTTGGGACCGTGTATGAAATCGTACTTTTATTAAATGAAAATGAATGGATGTTTATTAAAACGACTCGTTTTGAGCCGTTTTCTATGATTATGAGATTGAACCATGATAGTAACACCCAATGACCCTTCCGCTGTTATGACCAAAATTTGGAGGTGTTACAGATTGGCATCAGAGCTCAAGTTATAGAGAAGGGAAAGATTTTCCAAAAATGAATTTTTGAAATCTTTTAACTATAACTGTTGCAAGCGAAACCTCCGAGTTACCAATGGACGAGAATGATAGCATTTATATATATATATATATATATATACATATATATATATATATATATATATATATATATATATATATATATATATATATATATATATATATATATATATATATATATATATATATATATATATATATATATATATATATATATATATATATATATATATATATATATGTATATATATATATATATATATATATATATATACATATATATATATATATATATATATATATATATATATATATATATATATATATATATATATATATATATATATATATATATATATATATATATATACACACACATATATATATATATATATATATATATATATATATATATATATATATATATATATATATATATATATATGTTGTAATCTTTATCGATTATTTGAACTTGTGAATTACAAGGTATGTTTTCATTTATTATGATGATTTTATATTTATACGAGATATTTATACGACGCCGATTGTCACGAAGCCACCCTAGTCATTTTAATGCTAGCGCTGAAGCTATTCCTGAAATGAATCCTGTTATTCTTGAGATTAACTAAGTTGTGGATATTCATGATCCCAACGAAACGGTTAATATTCTTGCTGATATTCTTTTGGTTACAAGGATTTTGATTTCCTTGGTTCTTATTCTTGATTTATCGATTCGCTCATTTCGTTTCGCAAATTTAATTTGCCTTTTCATTAATCTTCGACATTATACTGTTTTGATAAAAACAGGTTTGTCCGAGATGGTACTATTGATTGTTAGGAATTGAGATTGATTTGTATGGTATTCACATGCCAACCAGGATTCCATATCATATCACTGATCATTTTCTGTTATATCAGTTTCTCATTTGTTTCGATCTTGATCTTTTGCGTTGTGCTGGCGATGCTTGAATAAAGTGATTTATAATTGTTAAAATAAATTGGCCATTTATTTGAACAAGGAAATTATAAATTGTTGAACTATAAATTTCTGAATCTTATTCGGAACGACTTGATCAATCCATAGAAATAATGATTCATAAATGTGTAGGCTTAAGCATATAGCATCTCCGTAATTAAACTCTTATTGACTCATAATTTGTTTGCTCGATTCATTCTTTGATTTTGTTCCTTTAATTCCTTGATCGTGAAATGGTTGTATTGAGATTGTTCCAAAAGCACCAATTGAGGAGGATATCAAGCGTCTCTGAAAGACATTGAAGAAATCTTCTTCTTGTGGGACCGAGGAGCTTTCTTAGCCATTTGAAATACCTAGTAACTCTTAGTAGATTAGTTTATCAATTGTAGTATCTTCTCATTATTCCCTAACTAAACTGTGACAACAGCTAGTAGGACTAGTCTTTTAAGTTGTATGGCATTAGACGATGATTATCTATAACGTTTGACAATACGAATTGTACTAGTTTGTGATCGATGGAATGACTATCTTTTGATTCCTAATTCTACATCGTTCTATTATTATGTTTCTTTGCTTTTCTCTTGTAAATTCCTATGGTATAACGCAATCATTGAATGAATACTCATTATGATTTGATTTGTGTTGCACAAGAATCATGCAGTCAATGAAAGCTATGACTGAAGCACGAATGCGCCAAGTTATTAGTGAATAAGTTTCTGTATCTTTAGTTGAATTCATGGCCAACATGAATGATGGATCTGGAACTGAAGCTAGAGCCGATAATGTTCGTGGTACGGATGGAACAAATATACCTGAAATTTGAAGCTATAACTACACTTCATTTGTTAATTGCAAACCGTAGACTCTTTAGGGGACTAAAGATGATGGAGGATTGTGTCAGTTGTTGAAAAGCTGGCGTCAGTCTTTCGAATTAGTGACCCTAATCAGAAGGATAAGATGCAGTTTGAAATCGCTACTCTCCAAGGTCATGCATTAATTTGGTGGAATGGCAGACTTGCTTCCATATGTATCGTTACTTATGGGACACCATGGACTAAGGTGAGGAAGCAGTTAACTAAGGAGCTTGTCCTTGAAGCACTTCCAAAGTATGGAGCAAGTGTTGTACAACTTGAAGCTGAAGGGAACTAACATTGGTAGATATATCAAGTGTTTCCATAAGTTGACTCCTTTATGTCCAAGAATTATGGAACCCGAACCATCAATGTCAAGCAGTAAATTTACGGCTGACCAGGAATATATGCGGTGATGTGACTTCTTCTAAGCCATTTACTATTTGTGAAGTTGTCTGCATGGCTGATTAGCTCAAGTGACACATAATTCAAGGCAAGGCTGATGAGGTTACTGAAGGGAAAAATAATTCCAAATTGAAAATTCTTTTCGTGCATTAGAGCTCGTAAGTATATTGAAAAAGGTTGTGGATTATTCATGGCTTAGGAATCGTAGAAGGAATCGTAAGAGAAGTAAGTAGAATTATTCTAGTCATTTGTGACTATTATGAAGTGTTTCTGGAAGATTTGCCAAGGCTTCCGCCTCCAAGGAAAATAGAATTCCTAATAGATCTGATTTCTGGTGCTGCAACTGTGGCACATGAGCCATATTTATTAGCACCCTCTGAGTTGAAGTAATTATTTGTGCAGTTTTAAGAACTATCTGATAAATGTTTTATTCGACCGAATGCGTCAGTTTGTAGAACTCCTATTCTATTCGCTAAGAAGAAAAATGATTCGCTTCGTATGTGAATCGATTACCGAGAGCTGGATAAGCTAACGATCAAGAATCGTTACCCGCTTCTATGAATTGATGATCTATTTGATAAAATTCATATTCTCGTGTTTTCCCCAAGATTCGGGTGTTTTCTCCAAGATTGATCTTTGTTTTGCTTATCATCAACTTCGCATAAGCGAGGAAGATATTCCTATTACGGTGTTTAGAACTTGTGATGATCATTATGAGTTTAGGATTATGCCTTCTGGTTTGACCAGTACACCTGTTAAATTCATTGACTAATGAATTGTATGTGTAAGTCGTGTCTTGATAAATTAGTAATCGTTTTCTTTGATGATATTCTCATCTGCTCTACGAGCAAGAAAGAACATGCCGAACACTTAGGGATTATCTTGAACTTGTTAAAGAACGAAAAGATGTACCCAAAATTTTAAAAGTGTGATTTTTGGCTTTGTTCTGTGCAACTTCTCTGTCATGTGATTGACAAATGTGGCATACATGTTGATTCTGCGAAATTTGAAGCCATCGATGATTTGAATGTTCCAACTATTCCAACTGAAGTACGATAAATTCTAGGTTTGGCTGGTTATTATTGAAGGTTTATTAAAGGATTCTCTTTGATATCAAAACGATTAACTAAGCTAACTAAAAAGAATGAACTGTATGTGTGTGGCAATGATGAAGAGAAAGCTTTTCAAATCATGAAAAGAGAACTCTGCAACACACTGATCTTATCGTTACTCGAATGAACTAAAGATTTTGTTGTTAATCGTGAGATATCTCTTAAATGATTTAGAGTTGTTCGATTTGTATATGCTTGTAGGAAACCTAGGAAGAATGAGGAAACTGCACAACCCACGACTTGTAATTGGGTGCGGTGATTTTACTCTTCGCATGTTGAAACATTAATTGTATGGCACTAATGTACGGTATCCACCGATAGTAAGAGCCTACAATGTATTCTGGAATAAAAGAGGTAGCTTAGCCTTTAAGTGATTACGATTGTGTTATTCGTCATCATTCGTGAAGTTGGAGCAAATAACAATGGATTCATTGATAAGCTCTCGAAAACTCAGCCTGAATATGACTCGATTTCTGTCAATGTTGATTGATTGACTCTGCTCATTTTATTTCGATAAATAAATCGATCGTGCTAATTAAGCATCGTTTGTGAACCACTCGTAGTAGACATAGAAGTTATGATAATGTGAAGCGAAAACCTTTGAAATTCGAGGTAGGTGGAAAAGTTATGCCAAGCTATCACCATTGGAAAAGGTGTTATGTATTTTGGAAAACGTGGGAAGATAAGTCCCTGTTAGTTTGGACCATTCGAGATGATATCGATGGTAGGTCCGATGGCATGAAAACTTAAATTACCTCGAGAGATACAAAGAATTCACAATACTTTCCATATGTCGAACCTAAAGAAATATCTTTCCGACGAAGATCTTATTATCTCTCTTGATGAAGTATGAATCGATGGTGAGTTGCATTTTGATATGAGCTTAAACTCATATCCTTTTAACAACAAATAACCCTAAAACATGAAGCAAAATACCAATTTATTTGGCAAAAACAGTGTTATGTGGTATGTTTGTGTTTGTGTACACTTGTGTAGGTAAAAGGATACATTTTCAAGCAAACAAAGAAAAATCAAGCTCAAATGGATGAAAAAGACAAAGAAGGATCAAAAGTGACAAGACTTTGAAGTACAAGGACCTATCTTGACAAATTGTCAAAGTTGAAGGACTAAAAGTGCAAATATTGTGAAAGTCAAGATTCAAGTCAAACTTGGTCAACTCTCAAGTCAACTCAGTCAAAGGACCATTTTGTTCAAGAATGAAAGTTGAAGGACCAAATATGTCAAAAGAATGAAGCTCCTAGCTCAAAACAACAATCTGCCAAGTATAAGGACTAATTCTGCCAACACTTGAAAGTTATTCAAGGTTTAATCCATGTGAAACCATTTCAGCCAATGAGAAGAGAGAAAACAAATCACACGGATCACCAACTCAGCCTTAATTAATTCCTACTCAGCCGCTTTGCAATTAATACCCAATCACAACAGTTGGATCCGTGTGATCAATTTTTAGCCAATCATATGCTGACACGTGGCATCTTCTTCATCAAAAATATTCACCAGGATCGCGTTTGAGCTACAATCCATTTCATGAAAAGATTTCAACACCAAAATTGATCATTTTGAAGAGACGAACACAATGGTACAAGTCAATTAGCCTGAAGATCAATAATAAAGAAAAGCCCAAATCATTGTTCATACCTGCAAATGCAATTATGCAGAATTGTCCACGTGGAGAGCTGGGATTGTCCTGACACGTCACCAACCCCAACAAACTCCTCCTTCATGCCTATAAATAGATGGATAGGACTTCATTTGTACATGTAGCTTAATTTTGTAAAAACACATAGTTTCTTAATTCCTTTCCCTTTCCTCCATTTTTACCCTAGCTACTCAAGAGTCTGACAAAATCTTGAGTTAGTTAGTTAGTTACTTACCTTCCAACAACTTTGTAACCGTTTTTCATTGAATAAAATTCAAATTTCCCATTTCCCGCCAAAACTGTTCTTCATATTACTGTTCATACCTGCTGCTATTGGATACTTGTGTTGCTGTTTTGTGTTTGTTATGATCATAGATTGATCATAACTAACTTTGAAGAAGTTTGTTAGCAGTTTGAGAAGAATTCAGTTCAGAACTAGTTCCATTGGAGTTTTCAAGCAGTTTGATGATGACTGTTGATTGTTAGCTGTTCTTGTTGATTGATTGTTGTCCTAGTGATAAGGTGGTGGTTATCACTAGGCTAAGAGAGCTCAGCTCTCCTCTTCTTCCCAAAGGTTTACTACAATAGGTTTTAAAAGCTCTTGTTTCAATTCCTCTCAATAAGTCAAATGCATGCTTTCTTTTCATAGTGTAATCTTGATGGTTGCATGATAAAAGTTGTTAGATTAGCTCTTTGTTTGATCTTGATTACTTGTAGTTTGATTCTGTTTACTTGTTCTTAGATTTGGATTAAGTCAAAGCTTATTGCTTAGTTCAGTCATTTTTGGCCTTGTACCTTGATTGAAGTTCTAGTAGTAATAAGTACTTGTATACTTCTTTTAAACCTTTCATTTTGATCACTAAGTCTAGCTTGCTATAGATTTTCATTCAGTTCAATTTCAAAATCAAATAGTCCTCACAAATTTTCATAAAAATCAGTTAAAGGAGTGTTTGGTATTAGCTTAAAAAGAGTTTTCAAGAATTGAGTTTTGGCTTGTTAGAGTTCATTTGCAGTTAAAAGGTGGTTATTAAGTGTTTCAAGTCATTTACAAGTCAAAAAGATAGTCAAACAGGCAAATGGCATGAAAAATGTTTGGGTTGATTTCAGTCAGTTTTGTCATTTAGAACTTGTCAATTTGATTTGGCTAGTATTCATTCAATACTTGATGAAATTG
Organism: Glebionis coronaria; assembly: GCA_025667525.1. Classification (NCBI taxonomy): domain Eukaryota; kingdom Viridiplantae; phylum Streptophyta; class Magnoliopsida; order Asterales; family Asteraceae; genus Glebionis; species Glebionis coronaria. The sequence goes on from CM046874.1 coordinate 339,861,626, forward strand.
CACCAAATTTGTTCTCAGTCATAGCTTATATCATAGAGATTCAGATTCCAAGAGCATTTTCTACAGTTTACAATAAGCCGATAGAAATAAGCAAAATTCAGATAAGCAAACTTAAGTCAAGTTTCTGTAAATGAAAGCTGAAAATTTGTATCTCCTTATCCTCTTCATTAACATGGCCATTTTTCTTCACAAATCCACTAAAAACATTGAGTTACTTGATTTTTGAAAGTTTCAGCTTTTTGAAAAATAAGCTGGTCAACGCTTGGTCAACATAAGCCCATTTTCAGTTTAATTCAGATTCCCAGCTTATTTCTTGATGAAAAATGTTCTAGTTTGATTTCCCGTTCATTAATTTAGTTGCTTAATCAGTTTCAATCAAAAAAATCAAGTTGTGATTGTCTAGTTTTTGCTACAGCTTATTTTGGGCTTATTGATAAGTGCTCATTTGCTTATTTTACAACTTTAGCCAATTTCCTTTTACACACGTAGCTTATTTTGGATTTAAATCATTTTGCAACTTGTCTCATTGAATTTGGTTGAGTAATAAGCTCAAACGAGCTTATTTTTAGTCTAAACCCGTTTTTGGCTTAAATAGTTCTTGAAATTGGTCTTTGGTCCCTTATGTTTTAAACAGTGTGTAAACTTGGCTAAACATGAAAGTTTTTAGGGTTTGCATTTGTTAAGCCCTTGTAGTTTTGGAATTTGTTATTTTCAGTTAGAAAGTTGTTAGTTTGTTACATTTTGGCTAGTTGGTTATAAGTTTTGCAAGTTTGATCCTTTTAGTTAACTGTTTTACACTTTTAGTCCCTAGACTTGTTAGAATTTACATTTCAAGCATTTATCTTTCCTAGAATTTACAATTTCAGTCCTTTTAGTTTCATATTTTACATTTTGGATTTTACTTGAATAAAAACTTGGTATTTGCAATATGTTTTACATATAAGTAGGTATATTTTTCCTTTTTGCAAGATTTTGTTGAATTAGCAAATAGAATATCCAATCAAGTTTTAACAACCAAAAACAATTAAAAACCCGATATTGGTTGGACTTTCCATTAGCAAGAACTGAGAAAAAAACGAACTGCATTATACACAATTTCAAATGGCGCCGCTGCCGGTTCTTTGACTACACGAGAGACTACCGATTGACGGTTTTCATTGGCTTTTGGGATCCGTTCACTTTGTGAACGTTATTTTTACGTATCATAAATCAAAAACAAATAAAAAAAATCAAAAATATAAAAATATATAAAAACTTAAAAAATTAACAAAACAATTCTTTTCCTAAAGAATTGACCAAAAAAAATAAAAAATCCAAAAAGCAATCTTTTTCCTAAGAGATTGCACCCAAAAATATATATTATTGGATTCTCTCGGTTTTTATGTACATATAGTATTTTCTCTTAAAAAACTCATAAATACAAAAATATTTTCCATATATTATTATAAGTAAATACGTATACGTATAAGAACAACCAATCTACATATCTTCCATAAGTATTGCCGAGGCAATACACCGTGTTGAGGGGCGTTCCGGTCCTTGACACGTGTATCGATCAAACAAAATTAAGCAAGAATAGATAAATACTCTCAATAAGCAACAATTCGAAGAATACGAACATTTAAGTGAATAGAAAGGCGATGTGCTATAAAATGCCATCTAAGGGTCAATAGGTACTTAAGTGCTTCACGCCACCTAACCCCCCGTTCACTTGTAAGTATTCTAAGAAGGAAGGCTTCATTGAGGGTCTTGCACCCAAGTAGTACATACGTATATTGTTATTTTCTTGTGGATATTTAATATTGAAACTCGAAGAGGATAATCCATTTCTCTTCAAAGTCACACGAGAGCTTCTCTCTCATTCCTCGTATTGAGTTGCATGCTCACTCGCGGGCGTGCACAAATACCGATTGGTGTACAACCTCTTCCTCCGAAAAGGAAGAAAAAGAGAAAGAGTAAGACCACCACCGTCCACCAAGCCGATCACGAGAATCGTGCTTTGACTCCACCACAAGAAGCCATGGCTATTGATAATCGCACTTTGTATGAACGTATGCAATCCAACATTCATGGATATTCTAGTGCCATTAAGATTCCCGACTTTCCCGCAAACACATTTGAGCTACATACATCTATGATCAATATGGTTTCACAATCACCTTTCTTTGGTAACAAGAATGAAGATCCTCATGCTCACCTTAAGAGATTCCTTTCTCTTTGCAATACCATTAAGCATAATGGGGTTCCACATGAGGTGATTAGGTTGATGTTAGTGTCATTTTCCTTAGAGGGAATTGCTAAGCATTGGTTAGACACCCAACCACCCGATAGTATCACCACATGGGATGGTTTCACCACTAAGTTTTTGAACAAGTTCTTTCCTCCACATAAGACTATGGCTTTGGGGACTTTAATTATGGGCTTTCAACAAAAACCTAGTCAATCCTTTAGTGATGCTTGGGAAGAGTATAGTGAGTTGTTGAGGCGATGCCCTAATAATGGATTGGATCAAGTTCACCAAATCAACCTCTTTTATGATGGCCTTAAATCTCACCACCAAGATTCACTCAATGCTTCCGCGGGAGGGAATATTCTTCTTAAGACCTACCAAGAGGCTTTGGACATCATTGAGACTAAGGCAATGGTTCAAACAAACAATCCATTTGAAGAAAAGGTTCATGTTATCCAAAACAATTCTCAAACTCCTTGTGACAACCAACTCCTCAAGTTTCAAGAAGAGATTTTTCAAAGGATGGATAGTCATAATGAGAAGAATTTGCAAGTACAACTAGAAATGCTTCAAGCTTTTAAGAACATGTCATTGAACAATTCCTCAAATAATGTGAATGCCATCACCATTTCTTGTGTTACTTGTGGAGGTCCCCATTCTTATGAACAATGTGATAAGGTGCAAGGGTATCAAGGGGAATGCTATGCTTACCAAGAGGAACATCGTGAACACTTCAAGCCTAATATCAATCCAAATAACCTTTCTTACAAATCCCAAAACTACCTTACTCCACCCGGATTCCCACCCCAACCACCCACCCAAATTCCACAAAATACTCCTCAAATTTTACCAAGGAATCAAGGGCAAAGACCACCTTACCAAGGAAATAACTACAAGGCACCCAATCAATTTCAACCTCAAGCAAATACCTTTTATCCACCAAATCAAGGATTTAATACCCAACCTTTACCTTTCCAACCTCAAGGTTTTCAAGGTCATGTGCCACAAGAGTATAACACAATGGATCTCTTGCAAAAAATGAATCAAGAGAATGAAAGGAAGTTCCAAGCTATTGAGAAGAAATTGAATGACCAAATCAATAGGGTTTTAGTGGCAATAAATCAAAGACCACAAGGCGCTTTACCTTCTAACACACAAACAAACCCTAGGGCCAATGTCAATGCTATTACAACAAGGAGTGGAACAACAACAAAGGATCCTTCACCTCCTAAACCTACTATTGTTCAACCCACTTGTGCTCCTACTTGTGACAAGCCTTCTACTTCTACTTTGCCTCCTCAAAATGCTCCTATTCACTCAAACACACCTTCTCAACCACCTCATACTTCTCCTTTACCTTCCACACTTCCCAATAAAGAAGCTAACAAAGACAAATCTTCCACTACTACACCTATTCCACCTACACCAAAACCTACTCTTCCATATCCTTCAAGGTTGAAAAAGGACAAGTTAAAGAACAAGGATGACATCCAAGTCTCCAATTTCTTAAGGATGTTTAAGCAACTCAACATCAATATATCCTTTGCGGAAGCTCTTGCTTATATGCCAAAGTTTCCTAAGATGTTCAAGGATTTGCTCTCAAACAAAGAAAAATTGGTTGATTTGCCCAACACATCCCTTAATGAAAATTGTTCCGCGGTGTTACTTAAAACCTTACCAACAAAACTTGGAGATCCGGGGCGCTTCTTGATACCTTGTAATTTTCCCGGTGTTGAAAATTGCATGGCTTTGGCGGATCTAGGGGCGAGCATAAACCTCATGCCTTTATCGGTTTGGAAACAACTATCTCTTCCCGAGCTCACTCCCACTAGGATGACTCTTGAACTAGCCAACCGAACCATAGCTCACCCCGTAGGTATAGCGGAAGATGTGTTTGTAGGTGTGGATAAGTTTACCTTTCCGGCCGACTTTGTAGTGGTTGATTATGACATGGATCCTAGAGTGCCTTTGATTGTTGGTAGACCGTTTTTGAGAACGGGTCGTACCTTGATAGATGTGGCGGAAGGAGAATTAATTATGAGAGTAGAAGATGAGAGAGTGGTGTTTAAGCTAGGAAAAATTTGTGATAGAAAAGAGGTTAAGGAGTCTAGACCTTGTGAGACTATTAACATTGTGGATGTGCTAGATGAAGTGTGTAATGAACACTTTCATGATGCTTGTAAGTGTGCTAGTGATGAGATACCCCATGTTGAAACCGTGGCCTCAATTGCTCCCTCTTTAACACCTTTTGGAGAGAGTGATTTCCTCTTGGAGGAATTTGAGTCCAACTTTCTTGGTGATGATGATTCTCCCATTAATTGGGAAGAAGATATTCTTACAATTCAAAAGTTGCTCAATGAGGACCCTATTCCTTCTCCTATTCCACAAGAGATTACTATTGAGGAACCTTCCATAGTAAAACCTTCCATAGAGAGTCCACCTCCCATTGAACTTAAGGACCTTCCATCCCACTTAGAATATGCTTTCTTAGAGGGCAAAGACCAATTACCGGTGATCATTGCTAAAGAGTTGAAAGAGGATGAGAAAGAGCAACTTATTGAAGTTCTTAAGAAACATAAGAAAGCTTTAGCATGGAAAATATCCGACATAAGGGGAATTGATCCACATTTTTGTACACACAAAATCCTTATGGAGGATGACTATAAACCCGCCATTCAAAACCAAAGGAGAGTTAACCCAAAAATTCATGAGGTTATTAAGAAAGAAGTGATTAAACTCTTAGATGCGGGTATGATTTATCCCATTTCCGACTCTCCATGGGTTAGCCCGGTTCATTGTGTTCCAAAGAAGGGTGGAATCACCGTGGTGCCTAATGAGAACAATGAGCTTATTCCCACGAGACTTGTGACCGGTTGGAGAGTTTGCATTGATTATAGAAAACTCAATGAGGCAACTAGGAAAGACCATTTCCCGCTTCCCTTTATGGATCAAATGCTTGAACGCTTAGCGGGAAATGAGTATTATTGTTTTCTTGATGGCTTTTCGGGTTATTTCCAAATACCCATTGACCCTAAGGATCAAGAAAAGACCACATTCACTTGTCCCTACGGTACATTTGCTTACAAGAGGATGCCTTTTGGCTTATGTAATGCACCGGGGACGTTTCAAAGGTGCATGATGGCGATTTTCCATGACATGATAGAGCAAACCATGGAGGTTTTTATGGATGACTTTTCCGTATTTGGAAATTCATTTAGCTCATGTCTCACCAATCTTGAGAGAATGCTTAAGCGTTGTGAGGAAACACGTTTGGTGCTTAATTGGGAGAAATGTCACTTTATGGTGAAAGAGGGGATTGTTTTAGGACACAAGATATCCAATAAGGGATTAGAAGTTGATCGAGCTAAAATTGATGTGATTGCTAAGCTTCCCCCACCCACCTCGGTTAAAGGTGTGAGGAGTTTCTTAGGTCATGCGGGATTTTATAGGCGCTTAATACAAGATTTTTCTAAGATAGCTAGACCGATGACTCATCTCTTGGAGAAAGAGGCTCCTTTCATTTTTAACCAAGATTGTTTAGACTCTTTTGAAACTCTTAAGGAAAAATTGACTAAGGCTCCCGTTTTGGTTTCTCCAAATTGGGAATTACCTTTTGAGCTTATGTGTGACGCTAGTGATTATGCGGTGGGGGCCGTCTTAGGACAAAGAGTTAATAAGCATTTTCAACCTATACACTATGCGAGTAAAACCATGACCGGTGCACAACTTCATTACACTACCATGGAAAAAGAGTTGCTTGCTATAGTATATGCTTTTGAGAAGTTTAGACCATATCTTGTGCTTTCCAAAACCATAGTGTATACGGATCATTCCGCTCTCAAGTATCTTATGACAAAACAAGATGCTAAGCCTAGGCTTTTGAGATGGGTTTTGTTGCTTCAAGAGTTTAAGATAGAGATTCGTGATAAGAAAGGGGCCGAGAATTTAGCGTCGGATCATTTGAGTAGACTTGAGCATCCTTTTCAAGGAGATTTCCCACACTAGTAAATCAATGAATCCTTTCCATTAGAGGAGCTCATGTCTATCTCTTCCCAAGAGGATGCCACACCTTGGTTTGCGGATATCGCAAACTATCTTGTGGGCAATGTGCTTATTGAGGGTCTTACTTATCAACAAAAGAAAAAGTTTCTTAAGGAAGTTAAGTATTACTTTTGGGATGATCCATATCTTTTTAGGCAATGTGCGGACCAAATCATTAGACGGTGTGTAGATGGGCCCGAGGCATTTAAGATTTTAGAGGCGTGTCATAAAGGACCTACGGGTGGACATTTTGGGCCTAACTACACCGCCAAGAAAGTCTTTGATTCGGGTTACTATTGGCCTTCCATTTACAAAGATGCCCATGAAATGGTGAAATTTTGTGATGTTTGTCAAAGACAAGGAAAAATTACACAACGTGATGAGATGCCACAAAATTTTATCCAAGAGTGTGAGATATTTGATGTATGGGGCATCGATTTCATGGGACCTTTTCCATCCTCTAAGGGAAACAAGTATATACTTGTGGCGGTGGATTATGTGTCCAAATGGGTGGAGGCTAAAGCCTTACCTACCAATGATGCTAGAGTGGTTGTAAAGTTTTTGAAACAATTGTTTGCTAGATTTGGTGTACCTCGGGCCATCATAAGTGATCGTGGTACGCATTTTTGTAATGATCAATTCTCGAGAGTTATGAAGAAATATGGAGTGAATCATAGACTTTCCACCGCGTATCACCCTCAAACAAATGGTCAAACCGAGGTCACAAATCGTGGTTTAAAGAGAATTTTAGAGAGAACGGTGGGAGAGCATCGAGCTTCTTGGTCAGATAAGCTTGATGATGCTTTGTGGGCGTTTAGGACGGCTTTTAAAACACCAATTGGTTGTACGCCTTATAGGCTTGTCTATGGAAAAGCGTGCCACCTCCCATTTGAGTTAGAACATAAGGCATCTTGGGCTCTCAAGTGGGCTAACTTTGATTTAAACCAAGCCGGTTCACATAGGAAAGATCAACTCAATGAGATGGATGAGTTGAGAGCCAATGCCTATGAGAATTCTTTGCTTTACAAGGAAAAGACTAAGAAATTGCATGATGCTAAGATCAAGAATCGTGAGTTCAAAGTTGGAGCGCCGGTTCTCCTCTTTAACTCAAGATTGAAGCTTTTTGCGGGCAAGCTTAAGTCGAGATGGTCCGGTCCATTCACTATTGCTCAAGTGTTTCCATATGGAACTCTTGAGTTGTCCCAACCCGATGGTCCAAATTTTAAAGTGAATGGTCACCGTGTTAAACATTACTTTGGGGAGGACATTTCCGTTGAAATGGTCCAAGAGGTCCCCATTTTCCCATGAATTAATTCATTGAGGGACGAGTCGAGCTAGAGACTCATTAACTCAAGCATCGTATAACTAGGATTAGAGTGTTGTAGGTTAGAAATAAAGGTATAGACTTGGAGATAAGTGTAGGGGAGACCTTCTTTTGTCTTCATGATTGTTTGTAGGGTTGCTCACTCATCTTATGCCTTGGAGCTTATGGAGGAGGCCCTTGTATCCGGTTCACTTCGTTACTATAGTGATTTTTCATTGACACCTTGTGCTTAAACATGATTTCACTAATAGTTGTCCTTTCCTTAACTTGGGTTAAGCAAAGTCTATTCATTGTCATAAGTGTAGGGGAAGCTTTTATACTTCCATGCTCTTAAACATTGAAGACAATGTTTAGCTTAAGTGTAGGGGGGTCTTCTATCGAAGTGACCTTACCTAGAAATTGTCATTGTCTTGCATGATAACATGGAAAATTGAATTTTCAACATTTTTCAAATTTTTGATCTACTTTGGCCTCCAAAAATATGCATTCATAATTTTTGCATCTATCATTTTTCATTTGCATAACACATTTGCATTGTATATATTTCTTCTTTATGTTTCATAAAAAATGTATAAAAAGAAAAAAAATATAATAAAACATGGTTTTAACAAGTTTAGACTTCTTTGACATATTAGGCCCGCCATGGATATTTTGACTCAACCCGAGTTTGCTTATTTTAGCATTCTCTAGCTAGTATCCTTAACCATGTAGTCCTTCATTGGTCTATTAGGCTAAGCATCCACCAATTTCATTATTTGAAATTTTAAATTTGTGGAGAATGGGAAATGATAGAGTTGAAGCAAGTGTAAAAGGGCTAGATAGACTTCATGGCAATTATTTGTGGCTAAACCCTTCTCTTCTTTATCTCTACTTTCTTCGCATGTATATATTTGTTAATAAATAATCAAGTACGGTTTTAATTGGTTTGTAATCTCTTATGCATTTTTGGCTAATCATTTATGGTTGATATGAGTACGTCTTAAGATTCTAAGTTAGCACGTTTTATGTGTACTAGACTTATGTCATGCTCCATATTTAGCGGGTGTTTTTCCTTTTCTTCTTTTCAAATTTCTTTGTGAGGAATAAAGAAAAATAAGAGCGGCTTATGAAAAAAAATGAGTGGCTAGAAAAAAAAAAGAAAAGAAAAAGAAACAAAAAGAAAAAAAAATAATGCAAGACTCCCAAGAGGGGCAGTGTGGTGTTAATTATAGTGACTATTGAGTTCCAATATGACCTTGACGGGTTGCGGGGATTCAATAGATTGCTCCAATCCAATATTGCCTTGACGGGTTGCGGGGTTGAAGATCCAAAGTCTCAAAAAGATGGCGGATGTAAATTATTGCGTGAGTTTTATTTTTCTTTCCTTAGCGAGTGTGTAGCTACTTATGAAAGCATGACATGAGGATTTTACACATAAGGCGAATGACTTATTACTCTTAAAACGGACTTATATTAATTGTGAGCGGTTTTTCAAGTAATGGATGAGAGGATTACTTAGGATTAAAACCGTGCTTCCTTATTTTTGGATTTTACACTTCTTATACTTCACACTTGAATAAATGACAAATTTGCCCACAAGCAATTTGCTCAAATAATAACCGGTTCCACACTTAATTGTCATGAATAAGTTGATGCACTTTTTACTTGTGAATACAATGATCCCATTTTTAAGCTTGGTATGGGGAAAGTGAAACTTGAGGGTGATAAATGTCCATGGTACCCAAGCCCTAATCTAAGCCATTGAATTCTTTATGATTTATTTCCATCAAAACCATTTCAAGAAAAATCAAAAAGATATAGATAGAATTGTATTTTGTTCATTGCATTATTAAAAGTCAAAATCATGCATCATTTAGTTTAGAGTAGTGTAGATGCATCTCATATGGCCAAGGTGGATTAATTATTAGGGAAATGTAAATTTGAGCTTTAATATATAATATTGCATGAGGACATGACAATGTTCAAGTGTAGGGGAATTTGATATGAGCTTAAACTCATATCCTTTTAACAACAAATAACCCTAAAACATGAAGCAAAATACCAATTTCTTTGGCAAAAACAGTGTTATGTGGTATGTTTGTGTTTGTGTACACTTGTGTAGGTAAAAGGATACATTTTCAAGCAAACAAAGAAAAATCAAGCTCAAATGGATGAAAAAGACAAAGAAGGATCAAAAGTGACAAGACTTTGAAGTACAAGGACCTATCTTGACAAATTGTCAAAGTTGAAGGACTAAAAGTGCAAATATTGTGAAAGTCAAGATTCAAGTCAAACTTGGTCAACTCTAAAGTCAACTCAGTCAAAGGACCATTTTGTTCAAGAATGAAAGTTGAAGGACCAAATATGTCAAAAGAATGAAGCTCCTAGCTCAAAACAACAATCTGCCAAGTATAAGGACTAATTCTGCCAACACTTGAAAGTTATTCAAGGTTTAATCCATGTGAAACCATTTCATCCAATGAGAAGAGAGAAAACTAATCACACGGATCACCAACTCAGCCTTAATTAATTCCTACTCAGCCGCTTTGCAATTAATACCCAATCACAACAGTTGGATCCGTGTGATCAATTTTTAGCCAATCATATGCTGACACGTGGCATCTTCTTCATCAAAAATATTCACCAGGATCGCGTTTGAGCTACAATCTATTTCATGAAAAGATTTCAACACCAAAATTGATCATTTTGAAGACACGAACACAATGGTACAAGTCAATTAGCCTGAAGATCAATAATAAAGAAAAGCCCAAATCATTGTTCATACCTGCAAATGCAATTATGCAGAATTGTCCACGTGGAGAGCTGGGATTGGTCCTGACACGTCACCAACCCCAACAAACTCCTCCTTCATGCCTATAAATTGATGGATAGGACTTCATTTGTACATGTAGCTTAATTTTGTAAAAACACATAGTTTCTTAATTCCTTTCCCTTTCCTCCATTTTTACCCTAGCTACTCAAGAGTCTGACAAACTCTTGAGTTAGTTAGTTAGTTACTTACCTTCCAACAACTTTGTAACCGTTTTTCATTGAATAAAATTCAAATTTCCCATTTCCCGCCAAAACTGTTCTTCATATTACTGTTCATACCTGCTGCTATTAGATACTTGTGTTACTGTTTTGTGTTTGTTATGATCATAGATTGATCATAACTAACTTTGAAGAAGTTTGTTAGCTGTTTGAGAAGAATTCAGTTCAGAACTAGTTCCATTGGAGTTTTCAAGCAGTTTGATGATGACTGTTGATTGTTAGCTGTTCTTGTTGATTGATTGTTGTCCTAGTGATAAGGTGGTGGTTATCACTAGGCTAAGAGAGCTTAGCGCTCCTCTTCTTCCCAAAGGTTTACTACAATAGGTTTTAAAAGCTCTTGTTTCAATTCCTCTCAATAAGTCAAATGCATGCTTTCTTTTCATAGTGTAATCTTGATGGTTGCATGATAAAAGTTGTTAGATTAGCTCTTTGTTTGATCTTGATTACTTGTAGTTTGATTCTGTTTACTTGTTCTTAGATTTGGATTAAGTCATAGCTTATTGCTTAGTTCAGTCATTTTTGGCCTTGTACCTTGATTGAAGTTCTAGTAGTAATAAGTACTTGTATACTTCTTTTAAACCTTTCATTTTGATCACTAAGGCTAGCTTGCTATAGATTTTCATTCAGTTCAATTTCAAAATCAAATAGTCCTCACAAATTTTCATAAAAATCAGTTAAAGGAGTGTTTGGTATTAGCTTAAAAAGAGTTTTCAAGAATTGAGTTTTGGCTTGTTAGAGTTCATTTGCAGTTAAAAGGTGGTTATTAAGTGTTTCAAGTCATTTACAAGTCAAAAAGATAGTCAAACAGGCAAATGGCATGAAAAATGTTTGGGTTGATTTCAGTCAGTTTTGTCATTTAGAACTTGTCAATTTGATTTGGCTAGTATTCATTCAATACTTGATGAAATTGCACCAAATTTGTTCTCAGTCATAGCTTATATCATAGAGATTCAGATTCCAAGAGCATTTTCTACAGTTTACAATAAGCAGATAGAAATAAGCAAAATTCAGATAAGCAAACTTAAGTCAAGTTTCTGTAAATGAAAGCTGAAAATTTGTATCTCCTTATCCTCTTCATTAACATGGCCATTTTTCTTCACAAATCCACTAAAAACATTGAGTTACTTGATTTTTGAAAGTTTCAGCTTTTTGAAAAATAAGCTGGTCAACGCTTGGTCAACATAAGCCCATTTTCAGTTTAATTCAGATTCCCAGCTTATTTCTTGATGAAAAATGTTCTAGTTTGATTTCCCGTTCATTAATTGAGTTGCTTAATCAGTTTCAATCAAAAAAATCAAGTTGTAATTGTCTAGTTTTTGCTACAGCTTATTTTGGGCTTATTGATAAGTGCTCATTTGCTTATTTCACAACTTTAGCCAATTTCCTTTTACACACGTAGCTTATTTTGGATTTAAATCATTTTGCAACTTGTCTCATTGAATTTGGTTGAGTAATAAGCTCAAACGAGCTTATTTTTAGTCTAAACCCGTTTTTGGCTTAAATAGTTCTTGAAATTGCTCTTTGGTCCCTTATGTTTTAATCAGTGTGTAAACTTGGCTAAACATGAAAGTTTTTAGGGTTTGCATTTGTTAAGCCCTTGTAGTTTTGGAATTTGTTATTTTCAGTTAGAAAGTTGTTAGTTTGTTACATTTTGGCTAGTTGGTTATAAGTTTTGCAAGTTTGATCCTTTTAGTTAACTGTTTTACACTTTTAGTCCCTAGACTTGTTAGAATTTACATTTCAAGCATTTATCTTTCCTAGAATTTACAATTTCAGTCCTTTTAGTTTCATATTTTACATTTTGGATTTTACTTGAATAAAAACTTGGTATTTGCAATATGTTTTACATATAAGTAGGTAATATTTTTCCTTTTTGCAAGATTTTGTTGAATTAGCAAATAGAATATCCAATCAAGTTTTAACAACCAAAAACAATTAAAAACCCGATATTGGTTGGACTTTCCATTAGCAAGAACTGAGAAAAAAACGAACTGCATTATACACAATTTCACATTTCATCAAAGTACTTGTTGAATATTATCGACAAGGAAGTTAGGCAACCGAAGCAAAGTCGAATTTTTATTGTCATGTGTGATGGAACTCAAGACGAGGACCAAAATACATTTAACTCTATGATTTCAACGAGCGAACGAGGAAGAACGCAAGTTGATCTTCGGGACGAAGATCCCAAATTGGTGGGGATAATGTGACAATCCGTCAATTTTAGGTCGTTATTCTAATCTCGACTATTAAGTATTATATATTTATTTTAATGAGAATTTTAAATTATCGGCTAACCGAGAAGGTTATGACTTGAAACATAACGTAAAAATGTCGTTTTGATGAAAACCGACAAGAAAAACATTAAGTATCGATAATATATTCTCAAATTTATCATATGAATGATTTTATTATATTTATTTTTATTTCTCGTGTTTTACGTTTTAACGAATGACGAGAACTACTAATGATCGCGATACCGACGGATGGCCAAAACCTACATTTTATTATCGATTGATCGATATTTCAGTTTTTCGAGATTTTTATCTTTATTACGTTTTAAGTCGAGTCGTAACCATATGAATATTCATTGTGTGTGCGTTTTAACCTTTGGAAAGTAATTTTTACAAATCCCGACTCCCGTGAAATTTCAAAACCGACTAGTGAGTCGATTTCCGCTCTTTAAAATGGTCGTTTAAAAATAAGGCCAAAAGAAAGCCCATTTGACAAAACAAGCCCCTCAAAATTTATAAAAAGGAGGATACAAAACACACACAACCAAACACTCTAAAAAAATTTCTCTTCTTCTCTCCCACCCTCTCTTGGCCGCCGGCCATAAACACCACCACCACCAAAACTTTTTCCATCTTGTTTTGATTAAATCCAAGCTTAGACCATGTTTTTATTTTCAATTGTAAGTGTTCTTACACCATTTAATCCAACATGCATAACATTAATTTTTCAAGAATCAACGATTTTCAAAAGTATGGTTTAATCTAATTAAACTAGTGGGATGTTTAATTAGTGTTTGGGTAATGATTAATCAACCATAAAATCAACTAAAAACGAAATGGATTGGATGTTTTGGCTACACCAAACCCACGGCCAAAATGGGTTTGGTGGTGGCTTGATGATTTTGATGAAATATGTTGTGGGTTTGTGTTTAGAATGATGTTTCTAGTGTTTTTAAATGGTTAAAACCAATTGCATGTATGATTTAGGACTTGGGTTTTGATGAGGATTAGATTCTCATGGTGATAGGCTGTTTGGGTTAATAGGAATGATTACAAGTGGTTAATCTAGGTCTAGATGATGTTTGGATGGATTGGAAACAAGTGTTAGATTGATTTTGAAAGAGAAAAATTTAGGCAGATTGTTCAAGCTTATTTTCGTGGGTTTAATTTTGTAAACAGGTCATAATGATAAGATAGAGATGTAGAGCTTTGTCTTATCTTCGTTTCGGTATAAGGTAGAGCTTACGACTCCAAACGAGTCAAAAGTTATGCTATTTTGAAAGTTCGTGTACCGGGAGATGAGAATCAACATAATCCAAAATTATGTTTGGTTTTGGGTCAAATCCCGGGAACCATAGATAGAGTTTGGTAAATAATTGAAAGTTAATTTTTGGTTTCAAACCTGCATTTATGAGTCTATTTTTATACTTAGGTGTTGGATTGGTCAATGGTGTATTTTAAATGGGTTAAACAAGTCCAACATGGTCAAAGTGCAAAATCAGTCCTAAATGTGTACGCCTAGTAATGTGATGTGTAACGGGTCATAGAAGTGAAAAATTTTCATGGGATTAAATATGGGTTTTATACAGGTCATGAGGTATTTTTGTGAATTTTCTTGAAATTTATATAGGTGATTAAGTCATAGCAAACAGCCCGTACTTTTGGTAAGTACCGGCAAATCTATAAAATGGGAATCAACTTTAATTACGTAGGTAAATGGTATAAGTCTAGTAACAACTACTTGTTTGGTTTTGGCGTGAGTTCTCATAAGCATTAAGTGTTTTCATATGAGTGTGTTTAGTACAATAATGTACACGGAGTATTGATTTGGTTTACGTACCTTGATTTTTAGGTCAAGTGTTTGATTTTCCCGGGCATCCACGTCGTCGGTGACATTTCTCGTTACGTCTTCGCTAGAACCACGACTACTACGCCAGGTGAGTCTATAGCCTCGCTTTTAACATGTTTACTTGTTTTATAAAACCCGCGAGGGGGATAACATGCTTGTTTTATTAAAATAAAAGGGTACAACGAGAAGTTGTGGAAACCCTACTTATTGGAAAAGTATGGGTGCAACGAGAAGTTGTGGGAACCCTATTTAATTGAAAAGTAATTATTGAAATTGAAATCTACAACTATAAGTTTTGGTAAACTCATGATTGTTTTAAAATTGAACACAAAGAAATTAATTGTATGTTTAGATGGAAGTTATTATATAAGTTTGTTTAGCCTTAAAAGACCCATGAATCGTGAATTGTTAATCGAGATAACGCTAATGCTATGGATAGATCTATCGGGGTGACGCCCAGTCCGGTCGCGACTAGCTCTCGCGTGGTGTTGTGATGCACTAGTAATGAAACATCGGATGCATTGTATAAGAGAAATATACGCACTTGGCTAGGTGTGTTGGGCTAAAATAATATATGTTAACGTTCAATGTCACGAGACTTATGTAATGACACGATAATTATGTCCGTACAACAAAATTATATTTGATAAATTATTAACCATGGAAGGTTATTTTTGAATACTTGTGTTCTCTTTATTTAAATTAAACTCTATAGATTCAGGTCCATTGGGAAGGCACTCGAGGAAGGGGGTTTCGTGAAGCTTGCTTATTTGAAAAGTTTGGCCCGCTTTTATAAATTATATCCATTCAAATAATTTTTAACATTTACTAAGTTTTGTAAACTTGAAGTTAATTGGGACCGTGTATGAAATCGTACTTTTATTGAATTAAAATGAATGGATGTTTATTAAAACGATTCGTTTTGAGCCGTTTTCTTTGATTATGAGATTGAACCATGATAGTAACACCCAATGACCCTTCCGCTGTTATGACCGAAATTTGGAGGTGTTACAAAATCTTCGATGGATCTGTAAAAACAAGATGGATGAAGAGAACACGATCATCAAGAATAAATCTAGGCTAGTGGCTAAAGGGTATGGACAGAAAGAGGGTATTGATTTTGAAGAACCATTTGCACCAGTAGCTCGAATGGAAGCGGTCAGGATTTTTCTTGCTTATGCTGCACATAAGGGATTCACTGTCTATCAAATGGACGTAAAGACGGCGTTTCTTAACGGTCCTTTGAAGGAAGAAGTCTATGTCACACAGTCGGAAGGATTCGTCAATCCTCATTATCCTGACAAGGTGTAACGTCTCCACAAAGCACTTTATGGACTCAAGCAAGCTCCAAGGGCGTGGTACGACGAGCTCTCAAAATTTCTGGTCTCCAAAGGTTTCTCAAAAGGTTCAATTGATTTAACTTTGTTCACTTATAAATATTGGGATGACATTTTGCTTGTGCAGATTTATGTTGATGACATTATTTTCGGGTCTACAAACCCAAAACATTCAAAATGGTTTGAAAAAGTAATGCACAAAAGATTTGAAATGTCTATGATAGGCGAACTAAAATTCTTTCTAGGAATTCAAGTTCACAAATCCCCAAGTGGTATCTTCATTAACCAAGCTATGTATTGTCAAGAGATAATCAAAAAGCATGGTATGAAATCATGTGACCCCGTTGGGACACCATTATCAACCACATTCCTAGATGCTGATTTGGAGGGATTCCCCATAGATCAAACGAGATATCGTTCCATGATCGGGTCCCTCATGTACTTGAAAACAAGCAGACCTGATATTCATCATGCTACATGCTATTGTGCACGATAGCAAGCACGACCCACTGAAAAGCACCTCAAGGAGGTTAAACGGATCTTTCGGTACCTTAAGAATACCATTCACATGGGACTCTGGTATCCGAGGGAAACCGGTTTCTTTCTAAACGCCTATTTAGATTCTGATCATGTAGGGTGTCTTGATACACGTAAAAGTACTTCTGGTGGTACACAATTTCTAGGTCAAGATAAGCTTGTGGGATGGTCTTCCAAGAAGCAGGATTGCACATCATTGTCATCAGCCGAAGCGGAGTATGTGTCTCTATCTGCGTGTTTTGCTAAAGTTCTTTGGATGAGAACACAACTCACGGATTATGGCTTCAACATTGATAAAGTACCTATGTACTGTGACTCAAAGTCAGCCATAGCCATCTCCTGCAATCCGGTACAGCATTCTCGCACGAAGCACATTGATGTCAGATATCACTTCATTAAGGAACAAGTTGAAAAGGTTATTGTTGAATTATACTTTCTTGGAACTGATTACCAATTAGCTGACTTGTTTACAAAATCTCTTTCGAAAGAGAGGTTTGCGTATCTTGTTAAGAAAAATGGTATGAGATGTTTGACTCCAGCAGAACTGGAGATTCTGGCAAAGAAGCCTGCTTGATTCATCTATCAAACATCTACCTGTAAATATTAACGAAAAAGCAAAATACAAAATTAAAAAATCTTTGATAATCCAAAAATATTCTTCTCGACATGTCTTTCAGTATCGATAATATGGACGTACCTAGAAATGTTGCTCAATAATGACACGGGGGTGTACATAAAGCTCGAATGAAAGTTGTAAATATTTTTCAAAACAAGTCATTTCTACCTTTTTAAAGGAATTTGTCTCTTTTGAACAATATTTCCAACAACGGGTAGAGCAATCTATCTCGGGTTGAGCTTGTCACAAAACATTCAACGTTTTGAGCTCAACACAATGGCTTGTAATCACTTTTAGATTGCAACCCGGATCGATATTCATGGGGGAGTGTACTCTTTAGTGATCTTACCCTTAGCAAAAGAAGTTAAATCTTCTTAAACTTGAGTGGATTCGTCAAGACATTCAAAGTCCATGAACTCAAGTTTATGCTTTAGAAAAACCTAAAAAAAAGAATTGATTTTTCAAAAAGCGCTGAACACAATTTATTCAAGAATCTCTCAATGATATTCAAAATCTTTCAAAAATTATGTGTTCAACAACTCATGTCCTCAAAAGTTTAATGTGGATCAAATCCTCGTAATGATAATTCCATTGGATAAATTTTTGAGGGGGAGCGTTCCAAAATTCATGCTAAGTTTGACACATCTTTCTCCCGAAGGATTTCAAGACTATTTTTCAAAATATATTTTAATCAAATTTGGTATCTTTAATATCAAAAGATTTTATATATTAGAGATAGGGGAGAAATGTGATTAAAATGTGATCTAAAGACTCAAGCACTCATTGTTTCGATCAAATACCCACAACATCTTTAATTCACGACGTTATTGGTGTCAAAAGGGTGGTTAGGTATAAGTCCTATGATCCAACCAGAACCGGAGGGATCTTCCCAGGGACAATCTAATAGATTATTAGAAGCCCTTAGGAAAGATGAAGTAGAATGTGAACGTAGCAGAATGCCGACTAATGCCTGATGCTAGCACTGGAACAATCACAACAAGGTGCTAGTAATGATGTCTTGGTAAGCATTGAAGGGGTTGAAGAATGAAAAAGAAATGTAAGGATAAAGGGTGTAAAGAAAGAAGCCCTCCATACACCTTAGGCAGAAACCAGGTCAACACATCATGAAGACAACTCATCATGGACCCAGTGATGTGAAGCACAACCATTTCCTAGCTACTCAGGCTTCTCTCAAAAGAAGTTTATTTTATTGTCACGGAGATCAACACGACTTCTATTGACTTTCTCACTCCGAGATAGTTGATATTGAATAGGTGGCATCTGCTCCAGCCTCCGACCACTAAAAGTGCACAAATCGAGTCTAGATGCAAGAGATCAATCAAATCTCGTTAGGACACGCGGATGCAGATAAAGAGAGTCCTACACTATATCCTTGTGATATTGCTAGAACACTCAGAGTGATACTACTTAGTATTCACAAGGATGAGTGTAAATCCTTCCAGTGTCAACATCAAACAACACTACGGTAGGTCATATGCAAGATTCTTTATGAATTGAACATATGTAAAACTGAAAAGAAACAGTGGTTTGATTCTGAATTGATTCAAACTCGTTTCAGGTTTCTACGCAATATCTTTATGGTCTTGCCAGAACATTCAGAGTGATATTCATAGTGACGAATGGAAATCCTTCTAGCGTCAACATCAAACAGCACTACGGTAGGTGACTTGTGAGATTCTTATGAATCAAACTTGTGTCAACTGGAAAGCAACAATGGTAAGATTCTTAATGAATCAAACTTGTTCCAGGAATTTGAATTGACGACTTTAATCAAGCGGATATTTATCCAATTGATTCACTCTTTATGTTCGCAGTCTTGCTTTGAGACGGTCGAGTAAAGAGAACGACTAGTACAGCCGCAAAACCCTGTCAAGGAGATTCTTAATTGAATCTACCTAATCACAGGTACGATATTTAATATTGTATCACGGTCTTCACTGACCAGTGGTAAAACGCTACCGATATAGGACGAATGTCAATCCTATTCAGTCCGTGTCTATGTTTTGTCTCGAGAACGTGGCATCACGGTGTACTCAGCAAAGTCAAAGATTCAAAACCACATGTTCATGCCCAAAGACTTATTCAAAAATTAATAGTGTGAGCATGTGGATAAAGACACAAGATCAGAAGATGGCAAAGACAAGTCAAGAATGATCTGATGATCTCAAGATAAAAGACAAAGTCGAAAGACAATGACAAAGGCTCAAAGATCACAGCATGAAGGAACCAAACTAATGTTACACGTTCAAGACTCATTTATGACGAAATTCATAAATCTCCATTGGAATCCAAATATCAAAGAGGAATGACCTCACATTGACGGGAGATTGTTAGCCTCAAAATATTGTGTCAAACAAGAATGTTCGGTCATAGGTTTCTATTGTAATATTTATTAGAACATTATAATAGATAGTTAAATAGTCGTGATTCACGGGCTTGGATTTAAGCTACTTAAAGCCCAAAAGACAAGCCCGGTCCAAACAATATAGCCCATTATGGTTACATGTAAGCCCGGATATATAAGGCCCTTCATAGCATGTTAGGAAGGGTGGATGATCATTAGTACTCTCATTATTCTTAATCTAATATTCACCAAGTTAATCATATCCTTCTCTCTACTTTCTCTCACTACTTTCTCTCTCTAGGAATCCATATCTTTTCATCTATTTTCTATAATTAATCATCATAATAATATGGGACATCAGGGGCTTTTGTGCTAACAGTGGGAACCGAACAAACAAGAACAGCGGGAACCGGCCACAACCGGTGGGAACCGGCTGTGAACCGGTGTGAACCAGGCTCGGAAGTGGCTGTCGTGGCTCGGCAGTGGGAATCGAGAGCCACCAGTGGCAACCGGCTAGCCGGTCTAGCCACTGGCAGGGCTGTTTGGCTCGGCTTATATGTGACCACGGGTTCGGGCTCGGGTTAATTTTTAGAAAACGGGTTCGGGATTCAGGAAAATATTAAAACAAGAGAATATATTTAATTAAATTACTTCTAGACTATTTAATTTAATTAAATGCATGACTTAGGTTAAATATTAGATTTTATATTTCATGTATAACCTAAAGTATTTTACTTAGCATAATTTAATTAAAACATGTATTTTTATTAAATTATTATAATGTATAGTTTAATTAATTAACCAAGTTATTTAATTAATAAGTTATAGCCTTTAAACCATGACTTGTATTATACCAATTAAACTTGACTTATTATTAATACTCCAGCTTATTTCTAATTTTGGAAACTTACTATTTTTAGAAATTTTCTATTTTTAGAAACATACTTTTTATGGAAACCTGCTATTTTTTAGAAAGTTACTTAGTATTACAATACAAGTATTGTAATACACTATTACATGCATAATACACTACAGAACATCAGTATAACTACAAATAACACAGTAAGACACTACAACATGACAAAATAAGTATAACAAGCTAATAACACACAGAACCAGTAAAACACATGTAATTCAGACAACTCATACACGTTCCTATTCTTATGTAATATTATCCGTCAAGGCGGAGTAGGTTCTTTAGTGTTTCCGTTAGCTTCTACTAGACACAAGGTACGGATTTCCCGTCCTTCAGTAAGGACAACCTCTTCCTTTATTTTGATTTCTCGTATGCATCCAATTGTTTTCCCCAATTTCACCTAGTTATGGAGGAACCATAACCATAACACTAGAGGCACTAGTGTTATGACGTCACCACGGCGGAGTGATAGCTCGTGGCGTCCCTTTCAGTTTATTTGGCCTTCATTATTATATTATCATGTGTGACGTATGGGTGCATCCTAGTTACAGTGTCAGTTAGGATTTCATGGTGAATATAGTGTGTGCCTTGCATCCTTCACAAGGAGCTGATCCCTCCTACCCATTACCATTTAATTAGAGGCACCCCCTCTAATTACATGACGAGGTCACCCCTCCAAGTATTCTTGCACGTTGTTGAACTCATTACCTATATTGTATTTTGGTATATTCAACTAATACAGATTTTTATAAGTAACATAAGCTATGTTTTCAGAACTAAAACTCGTAAACATGACATACATCTAGGTTTCCCTAGACTTATTCGTTTCCGCTGCAAATTCATGCTTTATATGCTTTATATGCTTTCATTCCTTTATGTCTTTATGCTTTGCTAATATCCATGCACTGAGCGTTATGCTCAGCAGTTTTCCATTTCCATGTTCCTAAACGGCAGGTACCCATGGTCGCAAGTAGGATCTCTAGAGTATGTGCATTCAGCTGGAAGCTATCCAGCCTCTTTTAGCTTATGCATTTCTTCCTACTTCTTCCTACTTTACTTCATTTGGACATTGTTTAGTCCTTTCATTTACAGTACTTAATATTGCTTGTGTGTGAGTTACTTAGACTACCTGTAAAACCCACAAAATAAAGTCATTACTTAATCTTACTTTTCAAATATTTTTGAATTATTTTATAATATTAAATATTATTATCTTTAACGGTTTAAGTTGAATCCGATATTAAATATTTTATTTTAATATTTTGACGAGCAACAAGGACTACTAGTGATTGCGATACCGACGGATGCCCACAATTTTATATTTTATTATCAATCGTTTCGATATTTAATATTTTCGACGATATCGTTTTAATTACGTATCGAGTCGTTATATTATTATTTTTCGTGTGCGTTTAAACTTTTTAACTATTTTTACGAAACCCGAGTCCCGTAAATATTTGTAAAATTGACTTTTAGTCATTTCCCGCTTTTTAACTAATATTTACATTTTGGAACAAAACTATCACAAATTGGCAAAAATTACCCTAACTCAACACTATACCTAACATTTCCACTACCACATTTCCTTTAATAAATTCATTTAACAAAAAACACAACCAACTTTCTCTTCTCCCTTTGTTTAGCCGTCCACCATTAACAACAAAAACACCATGATCAAAATTTTTCTAGCTTGATCCAAAAGAAACTAAAACAAGTCCCATCCTCCATTTTCAAAGGGCTACAATTTGGTATAAATTTTTCATACATGCAACCATATAAATTTTTCAAGAAAAGTTGGTTATGTTTGATCCAAATTTGTTGTATGCATGTGTTAGTAGTGATGATCAAAAGATTTTCATGCTATGTTTTTGTTAAAAAGTTGATTTTTAATTTTTGGGTTTTTGATTTTGATGATGATGCAAGTGTTAGGAATGGTTTATGATGATATTAGGGGTGTAGGATGATGAGGAAAATTGTTAGAACTGATCAAAAACATGATTTTGTAGGAGATTTTAAAAGGTGATTTTGGGCAGTAGGTAAACTGAAAAATCCGAATTTTTATGTTTTGAAAATGACTTAACTTATAGCCTATGGTTGTAGATAATTTCCTTAGCTTTGATTTGATATAAGGTAGAGCTTCTAGCTCAAAACGAGCGCGAAGTTATGATGTTTTGAATGATCGTGTACCGGGAGACGAGTATCGACACTACATATAGTTGTTGTCGATATTTGGATCGAATCTCGGGGACTATAAAATGAATTTCAAAATGATTCAAGGGCTGTTCTCAGGCTCCAAGTTTAGTATTTTGAGTCTATTTTTATAATCAAGTGTCATTTTTACAAATGGAGTTGTTTAGAATGGTCAAAATGGTTTCGCAAGTCAAGGTCGCTAAACTGTCCGGATTTTATGATTTAAAGATGACTCGGGCAGGGAACTTTAGAAGTAAAATCTTTTAATGGGATTTTGAGAAGACTTTCTATATATAGTAAGTAAGTTCTCTGAGTAGTATCATAAAAATTTGATATGTTTAAGTATGGGAAAACGGCTTGGACATTCGCTATGTTCCGGCAGATTTTTATTAAAGGCATATAATAATAAAATGAATATATAGGAGAGTATAATAGAACCACTTGCATCGTTTTCTCTCGAGTTGTCATGATTTTATACTTGAGTTTGATTTTATTAAGTATCATTTATTTCTCGAGTCTATTATTAATATACGCACCTTATTTGCTAGGTTGCGGTTGTCGTGTTTATCGGGCATCTACTATCGTCGGCGATCGTCTTCAACTACTATAAGTACTAAGGTGAGTCTATAGCCTCGTTTGAGCTCATTCAAATAATTTTAAAACCCGCGAGGGGGAATACATGTTTTGTAAACTTAGAACACAAGATTTTTATGGTATGCTTGTCCCTTTATGAATGGACCCGTGGTTGCCTTTAAATTGCATTAAGTGATTGCCTTAGTTAAAGCCTCAATTATGGACCGTTAATTAACCTATGATGGGTTAAACGCTAGTACAATTAATAGATCTATGGGGGAAGCCGCCCCGGTTCAGTTTTTGTGGACTTGTCATAGAAGCTTAGGCCCGACCTCCACACTGTTTGAACATATTGTATTGAGAAGTCAGGTATACGGCAATGTACCAATAATCTGGAGGTAACCGAAAATTAATAAATCTCTCGTCTTATTAGACTGATATGGGAGTGTCTAAGGGCTCGGTTCCATGAGCTTATTGCAATTTATGCTAAATACAATTATTATTGTTGATGCAAATTATTAGATGCTTGTTGCCTTCAAGTATGCCACGAACTTATAATCTTTGCTTGTGTTCAAAATGATTATATGAACCTATAGATTCACTCGGCATTTTTGCTGATGATTTTCTCACATGTATTTCAGGTAATCAAGAAGGCTGAAGCTTGGAAGCCACGGGAATGAATGTTGTGCACTACTTTGCAATATAAACTCTTTGAATATTTGTCGTTCCTTTTGTTCAAAACAATTTAAATCTTTTGTTTTGGTTGTACTTTGGTTACGATGTCTTGGGACTACGCTACTCTGATAAATGTTTTGGAATGATAAATTGAAAACGTCTCTTTTCGAGTCGTTCTTTATAAATTATGAGTTGTAGTATCATTGTTTAGCACCCAAAGATGTATTCCGCTGCGTGTAATTTGGGGGTGTTAAAGATTGGTACAAGAGCCATGAGTTATAGAGAACTAGGTCTTTTTCTAAAAACCTAAACTATAACTGTCGGTTTTATTTTTCAAAGAGTCGGTGCACATGATTTCGCGTGACTTCAGGTTCACGCTACTTCTGAGATTACAACTTTAGTATACATTATTATGTATGCCTTATTGCTAAGTATTTCTAAATAAATACTATAATCTTTTATCGATATATATATTGATATCTTTAAACTTTTCTATAAGAGTTATCATTTATTAATGATTTACTTAAATAAATTTTTGGAATTTTTCCTGCAATTATTTTGAAGGATTCTCTACATTTATTTAAATTATTGGAAATTATCCTATTTCATTTTGTTATGACCTTATACCTATTTTGTGAAAATTTACCACCATCAAATTTCGTCTTCGATGAGGAAGAAGCAGGTTTCACTACTGCAAGAGAGACACAGTCAATTAAGCCATGTGGATCCCCACGTGACTAGTGTTTATTATTTTGTGTCATTGTACTCTATTTGTCTTTAAGATCATTCCTTGTTGATCGATGATAAAGTTTCCTTTGATTCTTATAATGATTGTGATTTCTTGTATCGAGAATGTGCATGCATTTGATGATTGATTTTGTACATGATATGACTCTACCATGATACAATTAACTCATTCATTTTATCTTCTCTTTGTGATGTGACAAAATCATGCCACCTAGGAGAATGACAAATGATGCCATTGCAAGGCTAGTTGCTGAAGAGGTTGCGAAAGCATTAGCTGCGGATAGAGCTGCGCGTGTTAACACTGAAGGAGCAGGTGGCTCTGGAGGTGCGAGTGCTGAAGGTGAAGGTGAACCTGCTGGACCAGAAGCTGCTGGGGCAGGTGTAGCTGAGAATCCTGCAGATGAGGTTGCTCAGGCTGCGGCTGTGGTTAAAGAATGTTCTTTTGCTGGATACATGAAATGTGGACCCACTACATTTTAAGGAACTGGTGGAGCACTGGAATTATTCAGGTGGATTGAGAAAATAGAAACAACATTTGAGATTAGTGATTGCTCAGAAAGGAACAAGGTTAAGTTCGCAGTTGCTACTTTCAAGGATCGAGCTTTAAGCTGGTGGAAGACTCAAGTTGCTACAGTTGGTTTAGAAGCTGCAAACAGGAAACCTTGGGATGAAATTAAAAGGTTGTTGAAAGAAGAGTTCTGTCCAGAAGAAGAGTTATCTGCTTTGGAGGATGAGTTGAGGCACCTGAAGCTGAAGGATAACAACATTGCTGCATATACTAGCCGATTCAATGAGTTGGTTTTGTTGTGTCCAGATGCTTTTGCTACTGAGAAGAAAAAGATGGATCAATACATCAAAGGGTTGCATGGGTACATTAAAGGTGAGACAACTTCATCTCGACCGAAGAACTTTGTTGAGACTGTAAGAATGGCTCATACACTCATGGGGCAGAAAGTTCAAGATAGGGCTGAGAAAGCTGTTGAGGGTAATAAAAGGAAATGGGAGAATTCGCAGAGTGGTAATCAAGGTAGTAACCGCCATAGGCAGTACAATCAGAAGAGAAATGATGGGGCTAGAGCTGCAACTAACAAGAATGACAATGCTGACTATAGGGGACCAGCCCAGAAATGTAAGAGCTGTGATGTTTGTCACTTTGGTAATTGTCCACCAAGGTGCACTAAATGTGGAAAGGTTGGGCATGCTGTGGAGAAGTGCAAGCCATGGATCCCTGCCACTGGAGAAAATGCTATTCTGATCAAGACTTGCTTTGAATGTGGAGAACGTGATCATGTTTGTCCCAAATGCCCGAAGTTGAAGAACAAGAAGGCAGGTGAAGCTGCTGGGGCAGTTTATGTTGTTAAGGATGCTGATCAGGCACAAGGTCCAAATGTGGTGACGGGTACGTTCTTACTCAACCATCGTTATGCTAGCGTGTTGTTTGACTCAGGATCTGATAGGAGCTTTATAAGCACTTCCTTTAGTCGTTTAATTAATGTTGATCCAACAAGCCTAAATGCTAGTTATGAGGTCGAGTTAGCTGATGGACAATTAGTTAGTACTACCACTATATTTAAGAAGTGTCCTTTGAAATTAGCAAATCATTTGTTTGAAATTGATTTGATGCCGATAGAGTTGGGTTCATTTGATGTGATTGTTGGTATGGATTGGTTGGTTGCTCATGATGCGGTAATTGTATGTGGGGAGAAAGTTGTCCACATACCGGTTAAGAGTAAGGTGTTAGTAGTTAAAGGTGATGTCGGTAGATCTCGTCTGACGGTGATATCTTGTATCAAGGCAAAGAAACATGTAGAAAGAGGTTGTCACCTGTTCTTGGCTCAAGTAGTGGAGAAAGAACTACCGGTTAGGCGTGTGGAAGATGTTCCGGTTATTCGTGATTTTCCTGAATTATTTCCTGATGACTTGCCAGGGCTTCCGCCTCAGCGAGAAGTCGAATTCAAGATTGATCTTGTGCCGGGAGGTGCACCGGTGGCGCGTGCACCTTATCGTTTGGCACCGTCTGAGATGAAGGAGTTGGCAGATCAGTTGAAGGATTTAATGGAGAAGGGGTTCATTAGACCAAGTTCGTCACCTTGGGGAGCTCCAGTATTGTTCGTAAAGAAGAAGAACGGATCGTTCAGAATGTGCATAGACTACCGAGAGTTGAACAAGTTAACTATCAAAAATCGTTATCCACTTCCTAGGATCGATGATTTGTTCGATCAACTTCAAGGTTCGTGTGTGTACTCAAAGATCGACCTGAGATCGGGTTATCATCAACTTCGTGTTAAAGAGGAGGACATACCTATTACAACTTTTCGGACGCGTTATGGACACTTTGAATTTCAAGTAATGCGGTTTGGGTTAACTAACGCACCTGCGGTATTCATGGACTTAATGAATCGTGTGTGTAAACCATACCTCGACAAGTTTGTGATTGTATTTATCGACGATATCCTGATTTATTCCAAAAGTCGGGAGGAGCATGAAGGTCATTTGAAGATTATTTTGGAGTTGTTGAAGAGGGAGAAGTTGTATGCAAAATTCTCCAAGTGTGATTTTTGGTTGGATTCAGTCCAATTCCTTGGGCACGTGATCGATAGTAGCGGTGTTCATGTTGATCCTTCCAAAATTGAAGCTATTAGAGATTGGGCTAGGCCTACAACCCCGACTGAAGTTAGACAATTCTTGGCATTAGCTGGATACTACCGGCGATTTATTGAAGGGTTCTCTTTAATTTCTAAACCTCTTACTAAACTTACACAGAAAAACAAGAAGTATGATTGGGGTTCAGAAGAAGAAGAAGCATTCCAAACTTTGAAGCGGAAGCTATGTTCTGCACCAATTTTGGCTTTGCCCGACGGAGCTGAAGACTTTGTGGTATATTGTGACGCATCACGTAAGGGTTTTGGTGCTGTGTTGATGCAAAGGGAGAAAGTGATCGCGTATGCATCTCGCCAATTGAGGAAGCATGAGGAGAACTATACTACACATGATTTGGAATTAGGAGTTGTTGTCTTTGCTCTTTGACTTTGGAGACACTATCTCTACGGTACAAAGAGTGTGGTATATACCGATCATAAAAGCCTGCAACATATTTTAGATCAGAAGGAGCTCAATATGAGGCAGAGAAGATGGGTAGAATTGTTGAGTGATTACGACATTCAAATTTGCTACCATCCCGGAAAGGCGAATGTAGTTGCCGATGCACTTAGTAGGAAGGACAGAGAAATAACCAAAAGGGTTAGAGCTTTAGCCATGAAAACTTATTCTGATTTATCTAATCGAATACTTAAAGCTCAAACTAATGCGATGGAGGAAGAGAATGTGAGAGATGAAGACTTGGGTAGAAGGATGACACCTATATTCGAAATTCGTGATGACGGAATTCGATATTTCGAGAATCGTATGTGGTTACCGGTGTATGGAGGACTGAGAGATCTAATTATGCACGAATCTCATAAGTCTAAATATTCGATTCACCCAGGATCGGATAAAATGTACCAAGACTTGAAGAAATATTACTGGTGGCCGAATATGAAGGCTAACATTGCTACTTATGTTAGTAAATGCTTGACGTGTGCTAAGGTGAAGTTTGAGCACAAGAGACCTTCGGGTTTACTGCAACAACCTGAAATTCCAGAATGGAAATGGGAGAAGATCACTATGGACTTTATTTCGGGACTTCCGAGGACTTCTAGTGGTTATGATACGATTTGGGTGATTGTTGATCGGTTGACTAAGTCGGTTCATTTCTTGCCGATAAAGAAAACTGATGACTTAGACAAACTTACTCGGTTGTATTTGAAGGAAGTTGTTTGTAGACATGGGGTTCCTTTGTCAATTATTTCTGATCAAGATAGTCGATTCACATCTGAGTTTTGGAAATCGCTTCAGCGAGCTCTGGGGACTCAGTTGGATATGAGCACTGCATATCATCCAGAAACGGACGGACAAAGTGAGAGGACTATTCAGACCTTGGAGGATATGTTACGAGCGTGTGTAATGGACTTTGGAGGTATTTGGGATCAGCACTTACCTTTGGTGGAATTCTCATACAACAATAGTTATCATGCAAGTATTAAGGCTCGCCTTTTGAAGCACTTTACGGGCGAAAGTGTAGATCACCAGTTGGTTGGTGTGAAGTTGGAGAAAGTCAGTTGACGGGTCCTGAATTGATTAGAGAAACGACTGAGAAGATCGTTCAAATCAAGAATCGTTTATTGACAGCTCGTAGTAGGCAGAAGAGTTATGCGGATAAGAGGAGAAAACCATTGGAGTTTGATATTGGCGACATGGTTATGCTGAAAGTATCACCTTGGAAAGGAGTAATTCGATTTGGCAAGCGAGGAAAGCTTAGTCCGTGCTATATAGGTCCATTCAAGATTATTGATCGAGTTGGTCCTGTGGCATATAAGTTGGAATTGCCAGAAAAGTTAAGTGTTATTCACAATACTTTTCACGTTTCTAATCTTAAGAGGTGTTTGGCGGACGAGAATTTGATAATTCCACTTGAGGAGATTCAACTGGACGACAAGCTGCATTTTATTGAAGAACCGGTGGAGATTATGGATCGAGAGGTGAAACGGCTTAAGAAAAGTCGGATCCCGATAGTGAAAGTGCGATGGAATTCCCGACGTGGACCCGAATACACTTGGGAGCGAGAGGACTACTTCAAGAGCAAGTATCCAAATTTATTCTTAGACGGACCTAAGGAGAAGTAAGCCCTGGGACGCTGCTCTCCTAAGGTGGTGAGGATGTAAAACCCACAAAATAAGGTCATTACTTAATCTTACTTTTCAAATATTTTTGAAGTATTTTATAATATTAAATATTATTATGTTTAACGGTTTAAGTTGAAACCGATATTAAATATTTTATTTTAATATTTTGACGAGCAACGAGGACTACTAGTGATTGCGATACCGACGGACGCCCACAATTTTATATTTTATTATCAATCGTTTCGATATTTAATATTTTCGACGATATCGTTTTAATTACGTATCGAGTCGTTATATTATTATTTTTCGTGTGCGTTTAAACTTTTTAAGTATTTTTACGAAACCCGAGTCCCGTAAATATTTGTAAAATTGACTTTTAGTCATTTCCCGCTTTTTAACTAATATTTACATTTTGGACCAAAACTATCACAAATTTGCAAAAATACCCTAACTCCACACTATACCTAACATTTCCACTACTACATTTCCTTTAATAAATTCATTTAACAAAAAACACAACCAACTTTCTCTTCTCCCTTTGTTTAGTCGTCCACCATTAACAACAAAAACACCATGATCAAAATTTTTCTAGCTTGATCCAAGAGAAACTAAAACAAGTCCCATCCTCCATTTTTAAAGGGCTACAATTTGGTATAAAATTTTCACACATGCAACCATATAAATTTTTCAAGAAAAGTTGGTTATGTTTGATCCAAATTTGTTGTATGCATGTGTTAAAAGTGATGATCAAAAGATTTTCATGCTATGTTTTTGTTAAAAAGTTGATTTTTAATTTTTGGGTTTTTGATTTTGATGATGATGCAAGTGTTAGGAATGGTTTATGATGATATTAGGGGTGTAGGATGATGAGGAAAATTGTTAGAATTGATCAAAAACATGATTTTGTGGGAGATTTTGAAAGGTGATTTTGGGCAGTAGGTAAACTCAAAAATCCGAATTTTTATGTTTTGAAAATGACTTAACTTATAGCCTAGGGTTGTAGATAATTTCCTTAGCTTTGATTTGATATAAGGTAGAGCTTCTAGCTCTAAACGAGCGCGAAGTTATGATGTTTTGAATGATCGTGTACCGGGAGACGAGTATCGACACTACATATAGTTGTTGTCGATATTTGGATCGAATCTCGGGGACTATAAAATGAGTTTCAAAATGATTCAAGGGCTGTTCTCAGGCTCCAAGTTTATTATTTTGAGTCTATTTTTAGAATCAAGTGTCTTTTTTACAAATGGAGTTGTTTAGAATGGTCAAAATGGTTTCGTAAGTCAAGGTCGCTAAACTGTCCGGATTTTGTGATTTAAAGATGAGTCGGGCAGGGAACTTTAGAAGTAAAATCTTTTAATGGGCTTTTGAGAGGACTTTCTATATATAGTAAGTAAGTTCTCTGAGTAGTGTCATAAAAGTTTGATATGTTTAAGTATGGGAAAACGGCTTGGACATTCGGTATGTTCCGACAGATTTTTATTAAAGGCATATAATAATAAAATGAATATATAGGAGAGTATAATAGAACCACTTGCATCGTTTTCTCTCGAGTTGTCATTATTTTATACTTGAGTTTGATTTTATTAAGTATCATTTATTTCTCGAGTCTATTATTAATATACGCACCTTATTTGCTAGGTTGCGGTTGTCGTGTTTATGGGGCATCTACTATCGTCGGCGATCGTCTTCAACTACTATAAGTACTAAGGTGAGTCTATAGCCTCGTTTGAGCTCATTCAAATAATTTTAAAACCCGCGAGGGGGAATACATGTTTTGTAAACTTAGAACACATGATTTTTATGGTATGCTTGTCCCTTTATGAATGGACCCGTGGTTGCCTTTAAATTGCATTAAGTGATTGTCTTAGTTAAAGCCTCAATTATGGACCGTTAATTAACCTATGATGGGTTAACCCGCTAGTACAATTAATAGATCTATGGGGGAAGCCGCCCCGATTCAGTTTTTGTGGACTTGTCATAGAAGCTTAGGCCCGACCTCCACACTGTTTGAACATATTGTATTGAGAAGTCAGGTATACGGCAATGTACCAATAATCTGGAGGTAACCGACAATTAATAAATCTCTCGTCTTATTAGACTGATATGGGAGTGTCTAAGGGCTCGGTTCCATGAGCTTATTGCAATTTATGCTAAATACAATTATTATTGTTGATGCAAATTATTAGATGCTTGTTGCCTTCAAGTATGCCACAAACTTATAATCTTTGCTTGTATTCAAAATGATTATATAAACCTATAGATTCACTCGGCATTTTTGCTGATGATTTTCTCACATGTATTTCAGGTAATCAAGAAGGCTGAAGCTTGGAAGCCACGGGAATGAATGTTGTGCACTACTTTGCAATATAAACTCTTTGAATATTTGTCGTTCCTTTTGTTCAAAACAATTTAAATCTTTTGTTTTGGTAGTACTTTGGTTACGATGTCTTGGGACTACGCTACTCTGATAAATGTTTTGGAACGATAAATTTAAAACGTCTCTTTTCGAGTCGTTCTTTATAATTATGTGTTGTAGTATCATTGTTTAGCACCCAAAGATGTATTCCGCTGCGTGTAAATTTAGGGGTGTTAAACTACCGATGTTTGATTCCGGTATTTCTATTTATGGTCATGAATGTTTAAACATTTACCTTGCATGCTTTGATGACACACCAAATTTTACTATAGCATTCTATCTTAACAAATGGGGTTTTACAATGCAAAATTCTTTGGGTTAAATAGAGAAAGCACAAGACATTTTTGGGATGATTAAGGTTTGAAACAAAGATTCCAAAAAGTGTTGGAACAAATTTGGAGTTACAGAAAACTCGAAATTTGAAGCTCTGCCCGCGTTTCCTTATCACCACCTGCAATTCCATATATATATGGATCCGTGGGTTATTTGGAGAACCGCCCACAGAAGCTTGGATTTGGTGGATGAGGCGAATTTTCCAATTCAGCATATCCTAATTTTCTAGTCTAACTTATCATAGAGACATGCTAAAAAGCAATAATAGACATAGAAAACACACAAGAACTCATCAAGCAAGATTTTGACCAAAATATATCGATTTAAAATAAAATCGATGTTGAAGGTGTGTTAATCTAGACACATAGTCATGCCACAATGATCCACCATAGTTCATTTTTGTTCTTGCTATATTTGAGAGAGCCATACATATGAATTATGTATGCTCGTTATCAATAGCAAGAAGCTATGAAAAACGTTTTTAGATTGAAATAACAATGCACAAACATTTCTAGACCATTTTCGAAAGAACTTTGAGAATTTTGAAATGAAAAGGAGAAATTTTTCAGAAAGAGTTTAAGAAACTCATTGACTTAAAGAATGAGAAGACTCAAAAGAGAAAAAGACTCAATTAATAAAATGTGCACTTAAGGAATATGTTCCATTAAACCTAGACCTAGACGTAAGTAATTAAAAGGTTCCCTCTTAAGTGGCTTAGTGAAGATGTCGGCTAAGTTTTCTACCTAGGGCACCTTCTCAGTCGAAATGTTCCCTTTTGAACATTATCCCTAAGGAAATGGTGGCGAATATCTACGTGCTTAGTTCACGAATGTAGCACGGGAATCTTGCTAAGGTCTAGAGCACCCTTATTGTCACACATGATGGGAACATCATTAAGTGAAATCACGTAATCAACAAGCGCTTGCTTCATCCATAGGGCTTGTTGACAAGCTTTACCGGTACTCACATACTCGGCTTCCGTGGTGGATATAGCAAGAGCGGTTTGTTTCTTGGAGAATCAAGAAGTTAAAAAACAACACATGAAGGTACAAACTCCACTAGTGCTTTTTTCGGTCCACATATTCTCTCTCATGATCCGAGTCCGTGTATACTATGGTTTCTACGTAGGTCCCTTTAGGATACCATAATCCTAAATGTATAGTGCCCTTTAATGTATATGAAGATACGCTTAACCGCTTCAAGGTGAGAGGTTTTGGGAGCCTATTGGAAACGAGCACAAAGGCAAACACTAAACATGATATCCGGTCGACTTGCCGCTAGGTACAACAAACTACCAATCATACCTCTTTATTTGGTGTTGTCTACCGACTCACAATCATCATCTACGGTGAGTTTAGTATCCGAGGCCATAGGGGTCTTCATTGGTCAGTCCTCTAATCCAAATTTCTTTAGCATTTCTTTAACGTACTTAGATTGACTAAAGAAAATACCATTGTCCATTTGTCTAATTTGGAGTCCTAAAAAGAAGTTAACTTCTCCCATCATGTGACAATCCGTCAATTTATGGTTGATATTTTATTCTTAAGTATTATCTAAAAACATTATTTTAATATTATATTATGAAATCACTCATTTTTGGGAAGAAATTTGGATTTACGTCTTGAAGTAGCATCGACTACGTTTAAACCAAAGAGTTATACGTTACGTGCTTACATTTACATACACCGTTTTTGGTGACAGTACAACATTTCAGGAAATAAATTTATTCTTGAATATTATTTTGGAATTTTATTTTGTGTTGGTTTATAAACCCACAAATTTACGAGAAGAAATTAGGACTTACGTGAATAATTTAACGTCCTTTACGACAAAACAGGAAACCCTAGGTTTACGTATTACGTTTTTGAACTCCGTTTTTGATGAGACAATTTTTATTATATTCGTTTTGTGCCGTTGATTCATAATCTATAAAAACATTTTTCGTAAAACGACCCGAGGGCACGCAAATCGAGGAAACTAGAATCGAGGAATACCCGTAAATTAGTAGGGATGAGACAAGATAACTCTTGCCCCACCCCCACACATGGGACGGCCAAGGCTAGACAACACATTAAAGATGTGTCATCTTTCTAGCAAAAACAAGGGACACTTGTCCCATAAGACTTCCAAAGTAAGATAACTAACTAAAACCTTTAGCTAAACCACTCCCATCATTTTACAACATGCAACCACATACAAAATCTCTCTTCCTCTCTCTACTTGCCGTCCACCACCACCATAAAACACCCATTTTGATCAAAAGTTAACCATGAAACCATATGTTATTCACACATATGATGAAGCCCTTTTGAAGCTCTATTGATTGGTGGTGATTTTAACATCCAAATAGGAGGTTTGTTGGTGTCATAGGGCTGATTTTACACAAGGTGTTCTTGAAGATTGGTGATCTTGAAGTTGATAATTGTGTACCACAAGTTTTGCCAACAAAAGTCAAGATTGATCTTAACTTACATAATCTTGGTGGTAACAAGATCATCCTTCCCATTTCCTTGTTATTTTTGTAGATGTAAATTCTATTTTCTTTCTTGATGTATATGTATATGATGATATATGATGATAAAAATATTATGTGTGGATCATGTGTTGATAAACTTGGTTAAAAAGATTGAAAACTACATGTAAAAGTGGTAAAATCTTGCTTAAATAAGTAGGATGTATAAAAACAGTAAAGAACCCTATGTTAAACTGTTAAAATGGCATGGATGAATTAATATACAGTAAATTATAAGACTTGTACACATGAGAGAGTTGTCCATACAATGGAATCCTTAAAATGAGTGAGATATTGTCAAAACAATATTGAAGTACAAATCTGAGTAGTCTGTTTTGGACGGACTTTTAGGGACATTTGGAGATAGATTGAGCAGTATCTAAAGCTGAGTTAATTGTAGCACATATCATGTAGTTTATGGTGTCCAAAAATCAGCTTCTATCTCCTTGTAGAACTCAAGATATGGTAAAAATAGTGAAAGTGAAAATAATAATCAGATTTGTAAAATAAAAGTATATAGTATAATATTAGCACTCAAGTAAATATAATATAAAATTTTTACCTAAAACCCACTAACTAATATATTACATATAAACAAGTATTTACTTTGATAAATAAATGTAACATTTTATAAAAATGGCAATTTAATAAGTTTTATAAGTTATAAAACTATATACACGAGTTTTACGTCTTTTCGGCTAAAACCGATAAATTAACGTTTTCGTCAATTAAAACTTAGATGGTCGGACCCGTCTAATGTAAACTTTTTACAACTCATATACTGATTTATAAGTACATATTACAAGTAAAAACCGATAAAACCCGAGCTTTATAACATATGGACATTAACGGGCCAAATTAGCCTTAGTGGACTATTAACCCAACTAGTTTGGATAAACACTAATGGACTTACTCATTGGGCTTCACCCACTTGGGACCAACATATGAGTAAAGGCCTGATATTAATAGAATAAATGGACTAACATGAAGAGTTGAACTCTCAATGGGCTTTTAATGGGCTTATTGGGCCTTAATATGTAAATGGATTAAAACTAGTGTAACTAGTCAAAAGTTTGACTAACACATAACACTATAATGTTGAATGAAGATATAAAAACCCACTTGATCATCATCATACTTATAATATTTACATATATATAGCTATTATTTTTATAAAGTCATTGGACAAGCGTCTAAGACCGAGTATTATTTGTCTAGGTTTCCGTGATTGAAGCACGTACCGTACATCTAAATCACCGATAGACCGCCTTTCCCAATCAACCTGAGTTCATAGCCTCGCACTCTTTTAAATGTTTTATGAAATGTTTTATAAACCCGCGAGGGAGATAACATGTTAGTTTTGATAAAATAGGACACCAGTTGTCCCGATTGTTTGTTTATTGATTTGGACCCGAATGATTGTACGACCCAATGAATGATTATATGACCCGATGTATGAAATAAAATAGATTATTAAAGTTAGGTTATGTCACTAAAAGTCCCATTAGCATGAATTGTGAACTACTAGGATTGGTAGACGCTTATGCATATAATAGTACTATTTGGGGAAGATCACCCCAGTTCGCACCTTGACGGTTGATCCTCGTCGTGCCACATTGATTGGTAAGAGAATTTATGTAAGAGAAGATTTATATAAGCGTGATTATTGTGACGACACGCTGTTTTAGATGGGCAAATGAGTTTCGGGTTAGCTACCCGTTGTTTGTTATAGTAAGGTAGCAATG
This sequence comes from Glebionis coronaria, assembly GCA_025667525.1. NCBI lineage: Eukaryota > Viridiplantae > Streptophyta > Magnoliopsida > Asterales > Asteraceae > Glebionis > Glebionis coronaria. Next base: position 339,898,020 of record CM046874.1, read on the forward strand.
TCATGCGGCTTATAATAATCCAATAACGAAAATACTGCTATACGCATTGAATTATATTAGTTGACTAGCAATACGGGGTCTTATTATTGATATTATGTTCGTGCTTTGGTTTTACATAACCACATTCATATAACGGTTTTTATTTAACTCTATTCAACGTTATAAGACTTATTGTATGATGTTTTTACGACATTGGTTCGTATAATGGTTTTGACGGCAAAAGCCTATAGAATGATTTACAACAAAGATTTGTATAAAATGTTTTTGGCTTATTTTATTGCCTATTACAAAGATTTGTACAAAATGATTTTCGGTAATAATTTTATACCGATGATATATTGATGGATTTCATTAAGCTCTATGAATTCACTCGGTGTTTTCGCTAACCTTTTCTTTTAACATGTTTTATCTCAGGTACATAAAGGTAATTCTCGGGAAGACAACAAGAATTTATGCCCCGCACTTAAATTACGATTTCCATTAAAATGCTTTGTAAAACTTGTATGAAATACTATGACTTGGTACCTATGTAAATTTCATATTCATGAATGGAAAATGCTTTATTATTAAACGACGCGATTTTTAAGCGTTATCTATGATTTGAGTAATGTGCTATCCCGTAACACCAACGACTCTTCCGCTGAACTAAAGTGTGAATATTTGGGGGTGTTACATTTTGGTACCAGAGCTCTTGTTATGGCCATACTGAGAAGTGTTTATATATATATATATATATATATATATATATATATATATATATATATATATATATATATATATATATATATATATATATATATATATATATATATATATATATATATATATATATATATATATATATATATATATATATATATATATATATATATATATATATATATATATATATATATATATATATATATATATATATATATATATATATATATAACTTGGATGATATATATATATGATGTAATTTGATTAAATGATTGTTTGATGATTATTTTAATATTTATACGAGATATTTTTTTTTGAACGACGAGTTAGTAGTTAGTGATTCGAGCTTACAGTGACATCCAATTGGGCAGTATGCAAGCATCGAACCTTCTCCTTAGGGGATAAACCCCACTTCTGCTTCTTAATTCAGGCCCCTGAAGGTTCTTGGTGAGACTCGAACTCGAGACCTCTCCAAGAATACCTCCCCAAAGTTACATTTGGTGGCCAACTGAGCTAGCTCAGCTGGTTTTATACGAGATATTTATACGACGTAGATTGTCATAAGAAACGCTAACTCCCCTAGCAAATCAATAGAATTTATTTCTTTAAGAATTATAGCTATTCCTGTAGGAATTCTAGTTATTCCAGATCTAAACTAAGTTATTGTTTATGATCCCAATAAAATGGTTGATATTCGTAGAAATGTTGATATTAGTTGATTGTGATATTGAAGAAGAATTGGCGAGATTATATCTGATATCGATGTCATGAAGATCTTTCCTTATAGAGTGGAGTTTGACAAAACCTTACCACCTGGAAAGGTGTCATCTGATTCGGTGTCACCCAATTCTTAAGTTCAAGAATCGAAAGGGTGAATGTTGCACTTGAGGCTGTCATTGGAACCATTACCCAAAAGCCTCATGTCAATAGTACCTTTCCAAGAAGTCTAATTGAATGTGTGAGTCATTTCATACTAGTGACTCATTTGATAACTATTGTTGTAATAGCTATAGGATTGGAAATTAAGTGTTGTTCATATTAAGCTTTTATTGCCCTTTCAAGGTCTAAGAATAAGGTTGAAAGTATTGGAGAATGAGGTAGGATATCACATTGAGTATAAGTTGATTGAAAACATGAATTAAGTAAAATTTAACTCGTATGGAATATGAGATTGTTAAGAGGAAGTCGTTGAGTTTTGTGATTTAATTATAAGGTTTTAAATGATTGTTGGTTCGTGTTAAGGGTTGTTCCTAGACCGTTGTCCAATGACGAGGATGCCTAGTGTCCAATAAATAAATCGAAGAAATCTTCTTCTTAAATTGGGACCGATGGATCTTTCGGGACATGTGGAACACCTAATGACTCTTGTAGATTAGTATTCATTGTAGCATCTTTTAAAATCCCTAACTTAACGGAGGCATCAGTTGGTAGGATGAGTTTTTGGAATTGTATGACATGGAAACACGTAATGTGTTGTGGTAGAATTTTGACTTGTTTGTGATTAATGAAAAGACTACATTTTATTGCTAAATCCTACATGTATCGATGTTATTTATCTTTTATTGCTTCATCCTAATGTTCGCATTAGTGATGCAACCATTGAACAAGTACTCATCTCGATTTGAGTTACGTTGTGAATTATTCTTTTTGAGTGCCATCGAGGTCATGAACCTCATGATTAATTGGATAATGCTCATTTCCTATCATATTGTAGTTAGTTCTTGGTGAACAACTCTTCATCACTCTTTTGCAGATCACTCATTGTTTTATAAGTTAAAACAATATCCCATGATAAAGATTGAATTTTCATCACCGTAACGATTATTTAAAGTAAGATTTATAAATAATCATTATCGAAATGAGGTTGGTTATGAAACACCTTGGAAAACTTAATTGTTTCCATAACAAAGAACATCTCTGTAAATTTATTTTTGATTCTTATTCAAGAAATAAGCTTGAAAATATTTTTATTTTAAACATGATGACAAAGTTTTGACGAACTGAGTATTGCATCGTTAATCCAAAAATTTTATATAGTTGCGCGCCTACATACAATTTGGAAGGGACCATGCAAGGCTGATTAGTAGTCACCATGAAATTGTTAATAAACATTACATTTTCTTTGTAATTGTGAAAAATTGAATTTTTATGAGATCTGCAAGAAGTGCAAAATAGGGACATATTGTTAAAAACACCTACATATGTGCCCGTACCATTTATTTTTGGAATCGAATTTAATCATCTGTGGAAATTGTCTTAATTGACAATTGATATCCCCTCCTTGTCCAATTCTCTCATGGTGACATTCTTTGGAAAAGTATCTGATTACCGAGTGTTGATACCCGACTGGATGTATCGACGTTCCTATCATTTCTTTTGATTAGATTTCATTTGAATGACATGGGTAACGATCCGAGGAGCTTTCGAATGCGTACTCAAATTATGAAAACATGGGATATATTCATATTCGTTAAATGTTTCCGTCTTTATCTGATTTGAAATTCTCTCACGTAGATAATGTGTTGACCTTACTCTTTTGATGTTAGTTATGTCTCCAGATATCCTTAAATTATGAAGTATTACGAGTTATTATTAGTCTTTTGAGAAGTTCACATCTTATCAACGGTAATGAAACTGGAAAGTTGATAGTGCCAGTAGAATGGATTGATTGACTATGACATAATGTCATTGTCTTAATTGATGGGAACTCGAGTAGAAATCCCCTAAAAGATAAGATGCTGACTATCAAAAGTGATCTAAATAATTCTTGATGGATGACCATATCCTGCATTTAGACTTGAAATTATACTATGAATGGGGTATGAACTAGTCATAGACCTTGTAATCTAGAAAGAAACTAATGTGAATTTATTAAAAGATGTTTCTGTTATCTGAAACTTTAGGAGGTATTTGCTAGAAAATTACCTAGACTTTCGCCATTAAGGCAAGATGAATTTGGTATTGATTATATTCCCGGTGCTGCACCTGTGGCATGTGCACTGTACGTCAGCACCATCTGAATTAAAAGAATTGTCGTACAACTGAGAGAGTTGTCAGAGAAAGCTTTTATTCTACCAAGCTCGTCATTATGAAGAGCTATGGTGTTATCATTCCTCATATTTATTGATTACCGTGAACTAAGTAAATTTACGATCGAAATCGATATCCATTACCTAGGATGAAAGATTTGTTCGATCATTTACAATGTTCTAGCGTATATTTAATAACTTGATCCACGGCATGGTTATCATCAATTTCGCGTTCGCGAAAAAGATTATCTATTCCAATCACTACATCCATGACTTGTAATGAACATTATGAGTTTCATGTTATGTCGTTTGGATTGACCAATGCACATGTAGCATCCATAAATTTGGTGAATCACGTGTGTAGGCTGTAATTTGATAAATTCATGCTTGCGATTATTAAGGACCATATGTTTGTTTTAGGAAGGAGTTAATAATCATTTATAGACTGCCCTGAGTTGGCCGAGCAATGAAAACCTGTACCTTGAGTATATAACATGTGATTTAAGGCTTAATCCTTTACATTATTTGACCATGTGATTAATAGATAATGGAATCTGTATTGACTCTTCAAAGATTAGAGCCATTAAAGCTTTGGGTTATACCAAAAAGAAAGTGCAATAATGTTTTGACAAATATTTATCAAAGGAATTTTTAAGGGATTATTCCCTCATACCCAAATCATTTAACTAAACTCCTTTAGGGGTAAATGTTTGTGCATACCTCAAGACAACCTAAGAGGGATTGAGGAAACCATTTAAACCATGACTTGAAATTCGAAACGACAATTTATTCTTTTCAAACTAAGAAAATTTTGACCAAAGTATAAACAAAGATTTTTCGAATATTTCCGAATCATATTAATTATTTTCGATAAATCAACAAAAATCGTGTTAATTAAATTGAATTTCATTTTGAACATTTTTTATATAATTGGTCGAACTAAAAAATTAAAAGTTTTTTTAACGTTTACGTTTCATAAAAATTGAATATTTATTATTTAAATACTTGTAATAATTATTGACGGTTTAGACGTCGGATTGAGCAAAACTGATACAGATGATAGTTGAGACGAAAATAAAACTTAGAAAATATGAAGAAAGAATTTATGAGTGGATTGTAGTAATGATAATTATTTCATCAGGGAAAGTGAATGTAGATACTGACACGTTATGTAGAAAGGATAAAGAATCAATTAGGATGTGTTCCTTAGTAATGACTGTGCAAAATAAAATTGCCAAGCAATTTAAAAATAGCCGATGCTTGTAAAAAGGATAATATAGAAAAAATGGGTTCGCGGCTAATGTGAACCATTAGAATTGAGAAGCCGATGGCGTTAAATTTATAAAAGGCCGCTTATGGTTTCCTAAATATGGAGAATTTTGAGATTTAGTCATATTAGAATCTCATAAGTATACGTATTCTATTCATGTCATTTCTGATAAAATGTATCTTTATCTAAGAAGTTGTACTGATGGCAAATTATGAAGGCAGACATCGCCTCATACATTAGTAAACGTCTAACTATTGCAAAGATCATCATCTGAATTTGATTCGATTTGGGTCATCATCGACAGACTGAGCAAATCTACTAATATCATTCTCGTTAATGATAAATTCTCGATGAAGAAATTGACTTTTTGTATTTAAAGGAGTTGTGTAAACATAGTGTGAATGTATCGATCATCTCTATCAAGATCCTCGCTTCACATCGAACTTCTATAGATTTGCTCAGAAGTCATTGGGAACGAACCTTGATGAGAGTACTGTTTACCACCCCAATCGACGGGACGAGGTAAAGTAACGATACAAAACACTAGAAGTGTTGTTGTATGCTTGAATAATTGACCTTTGGTAACAAAACCGTATAACCGTTTTCCTTTGGAGAGATCATCATTGATAATTATCGTGTTAGGATCGAGATCGAATCTTGTTAGGATCTAAATATGAGAGCATTTGTAAGCAGGAGTTGGGAGGAAGATATCCAACATACACCCATTGTGAGTTGGACATGTCTTTTAGGTTTAAGGTTGCCTATGATGACAAACCTAACCTTACAAAATACCCGACCCGCGAGACCTGAAATGATTGTTGAAATTAGGATCTGATTATTGACTGCCAGTAGTGAGCAGGAGGTTATGTGAATATGAAATGTAGATCTTGAAGTGCAGGATGGGTAGCAAAGTTATGCCAAAAATTTTCACCTTGGAAAAATGAATTGATCATGGGAAATAAGTCTCCGTTGTATGGGACCATTGAGATAATGTAAAAGATTGGTTTTAAAGGCATATAAGCTTGATCTACCCTAGGACTTCAAGGGCTGCGTGAATTATGTTTTGTATATCAAACTTGATAAAATGTCTATCAAGTGAAAAATCTGATTACTTCTTAGTAAAGTTTGGAAAGGCGAAAGTTGCATTCATCAAAAACCCGTGAACATCATGGATAGAGAAAGTAAGTCAACTTAAGCCTGATCGTATTCCCATAGTTATGTTTGATGAGACTCGCGTATTGTAATGAATTACACTTGTGAGAAAAGACCGAATGTGGAGGAAATACCCACATGGCTATAACTCTATAAGAAGCGAGTAGTAAGATAAATTGATCTTTGAGGACAAAGATCCTGTTTAGGGGTAAATGTTGTGACAATCCATCAATTTATGGTTGATATTTTATTCTCAAGTATTATTAAAAACATTATTTTAATATTATATTATGAACTCACTCATTTTTGGTAAGAAATTTGGATTTACGTCTTGAAGTAGCATCGACTACGTTTAAACCAGAGAATTCTACATTACTGCTTAGGTTTACATACACCGTTTTTGGTAACAGTCCGACATTTCAGGAAATAAATTTATTCTTGAATATTACTTTGGAATTTTATTTTGTGTTAGTTTATAAACCCACAAATTTACGAGAAGAAATTAGGACTTATGTGAATAATTTAACGTCCTTTACGACTAAACCGGAAACCCTAGGTTTACGTATTTACGTTTTTAAACTCTGTTTTTGATGAGATAATTTTTATTAGATTCGTTTTGTGCCGTTGATTCATAATTTATAAAAACGTTTTTCGTAAAATGACCCGAGGGCACGCAAATCGAGGAAACTAGAATCGAGGAATACCCGTAAATTAGTAGGGATGAGACAAGATAACTCTTGCCCCACCCCCACACATAGGACGGCCAAGGCTAGACAACACATCAAAGATGTGTCATCTTTTTAGCAAAAATAAGGGACACTTGTCCCATAAGACTTCCAAAGTAAGATAACTAACTAAAACCATTAGCTAAACCACTCCCATCATTTTACAACATGCAACCACACACAAAATCTCTCTTCTTCTCTCTACTTGTCGTCCACCACCACCATAAAATACCCATTTTGATCAAAATTAACCATGAAATCATATGTTATTCACACATATGATGAAGCCCTTTTGAAGCTCTATTGATTAGTGGTGATTTTAACATCCAAAGAGGAGGTTTGTTGGTGTCATAGGGATGATTTTCTATAAGGTGTTCTTGAAGATTGGTGATCTTGAAGTTGATATTGGTGTACCACAAGTTTTGCCAACAAAAGTCAAGATTGATCTTAACTTTCATAATCTTGGTGGTAACAAGATCATCCTTCCCATTTCCTTGTTATTTTTTTAAATTTAAATTGTATTTTGTTTCTTGATGTATATGTATATGATGATATATGATGATAAAAATATTATGTGGGGATCATGTGTTGATAAACTTGGTTAAAAACATTGAAAACTACATGTAAAAGTGGTAAAATCTTGCTTAAATAAGTAGGCTGTATAAAAACAGTAAAGAACCCTATGTTAAACTGTTAAAATGGCATGGATGAATTAATATACTATAACTTATAAGACTTGTACACATGAGAGAGTTGGCCATACAATCAAATCCTTAAAATGAGTGAGATATGATCAAAAGAATAGTGAAGTACAAATCTGAGTAGTCTGTTGTAGACAGACTTTTAGGGACATTTGGATATAGATTGAGCAGTAGCTAAACTGAGTTAATTGTAGCACATATCATGTAGTTTATGGTAAAAATGGTGAAAGTGAAAATAATAATCAGATTTGTAAAATAAAAGTATATAGTATAATATTAGCACTCAAGTAAATATAATATAAAATGTTTACCTAAAACCCACTAACTTATATATTACATATAAACAAGTATTTACCTTGATAAATAAACGTAACATTTTATAAAAATGTCAATTTAATAAGTTTTATAAGTTATAAAACTATATACATGAGTTTTACGTCTTTTTGGCTAAAACCGATAAATTAACGTTTTCGTCAATTAAAACTTAGACGGTCGGACCCGTCTAATGTAATCTTTTTACAACTCATATACTGATGTATAAGTACATATTACAAGTAAAAATCGATAAAAACCGAGCTTTATCACATATGGACATTAACGGGCCAAATTAGCCTTATTGGACTATTAACCCAACTAGTTTGGATAAACACTAATGGGCTTACTCATTGGGCTTCACCCACTTGAGATCAACATATGAGTAAAGGCCTGATATTAATATTATCAATGGACTAATATAAAGAGTTGAACTCTTAACGGGCTTTTAATGGGCTTATTGGGCCTTAATATGTAAATGGATTAAAACTAGTGTAACTAGTCAAAAATTTGACTAACACATAACACTATAATGTTGAATGAAGATATAAAAACCCACTTGATCATCATCATAATTATAATATCATCATACATATATATATCTATTATTTTTATAAAGTCATTGGACAAGGTTCTAAGACCGAGTATTATTTGTCTAGGTTTCCGTGATTGAAGCACGTACCGTACATCCAAATCGGCGATAAACCGCCTTCCCCAATCAATGTGAGTTCATAGCCTCACACTCTTTTAAATGTTTTATGAAATGTTTTATAAACCCGCGAGGGAGATAACATGTTAGTTTTTATAAAATAGGACACCAGTTGTCCCGATTGTTTGTTTATTGATTTGGACCCGAATGATTGTATGACCCGATGAATGATTATATGACCCGATGTATGAAATAAAATGGATTATTAAAGTTAGGTTATTTCACTAAAAGTCCCATTAGCATGAATTGTGAACTACCGGGATTTGGGAGACGCTTATGCATATAATAGTACTATTTGGGGAACATCACCCCAGTTCGCGCCTTGATGGTTGATCCCCGTCGTGCCACATTGATTGGTAAGCGAATTTATGTATGATAAGATTTATATAAGCGTGATTATTGTGACGACACGCGGTTTAATATGGGCAAATGAGTTTTGGGTTAGCTACCCGTTGTTTGTTATAGTAAGGTAGCAATGTCATGCGGCTTATAATAATCCAATAACGAAAATACTGCTATACGCACTGAATTACAATATATTGCCTGACTAGCAATACGGGGTCTTATTATTGATATTATGTTCGTGTTTTTGTTTTACATAACCACATTCATATAACGGTTTTTATTTAACTCTATACAACGTTATAAGACGTATTGTATGATGTTTTTACGACATTGGTTCATATAATGGTTTTGACGGCAAAAGCCTATAGAATGATTTACAACAAAGATTTGTATAAAATGTTTTTGTCTTATTTTATTGCCTATTACAAAGATTTGTACAAAATGATTTTCGGTAATAATTTTATACCGATGATATATTGATGGATTTCATTAAACTCAATGAATTCACTCGGCGTTTTCGCTGACCTTTTCTTTTAACATGTTGAATCTCAGGTACTTGAAGGTAATTCTCGGGAAGACGACAAGAATTTATGGCCCGTACTTAAATAACAATTTCTATTCAAATACTTTGTAAAACTTGTATGAAATACTATGACTTGGGACCTATGTAAATTTGATATTCATGAATGGAAAATGCTTTATTATTAAACGACGCGATTTTTAAGCGTTGTCTATGATTTGAGTAATGTGCTATCCCGTAACACCAACGACTCTTCCGCTGAACTAAAGTATGAATATTTAGGGGTGTTACACATCACGCTCCTTTCAAACTAATCATGCATGATTTTGGCAAATTCATCACACAAGCTTTGACAATTGAAACAAATATAATGTCATAAACATATATTTGTACGATTATGAGGTGAGAACCTTTCTTCTTTGTAAAGAGTGTATTGTCTACCATCCCCATGGTATACTCATGTTTTACAAGAAATGTTTAAGTCTATCATACCAAGATTTGGGTGCTTGTCGTGCTTGTTTAAGACCATAAAGAGCTTTTTTAAGCTTGTAAACATGATCCAGTTTCTCAAAATCAATGAAGCCGAGAGGTTGAGCCACATATACCTCCTCATTGATCAGACCGTTAAGAAACGCACTTTTTACATCCATTTGTTGAAGATTAAAATCTAATGCATAAGCATAAGCTAAAAGGATCCTAATGGACTCTAACCTTGCTACCGGTGCATATGTCTCATCATAATCAATCCCTTCTTGTTGATTATAGCCTTGAGCTACAAGTCTAGCCTTGTTACGAGACACAACACCGTTCTCATCTAACTTATTCCTATATACCCACTTGGTTCCTATGATGCAAGTACTTCTAGGTGGAGGAAAAAGTTCCCAAACGTCATTAGCAATGAATTGATTCAATTCTTCTTGCATGGAAATGAACCAACTCTCATCCATCAAAGATTCTTTAACATTCTTTGGTTCAATCAATGAGACAAAACAAAAGAAGTTACTTTGATCTTGGACTTGAGATCTAAGGGTCCTTTGATTTAAGTCGCCTATGACGTTTTCGAGAGCATGATCCTTAGACTCCCTAATGTTTACTCCATTTTCATTATCAAGGTCTTCAACTCCTAATTTTCTAACCTCTTTGGCTTTAACTATGTCTACTTCAACCAAGTCATCATCTATCAAAGGTGGTGTCTTAGATGAAGGAGGGGTTTCATCAAATATCACGTTGAGTGATTCTTCGATTAAACCTGACGTGCTATTGAGGACGATGTAGGCTTTACTAGTTTGAGAATAACCTAAAAAGATACCTTCGTACGACTGTGGGTCGAGCTTAGTAAGGTAGTCTTTGGTGTTGAGAACGAAGGACTTGCTTCCTAACACCTTAAAGTATTCTAATGAGGGCTACTTACCTTTAAGAATCTCATAAGGGGTCATTCCTAGAAAAGGTCGAATAAGAATTCGGTTGAGAATATAGGTCGATGTGTCCACGACATTGCACCAAAATTTTTGAGGCAAATATTGCTCATTTAACATTGTCCTACTCATCTCTTGGATAGTCTTATTCTTCCTTACTACCCCATTTCATTGTAGAATGAGAGGAGCCGATAAGTTATGGGTAATACCATGAGCTTCACAAAAGGCACCAAATTGCACTTCGTTATCAAATTCCCTACCATTATCCGTCTTAATAGAGACAATTGAACATCCTAGTTGATTTTAGATCCTTCGACTAAAGTTTTCGAAATAATCGAAAGCTTCATTCTTAGAAGCCAAAAATCTAATCCAAGTGAATCTAGAATAGTCATCAACTATAACTAGGTTATAAAGGTTACCTCCATAACTCCATATGGCGGAAAGTCAAAGAGATCCATATGTAGGAGCTCTAGGCACCGAAGAGGTCGATACCAAATTCTTGGCCTTGTGACTTGAGTGAACTTGCTTCCCAACTTTGTAAGCATCACAAAAGTGACTATCAAACTTAATCTTGGAGAGATGTCTTACCAACTCCTTAGAGACTAGAGATTGAATTAAACTCATATTAGCGTGACCTAATCTTCTATGCCAAAGAGTAGAACTATCATCTAAAGTCGCTAGACATAAGTTGTCCTTTGACTTTCTATTGACCTTCATGACATATAGCCCATGCTTTCTAAACCTTTTCCAATGATCTTTCAATCTTTTACGATTTCACTATCATGTTCCAAAAAGATGACCTTACACTTACTGTCACAAATTTGACCTATACTTTGTAAGTTAAACCCTAGGTTATCTAGGTGTTCAACATTTTCGATGGTCATGGAGTCAAGAGAAACCGTACCTTTGCCAATGATGTTACCACATAGCTTACTAGTGAAAGTAATGTTACCTCCATTATATGCTTTGTAAGTAGAGAACAAACTTCTATTACCTCTCATGTGTTTGGAACAACCACTATCCTTAATCCAATCATCAGGCTCCAAATCTATTCCCAAGCATATCTAGGTAACAACAACAAGATCAAACATTTGGTCCCCAATATCTCATGGGTCCAAAGTTGTTAGTTTGAAACATCCCTTGCATTTGGTTAGGATGCATTAATGGATGACACATGCCCCATGGAGAAAAACATTGTTGAAAGTTATTCAAATTCATATGCTCATTTTGATGTCTATTGTTTTTCTTAGGAGTCTTTGATCTAGACCTAGAGTTATTGTTGTTTCTAGGTGTTGGAGTTTACTTCTAGATATTGACTTAGAGTGATCATCCCTTTTAGGTGTTTGTGTTCTACTTCTAGGCCTTGAATCATTACATACTCTTAAAGGAGTAGACGATTGTCTTGATAGATTTCTCATTCCCATTAGGGGTTTACTTAAAGGCTTGTAGAATTTATCAAGTTCCTTTTTATCAATTATAGGTAATTTAACATTGTTAACAACAAGATGTTTTGACCCTTTACCTAAAATGGAATTTTTCAGAAAGCTGAGAATCTTCAAGAATCCTATCTTCTGTCCGCGGTTCGTTATCACACCCTGTCGTTCCATAATTATAAGGAACCGCGCCATAAATTGGCGAACCATGGACAAAGGGTCGTTTTCTGAAAATCTAACTTGTTTTGGTTCACTAGTGGATGCTTCATTGGTGTTAAAAGATAATCCTAGCCTTTCTTTAGAGTGAATTTGCCTATTTAACATGTCATCAAGAGCACTAGTTCCTTTCATGAACTTTTCCAATTTAATGGAGGTACTCTTTAGATCTTCATTCTCTTGTCTAAGGTGTTCACAATTTAAACAACCTAAATCAACTTCCTTTTTTTTCTCAAGGTTAGTTAATTTATCTCTTAGGTAACTAATCTCATTTCAAGCTTGGTCCTAGTTGATTTTAGCACTTTGTTCTTTTCAATGAATTTTAGACTTAGTTTTCATAGGTTGTTATATTGAGCTTCTAATTCTAAATTGTCTAGTGAATAACTATCATTGCTATAATATGCGGTTTCACAATATACCTCTTTGGAAGAATGGGCCATGAGACACTTTTCACCTTAAGCATTATTGTCACATTCTTCACCACTATCGCTCAATGAACCACCAACAAAATCCGTGTGATTCTTGTCGCCAGATGGCTTGGGACAATCACCGATGAAGTGGTTTGGGTCACGACATCTAAAGCATTTCCTATCACCATTGTCGTTCTTAAAAAGTCATTTTTTTGGAAAAGACCTTCTTGTCGTTGCTTGGTTGTCTTACATGTTGACCTCGCCTTTTGAAGAACTTCTTGAATTCTCTAACCGCCATAGCATATTCCTCAACATCACTTTCCAAGGAAGAGCTATCATAATCACTTTGCACCTTCTTGGCTTTGAGTGCTAGAGACTTTCTTTCACTCTTGGGTTTCACCATTTCCGTGTCCTTCAAATTTATCATTTCATAAACTTTTAAGTTGCCAATAAGTTCATCAAGTGATAATGTAGCAAGGTCCTTTGATTCTTCATTTGCCATGACTTTAGCTCTCCACTTTGGATGCAATGTCCTAAGAAACTTCCTAGCATTGTACTTGCTAGAAAAACCTTCATCAAGTGCTTTTAGACTAGTAATAAGTTAAACCTATCAAATGCACTATAAATAGTTTCATCTTCTAAGATGACAAATTGTTCATATTGTTGAACAAGAAGATCGATTTTACTTTCTTTGACTTGGCTATTACCTTGGTGGGTTACTAAAAGAGTATTCCAAATATCTTTAGCGGTTTTACACATGAATATCCTTTCATACTCTTTCTTAGGTAAAGCATTAAAAATCACCATTTTAGCCTCATTATTTTTAGCAAGTTTCTTCTTAGTGTCATCGTTAGAATTTTCAAAAGTTACTAAATCTTTCTTTTTAGAAATTTCATTATATTGATAAGGAAAAAAGTCACCATTGGTAAAAACATTCCAAAAATATAGATCTTTTGATTTCACATAAGTCTCAAATCTATTTTTCCAATAAACAAAACTATCGGTTTCAAAAAGAGGTGGTCTTCGCATAGATTGCCGTTCTAGGTACTTGTTAGAATCCATAGATCGATTCAAGTTTTAAAATACAATATATTTTAGAAACGCTTGAGCAACCACGCTCTGATACCAATTGTAGAAACTAGAAAGGGGGGAGGGGTTGAATAGTTTTTTAAATTTACTTGTTAAATATGGATTTTTGAAAATCCATTTCAAAAACTTAGGCTTGAGCAAATATGTGAAATCTTCTTATACACAATATAGACAAAGGATAGTGCAACTAATCTATTAATCACAAGTATGTGCAAGTAAAGAATAATGAATGCAAAGAGATAGGGAAAAGAAAGATCAAACTAAACACCAAGGATTTATAGTGGTTCGGCAACAAAGCTCACTCCTCGTCCCTACTCCACTCCTCGTGTAAAACCCGTATTTAAAAATCCTCGAATATTAAATACGCGTAGTCTCAGCTTTAACTTTAATTAAGCGTTTATATTAAATACGCAGTCTCAGTTTATTTAAATATTACAACAAACTATTTTTTCAGAAAATAATTATTAAGTTTCAGAAAAACATTACGTATGTATTATGTATGTATTATTTATCATCCAGAAAAGAGTATTACGTTTCAGAAAAACTAATACACGGGAAATCTCAATATGTATACGTGAATAAATTTTAATGTCGAAAAAAAAAATGAAAAACTATGTAACATAAAAGGGTGGCGGTTTGGACTAATAAACAAAGAGGAAGTAGACTATAAGGCCCGACCCATTTCATAAAGAAAAACAAACGGGGTAAACCCCTTTTCCCTTTCTCACGAACAGTAACATAAAAAAAGCGTTGGAGAGAAATGGTGGCCGACGGCTGGAGTAAACAAAAGGGAAAACACGAGTTGTGTTCTTGTTTCAATTGATTGTGCGTGCTCATCATCCATCTTTAATCCAACACGGTAAACACCCTTTTTCCCTTAATTCCTTTAATTCACGAATTAATAAATCTTTAGAACCTAATCAAACAAGTTATAGAGTAATCATGAAGTAATCAGAAGGGCTGTCGGGTTTTGGGTGTGACCACGAAACCGAGAGCATGAGAGCTCTCGGTGGAATTTTGTATGCAGCCGAGACAAACAAGGGTCTCGGTGACACCTTGTTTGCCTTTCTCGAACCAAAAACCCCAAACAGGGGTAAATGAACCAAGGGGCAGTTGGGTTTGGTTTTACAACAGCAGCAGTAGAAACCCACCAGCATGAGGGTGCGTTTGGGGCTGCAGTACCAGCAAGGGTGCGTTTGGGTCTATATTATCAGTAGGGGGCGTTTGGGTTTGTAAACAGTGAGTACAACAAAAGCAGTGGAAAAATATAAAAATAGTGGGAACAATTACATAAGATGTGGGAACAATAAACTAACGGGGGGAGCCCCTGTAACAACAATAGCAACTGGCACAAGGCCAGTGGCTACTATTTGAGGGCAGCAACAAAAAGGACCACAACCAAGGGCTGTGGTAGGCTTGTTTTGGTTAACCCGAGACTAAGGGGTCTCAGGGAAGGTTTTGGACTCGGATTTGGGATTACACGAGTATTTATAAAATACAAGGACTTATTTTTAATACGAAAAAAGCACTTTTATAAATAAGTTTTATAATTTAAAGTTAACCAAGTTGTTTTGTTTATTTAAATTAACTTGTAAATTAAATTAGTGATGGTTAATTATTTTTATTGATTAAAAATGTGTGATTACTTAAATGATTATCTTTCATAGAAACAAATTTAGAAACCTTTTTAATTTTAGTAACCTTCTAACTATAGTAGATTACTATTTATGATAATATTATAATACCAGAATACAATATAATACCATATCAGAATACGGTATAATATACGGTAACCAGAAATACATGATATACGTGATTTATTAAATATTTAAAGAACAGTCGAGTTTATCAGAAACACACCATACAATCAGATTAGTCAGTTTATACGCAACCAGCAAAATAATACGAGAAAACACAAAATGAATTAAGAACAATAACAAGCAGTAAACAGTAAACAGTAATCAGACAACTCATTTCACGTCCCTTATTTATGTAGTATCCGTGAAGTCGGAGTAGATCCTTCAGCTTTAATTCTTACTTCATTACTGGACACGAGGTATAGATTTCTCATACTTCAGTAAGGACTTCCTTTCTATGCATGATTAGGATTTCCGGTCTGCAGCCAAATGTTTTCCCTAGTAAATGTTATAAGTTTATCAGTAATCATTTTAATAACTAAGTTAAATTTCCTGAGCTTTATATACAAGCATGACCAGTTATGTACTAGTTACGGAGGTACCGTAACCATGAAACTTGAGGCACCGGTGTCATAACTCCTCTGCGGGGGAGTGATTTCTAACAGCGTCCCATTTATTTTAGCTTGACCGTTTTATCAATATTATCAGCGGGGCGTATGGGTGCATCCTAGGTTATCAGTATACAGCTTATCAGGTGAATGTGTTGAGTGCTCTACATCCTTCACATTGGAGTTGATCCCTCCACCCATCACATTATTTAGAGGTCACCCCTCTACAGCATGACGAGGTCACCCATCTACAGCATGACGAGGTGTGACAATCCGTCAATTTCAGGCCGATATTTTAATCTCGACTTTAAGTAATATATGTTTACTTTAATGAGAATTTTAAATTATCGGATAACCAAGAAGGTTAGGTTTGAAACTTAGCGTAAGAATGCCATTTAGGTTATGACCGACAAGTGATACGTTAGGTATCGATCTTTATATTATTGTTATGACATAGAAATATTTTCTATTGTCGTCGTTTAATTTTTCTTTTTACAAGTATTTTTCGTTATTCACGTTAAACCTATAAGCGTCGTTCGTTTATATAACGCGTTAACATTAGTTAAATTATTACTCCTCATTTTTATTTAAAAAAATGTCAAACACTCACCGAATGTCGATGTTTTTATTTTATATTGAGCGTTTAATTTTTTGTGTTTCACGCATATATTTTAAATCGTGTAACTTTTAAAATATCGAGTTTCGATAATACCCGGTTATTTAAGTTTAAGATTTATCTAAATGAAATAAAATAATATATACATATATATTACATATTAGACATCATTCTCAGCATGTTTACACTTCATCAAACACGTATGTGACTTCGAAGTGAAACACGCCTCTTCACATGCTACGTGCTATCTTTAACTTCAAATCTCAAAATTTCACATTAAACTATTCGGATCTATCTTTATATATGGTGAGTTACGAGATTAGGATAATAATAAAAGGAAGAGAAGTTAATTAAGTAATAGCCTTGATTGTGGCAAAAGTTTTTCTTAAACTATTTCAACTGAATTTCGGATATCAAGGATTCTAGTTTGTTAGTGTCGGTATGAGTCTCGAACGGGTTTAACGATAGCATTCGTGTTTGCATCGGTATTTATACTCAACATCAAGAGTCCGATTCATTCGTGTTTCCCGATAATGATAAGGTACTTCTTGTGCAAAATCTTTTTGTATAAAAAGTGTATATCGGTAATCCATGTCAAGTACAAGTTGTGGGCTCATATTTCCCGAGACTAAAGCATGGCCTGTTGATTTCGGTTCGTTTTCGCGTCATAGAATGGTTATGTAAATTTTTTAGTGTGTGTTTGGGTTGAGCTTTTGTTGGTGATCAAGTGATGTTCATTTTGGAGTAACTTGTCGATGGAGATAAATAATACGACGAGTTCATATTCTCATAAGGAATTATGGTATCGTTCGCTAGAGTTTGATGGTTGAACTAGTCTTATTTCTTTGAGGTGCGTCTCGAGTCTAGTGTGTACCTAATACAAACAGTGAGTTAATGTAAACATATTAGTAAATCGGGCATAGGAAGTACTATATTTATATGAGAACGTTGAAAGTTTTTGTATATGATTTCATTACTGAATTAGTAAACTTCATTTATGAATACAAATGTAAAATAGACACTTCACGTCAAAATACTATCACAAAAAGTCATTCATGCATTTCAAAGGCAAATTTACATTTTTTTCCCTAATCTATAAAGCTAAATACAAAATGATATATATAAAATTCTATATTACCCTTTTTGGCCCTTGTCTAGCTTATCTCTTCAAATCTAGTCCAAATTATTAATCTAGTTGTTTTTCCTTTAACGTAATTGTGTTTATAAAACTTATTTCAATTTTATATGTCATCATCTATATTCTAAGCCGCGCACTTTAATTTTAGGTCGTCGTTAGAAGCTCGTGACTTATCGGCGTCCCGTCATTATTATCCTGATCGTTATCCTTGTTGGATTTTTCTATCGCTAAGGTGAGTCTATAGACTCGCTTTTAAATTCTTCAATTGTTTTAGAAACCTGCGAGGGGATAACATGCTTGTTTTACTAAAAATAAAGAGTACAACTATACGTTTCGGTAAACCAATTGAATGGTGCAAACTAAAAGTTGTGGAAGCTCTATTTACTTGAAAAGTATTTATTGAAAATGAAGGGTACAACAAGAGTTGCTGTAAACCATGAATGGGTGCAACCAGAAGTTGTGGTAAACCATATTTATTTTTGTAACAATCGTGAATTTTGAATTGTTTAATTTATGATTAAACGCGACGTTTTTGGGTTAGACATGTACGTCTATTGAAATCCCCGATTGTTTCCGCGTAGAATGTGTACAAATCAAAAATTTATATTGAGTGATCACCGTTTCAAGGAACCATATTCTGTAGTAAATAATATTATTTATACATATATTTTAAATTGAGATTTGCGACCTCAAAGGTGCATCTTGACAGTTGAGAAAATTCACGTCAATAAAATAAATCTAGTTTACATGGAACGGCTACTTTAACGTGAACTATTATTATTTTTAATGGGAATGTAATTGAATTTAATTGAGATCAAAAACTTATTCCTCGTACTTTGGATATTACCCTGTTATCAATCTGACGCTAGATAATTAATGTCAGTTTATTTTAATAAGGGCACAATAATAAATAATTTTGGCGTTTTATAATTTATATAGTGTCATATAAATTATTTCACGAAACTGTTTGAACAATACATGTAATTATATAAGAACTAATATGTAATATACCCGATACCGCGAGTAAATAACCTACCAAAAACCGGCCTCTCTATTCCATTTCACACGCCTTCATCATGCCCCCCTTACTTTCGTACAAATTGTGTATGAGATACTTTCAAATCTTGTCTTTCCTACCTACCAATAACACTATGGATAAACTTATAATACTCCATGTCTTCCCTAAGTCAAACATTGGCATTTGAACTTTTATTGAACAAACCCCAACCCACGTTCTTCTCTGTTATATCTTCTCCCCAGTAGTACTTTGTGTCCCCAAGTTTAGTTATAAGCAAAATAATCTAGTTACATTCCAACCAAGCTCAAGAACTAAGTACAGTAGTTCTTATACCATTACTTCTATAAATAACCCTTCCTTTTCATCTTGTCTTCCTTCGACACAATAAGCAACCCCACCCCCTCTGTTTTGTTTTCTGATCCGACGACACCAGTAGCAAAAGAACACCTTCGAAAGTACATCCTCTTCCACCATTAACACTTCATACCGACCTTTCCATTTCTTCTTTTAGTTTGATGAGCAGCAACAAACATACATCCACTTCCTTCTTTTCCTTCCCGGTAACAGATGCAACAAAAGGATTCACTTTGTTTTTGTGACTAATACCTTCTAGCCTCGTCACAACAGCCATGAAACATCCTCAAGCTCATCAAGAAGCAAAACCCTTAACTTATCACTCTTCGTCCGAAACTTGTTATCGATTTATGTTCGGCATGGAGTAGCAGCAAGCACACCATTGTTTTTGCCACAAGACACCACTAGGTTTGTGTGGGATTCGAGTTTGTTACAAGGGTTACCATTGTGTTGGCGCACTAGAGTTTTAGAACGAAACTAGGTTCTTGAGTACGACCCAACATGCTCGCCAATTTTCTTCTCCTGCCGTGCAACGAGCCAAGCATATAGCTGTAAGTTGAGAGTTAGTTCCATCTATTGCCCATTTTTATGCATACATGCTTAACTAGTTTTGTGCTTGAGCTATTTTTGGTAACAAATATGAAACAATATTTTCTTAAGTGAGGCATGATAACCAATACAAAGAACACGAGAAATATAAACTGTAAATGAGTATTATCTTGTACGTGGGTTGGATAACGGAAACAAGGCAAATAGTATGTATAAGACTTTAAAACACAAACTTGGAAGTTATAAACAGGATGCAAGGTGACTTTTTTCGAACCTTATTTCACCCGCGAAACGACCACTTTATGTCGCGAATATAGAATCGTTGAGGCCACCATATGGTGAGCCTCGGGTTTCATGAAGAAGCCACTAGTACCAAGTCTTAGACGCAAAAAGAATGACTTTAAATGGTCGAGTATTGAACTCGAAATGAGCATTTGAAAACAGACCCGTAAGGCCCTTTTTCGACCACTTTTTGACCCTCAAAACGATCTTGTCCCGAGTCGGTTAAACAACGAAAGTTGTAGACGGTCATGCGGTCTACACAGGCAGACTTTTGGTTCGACCCAAAAGTCGATATCAAGAACCAACAATGGGATCGAAACCGACCCACTAAACTCGTAACTTTTAAAAGTAGTTTCACGACCCCTACTTTGAACACGTTTTTAACTTGTCAAACGACCTCGGTTTAGAAAAACTTAACACTCGGGTCTGTAGACGACCCGGCTGGCTACACAACGGTACTTGCGGTTTACTCTACGAGCTACTAACGAACCCGTTATTTACTCCGAAAAACTGCCGAGATCACAACCATTTATTTCGAAAAGCAAAGTATAAACATGTTTCACGATTTGAAATTGAATCTGTTTTTCAATTATGGATTGTGTTTCCTAGGAGGAAACATGTCGTGCATTTATATAACATGTATTATATTTTGTTAATTTTAATTAGTTTATTTAATTAATATATTTTTAATAAAATGTATTTAGGATATTTGACCCATTAAAGGACCCGATTAAATAAATTTGTCGAACCACGAAATGTTTGATATCGCTAAATATATCTCGATTAAATGACTACGTTTTTTTTATTAAACGATAAATGTTCATAAGTGTTAAAATCATTGATTTCTTTAAAAGCTCAAGCACATACTAGGGGACTAAATGCTACGTTTATTGTCGTCATGCTCGTATAGTAATACATACCTTATTTAACTTAGGTTACAGATTATTTCGAGCTATTATTTCTCCATATCTACGATGTGTTATTATATTGTTGCTACTGCTTCAAGGTGAGTTTCATAGCCCCACTTTTTACATGTTTTAATATACTTTTGGGGTGAGAACATTGCTTATTTTTACGGATGAACATAAGTGCAAAAACTTGATACGTTTGCCTACGTGATGTCTAAGTCCCCGATATCCTAAGTTGCTTTTAGCCCACTATCATGAACCGTTAATTACTTGTGTGTAAGCGCAAATGTTATGGATAGATCTATTGGGACTGACCTCCCTATCTAATTGTGACTGTGTGGTCAAATTAGATACACTTACATTTGAATCCTCACAGATGCTCCAGGATAGGTATCTGCTTTGGGCTCTTATTATATTGTTGGTTAACGCTTCGGTGTCATGAGCTTAGACGTAGGGATACAAACGTATACTATTTTGATTTTAACCTTGTTTGGTTATATGCCGATTGCCTAACAAAATCTTATGGTTCATCACATTTATTTATAACTAAACCTATGAACTCACCAACCTTTGTGTTGACGCTTTAGCAATGTTTTTCTCAGGTATCAAGACGGAGGAGTGACGTGGTTATGGATGGGAGATTTTTAAATGAAAATGGTCGTGACTAGTGTATGGATATTTGGATCAATGTTAAAGTCTTTTGAAACGATGTTTTATTATGATCTTGTGAAATTCGCTTCCGAACAAGTTTATGCTGTTAATTAAAAGGAAACGGCTTTTAAATAGTCGTTCTTTGTATCTATGTCTTGTGATAGTCATGACCGTCGCACCCCATTGTGTTGCCTTACTCTGATAAATTGGGGGTGTGACAGATTGGTATCAGAGCTGTAGTTATAGAGAACTAGGTTATTTTACAAAATGATTTTTATAAACGCGAGTCAAAATTTAATCGTTGGAAAAATAATTCTAGACTATAACTAACTCAAAAATCTCCAAGAACCACTTCACTCCACGTCTTCGATACAAGTAAGTTGTGACTTGAATTATTCCATGTGATTTGTTATGTTAGTTTTGTCTTGATTGCTACGTGTTATTAGCGTTAAGTATTTCCTGCCTTGTTTGAATGATCCTTATGTAAGATATACTTATAGGAATGTGTACTAAGACGATTTTTATTATATTTTGAAGTAAAAATACCTAGCATCCTTGTTTGGATTGTTGTGCTATTAAAATGGTTTGTGCCATTTTAATCGAACTAAGATGGTTTGTGCCATGTTTAAATAGAACTAAGATGGTTTGTGCCATGTTTATATGGAGTAAAACATACACATACTTATGCTATTACGTATTTTGTTAAAAACAGTCCATTAGACTACTATGAACTATTTAAACACTTGTGTGTTTCTATGTTAACGTATATCGATATACGCCGAATTAAAAATATAAGCCAAAACAGTACTTGGGCGCGGTGAGATTTAGTAATGGTTGATGATAAGTCGTGAGTAAACCTAAAGCCAAGACAAAGCATCATAAAAGTTAAGAGGTATAACGATACTTAGCAAGGTCTCAAGGCTGTTCTTGTTTGATTGGGTTGCGAGACTAAGTTAAGTGCCAGTCGTTATACAACTTAGGGTTTTTGATGAATTTTCTTGAGGATGGGTAAAGCTCATGAATTTACATGTTGCGTGATTAGTTGATCATCAAGTTATAACGTATTTGATGAGTTTTGTGTAGGTTTAATCGATGTTAAATTGTGCGAGTAAAATCTAAATACGAGTAAATTCACCAAAGATATTAAGAAGTTTATCGACTAATACTTGACTAGACCTCAAGGCTGTTCTTGTTTGATTGGGTTGCGAGGCTTAGTCAAGTACCAGTTGTAACGCAGCTTAAGATTTTTGGTGAATTTCCTCGGGATGGATAAGACTTACATGATCTGACAAGGTGATTACCTTATTGACGTTTGACTAGTATGGTATATTAGTACCGTTAGTTTGCATGGTGTGCGAACACTAAAATAATGAAAGTCGTCGTCTCTATTTTTATACAACATACGACGATAAACACTCAACACAAAGTATTACTCCTGTAATACTCCACAAAGTACTATATCATAAGGAACAAACATATATTAGTATAACGAAAATATGAAAACTAACCAGAAATATGGCGACGTGTAAGTCGAATGCACGTCAAGGAGAAATTTATGGTGGAGAAAATGTACAAAGATGGATCTAAAGGTTCTAGTACACTGGTTTGCAACTAAGTTGCTATTATAAATCTATGAAGTATGATATAACAACTAATATTAAAGGAATAACTCAATTATATGAGGATTGTGTCATATTTTAAATTCAAGGGGTTATCGCATGTCACAAAGCTTGAGAACCCTCGATTTGAATTGTAGTCACTTCTTAGAAACCCTAATAGCGCGTGTCGAACATAAACAGTCTATAAAATGATTATGAACAAACGGAAGATAAAAAGAAAATGAATAACTTTTGTGATGAAAATTCTTGTGATGGAATTAACTAGCTGATCGGATTAAACAAATTGAATAATTTTGGGATAAAAACAAATTGACCGAAGTGTTTGAGATGTAATAAAGCATCATTAAAGCTCTGGAAAATTCTGTGATAGAATTGAGTGGCTGATGTGAAATATTAAATAATTTATTTTTATGAAGATCAACTGACTCGACATCCGTCGATATCACCACCAACAAAAATTTGGTTACGTAATCGTACTTTATAAATTTTTATTTAATTTTTTTTCAATTATTTTTAAAAATTATCTTTCATATCTTGTGAAGCTTTTACTTAAGAAATTATTTTATCCTACAATATTTTTATATATGTCGGAGAAAAATTAATCAAAATTTTTATTCAAAAAGGAGTTTTATAAAATATTTTTGGAAAAAAAATAATAATAATGATAAAAAAATTTTACTTTGAAGGAACTATCCCCGAGAACTTTGTTAGTAAGAATGTTAGAATTTTGATAAAACGTTTTGGTAAAATCAGTAAAGGTGTTACTGACAAAAATAAAAAAACGACACTATTGATGATGAAATGTTTTGATATAGACTATCATGCAAAGTTTTGGAAAATCTGGCGTAACGACCAACTTAATGTATAGAACATCGCGACTAATGTTGAAACATTTTTTTTAGTAAGGACTACCATGTAAAGTTTTGGAAAAATCTATTTTTTTACGAACAACTTGATTTGGAAGACGTAAACTATTGATAAACTTGACGAGAACTAGTACAAATAAGTATGCGAATTTTTATTGATCGTTAAAAATGAGCAATGATTACAAAAAAAAAGAACTATTGACTAACTTGTTGATTGTGAAAGTGATTGATGGTAACGAACGAAATGAACTATGGACTACCAATATATAAATTACAACCTCAAAGAGTTCAATTATGATGAAAAGGAGGATGCAACTGTTGGCCCCGAGACGTACGTAGCCTGATCAACTACGTGTGATCGTGGTCGAACGCGAGCATGCTCATAGTAGTCATCGTAAAAATGATTTATATTAGTATTATTAGAATATATTCAAGTTACCCTATTCGTCAAAGAAAAATTTATTATGTGCTATGAATGTTAAACATTTTTCTACCGTCTTAAGTAAGAACGTCGAGTACGCGATACGAGTAAACCTAGTATAATCATTTTTTTTCGCCACTATTACATACAAAAACGTATATGACACGCAAATACTAAGAGCACCACTTGTTTTTTTTACGACAATTAAACTCAAATAGAATAGAGTTGGAAAATCGAAAACAAATTTTAAATAATAGTGAGAAGAACAGAACGCCATTTGAGTAAAACTCAAATTTAACGGATATCGCAATACTACCATATAATAGTTAAAATCAATAAAACTTTATGGCCGTAAAAACGATGAAACACCCAAGTGAGGACGAACCGCAATTTAGCGGATATCAAAAACTCGTCATAATTTAACTATTGTTAAGGAACGATTCGGTCGAGATAAGCATACTCTTGTGTACAAGGAATCGGATATCGAAACCACCCAGACAAAAATCATTTTACACCATGCTCATGGAACTAAGAAAATTTTAAATTATTTTACCTTACCTACGAAATAAAAATACCTACGGGTCACGATTTAGTTTAATCTTGCACGACTCACTCGTTTTCACCTCCATGAAAAGAGAAAAACGAGAAGGAACGTGAACTAAATTAATTGATTTGCGAAATCATCTAAAATGGGAATGTCACATAAAAGGAAGGAATATCTTAACCATCGTGTGATAGGACGACCAAATATTCTAAGTCTTGGAAAAACCGATTTGAGAAGCCTTGCAGCTTATCCCTACCAACTAGATTGTTAATGTGAACGAAATAAACCAAACAATTTGGAACGACTTTCAAATGTGTGATAATATCTTTAGGAGAAATGAAATTAAACCCCCAATACCATACTAGTAAAACCATAGTTATCGGGATAACGTGGTTGAAATCTCAAGAAATCATAAGGTATTATTACATGCCACTATGCAGAAAATAATAATACACGTCTATTTAAATTGTTAATAATACGCGAGGTGAAGATAAAAGGATTGATGAGAAAGTTCACTTAGCAAAACCAATATCGTCAAGAAAATTTCGACATACAAAGAAAATGACTATTACTAAAAGCCTTGAGGAACATCATATGCTCGTCAATCATGATGAAATGAGAAGAATATTTTAATCGATCTAAATTTAATGTGGTTGCAATAAATTTTAAACCTCTTAGAGAAACTAAGGAAAAGATAAACGAGGAACTCCAAGAAACGTAAATGAATTTGCGCAAAGTATATGAAGATACTATATCTTATTTCTTGTTTTGTCTAACGACATCGAGGTTCGAGTTTTGTGGAAAAAACTCAATTTAACGGATATCGAATGTAACAATCGTGAATTTTGAATTGTTTAATTTATGATTAAACGCGACGTTTTTGGGTTAGACATGTACGTCTATTGAAATCCCCGATTGTTTCCGCGTAGAATGTGTACAAATCAAAAATTTATATTGAGTGATCACCGTTTCAAGGAACCATATTCTGTAGTAAATAATATTATTTATACATATATTTTAAATTGAGATTTGCGACCTCAAAGGTGCATCTTGACAGTTGAGAAAATTCACGTCAATAAAATAAATCTAGTTTACATGGAACGGCTACTTTAACGTGAACTATTATTATTTTTAATGGGAATGTAATTGAATTTAATTGAGATCAAAAACTTATTCCTCGTACTTTGGATATTACCCTGTTATCAATCTGACGCTAGATAATTAATGTCAGTTTATTTTAATAAGGGCACAATAATAAATAATTTTGGCGTTTTATAATTTATATAGTGTCATATAAATTATTTCACGAAACTGTTTGAACAATACATGTAATTATATAAGAACTAATATGTAATATACCCGATACCGCGAGTAAATAACCTACCAAAAACCGGCCTCTCTATTCCATTTCACACGCCTTCATCATGCCCCCCTTACTTTCGTACAAATTGTGTATGAGATACTTTCAAATCTTGTCTTTCCTACCTACCAATAACACTATGGATAAACTTATAATACTCCATGTCTTCCCTAAGTCAAACATTGGCATTTGAACTTTTATTGAACAAACCCCAACCCACGTTCTTCTCTGTTATATCTTCTCCCCAGTAGTACTTTGTGTCCCCAAGTTTAGTTATAAGCAAAATAATCTAGTTACATTCCAACCAAGCTCAAGAACTAAGTACAGTAGTTCTTATACCATTACTTCTATAAATAACCCTTCCTTTTCATCTTGTCTTCCTTCGACACAATAAGCAACCCCACCCCCTCTGTTTTGTTTTCTGATCCGACGACACCAGTAGCAAAAGAACACCTTCGAAAGTACATCCTCTTCCACCATTAACACTTCATACCGACCTTTCCATTTCTTCTTTTAGTTTGATGAGCAGCAACAAACATACATCCACTTCCTTCTTTTCCTTCCCGGTAACAGATGCAACAAAAGGATTCACTTTGTTTTTGTGACTAATACCTTCTAGCCTCGTCACAACAGCCATGAAACATCCTCAAGCTCATCAAGAAGCAAAACCCTTAACTTATCACTCTTCGTCCGAAACTTGTTATCGATTTATGTTCGGCATGGAGTAGCAGCAAGCACACCATTGTTTTTGCCACAAGACACCACTAGGTTTGTGTGGGATTCGAGTTTGTTACAAGGGTTACCATTGTGTTGGCGCACTAGAGTTTTAGAACGAAACTAGGTTCTTGAGTACGACCCAACATGCTCGCCAATTTTCTTCTCCTGCCGTGCAACGAGCCAAGCATATAGCTGTAAGTTGAGAGTTAGTTCCATCTATTGCCCATTTTTATGCATACATGCTTAACTAGTTTTGTGCTTGAGCTATTTTTGGTAACAAATATGAAACAATATTTTCTTAAGTGAGGCATGATAACCAATACAAAGAACACGAGAAATATAAACTGTAAATGAGTATTATCTTGTACGTGGGTTGGATAACGGAAACAAGGCAAATAGTATGTATAAGACTTTAAAACACAAACTTGGAAGTTATAAACAGGATGCAAGGTGACTTTTTTCGAACCTTATTTCACCCGCGAAACGACCACTTTATGTCGCGAATATAGAATCGTTGAGGCCACCATATGGTGAGCCTCGGGTTTCATGAAGAAGCCACTAGTACCAAGTCTTAGACGCAAAAAGAATGACTTTAAATGGTCGAGTATTGAACTCGAAATGAGCATTTGAAAACAGACCCGTAAGGCCCTTTTTCGACCACTTTTTGACCCTCAAAACGATCTTGTCCCGAGTCGGTTAAACAACGAAAGTTGTAGACGGTCATGCGGTCTACACAGGCAGACTTTTGGTTCGACCCAAAAGTCGATATCAAGAACCAACAATGGGATCGAAACCGACCCACTAAACTCGTAACTTTTAAAAGTAGTTTCACGACCCCTACTTTGAACACGTTTTTAACTTGTCAAACGACCTCGGTTTAGAAAAACTTAACACTCGGGTCTGTAGACGACCCGGCTGGCTACACAACGGTACTTGCGGTTTACTCTACGAGCTACTAACGAACCCGTTATTTACTCCGAAAAACTGCCGAGATCACAACCATTTATTTCGAAAAGCAAAGTATAAACATGTTTCACGATTTGAAATTGAATCTGTTTTTCAATTATGGATTGTGTTTCCTAGGAGGAAACATGTCGTGCATTTATATAACATGTATTATATTTTGTTAATTTTAATTAGTTTATTTAATTAATATATTTTTAATAAAATGTATTTAGGATATTTGACCCATTAAAGGACCCGATTAAATAAATTTGTCGAACCACGAAATGTTTGATATCGCTAAATATATCTCGATTAAATGACTACGTTTTTTTTATTAAACGATAAATGTTCATAAGTGTTAAAATCATTGATTTCTTTAAAAGCTCAAGCACATACTAGGGGACTAAATGCTACGTTTATTGTCGTCATGCTCGTATAGTAATACATACCTTATTTAACTTAGGTTACAGATTATTTCGAGCTATTATTTCTCCATATCTACGATGTGTTATTATATTGTTGCTACTGCTTCAAGGTGAGTTTCATAGCCCCACTTTTTACATGTTTTAATATACTTTTGGGGTGAGAACATTGCTTATTTTTACGGATGAACATAAGTGCAAAAACTTGATACGTTTGCCTACGTGATGTCTAAGTCCCCGATATCCTAAGTTGCTTTTAGCCCACTATCATGAACCGTTAATTACTTGTGTGTAAGCGCAAATGTTATGGATAGATCTATTGGGACTGACCTCCCTATCTAATTGTGACTGTGTGGTCAAATTAGATACACTTACATTTGAATCCTCACAGATGCTCCAGGATAGGTATCTGCTTTGGGCTCTTATTATATTGTTGGTTAACGCTTCGGTGTCATGAGCTTAGACGTAGGGATACAAACGTATACTATTTTGATTTTAACCTTGTTTGGTTATATGCCGATTGCCTAACAAAATCTTATGGTTCATCACATTTATTTATAACTAAACCTATGAACTCACCAACCTTTGTGTTGACGCTTTAGCAATGTTTTTCTCAGGTATCAAGACGGAGGAGTGACGTGGTTATGGATGGGAGATTTTTAAATGAAAATGGTCGTGACTAGTGTATGGATATTTGGATCAATGTTAAAGTCTTTTGAAACGATGTTTTATTATGATCTTGTGAAATTCGCTTCCGAACAAGTTTATGCTGTTAATTAAAAGGAAACGGCTTTTAAATAGTCGTTCTTTGTATCTATGTCTTGTGATAGTCATGACCGTCGCACCCCATTGTGTTGCCTTACTCTGATAAATTGGGGGTGTGACAATTTTAAAATATAACACAAGGGACCCGATTGTATGCTTAGATGAAAGTTATTACATAAGTTAGCTTTAGAATAAAAAGACCCATGGAATCGTGAATTGTTAATCGAAAGAACACTAATACTATGGATAGATCTATCGGGGTGACGCCCAATCCTATGCGATTAGCTATCGCAATGTGTAGTGAAGCACATGTGTATTGGAGCACATCGGATGCATATGTATAAGAGAAATATACGCACTTGGCTAGGTGTGTTGGGCTGAAATAATATATGTTAACGTTCAATGTCATGAGGCTTATGTAATAACACCGATAATTATGTCCGTACAACATAATTGTCTTTCGATGAATTATTAACCATGGAAGGTTATTCAGAATACTTGTGTTCTATTTATTTAATTTAAACTCTATAGATTCACTCAGCAAATTTTGTTGACTTTTTAGCATGTTTTATCTCAGGTCCATAAGAAGGCACTCGAGGAAGGCGGTTTCGTAAAGCTTGCATATTTGAAATGTTTTGGCCCGCTTCTCTAAAACATATCCATTCAAAGAAATTTTATCATTTATTGTATTTTCAAAACTTCAAGTTATCTGGGACCATGTGTAAAGTTTTATCGTTGAATAAATGAATGGATGTTTTTATTAAAACGACTCATTTTAAGCCGTTTTCTATGATTATGAGCTTGAATTATGTAAGTAACACCCAAGGAACCTTCCGCCAACGTTACCCGATATGAGAGTGTTACAGATTGGTATCAGAGCTCAAGTTATAGAGAACTTAAAGATTTTCCAAAAATGAATTTTGAAATCTTTTAACTATAACAGTTGCAAGCGAAACCCTTGAGTTGCCAATGGACGAGAATGAGAGTATTTATATATATATGGGATTATATATATATGTTGTAATCTTTATCGATTATTTGTACTTATGAATTACAAGGTATGGTTTCATTTATTTAATTATAAATGATAATTTTATACTTATACGAGATATTTATACGACGTAGATTGTCACGAAGCCACCCTAGTCATTCTAACGATAACGCTGAAATTAATCTTGTTATTCCCGAGACTAACTAAGTTGTGGATATACATTATCCCAACGAAATGGTTAATATTCTCGATGATATTCTTTTGGTTACAAGGATTTTGATTCCTTGGTTCTTATTATTGAGTCCTCAATCCGTTCATTTTGTTTAGCAAATTTAATCTGCATTTTCATTAATCTTCGACATTATACTGTTTGGCTAGAAACAAGTTTGTCTGAGATGGTACTATTGATTGTTAGGAATTCAGATTGATTGGTATAGTATTCACATGCCAATCAGGATTCTATATCATATCACTAATCATTTTCTACTAAATCAGTTTTTCGTTTGTTTTAGTCCTGATCTTTTGCGTTCAGCTGGCGATGCTTAAATAAGGTGATTTATAATCATCTTATTGACATGAATTGGCCATTCATTTGAATAAGGAATTATGAATTGATGAACCACTGATTTCTAAATCTTATTTGGATGGATTTGATCAATCCATGAAAATAATGATTTATAAATGTGTGGGCTTAAGCGTATAGCATTCACGCAAGTAAACTACGCTTGACTCGTAATTTGTCTGCTCGACTCGTTCTTTGATTTTGTTCCTCTAATTCTATGATCATGCGATGATATATATTGGGGCTGTTTCGAAGCTAAATTGAAGAGGATACCGAGCGTCCCAGAAGGATACTGAAGATTTCTTCTACTAATGGGACAGAGGATCCTTCTGAGCCACATGAATCACCTAATAACTCTTAGTGAATTAGCTTATCATCTATAGTATCCTTTCTAAATCACTAAACTGTAACATCAGTTAGTAGAACTAGTCTTCTTGAGTTGTCTAGGATTAGACGATGATAATCTATAATGCATGGCAATACACCTTGTACTTGTTCGTGATTAATCAATTGACTATATTTTGATTCCTAATTTTACATTGTTCAATTATTATCTTTCCTTGCTTGTTTTGTTTTCTAATCATTCGTTCCTTTTAAACCCCTTTGTTCCTTTAAATTATTCCTTTCTTATAGTGCAATCATTGAATGAATACTCATTATGATTCGCGTTGTACTAGAATCATGTCGCCAAAAACATGACTGGGCACGTATGCGCCAAGTTATTGGTGAACAAGTTGCTGCATCCTTAACTAAATTCATGGCCAACATGAATAATAGAGCTGGAGACTCTAGTGGGCCGGTAGTTTGGGTGGAGCAAGTGGTTCTATGGTACATATGGTTATGGGGGAGGAGCTGGTGGAACTGGAAACTGGTGAAGCTGAAGATGGAGCCATTAATGCTAGTGGTCCTAATTAACCAAATGTGACAAAAATTAGAGGTCGTAACTACACTTCATCCATAAAGTGAAAACCACACACTTTGAAGGTGACTCAAGATGGTGTAGGATTTTATTAGTGGTTTGAGATTCTAGAGTCATTTTCTCGAATCAACGACTATCTCAAAGTCTTTCTGAAGATTTTTTGGGGCTTCCGCCCCCAAGCTGGCAAATAGAATTCTAAATCGATCTAATTCCTGGTGCTGAACCTGTGGCCCGTGAGCCATATTGTTAGCACCATCCAAATTGAAGGGATTATCTGTGTAGTTGCAAGAGCTATTTGATAAAGGTTTTATTCGACCGGGCTCGTCGTCATGAAGAGCTCTAGTATATTCGTAAGAAGAAAGTTGGATCGTTTCATCGAGGATTGAATAAGTTGTTGGTCCTGAACCGATATCCTTTGCCGAGGATTGATAACGTATTTGATCAACTACAAGTTTCTAGTGTCTATTCCAATATTGATCTACGGTCTAGTTATCATCAACTTCGCATCCGCGAGGAAGATATTCCAATTACTGCGTTTAAAAATCACTATGGACATTATGAGTCCTAAGTAATGCCGTATGGATTTACCAATGCATCGGCAGTAATGGATTTCATGAATCGTGCGTGCAAGCCGTATCTTTATAAATTTTTTATCATGTTCATTGATAATATTCTGATTTATTAAAAAAAGAAGAGAATGGTGAACATTTGAAGACTATCTTTAATTTGATAAGGAGTGAAAGGTTGTGTGCAAAATTTTCGAAATATGATTTTTGGCTTGATGGGAGCAATTTCTTAGCTATGTGATTAGTAGCAGTGGAGTTCTCTTCGATTCCGCAAAAAATAAAAATAAAATAATAATAGTAATAAAAACCTCTGTTTGGATTTGATTCAGTTTGGATCATTGTCGCCTGATTGACTAAACCTGCTCATTTTATTTCAATAATAAAATGATCGTACAAACTAAGAATCGTTTGCTCGCCGCTCGTAGTAGACATAAAAGTTATGAATGTGAAGCGGAAACCTTTGGAGTTCGAGATAGGTTGCAAAGTTATGTCGAAACTATCACCATGAAAAGGTGTTATACATTTTGGAAAACGTGGGGTGTTAAGTCCCCATTATGTTGGACCACTCGAGATAATATCAAGAGTAGACTCGGTGGCATACAAACTTGAATTACCTCGAGAGCTACAAGGAATTTACAATACTTTGTCATGTGTCGAACCTAAAGAAATTTCTTTCCGACAAAGATCTTATTATCTCTCTTGGTAAAGTATGAATTGACGATAAGTTGTATTTCATTAACGAACTAGCTGATATTATCAATAAGAAAGTTAGACAACCTAAGCAAACTTGAATTCCTATTGTCATGTCTGACGGAACTCAAGACGAGGACCAAAATACGTTTATCTCTTAGATTTAAACGAGCGATCAAGGAAGAACGCGAGTTGATCTTCGGGACGAAGATCCCAATTTGGTGGGGATGATGTGACAATCCGTCAATTTCAGGCTGATATTTTAATCTCGACTTTAAGTATTATATGTTTATTTTAATGAGAATTTTAAATTATCGGATAACCAAGAAGGTTAGGTTTGAAACTTAGCGTAAGAATGCCATTTAGGTTATGACCGACAAGTGATACGTTAGGTATCGATCTTTATATTATTGTTATGACATAGAAATATATTCTATTGTCGTCGTTTAATTTTTCTTTTCACGAGTATTTTTCGTTATTCACATTAAACCTTTAAGCGTCGTTCGTTTATATAACGCGTTAACATTAGTTAAATTATTACTCCTCATTTTTATTTAAAAAAATTTCAAACAATCACCGAATGTCGATGTTTTTAATTTATATTGAGCGTTTAATTTTTTGTGTTTCACGCATATATTTTAAATCGTGTAACTTTTAAAATATCGAGTTTCGATAATACCCGGTTATTCAAGTTTAAGATTTATCCAAATGAAATAAATGTAATAATATATACATGTATATTACATATTAGACATCATTCTCAGCATGTTTACACTTCATCAAACACGTATGTGACTTCGAAGTGAAACACGCCTCTTCACATGCTACGTGCTATCTTTAACTTCAAATCTCAAAATTTCACATTAAACTATTCGGATCTATCTTTATATATGGTGAGTTACGAGATTAGGATAACAATAAAAGGAAGAGAAGTTAATTAAGTAATAGCCTTGATTGTGGCAAAAGTTTTTCTTAAACTATTTCAACTGAATTTAGGATATCAAGGATTCTAGTTTGTTAGTGTCGGTATGAGTCTCGAACGGGTTTAACGATATCATTCGTGTTTGCATCGGTATTTATACTCAACATCAAGAGTCCGATTCACTCGTGTTTCCCGATAATGATAAGGTACTTCTTGTGCAAAATCTTTTTGTATAAAAAGTGTATATCGGTAATCCATGTCAAGTACAAGTTGTGGGCTCATATTTCCCGAGACTAAAGCATGGCCTGTTGATTTCGGTTCGTTTTCGCGTCATAGAATGGTTATGTAAAATTTTTAGTGTGTGTTTGGGTTGAGCTTTTGTTGGTGATCAAGTGATGTTCATTTTGGAGTAACCGGTCGATGGAGATAAATAATACGACGAGTTCATATTCTCATAAGGAATTATGGTATCATTCGCTAGAGTTTGATGGTTGAACTAGTCTTATTTGTTTGAGGTGCGTCTCGAGTCTAGTGTGTACATAATAAAAACAATGAGTTAATGTAAACATATTAGTAAATCGGGCATAGGAAGTACTATATTTATATGAGAACGTTGAAAGTTTTGGTATATGATTTCAATACTGAATTAGTAAACTTCATTTATGAATACAAATGTGAAATAGACACTTCACGTCAAAATACTATCACAAAAAGTCTTTCATGCATTTCAAAGGCAAATTTACATTTTTTTTCCCTAATCTATAAAGCTAAATACAAAATGATATATATAAAATTCTATATTACCCTTTTTGGCCCTTGTCTAGCTTATCTCTTCAAATCTAGTCCGAATTATTAATCTAGTTGTTTTTCCTTTAACGTAATTGTGTTTATAAAACTTATTTCAAATTTATATGTCGTCGTCTATATTCTAAGCCGCACCCTTTAATTTTAGGACGTCGTTAGAAGCTCGTGACTTATCGGCGTCCCGTCATTATTATCCTGATCGTTATCCTTGTTGGATTTTTCTATCGCTAAGGTGAGTCTATAGCCTCTCTTTTAAATTCTTTAATTGTTTTAAAAACTTGGGAGGGGATAACATGCTTGTTTTATTAAAAATAAAGAGTACAACTATACGTTGCGGTAAACCAATTGAATGGTGCAAACTAAAAGTTGTGGAAGCTCTATTTACTTGAAAAGTATTTATTGAAAATGAAGGGTACAACAAGAGTTGCTGTAAACCCATGAATGGGTGCAACCAGAAGTTGTGGTAAACCATATTTATTTTAAAATTAAACACAAGGGACCCGATTGTATGCTTAGATGAAAGTTATTACATAAGTTAGCTTTAGCATAAAAAGACCCATGGAATCGTGAATTGTTAATCGAAAGAACGCTAA
This sequence comes from Glebionis coronaria, assembly GCA_025667525.1. Taxonomy (NCBI): domain Eukaryota; kingdom Viridiplantae; phylum Streptophyta; class Magnoliopsida; order Asterales; family Asteraceae; genus Glebionis; species Glebionis coronaria. The sequence continues at coordinate 339,933,515 of CM046874.1, forward strand.
TACTAAGGATAGATCTATCTGGGTAACGCCCAATCCGACGCGATTAGCTATCGCAATGTGTAGTGAAGCACATGTGTATTGGAGCACATCGGATGCATATGTATAAGAGAAATATACGCACTTGGCTAGGTGTGTTGGGCTGAAATAATATATGTTAACGTTCAATGTCATGAGGCTTATGTAATAACACCGATAATTATGTCTGTACAACATAATTATCTTTCGATGAATTATTAACCATGGAAGGTTATTCAGAATACTTATGTTCTATTTATTTAATTTAAACTCTATAGATTCACTCAGCAAATTTTGTTGACTTTTTAGCATGTTTTATCTCAGGTCCATAAGAAGGCACTCGAGGAAGGTGGTTTCGTTAAGCTTGCATATTTGAAATGTTTTGGCCCGCTTCTCTAAAACATATCCATTCAAAGAAATTTTATCATTTATTGTATTTTCAAAACTTCAAGTTATCTGGGACCATGTGTAAAGTTTTATCGTTGAATAAATGAATGGATGTTTTTATTAAAACGACTCATTTTGAGCCGTTTTCTACGATTATGAGTTTGAATTATGTAAGTAACACCCAAGGACCCTTCCGCTAACGTTACCCGATTTGAGAGTGTTACACGAGGTCACCCCTCCATGTATTCATGCAGACGTTGTTACAACACATGACCTATATAAGATCTTGGCAATTAAAATACAGTAAATACATGTTTTCAGAGTTAACAGATAATAATGCAGCTAGACTATTTATAATCAGACTTTTCAGAAACATACATAACTTTCCGTAACTCTTTATATATTACTCTTTACAGCTTCAGTGTTTGTCATCTGTCTGATCCCAGTATTACTTATCATGCTATTATACCCGTTTACTGAGCGTTATGCTCAGCCGTAATTCCTTTCATGTTCTAACGGCAGGTACACCAGGACGCTCGTAGGATTCTGAGAGTAGGTGCATTGGATGGAAGCTATCCAGACTTCTTTACTTTATGCACTTCATATATTTATTTGCCTATTGAAAATTGTTTAGTCCTTTCATTCAGTATTTACTTTTCATGTTTTGAGCTTATGTTTGGATTACCGATGTTTGATTTTGGTATTTCCTTTATGGTCAGTTAATGTTTTAGGACATTTACCTTATATGCTTTGATGACACGCCATAAGTACACGTAACGGTCCACTTATCCAAGTGGGGTGTTACAAATATGGTATCAGAGTGCAAGGTTCGACCTATAGGCTATAAAACTTGACCTGTGACTAGTGGGTAGTCACCAGGAACTTCTCAGATTTTGGCGTTGTTATCTTTCATGTTTCTTATGCATTTATCAGTCAGTTTTCTTCATTTATCAATCAGTTTTCTTAAAGTTTTTGACTAAGTAAGAGGTTGGTACATGACTGGACATATTTAGTCGCATGTGCTTTTCTGCGAACTTTCGTTTTGGTGAACCGACCCATAGGCGTTCACCCTTGCCCATTCAGATTTTTTATTAATGAACCGACCCACAGGCGTTCATCCTTACTCATGTCAAATGCATGTTTTCAGTCGATTATTACTTGGTGAACCAACCCATAGACATTCACCATTGTTCAGTTCAAATTTCATGTTTTCAGTCGATAGTTATTTTGTGAACCGACTCAAAAGCATTCACCTTTATTCATATCATGATGTTTCATTAAAAATTTTACTAGTATAGTTCGGACTACAGCCATCCATATTTAGTCCTAGATTATAAATTTCTACACATGATAGTCCTCGTAAAGTTTTGATAAGTATGGATCGAACCAGAATCGCCCATACTTAGTCACATATTTTCTCCTTTGAGTGTTGTTGTTTGAAACATAGGCATCCACATCAGTTGATGTTAAACCTCAGTTAATTACACTTTTATGTTCTTTGTAACAATCAAGTTTTCATACTCTCATGTGGATGTTGTTTTCATACTGATTAAGTTCATGTATCTTTATGTGGATTATATTTTTAGTAGGGTGATGATGTTTCATGCTAATACACGGAAGGATATCAGTAAAATCTTGTTTTCATGATAAATCATGTTTGGTCTTCATCAATCATGTCTTCATGTTCACCATTGTTGAAATTCCGTTTAAACATACTCTTGAACCTATATACAATCAGCATTAAGTATACGCAGGAATTGTCAGCCTATCATGTTTCTCGTTTCAGTTTAGTTTGCTAACCGTTTAAATCAATTTATTTTCCTTTGATCATGTCAGACGATTGACACCAGTATCGATCATATCAGAAAAATTTAGTATGTACTACATGTACAGTATTCCACGTGTATTTCATATACAGTATTCTAGGTGTACTCCATGTACCTTACTCCATGTGTACTGTTAATCGATCCTTAATCATCTCAGGCGTTTCCAGTTGTTGATATTCTACCAGATGCTGATGTTGCTTGTGAGTTGAAGATTTTACCATATACTGATGATGCTAACACTTCGAACACCTCACGAATGCTGATGCTACTGATAATTTGGAGATTTCACAAGATGCTGATGTTGTTTATACTATGAAGACTCTTTAGAACAAGGACGAAAACTATAAATTTGAAATTTCTCACAAGAATATATTTCAACCATCAAACGCTACCATTCCATTCCATGCTTATACTTCCTCAGTTAAGATGTCACACAGCTATATTCTCAGTCAGAAGAGTGGGAACCGGTACCCAGCCGGCCGCTCAGCAGAAATAGTTACATGAATCACAGTCATGATAATGACTGTCATAAAGTTGACAGACAAAGCAGTAGTGACAACCACCGTGCTAATAATTAATCTGTTAGTAACCATCGGAACTCCGGAACGGACGTGACCAGAAATACAGAGGTCAGCAGTCTAACCGGTCCGCCAACCTTAGCAGTTACCAAAATTTTTCAGCCTTGTTCAGATTCATCTACTAAAACACATGTCAAGACATCAGTCAAGACACAGGCCTCTAGTATCGTTTCGCAAGACACATGTCAGGATACCAGTTATGATACATGTCATATGAATATCTTCTCAAGGCACGAGTCAAGACTCATAATTTTAGTATTGCCTTCTAAACCAGGCCCTCAGAATTTCAGGGTACCCTCCAAGGAGTATAACCGTATTGTCATGCCACACATAAACCAGACCATTACAATTCAGTTACCACCACTGGAGTATTATCCAGGCTAGACACGCAGTATTCATTTTGTAGGGTTACAGACGAACACATTCAGCGAGACCTGCCATGTGTACTTTATGTATTCCTATGTTAACTTTATCTTAAATTAGATATTTACCTACCTCCTAGCCAGAAAAGACTCCACAGTATCACCCAAATTTATAAGGTTTTCCTTCTAGTTGAAGACAATACCCATCTTACTAACTCCCAAATATAGTCATTTTATTTTCTGCCAGGAAATCAGTACAAGTTGTTATGCTTTACAGCAAGTGACTTATTATTCCAAAGCTATGAAGACCTTTATAGCTATCAGATATAAATCTACTTCTGAAGTACCTTAAATTTATGATCAGCATATTATTCTAGAGTTCCCAAATGTAATTTCAGAAAGTTTTCTAGAAATTCCTTCCTATCCACGAGACGAAGTTTAGCATAGAGCTTGTCTCAAGGACAGAACCTGTTTTCAAACTCTTTATCGCAGCGCTTCAGCTAAGTTAAAAGAGTTACATCATTAGCTACAAGAGCTACCAGAACGAGGCTTTAATCTCCCTAGCACACCACCAGAAGGTGCACCATTTTCTGCTTATTAGGAAGGAGGCCGATAACATGAGATCATGTATCGATCACCGAAAATTTGACAAGATCACCATTGATAATCGATGTTCATATCACGTACAGAAGGTTTATCTGATCTACTACAAGGTCTTAAACATTTTTCCAGAACAATTCCTGATCATGCCACCAGCATTGGTGAGAGAAAGAACATGATGTTTTCCAAACTGCTGTTGCACATAATATAGTCTCTCTAAAATTTTGATTTATACTTCTGAGCTCCCTAACGCTCCCACTATATTATGTAATTTATGAATAAAACGTGGGGTGTTAAGTCCCCATTATGTTGGACCACTCGAGATAATATCAAGAGTAGACTCGGTGGCATACAAACTTGAATTACCTTGAGAGCTACAAGGAATTTACAATACTTTGTCATGTGTCGAACCTAAAGAAATTTCTTTCCGACAAAGATCTTATTATCTCTCTTGGTAAAGTATGAATTGACGGTAAGTTGTATTTCATTAACGAACTAGCTGATATTATCAATAAGAAAGTTAGACAACCTAAGCAAACTTGAATTCCTATTGTCAAGTCTGACGGAACTCAAGACGAGGACCAAAATACATTTATCTCTTATATTTCAACGAGCGATCAAGGAAGAACGCGAGTTGATCTTCGGGACGAAGATCCCAATTTGGTGGGGATGATGTGACAATCAGTCAATTTCGGCCGATATTTTAATCTCGACTTTAAGTATTATATGTTTATTTTAATGAGAATTTTAAATTATCGGATAACCAAGAAGGTTAGGTTTGAAACTTAGCGTAAGAATGCGATTTAGGTTATGACCGACAAGTGATACGTTAGGTATCGATCTTTATATTATTGTTATGACATAGAAATATTTCTATTGTCGTCGTTTAATTTTTCTTTTTACGAGTATTTTTCGTTATTCACGTTAAACCTTTAAGCGTCGTTCGTTTATATAACGCGTTAACATTAGTTAAATTATTACTCCTCATTTTTATTTAAAAAATGTCAAACACTCACCGAATGTCGATGTTTTTATTTTATATTGAGCGTTTAATTTTTTGTGTTTCACGCATATATTTTAAATCGTGTAACTTTTAAAATATCGAGTTTCGATAATACCCGATTATTTAAGTTTAAGATTTATCCAAATGAAATAAATATAATAATATATACATATATATTACATATTAGACATCATTCTCAGCATGTTTACACTTCATCAAACACGTATGTGACTTCGAAGTGAAACACGCCTCTTCACATGCTATGTGCTATCTTTAACTTCAAATCTCAAAATTTCACATTAAACTTTCGGATCTATCTTTATATATGGTGAGTTACTAGATTAGGATAACAATAAAAGGAAGAGAAGTTAATTAAGTAATAGCCTTGATTGTGGCAAAAGTTTTTCTTAAACTATTTCAACTGAATTTAGGATATCAAGGATTCTAGTTTGTTAGTGTCGGTATGAGTCTCAAACGGGTTTAACGATAGCATTCGTGTTTGCATCGGTATTTATACTCAACATCAAGAGTCCGATTCACTCGTGTTTCCCGATAATGATAAGGTACTTCTTGTGCAAAATCTTTTTGTATAAAAAGTGTATATCGGTAATCCATGTCAAGTACTAGTTGTGGGCTCATATTTCCCGAGACTAAAGCATGGCCTATTGATTTCGGTTCGTTTTCGCGTCATAGAATGGTTATGTAAAATTTTTAGTGTGTGTTTGGGTTGAGCTTTTGTTGGTGATCAAGTGATGTTCATTTTGGAGTAACCGGTCGATGGAGATAAATAATACGACGAGTTCATATTCTCATAAGGAATTATGGTATCGTTCGCTAGAGTTTGATGGTTGAACTAGTCTTATTTCTTTGAGGAGCGTCTCGAGTCTAGTGTGTACCTAATACAAACAATGAGTTAATGTAAACATATTAGTAAATCGGGCATAGGAAGTACTATATTTATAATAGAACGTTGAAAGTTTTTGTATATGATTTCATTACTGAATTAGTAAACTTCATTTATGAATACAAATGTGAAATAGACACTTCACGTCAAAATACTATCACAAAAAGTCTTTCATGCATTTCAAAGGCAAATTTAATTTTTTTTCCCTAATCTATAAAGCTAAATACAAAATGATATATATAAAATTCTATATTAACCTTTTTGGCCCTTGTCTAGCTTATCTCTTCAAATCAAGTCCGAATTATTAATCTAGTTGTTTTTCCTTTAACGTAATTGTGTTTATAAAACTTATTTCAAATTTATTAGTCGTCGTCTATATTCTAAGCCGCGCCCTTTAATTTTAGGTCGTCGTTAGAAGCTCGTGACTTATCGGCGTCCCGTCATTATTATCCTGATCGTTATCCTTGTTGGATTTTTCTATCGCTAAGGTGAGTCTATAGCATCGCTTTTAAATTCTTTAATTGTTTTAGAAACCTGGGAAGGGATAACATGCTTGTTTTATTAAAAATAAAGAGTACAACTATACGTTGCGGTAAACCAATTGAATGGTGCAAACTAAAAGTTGTGGAAGCTCTATTTACTTGAAAAGTATTTATTGAAAATGAAGGGTACAACAAGAGTTGCTGTAAACCCATGAATGGGTGCAACCAGAAGTTGTGGTAAACCATATTTATTTTAAAATTGAACACAAGGGACCCGATTGTATGATTAGATGAAAGTTATTACATAAGTTAGCTTTAGCATAAAAAGACCCATGGAATCGTGAATTGTTAATCGAAAGAACGCTAATACTATGGATAGATTTATCGGGGTGACGCCCAATCCGATGCGATTAGCTATCGCAATGTGTAGTGAAGCACATGTGTATTGGAGCACATCGGATGCATATGTATAAGAGAAATATATGCACTTGGCTAGGTGTGTTGGGCTAAAATAATACATGTTAACGATCAATGTCATGAGGCTTATGTAATAACACCGATAATTATGCTCGTACAACATAATTGTCTTTCGATGAATTATTAACCATGGAAGGTTATTCAGAATACTTGTGTTCTATTTATTTAATTTAAACTCTATAGATTCACTCAACAAATTTTGTTGACTTTTTAGCATGTTTTATCTCAGGTCCATAAGAAGGCACTCGAGGAAGGCGGTTTCGTGAAGCTTGCATATTTGAAATGTTTTGGCCCGCTTCTCTAAAACATATCCATTCAAAGAAATTTTATCATTTATTGTATTTTCAAAACTTCAAGTTATCTGGGACCATGTGTAAAGTTTTATCGTTGAATAAATGAATAGATGTTTTTATTAAAACGACTCATTTTGAGCCGTTTTCTATGATTATGAGTTTGAATTATGTAAGTAACACCCAAGGACCCTTCCGCTAATGTTACCCGATTTGAGAGTGTTACACGAGGTCACCCCTCCATGTATTCATGCAGACGTTGTTACAACACATGACCTATATAAGATCTTGGCAATTAAAATACTGTAAATACATGTTTTCAGAGTTAACAGATAATAATGCAGCTAGACTATTTATAATCAGACTTTTCAGAAACATACCTAACTTTCCGTAACTCTTTATATATTACTCTTTACAGCTTCAGTGTTTGTCATCTGTCTGATCCCAGTATTACTTATCATGCTATTATATCCGTTTACTGAGCGTTATGCTCAGCCGTAATTCCTTTCATGTTCTAACGGCAGGTACACTAGGACGCTCGTAGGATTCTGAGAGTAGGTGCATTGGATGGAAGCTATCCAGACTTCTTTATTTTATGCACTTCATATATTTATTTGCCTATTGAAAATTGTTTAGTCCTTTCATTCATTATTTACTTTTCATGTTTTGAGCTTATGTTTGGATTACCGATGTTTGATTCTGGTATTTCCTTTATGGTCAGTTAATGTTTTAGGACATTTACCTTATATGCTTTGATGACACGCCATAAGTACAAGTAACAGTCCACTTATCCAAGTGGGGTGTTACAAATATGGTATCAGAGTGCAAGGTTCGACCTATAGGCTATAAAACTTGACCTGTGACTAGTGGGTAGTCACCAGGAACTTCCTAGATTTTGGCGTTGTTATCTTTCTTGTTTCTTATGCATTTATCAGTCAGTTTTCTTAAAGTTTTTGACTAAGTAAAAGGTTGGTACATGACTGGACATATTTAGTCGCATGTGCTTTTCTGCGAACTTTCGTTTTGGTGAACCGACCCATAGGCGTTCACCCTTGCCCATTCAGATTTTTTTATTAATGAACCGACCCACAGGCGTTCATCCTTACTCATGTAGAATTCATGTTTTCAGTCGATTATTACTTGGTGAACCAACCTATCGACATTCACCATTGTTCAGTTCAAATTTCATGTTTTCAGTCGATAGTTATTTTGTGAACCGACTCAAAAGCATTCACCTTTATTCATATCATGATGTTTCATTAAAATTTTGACTAGTATAGTTCGGACCACATACAGCCATCCGTATTTAGTCCTAGATTATAAATTTCTACACATGATTGTCCTCGTAAAGTTTTGATAAGTATGGATCGAACCAGAATCGCCCATACTTAGTCACATATTTTCTCCTTTAAGTGTTGTTGTTTGAAACATAGGCATCCACATCAGTTGATGTTAAACCTCAGTTAATTACACTTTTATGTTCTTTGTAACAATCAAGTTTTCATACTCTCACGTGGATGTCGTTTTCATACTGATTAAGTTCATGTATCTTTATGTGGATTATATTTTTAGTAGGGTGATGATGTTTCATGCTAATACACGGAAGGATTTCAGTAAAATCTTGTTTTCATGATAAATCATGTTTGGTCTTCATCAATCATGTCTTCATGTTGACCATTGTTGAAATTCCGTTTAAACATACTCTTGAACCTATATACAATCAACATTAAGTATACGTAGGAATTGTCAGCCTATCATGTTTCTCGTTTCAGTTTAGTTTGCTAACCGTTTAAATCAATTTATTTTCCTTTGATCATGTCAGACGATTGACACCGGTATGGATCATATCAGAAAAATTTAGTATGTACTACATGTACAGTATTCCACGTGTATTTCATATACAGTATTCCAGGTGTACTCCATGTACCTTACTTCATGTGTACTGTTAATCGATCCTTAATCATCTCAGGCGTTTCCACTTGTTGATATTCTACCAGATGCTGATGTTGCTTGTGAGTTGAAGATTTTACCATATACTGATGATGCTAACACTTCGAAGACCTCACGAATGCTGATGCTACTGATAATTTGGAGATTTCACAAGATGCTGATGTTGTTTATACTATGAAGACTCTTTAGAACAAGGACGAAAACTATAAATTTGAAATTTCTCACAAGAAAATACTTCGACCATCAAACGCTACCATTCCATTCCATGCTTATACTTCCTAAGTTAAGATGTCACACAGCTATATTCTCAGTCAGAAGAGTGGGAACCGGTACCCAGCCGGCCGCTCAGCAGAAATAGTTACATGAATCACAGTCATGATAATGACTGTCATAAAGTTGACAGACAAAGCAGTAGTGACAACGACCGTGCTAATAATTAATCAGTCAGTAACCATCGGAACTCCGGAACGGACGTGACCAGAAATACAGATGTCAGCACTCTAACCGGTCCGCCAACCTTATCAGTTACCAAAATTTTTCAGCCTTGTTCAGATTCATCTACTAAAACATATGTCAAGACATCAGTCAAGACACAGGCCTCTAGTATCGTTTCGGAAGACACATGTCAGGATACCAGTTATGATACATGTCATATGAATATCTTCTCAAGGCACGAGTCAAGACTCATAATTTCAGTATTGCCTTCTAAACCAGGCCCTCAGAATTTCAGGGTACCCTCCAAGGAGTATAACCGTATTGTCATGCGACACATAAACCAGACCATTACAATTCAGTTACCACCACTGGAGTATTATCCAGGCTAGATACGCAGTATTCATTTTGTAGGGTTACAGACGAACACATTCAGCGAGACCTGCCATGTGTACTTCATGTATTCCTATGTTAACTTTATCTTAAATAAGATATTTACCTACCTCCTAGCCAGAAAAGACTCCACAGTATCACCCAAATTTATAAGGTTTTCCTTCTAGTTGAAGACAATACCCGTCTTACTAACTCCCAAATATAGTCATTTTATTTTCTGCCAGGAAATCAGTACAAGTTGTTATGCTTTACAGCAAGTGACTTATTATTCCCAAGCTACGAAGACCTTTATAGCTGTAATACCAGTGAAAGTGCCGTATGATGCTAAGTTATTGTCTCAAGAGCTGTTCAGTATGAGCATCTCTCTTAAGTTGTGGCTCACTTGTGGATGTGATATCCCGAGCCCAACGTCATTTATTTAATCCTAATTTACGTATATTTTTGAAATTTTTAAGGAATTTAATTGTTATTATATTTTACGGTTTAAGATTGAAACCGGTGATTTAGGCTTTATTTAATATTTTGACGATTTAAGAAGAACCGATAACGACTACGAGACCGACGGATGCCCAAAAATTTTCTTTTATTATCGATTGATCGATATTTGAGTTTTTTTTCGAAGTTTTTATTTTTATTACATTTTAAGTCGAGTCGGAACCATATGTATATTCTTTTTGTGTGCTTTTGAACCATTTAAAAGTATTTTGAGGTAGTCGGGACGAAACCCGACTCTCGTAAAATTTAAAACCGACTACTAGTCATAATCCCGCTCTTTAAAATGGTCGTTTATTAGTAAGGCCAAAATAAAGCTAGCTTGTCAAATTTAGTCCCTCCAATTTTTACAAAAGGAAGGAGTATGCACACACACCCTCATTTTTCATTCAAAAAAATTAGGGTTCTTCCCTTTTTACTCCTTTAGCCACCGGCCACCATAACACCACCAAAAACCACCACAAAACATGATTTCTTGAAAAACCAATCAAAGACTCATGTTTATAATCATCATGTAAGTGAATCCCACCAATAATTTTAAACATGCATCATCTTTAATTTTTACAAAAAAAATTATTTTTATGAACAAGTGGGTTTTGATCTAATTTTTCTTAATGTATGTTTAAATCTTGTGCTTAGGAGTGAAGATAACCAATTAATCAAGATGGGGGTTTATGTTTTTAATGTTCTACAGCCCCAAAACCCATGAATTTATTGGGGGTTTGGGTGTTCTTGAGTGTTTGATCTTGTTTCTTGTGGGTATGGTTCTATTTCCTTGTTATTATCATTTTTAATTTATTTAATTACATTGCATGTGTGGTTTTATGAAATGAGTTTTGATAAAGGTTGATTCATACAAGTGACTAGGATGTTATGATCTAATTAAGATAGTTTAATGATGATATTAGGGGTATAGGAGTAGATGGAATTGATTGAAAACAAGTGTAAAGGTGATTTTGGAAGAGTGATTTTTGGACAGCAGGTTTAGAGGGTATTTTCGTGGTTTTAAATTTTTGTCCAGGTCCTAAGAATAGGATGTAGTTGTAGAGGATCTTTTTAGCTTTCTTTTGGTATAAAATTGAGCTTATAAGTCATCCCAAGTCAAAAGTTATGATATTTTAAAGTTTGAGGCGTACCGGGTGATGAAAATCACAAGGTACGGGTTTTTGTCAAAATATAGGTCGAATGTCTAGGATTGTAACTAGAGTTCTAAAAATATTTGGAAGTTGTTCTTTGGTCCTAAACCTGTACAAAAGAGTATATTTTCAAGTTTAGGAGTTGGTGTTTCAAGTTGAGTTGACTAAATAAGTCAAAGTCGAGTTGCACTTGGAATGTGCAAATCTGTCCAAAATTTTAAGGTATAGAGATGTGTTGAGCAGTGGGTCTTAGAAGTGAAAACTTTTTATGAAATTTGGTGTGGGGTTTCTACAGATTATAAGTGATTTTTACAAATTTTCTCAGATTTTTAGGAGTGGTCTAAGTGGGGTAAAACAGCCCGTACATTCGGTATGTACCGGCAGAATTGTAAAATGAGTAATAGTTTTAATGAAGTATAAAAATGGCTCGTGTCTAGTAAATATCACTTGTATGGGTTTTTGGCGTGAGTTTATATGAACCTTGAGTGTTCTTAATTATGTACATACAGTACTTGAAGGTACTTGAATGTGTTGATTCATTACGTGTTTATTCGTTAGGTGTTGTATTTGATTTCCCGGGGCATCCTCATCGTCGGTGATCGATTTCGTTTACGCCATAGTACTAATACTACCACTACTACTTAAGGTGAGTCTATAGCCTCGCTCTTTACTTATTTCAAATGATTTTACCCGCGAGGGGGATACATGCTATTTAAATAAAAATGAACATAAGTCATGAATGATTGTTGGACCCGAATGTTTCCTTGAATTGTGTTGAGTACCTAGTTGAAAAAGGCCCTAATTTCATGAACTATTAACTATTGTTTAATCCTAGTGTGGATTGAAAATAGCCGCTTATACAAATTGTAGTACTACGGGGCTGACGACCCAATGCTAGCCGAGAAGCTGTACGTTGAGTAAGTTCTGCGGGAGATTATTTTTGTATAAGAGATAAGGTATAATTGCAACTGATGCCTTTAGTAGGGGCACTGGTTTCATCTGAATCACGCCGGTAATTATTACGCGGGTGAATGAGTTTACGGATTAGTGTCATGAGCTTAAACACAATTGTCATATCCTTGAATAATAGATTGTGAGTACGACAATGCTATTGAACATTCATGATTGGTTTTAATACTTATGTTCAACTTATGATTTGATAAACCTATAGATTCGCTCAACCTTTCTGTTGACGGTTTTAAGCATGTGTTTCAGGTAACCAAGATTGATAGCAGCGGAGCATGCGAGGATGGAAGTTGTTGTGGCTTGGCGGTCTACTTTGTTTTTCTTCCCTTTTAGCACTTAAATATTTTATATTATGTCATGTGAACGAAAATGTACTTTTGGGTTGAGTTTCAGTGGGGACCTAAACGCAAACTCTGTTTTGTATCATCTTGGGAATTGGAAAACTGTAGACTTTGATGATTTAATCAATCTTTAATCTATGTTTAAACTTTTACGTCTCTTTGAGTCGTTTAATATAGCTTATGTGTGATGATAACTACGTAGCACCCAAATGTTGTAGTTCCGCTGCGCATTGCATTTGTGGGGGTGTTATAATAGCTATCAGATATAAATCTACTTCTGAAGTACCTTAAATTTATGATCAGCATATTATTCTAGAGTTCCCAAATGTAATTTCAGAAAGTTTTCCAGAAATTCCTTCCTATCCACGAGACGAAGTTTAGCATAGAGCTTGTCTCAAGGACAGAACCTGTTTTCGAACTCTTTATCGCAGCGCTTCAGCTAAGTTAAAAGAGTTACATCATTAGCTACAAGAGCTACCAGAACGAGGCTTTAATCTCCCTAGCACACCACCAGAAGGTGCACCATTTTCTGCTTATTAGGAAGGAGGCCGATAACATGAGATCATGTATCGATCACCGAAAATTTGACAAGATCACCATTGATAATCGATGTTCATCTCACGTATAAACATTTTTCCAGAACAATTCTCGATCATGCCACCAGCATTGGTGAGAGAAAGAACATGATGTTTTCCAGACTGCTGTTGCACATAATATAGTCTCTCTAAAATTTTGATTTTTACTTCTGAGCTCCCTAATGCTCCCACTATATTATGTAATTTATGAATAAAATTTTTCCCATGAATTCTCACACAAAATCGTCAGTATATTCATTGATAACATTCTGATCTGCTAAATTCTAGAGAAGAACACGAGAATCATCTTTTCAAAGTTGTACAGAATCTTCGATAGGAGAAATTTTTATACACAGTATCCCAGATGTGAGTTTCAGATGAACAAGGTGGCATTTTCGAGCCACCCTATTCCAGCAGAAAGAAATTTCAAAAGTACTACGAAGGTGGAGGCCATCACCAGATGATCACGACCGACGTCTGTGACCGAAGTACGTAATATTTTGAAATGCAGTTGGCTATTACCGTAGAATTTCTAATACATTTGTGTTACACAATGTAATCTTTATATGTGTGACTGTTGTTAGAGATTAATGTATGAGTCATATAATCTGTTGTTTGATTGCTTAGTGGATTCTGATTATTTAAGTAATCATTTGATAACTTGACAAAAATATTCTTCTATATCTACAAAATGTTTGGTCTCTAGAATGTCAAAATATTTGATCTTTAGAATGTTAGAAATTTATATCAATGTACTGACCCAAACTATTATAACATAAAATAAAGGATAGTAGAACTCAATTAGGCATTCCAAGTAAGAAAACAAACAAGAAACTTAACTCAAACGGATTTGTCATACAAATGAGAAAGTGTTTCAGAATTACATATAGAAAGTGTGAAATTACAAATTAAGAATGATAACATATGAAACTTGAAACAAGTATTTAATGGAAAGAAATATGTGGGAAATTCTGTTAGGGAAGTGTTGACTGAAACTTTGACTTTAGCGCGTGTCGGTCGTGTGTAGACAATTTAGCACATAACAATCCATCCCCCCTTAACATTCTTGTCCTCAAGAATGTACTTCCATCTTTGTAAATTTTTGAATCAAGTCTGCATACAACTCCATGTGGAATGAGAAAGTGTTGTTGTCTCAAGGTTTTTAGAAAGGGCTCATTGGTCATGTGTTCCGGTATTGAGTGATCCATCAGACCCTATTTTAGCAACTTGTGCCAACAACATGTATCTTGAATCCATTCTTCCTACAATTCCTCTTTCCTTTTTCTTCTTTTTGGGACCATCTCCAAATTTCAAACTTCCATTCATTATTCTAAAATTGGTAGTATATTCCACATGCCTTTTTCCTGCCAATCCACTTGCATCTGCCAATGTTCCAATAACATCTACTAACTCCGTTTTTTTAGCATCCTTTAAAGGCCCAAATACATTACATCAAATTAACTCATTTTCTATTCAAACTCTTCAGTTTGCATAGCATATTCCTAGTTACTTGTATCCTTCCCTATTGCAACTGATGGCTCCCTCATAACTCCAATAACGTATGTGTAAAATGATCATTTTTATGCTTCCCTTTTGTTGATTCAAGATATTATCACTCTTTTGTACAGAAGTCACATACCAGCTGTTAGAAAGTGAGTTAAACTTTAGAGTTTGTTTGGTACATTTATTTTTTGGTAATTTATTCGACTTCTTCTAGAAGTTTTGTTATTTTTATTATGTTTTAATTTGGTATGATTTAAGTTATTGGTTCCCTATAAATAGAGGCCAATGACATTAGTTTTCTTTGTATCTTTTGAATTTTAATTTTGAGTATTGAATAAAAGCTTATGCTTAGTTTGTTTGTTCGTTTTGTGTAGAATAGTGATAATCTATGATCCTAACAAGTGGGTTGTTGTTTCTAGTGAGAAACTAGAGAGAGAAACTATGTTTATTAGTGAAATGAAAAGAACAACCAACCCCTTTCCATGAAGGAAAGAGGGCTTATATACCCAAGCCTAGGTGGGCTTGGGCCTTCAACCCATGGACAAGCCCATGGGTTGGTTTGTTACTTAGTTTAATACAATGAATTAACTACGAGCTAATTACATTTATTAATATTCCTAGAGTGACCGATATTTCTAATATACGTTAAAAGTGTATTTCCAACAATCTCCCCCTAAGGGAGGTCACTCCAAATTACAAAGTTCTAAACCTATCATACTATACTAAGTCTTCATTCCTGTGCTCGTAGTTGTTTCTCTTTTCTTCTTTTCTTTTTCTGCTTGTGAATATGTTGTAATAATCTTTGAGCTTTGGCTTGAAACATGTTCTTTTGGCTTTGACTTGTCATGTAGCTTGAGATCATCTTCACGTGCAGTCTTTTCCTTCTTGTGATATCAAGCCTCGTTGTGACTTCATGTACCACATACTTATACTTTTGTTGAATTATTGAAAGTTTCAGAGTTTGTTATAATGGTTGAACTTTCTTGAATTTTACTGAAATTTTGATGCAGAAAAAATAGCATGTGAGAACGACTTCATCTGGTACACCGCAACGCTACCGTCTTCAAATGCCGCAAGAAAATAAGACACGAATAAAATGGCTTTGACATTTTATTCTGATTCGGTATCATTTTACCTCTGGTCGGTGAAGACCGTTGTACGATATTGTATATCGTACTTGTGACAGGTAGCTCTAATTAAATATCTCATTGACAAGATTTCGCGGGTATACCCGTTCTCTTTATTCGACCGTCCAAAGCTGACTGCGAACATAAAGAGTGAACCATTTGGATAAATTATCCTAATGGTTGAAGCCATCGATTCATGAACCTGGAACAAGTGAATTTCAATTAAGATTTTCACCATCGTTGCTTTCCAGTTATCATGAGCTCGATTCTAATAGAATCTTGCTTGTCACCTACCGCAGTGCTGTTTAATGTTGACATTGGAAGGATTTCCACTCATCATTGTGAACACAAAAGAGTGCTAATCTATGTTTTCTGGCAAGATCACTGGGATAATGCGTAGATGTAACACCCCCAAATTTATACAACTTAGTACAGCGGAAGACTAGTTGGTGTTACGGGATAGCACATTACTCACATCATAGACAACGCATAAAAATCGCGTCGTTTAATAATAAAAGCATTTCCATTCATAAATATCAAAGTTACATCGGTCCCAAGTCATTATATTTCATACAAGGTTTTACAAAGTATTTGAATGGAAAAATATTGTTTAAGTGCGGGCCATGAATTCTTGTCGTCTTCCCGAGAATTACCTTCAAGTACCTGAGATAAAACATGTTAAAAGAAAAGGTCAGCGATAACGCCGAGTGAATTCATAGAGTTTAATAAATTCCATCAGTGTAACTTTGGTATAAAATTAGTACCAAAAATCAATTCGTACAAATCATTGTAATAGGCCGTAAAATAGCCAAAATCATTTTATACAAATCTTTATAATAGGCCATAAAATAGCCAAAATCATTTTATACAAATCCTTATCGAAAATCATAATATAGGCATTTGCCTTAAAATCAATATACGAGCCAATGTCGTAAAAACATCATACAATACGTCTTATAACGTTGTATGAAAATAAAAACCGTTGTATAAATATGGTTATGAAAACCAAAACACGAATATAATATCAATAGTATGACCCTGTATTGCTAGTCAGGCAATACATCGTAATTCGGAGTGTCTATTAGTATTTCGTTAATTCGGATTATTATAAGCCGCATGACATTGTTACCTTACTAAACCAACAACGGGTCGCTAACCCGATACCAATTTTGCCCATCTAAAGTAGCGTGTCGTCACAAAGGTCACGCTATGGAAATCTTCTCATATATTAATTCGCTTACCAATCAATGTGGCACGACGGGGATCAACCGTCAAGGCGCGAACTGGGGTGATCGTCCCCAAATAGTACTATTAAATGCATAAGCGTCTACCAACTCCCGGTAGTTCACAATTCATGCTAATGGGACTTTTAGTGACATAACCTAACTTTAATAATCCATTTAGTTTCATCTATCTGGTCCATTGATCATTTATCGGGTCATACAATCGGGTCATTCAATCATTCGGGTCCAAAATCAATAAACAAACAATCGGGACAAATGGTGTCCAAACTTTTATAAAAATTAACATGTTATCTCCCTCGCGGGTTTATAAAGCATTTATAAAACATTTAAAAGAGTGCAAGGCTATGAACTCACGTTGATGTGGGAAGGCGGGTTATCGGCAATTCGGACGTACGGTACGTGCTTCAATCACGGAAACCTAGACAAATAATACTCGGTCTTGGACTCATGTCCAATGACTTTATAAAAATACCAATTATGTATACATATGATGATTATATATATATATGATGATCAAGTGGGTTTACATATTCTCGTTTACTCATTTTTGTGTTATGTGTCGATAACTTTTATACTAGTTTACTAGTTTTATCCATTTAAGTGTCTTAAGTCAAATAAGCTTATTATAAGTTACTTAACTTATTTTTAATCCATTTTGTACTTATATTATCAGTACATACACTTTACAAGTTGGGCCCAAATGGATAAAGCCCAATAATAAGTTTATAAGTGTTTTAGTCCATGTTGTATTGTTAGTCCAATAACGTTAATTTAGTCCGTTAACGTCCGTATGTCCTATAGTTCGGGTTTTATCGGTTTTTACTTGTTATACATGTTTATATATCAGTATATAAGTTTTATAAAGTTTACATTAGACGGGTACAACCATCTAAGTTTTATTTAACAAAAACGTTAATTTTTACGGCAATAGCCGAAAAAGTCGTAAAAATCATGTTTATAGTTTTATAACTTATAAAACTTAACAAGTTATCATTTTTATAATTTATACACTTATTCCACCTTTTACATATTTATATAAATAGAATCCATAAGTTAGTGGGTTTTAATTTATATTTTATACATTAAAATTTTGAGTGCTTATATAATAGTATTATTCTTTAATTTCCAAAATCTGATTTTTATTTTCATCTTCACCGAAACTGCCGTATCTTGAGTTCTATATGGAGATAGAAGCTCAAATTTTTATCACATAAACTATATGATATGTGCTACATTTAACTCTTCTATAGCTACTGTTGAATCATCTTTTAAGTATTTTCTAAAAATCGTCCAAAACAGTAACTTCAGATTTATACCCTAAACTTGTTTTGATCATATCTCACTCATTATTTTGATTCCATTGCATGACCAACTCTCACATGTGTACAAGACCCATAGCTTACTGTAAATCTATTCCAATTCATCATTTTATCAGTTTATGACTTACTTCTTTACTGTTTTATACAGCCATCAAATTTAACCAAGATTTTAACCTTGTTTCTTATGGTTTTTCACCTTTTTATCCATGATTATCAACAACAAATCCCCACATAACATTTTTATCATCATATAATCATCATAAATATATGCAATAAGAAATAAAATACATGTTTACATAATCAAAATAACAAGAAGATGAGGAGGACAATCTGTATACCACCATGATGATGTAGGTTGATCAAAACATGGATTTTTGATGGAGAAACTTGTGTTGCACCAAGACCATCTTCAAGACCACCATGCTCCATGAACTCCTTGTGGAAAATCAGCCTTGATACTCCATGGAAACTCCTCCTTGGATGTTATAATCACCACTAATCAATAGGGTTTCAAAAGGGCTTTAACATATGTAGAAACAACATAGGATTCCATGGTTAATTTTGATCAAATTTGGTGTTTAAAGGGTAATATGGGACGGCATGTTTGAGTAGGATGAGAGGATTTGTGTGTGGTATTGCATGGATGAATGAAGAGAGTGGTAGTAGTTTGATGGTTTTAGTTAGATGGTGGCTTAACTTGTAAGCCTAAGTGACAAGTGTTAACAACTTGTCACAAAAATATGGTGTGGTGGTGTTATATGGCTTGTTAGGGCCGGTTTTGGAGTGGGGTGGGACAAGTGTCCCACTTGTCTCATCCCATTTATTTACGGGTATTTCTCGATTCTAGTTTCCTCGATTTGCGTGCCCTCGGTTCGTTTTATGAAAAACGTTTTTATAAATTATGAATCACCGTCACAAAACGAATCCAATAAAAATTGTCTCATCAAAAACAGAGTTCGAAAACGTAAATACGAAATCCTAAGGTTTCTGGTTTAGTCGTAAAGGACGTTAAAATAAAATCGTAAGTCCTAATCTCTTCTCGTAAATTTGTGAGTTTATGAACCAACACAAATTTAAAACTCCAAAATAATATTCACGGATAAATTTATTTTCTGAAATGTCGGACTGTCACCAAAGACGGTGTATGTAAACGTAAGCACGTAACGTTGAATCCTCCGGTTTAAACATAGTCGATGCTACTTCAAGACGTAAATCCAAATTTCTTCCCAAAAATAAGTGAGTTCATATTGTAACATTAAAATAATGTTTTTAAATAATATTCAAGAATAAAATATCAATCATAAATTGACGGATTGTCACAGCATTTACCCCTAAACAGGATCTTTGTCCTCAAATATCATCTTACCTTACTACTCGCTTCTTATAGAGTTAAAGCCATGTGGGTATTTCCTCCACATTCGGTCTTTTTCTCACAAGTGCAATTCATTACAATACGCGAGTTTCATCAAACATAACTACGGGAATAAGATCAGGCTTAATGTTGACTTACTTTCTCTATCCATGATGTTCACGGGTTTTTGATGAATGCAACTTTTCGCCGATCTAAGCTTTACTAAGAATAATCAGATTCTCACTTGATAGATATTCCATCAAGTTCGATATACGAAACATAATTCACGCAGTCTTTGAAGTCCTAGGGTAGATCCAGCTTATATGCCTTTCAATCCCAACTTTTACATCATCTCAATGGTCCCAAACAACGGGGACTTATATCCCATGATTTGTCAGATCATGAATTCATTTTTCCAAGTTTAAAATAGTGGCATAACTTTGCTACCCATTTGGCACTTCAAGATCTAAATTTCATATTCACATAACCTCTTGCCCACTATCGGCAGTTAATAATCAGATCCTAATTTCAACAATTATTTCAGATCTCGCGGGTCGGGTATTTTGCAAGGATAGGTTCGCCATTATAGGAAACCTTAAACTTAAAAGACATGTCCAACTCACAGTGGGTGTATGTCGGGTGTCTTTATCTCAACTCCTGCTTACAGATGCTCTAAGATTTAGATCCTAACAAGATTCGATTTCAATCCTAATACGATGATTATCAATGATAATCTTTCCAAAGGAAAACGATTATACGGTCTATTACCAAAGGTCAATCATTCAATCATAAAACAGCACTTATATTACTTTGTATCGTCACTTTACCTCGTCCCTTCGATTTGGGATGGTACATAGTACTCTCATCAAGGTTCGTTCTTATTGATTTCTGAGAAAATCTCTAGAAATTCGATGCGAAGCGAGGATCTTGATATAGATGATCGATACAGGCACGCTAAGTTTACTCAACTCTTTTGCATTTATCATTAACGAGAATGATATTAGCAGATTTGGTCAGTCTGTTGACGATGACCCAAATCGAATTAAATTCAGATGATGACCTTTGCAATAGCTAGACGTTTACTAATGTATGAGGCGATGTATGCCTTCATAATTGCCATTAGTACAACTTCTTCAGACAAAGATACTTTTAATCAAAAATGACATACATATAATACTTATACTTACAAATTCCAACATAACGATATCTCACAATCTCCATATATATACAACCACAAGTGGTCTTTAAAACATTTAACGCTATCGGCTTCTTAATTCTAATGGTTCACATTAGCCGTGAAACCTTTTTATTAACTATATTATCCCTCTTACAAACATCGTTTATTTTTATATTGCTCGGCAATTTATTTTGCACCTTCATTATTAAGAAATATCCTAATTGGTTCTTTATCTTTTCTACATAATGCGTCGGTATCTATATTCACTTCTCATGATGATGTGATTATCATGTCCACAATTCACTCAGATATTCTTTCTATATTATACCTCAGTAATTACGTTCACTTTCCTGATGAAATAAATATCACAAGCGTATTTATTCAAAATTCTTTCTTCACATTTTCCCTGTTTTAGTTTCGTCTCTTCTATCATTTTTATCAATTTTTCTCAATCTGATGTTTAAAGGGTCGATAATTATTATAATTAATTAATTATTTATTAGTTAATTTTGATGAAGCGTAATCGTTTTAAATTTCTTAGTTCAACCAATTATATAAAATGTTCAAATTAAATTTGAATTTAATTAACAAGATTTTTGTTGATTTATCGAAAATATTTAATAAGATTCGTAAATGTTCGAAAAACCTTTGTTTATACTTTGGTCAAAGTTTTCTTATTTTAAAAAGTAAAAAGTGTCGTTTCAAATTTTCAGGTTATGGTATAAATGGTTTTCCTCAATCCTTTTTAAGTTATCTGGAGGTATACACAAACATTTACCCCTAAACAGAAGTTTAGTTAAATGGTTTGTGTATAAGGGAATAATCCCTTTAAAATCCTTTGTTAAAACATTTGTCAAAACATATTTCCATTTCTTTTTGGTAACATCCAAAGTCTTAAAAGGGCTCTTAATTTTTGAAGAGTCTATATGCATACATCTTACCATTATTAATCCAACGGTCATTTTATGTAAAGGATTAAGTTTTTAATCCCTAAGCGTTAATGGTTCTAATCTTTGAAAAGTCAATATAGCTTCCATTATCTTATTAATCACACGGTTAAATCATGTAAAGTATTAAGTCTTTAATCACGTGTTAATTATTCAAGGTATAGGTTTTTAATTGTTCGGCCAATTCAGGGCAATCTATAAATAATTATTAACTCATTCTTATTCTTATAAACAAATAAATGGTCCTTAATGATCACAAGCATGAATTTATCAAATTACAGCCTACACACGTGATTCACCAAATTTATGAATGCTACATGTGCATTAGTCAGTCCAAACGACATCACGTGAAACTCATAACGTTCATCACAAGTTCGGGATGTGATGATTGGAATAGATAATCTCTTTCGCAGATGCGAAGTTGATAATAACCATGCCGTGGATTAAATCTTTAAAACATGCACTAGAACCTTGTAAATGATCGAACAAATCTTCCATTTCGAGTTATGGATATCGTTTTCGATTGTCAATTTACTTAGTCACAGTAATCTATAAATATAAGGAAAGATAACACCATAGCTCTTCAGGATGACAGGCTTGGTATAATAATATCTTTCTCCGACAACTTTCTCAGTTGTACGGTAATTCCTTTAATTTAGATGGTGCTGACGTACAGTGCACAAGCCGCAAGTGCAGCACCGGAAATAAAATCAATACCAAATTCAATCTTGCCTTAATGGCAAAAGTCCAGGTGATTCACCAACAAATACTTCCTAAAGTTTTAGATAACATAAACATCTTTTAGTACATATTCATATCAGGTTCTTCTAGATTATAATATCTATAACTAGTTCACAACCATTCACGGTATAATTTTTAAGTCTAAATACAGGATATCGTCATCCACCAAGAATTACTTAGTTCACTTTTGATAATCAACATCTTATCATTTAGGGGAATTCTACTTGAGTTCCCATCAATTAAGACAATGTCGTCATGTCATAATCAATCAATCCATTCTACTGGCACTATCAACTTTCCAGTTTTATTGCCGTCGATAAGATGTGAACTTCTCAAAAGACGAATAATAACTCATAATCTTTCACAAATTCAGGGATATTAGGATACACAACTACTATTAAATGAGTAAGGTCAACGCATAATCTATGCGAGAGAATTTCAAATCAGATACAGACGAAAACATTTAACGAATATGAATATATCCCATGTTTTCATAATTTGAGTACGCATTCGAAAGCTCCTCGGATCGTTACCCAGGTCATTCAAATGAAATCAAATCATAAGAAATGATAAGATCGTCAATACATCTAGTCGGGTATCAACACTCGGTTATCATATACTTTTCCTAAGAATCTCGCTACGGGAGAATTGGACAAGAAAGAATTGTCAATTGTCAAATAAGACAATTTCCACAGATGAGTAAATTCGACTCAGAAGAATAGATGCTACAGGCACATATGTAGGTGTCCCTAACATTATGTCCTTATTTTTTTTATTTATTTTTTTTATTTTTTATTTTTTTTTCACTTCTTGCAGATCTCATTAAAATTTAATCTTTCACAATCCTCAAAGGAAATGTAGTGTTTATTCATTAGTTTTTATGGTGACTACTAATCAGTCTTGCATAGTCCATTCCAAATTGTATGTAGGCGCGCAACTATATACAATTTCAAGATTAACGATGCAATACTCAGTTCGTCAAAATTTTAACATCATGTTTATAATAAAAACATTTTCATTCTCAATTCTTAAATAAGAATCAAAAATAAATTTACAAAGATTTTCTTTGTTATGAAAACAATTAAGTTTCCAAAGCGTGTCATAAACAACTTCATTTTGATATCAATCACTTGTAAATCTCACTTTGAATAATCCTTATAGTGATGAAAATTAAATTTTCTCAAAGGATACCGTTTTAACTTTATAAAAACAATGAGTGATCTGCAGAAGAGTGATGAAGAGTTGTTCATCAAAAACTAACTACAATATGATAGGAAATGAGCTTAGCCAAACAATCATGAGGTTCATGACTTCGATGGCACTCAGGAATACAAAGAGAATAATCCACAACGTAACTCAAATCGAGATGAGTACTTGTTCAATGGTTGCATCACTAATGCGAACACTAGGATGAAGCAATAAAGATAGATAACATCGATACATGTAGAATTTAGCAATCAAAGGTATTCTTTCCATTAATCACAAACAAGTCAAAATTGCACCGTAACACTTTACGTGTCACTATGTCATACAATTTTCAGAACTCATCCTACCCACTGATATCTCAGTTAAGTTAGGGATTTTTAAAAGATATCACAATGAATACTAATCTACAAGAGTCATTAGATGTCCTACCTGTCCCAGAAGATCCATCGGTCCCAATTCAGAAGAAGATTTCTTCAATTTATTTATTGGACACTGGGCATCCTCGTTAGTGGACAATGGCCTAGGAACAACCCTTAACACGAATCAACAATCAATTAAAACCTTATAATTCCATCACATAACTTAATGACTTCCTCTTAACAATCTCACATTCCATATAAGTTAAATTTTTACTTCATTCAAGTTTCTACCAATTTTATACTCAATTCAATATCCTACCTCATTATCCAATACTTACAACCTTATTCTTAGGCCTTGTAAAGGCGATAAAAGCTCAATATGAACAACAATTAATTCCAATCCTATAACTCTTACAACAACAATTATCAAATGAGTCATTAATATGGAATGACTTGATCATTCAACTAGACTTTTCGGAAAGGTACTAGTGCCATGAGGCTTTTGGGTAATGGTTCCAATGACAGCCTCAAGTGCAACATTCACCCTTTCGATTTCAATTTAAGAATTGGATGACAACGAATCAGATGACATCTTTCCAGGTGATAACGTTTTGTCAAACTCCACTCTATAAGGAAAGATCGTCATGACATCGATATCAGATTTAATCTTGCCAATTCTTCTTCAATATCACAATCAACTAATGTCTACAATTCTACGAATATCAACCATTTGTTGGGATCATAAATATCCACAACTTGGTTTAGATTTAGGATAGCTAGAATTCCTACGAGAATAGCTTCGATTAATTTACTAGGGGATTTAGGGTACATTGTGACAATCTACGTCGTATAAATACCTCGTATAAAAATCAAAATAATCATCAAACAATTATGTAATAAAATTACATCATATATATATATATATAATCCAAGTTATATATATATTAAAATAACACTTCTCAGTCTTGGCCTTGTCGGTAACTCGGGAATTCTTCGGCACCGTTATAGTCAAAAGATTTTTTTACACATTTTTAGAAAAATGTTTTTAGTTAAAAGATTTTGAAATGTTTTGTTCAAAACCTTGGTTTTAAAAATCTTTCGTTCTCTATAACGAGAGCTCTGGTACCAAACTGTAACACCCCCAAATTTATACAACTTAGTACAGCGGAAGACTAGTTGGTGTTACGGGATAGCACATTACTCACATCATAGACAACGCATAAAAATCGCGTCGTTTAATAATAAAAGCATTTCCATTCATAAATTCAAAGTTACATCGGTCCCAAGTCATTATATTTCATACAAGGTTTTACAAAGTATTTGAATGGAAAAATATTGTTTAAGTGCGGGCCATGAATTCTTGTCGTCTTCCCGAGAATTACCTTCAAGTACCTGAGATAAAACATGTTAAAAGAAAAGGTCAGCGATAACGCCGAGTGAATTCATAGAGTTTAATAAATTCCATCAGTGTAACTTTGGTATAAAATTAGTACCAAAAATCAATTCGTACAAATCATTGTAATAGGCCGTAAAATAGCCAAAATCATTTTATACAAATCTTTATAATAGGCCATAAAATAGCCAAAATCATTTTATACAAATCCTTATCGAAAATCATAATATAGGCATTTGCCTTAAAATCAATATACGAGCCAATGTCATAAAAACATCATACAATACGTCTTATAACGTTGTATGAAAATAAAAACCGTTATATAAATATGGTTATGAAAACCAAAACACGAATATAATATCAATAGTATGACCCTGTATTGCTAGTCAGGCAATACATCGTAATTCGGAGCGTCTATTAGTATTTCGTTAATTCGGATTATTATAAGCCGCATGACATTGTTACCTTACTAAACCAACAACGGGTAGCTAACCCGATACCAATTTTTCCCATCTAAAGTAGCGTGTCGTCACAAAGGTCACGCTATGGAAATCTTCTCATACATTAATTCGCTTACCAATCAATGTGGCACGACGGGGATCAACCGTCAAGGCGCGAACTGGGGTGATCGTCCCCAAATAGTACTATTAAATGCATAAGCGTCTACCAACTCCCGGTAGTTCACAATTCATGCTAATGGGACTTTTAGTGACATAACCTAACTTTAATAATCCATTTAATTTCATCTATCGGGTCCATTAATCATTTATCGGGTCATACAATTGGGTCATTCAATCATTCGGGTCCAAAATCAATAAACAAACAATCGGGACAAATGGTGTCCACACTTTTATAAAAACTAACATGTTATCTCCCTCGCGGGTTTATAAAGCATTTATAAAATATTTAAAAGAGTGCGAGGCTATGAACTCACGTTGATGTGGGAAGGCGGGTTATCGGCAATTCGAACGTACGGTACGTGCTTCAATCACGGAAACCTAGACAAATAATACTCGGTCTTAGACTCATGTCCAATGACTTTATAAAAATACCAATTATGTATACATATGATGATTATATATATATATGATGATCAAGTGGGTTTACATATTCTCGTTTACTCATTTTGTGTTATGTGTCGATAACTTTTATACTAGTTTACTAGTTTTACCCATTTACGTGTCTTAAGTCAAATAAGCTTATTATAAGTTACTTAACTTATTTTTAATCCATTTTGTACTTATATTATCAGTACATACACTTTACAAGTTGGTCCCAAATGGATTAAGCCCAATAATAAGTTTATAAGTGTTTTAGTCCATTTTTGTTGTATTGTTAGTCCAATAACGTTAATTTAGTCCGTTAACGTCCGTATGTCCTATAGTTCGGGTTTTATCGGTTTTTACTTGTTATACATGTTTATATATCAGTATATAAGTTTTATAAAGTTTACATTAGACGGGTCCAACCATCTAAGTTTTATTTAACAAAAACGTTAATTTTTACGGCAATAGCCGAAAAAGTCGTAAAAATCATGTTTATAGTTTTATAACTTATAAAACTTAACAAGTTATCATTCTTATAATTTATACACTTATTCCACCTTTTACATATTTATATAAATAGAATCCATAAGTTAGTGGGTTTTAATTTATATTTTATACATTAAAATTTTGAGTGCTTATATAATAGTATTATTCTTTAATTTCCAAAATCTGATTTTTATTTTCATCTTCACCAAAACTGCCATATCTTGCGTTCTATATGGAGATAGAAGCTCAAATTTTTATCACATAAACTACATGATATGTGCTACATTTAACTCTTCTATAGCTACTGTTGAATCATCTTTTAAGTATTTTCTAAAAATCGTTCAAAACAGTAACTTCAGATTTATACCCTAAACTTGTTTTGATCATATCTCACTCATTATTTTGATTCCATTGCATGGCCAACTCTCACATGTGTACAAGACCCATAGCTTACTGTAAATATATTCCACTTCATCATTTTATCAGTTTATGACTTACTTCTTTACTGTTTTATACAGCCATCAAATTTAACCAAGATTTTAACCTTGTTTCTTATGGTTTTTCACCTTTTTATCCATGATTATCAACAGCAAATCCCCACATAACATTTTTATCATCATATAATCATCATAAATATATGCAATAAGAAATAGAATACATGTTTACATAATCAAAATAACAAGAAGATGAGGAGGACAATCTTTATACCACCATGATGATGTAGGTTGATCAAAACATGGATTTTTGATGGAGAAACTTGTGTTGCACCAAGACCATCTTCAAGACCACCATGCTCCATGAACTCCTTGTGGAAAATCAGCATTGATACTCTATGGAAACTCCTCCTTGGATGTTATAATCACCACTAATCAATAGGGTTTCAAAAGGGCTTTAACATATGTAGAAACAACATAGGATTCCATGGTTAATTTTTGATCAAATTTGGTGTTTAAAGGGTAATATGGGACGACATGTTTGAGTAGGATGAGAGGATTTGTGTGTGGTATTGCATTGATGAATGAAGAGAGTGGTAGTAGTTTGATGGTTTTAGTTAGATGGTGGCTTAACTTGTAAGCCTAAGTGACAAGTGTTAACAACTTGTCACAAAAATGTGGTGTGGTGGTGTTATATGGCTTGTTAGGGCCGGTTTTGGAGTGGGGTGGGACAAGTGTCCCACTTGTCTCATCCCATTTATTTACGGGTATTCCTCGATTCTAGTTTCCTCGATTTGCGTGCCCTCGGGTCGTTTTACGAAAAACGTTTTTATAAATTATGAATCACCGTCACAAAACGAATCCAATAAAAATTGTCTCATCAAAAACGGAGTTCGAAAACGTAAATACGAAATCCTAAGGTTTCCGGTTTAGTCGTAAAGGACGTTAAAATAAAATCGTAAGTCCTAATCTCTTCTCGTAAATTTGTGAGTTTATGAACCAACACAAATTTAAAACTCCAAAATAATATTCACGGATAAATTTATTTTCTGAAATGTCGGACTGTCACCAAAGACGGTGTATGTAAACGTAAGCACGTAACGTTGAATCCTCCGGTTTAAACATAGTCGATGCTACTTCAAGACGTAAATCCAAATTTCTTCCAAAAATAAGTGAGTTCATATTGTAACATTAAAATAATGTTTTTAAATAATATTCAAGAATAAAATATCAATCATAAATTGACGGATTGTCATAGTAGAGGCCCTGTAACAAGTTTGAATTCAATTAAGAATCAAACCATCGTTTCTTTCCAGTTATCATAAGATTGGTTCTTAAAGAACTCACGTGTCACCTACCATGAGCTTGTTTGATGTTGGCTCAAGCAGGATTTCCATCTTCATTGTAATACTTTCGTATCACTCAGATGTTCTGGCAATATTACAATAATATTACGTATGACTCATAAAAAATATTTCTTGTTTTTGAAAAGTGTCCTAATGATATTTTTTATGATCTCGTGGCTCTAGACTCAATAGTGCATTTTGATTTAGTGAGCGGAGGCTGGAGAGGATTGACACCTTTTCAATATCAATTTATTCAGAGTGAATAAACCGATAGATAACGTGTTGAGCTCCATGACATTAAAACAAATGTATTTTGAGAGATATTTGAGTTAGCTGGGAGGGGTAGTGCATCGCATCACTGGATCCATGATACTTTATCATCTTCAAGATGTGTCGACCCGGTTTCTGCCTAAGTTGTAAGGAGGGCTTCTTTCTTTACACCCTTTATCTTTACAATTATTTTTCATTCTTCAACCCCTTTAATGCTTACCAATACATCATCACTAGCTCCTTGTTGTGATTTTTCCAGTGCTGACATCAGTACTTGGTCGGCATTCTGCTACGTTCACAATCCATTCCCCATCTTTCCTAAGGACTTATATTTTCTAGCTATGGAATTGTCCTTGGGAAGATTCCTCCGGTTCTGGAAGAATCATTGGACTAATACCTAATCCTACCACCCTTTTGTCACCACATCGTCGTGAGTTAAGTGTGTTTTGGGTAAGTATTTGTTAGCATGAAAATTCCTTAAAATCACTGAGGTACTTCTGATATAAATATCAAGAGTTTTTTGTACCTTCGGTGTTTTTTGATATCAAAATGATCCCTTAACATGTGAAAAATACATATCAAGTTGGATTTTCCATTAAGTCCTTTTCATTTATAGCCAAATGTTTTTACAAGTCTCCTTAATCCCATTTTCTCCCCTTATCCAAAATGTTAACCATTAATATTTTAGATATTAATGGATTAACCGGTCTTTGGGTAACAAAATGAAATCGTTTATAGAACATATTAATGCTCCCCCTCAAGTTAATGAGGGGTAGTTGTAGTGCTTTAGTACGATGTATTTTGAAAGATTTAGAATCTCGTGAGAAATTCTTGAAAAACATTATCATACTTTCACACTACAACAGGCCACAAAAGCCGAATATTCACAGTATATACATATTCACAAGTAAAGTATGGAGTTTGTTGATCCCAAACTTAGATCGATTTAGCTTGTGTAAACGAGATAAAATCAAGTTAAACACTTAGAGAAACTTTGTTGTGTATAAAACAATTTAAGTATTATGCGGAATTAATACTCAAACAAGAACACACAAACAATGTAAACAAAACTTTCACTTGATTGATAAAACAAACTTTCGTACAATGGAAGTGTTAAAACATATGAAAACTTAAACCTAAAGGCCTCCTTTTATAGACATAAGGAGCCTTGTACAAGAGTCTATGTATAAGCTATTTTAGGTAAAGATAAACATAAGAAGTACATTGTCGATCATATCTTTACTAGAAACATAATACGTGTAGACTAAGTCTTCTATCAGTGCTTGACTTCATCCTATCAACGCTCGACATCTTCCTGTCAACGCTTGTCCTGTCAACGCTTGATTTCTTCTTAACAACGTCCTGATTGCTCTTGTCAGCCTTCAAGTGCACTGGCTACATTTTATTCCCAACAATCCTCACCTAAACTTGATATCTACTCTAGCAATCAAGTTTCTGAATAAAAACTAAGAACTAGGAGGATTCTTACAAATCTTATCAAATTGGTAATAAACATATCTGATCAAATCTTTGGCCACGTCACTTGAGTAGTCAATCTCCAACTGTGTTGTCTTCATCTTTTCCAAAACTTCTTTGGACATAGGATACTCAGCATCCACAAGAAGATATTCAGAAAACATTGTAGAACTCAAATGATACACACCATCTGCTGAATATAGACGCCATTGAAGTCCACTAATGTGACAACCGTGGTTTTGAGGATCGTCACTTAGTCGTATTTTTAGGGTGTTATGTGTGACTATGTGTTTTATGTGTTTACGTGTTTATTTGGTGTGAATGAGGATGGTTTGGACATCGTTTGTGAGTACGAAGTGCTCTTAAGTAAATTAATGAATGGTTATTTTATGAATCATAAGCTCACATTATAGTGACAATGAAGTGAAATGAAATGAAATGAAGTGAAATGAAATGAAATAAAGTTAAATGAAATGAGATCACGTGAAAATTTCGTGAAAGTTGAATGACCGTTTTAGTAGGATTTTGTGTATGTATCATACGTGATATATGTACATTAGATATATATTATCTATATTCTATGTATTATAGGAGTTTTCTATTATAGGAAAGTTTTGAAAATAAAGTTAAGATCGAAAATTACGTAGAAAGTCGAAAAATTAGTGAAAGGGTGTCCGGTTTCGACCCGGAAGTGTATGGAAGTATAGGTAAACATAAAATAGAAGGGGGAGAGTGTAAATAACCCAAATTTAAGGGAATGGGTCGTGGATGGTCTTTTATGGCCGACTAAAGGAAGGAAACGGGTAGGAATGGCCCAAGTAGAGTCCCTTTTGGGCTCAAACTTGTTAAGGAGGTTACCAAAGCCTATATAAACACCCCTAGACCCCTAAAAACGACCCATAACCCTACAACATACCTAATATTAGTTGAAACATCCAATGGGGAAGATCAAAACCGAAATATTGTATATGGGTTAAAGGTATGTAATTAAACTAGCTCGATTAACGTTAAATTTACGTATCTAACCTAGTATGGTGGATTAGGGTTTAAGATTTTTGATTTTTTATTATGGTTTCATAATAGGAATGATGATTTCTGTAATTAATAATATTAGGGTTCTTAATATTCAACTAACTAGGTTATTATGAGGTTTAATGATGATTAAAGGGTTTAATCATGTTTAAATTCATTTTTAAAAACTGGGCAAAATTTTTGGTCCATTGTTATATAGAGTTATGAAAACTTTTAATTTTCGAATCTTATGTCCCTGGAAAGGTAATTGAGTTGGATTTCAAATTCAAGAAACGAGAACTAAATTGGAGGTCAGAAAGTAGGTTAAAAACATGTTACAACAGTAGGAGGTCAAAGCAGTTTTGAAATCAATCGGGTTTAAATTAATATTTTATGATGGTTAGGGTACTTAGGAGTATAATTGGACATTAAAATGAAATGAGACTTAGATTATATATTAAATAAAAGATCTGGAAGAGGGCTAAACAAATGGGTTAGGGTAAGACCCTCTGATCATAACAAACTTTTTATATGTTGAAAATCAGTAAATTCTGGATAGGTAAAAGTATATATATATATATATATATATATATATATATATATATATATATATATATATATATATATATATATATATATATATATATATATATATATATATATATATATATATATATATATATATATATATATATATATATATATATATATATATATATATATATATATATATATATATATATATATATATATATATATATATATATATATATATATATATATATATATATGGAGGCCTTAACAGTAGCTTTAAGGTTGCGTCCAAAGGGGAGAGTTAGCTAACAAATTTAAGGGCATAGGGTTTCTTTTACATGGCATATTATTTTGGTTAAGGGGGTGTTCGACCAATAGTTTGAAGTATGAAAAACGGGACTGTTTTGGGTTAAATGTTAATGGGGAAAGTTATGAACTAAACTATGTTAAGGGCTTTATAGAGGGATGTAATGAGATTCATATGACATATAAATGGGGTTAAGTTGTAGGAGAAGGTTAGATATCTATCATAGATTGATGAGCCATTTTGGTATGTCGTTCATGTCTTGATTGTATACGTTTGTGTGTTTAGATTTGTGCTAGAGCGCGGGTACTTGGAGAAGCTTGTTCAGGTGAGTTTCATAGTCCCATGTCTTTTTATGATTTGATTTCCAGATGGGATGGAAGAGACACTGAATGGTTTTGTAAAGAATGTTGTTAATGTTTTTATGGTTTGTGATGGACTTGTGTGTATATTTATGTGATTAACTGCTATGTGATTCTTGATTGTGTTTATGATTTTGATCGGGGGACACGTACCGTCTCAGTTATTGTGGTTTGACTTAGTACCAAGGGGATGTTGACAAGGCGGGGCCTTGGGATTGGTTCATAGGTGTATGGGCGCCTATGGGACCATGGTTATTGGTAAGGCTTGGAGCCTTGGAATTGTGGTTATTGGTAAGGCTTGGAGCCTTAGATTTGTGGTGATTGGTTAATCTTGAATGCTAGTTGTTAATACATAATTGTAACACATTGTCCATGCGTTCTTTTGTTAATGGTTGTTATTCACAGCTTATAACTGATTTGGCGTTGGATTCTAAACCTATGACTCACACTAACTTTATGTTGACGTTTTTTAGTGTCCCTTTCAGGTGAGAATGTGGTTAAGCGTTAGAATAGGATTCGCTTGCTGGAAGGCTTAGGATTGCATTTGGAGGAACCCCCTTTCCTCTTAGTCTTTATTTATGTTTGGATAAGTGATTCTTTGTAGACACATATATGTTTGTTATTTTTAATTGTATGTCTTTGGTAAGAGGTAGACCTGTTACCTACTTACCTAGATGCATGCATTGTTTGAGATATCTTCATGACATTGTGTCACCATTTATGATATTTCCATTTCATTTAGTTATCTCTATAGACACGCTATTGTTGTGATGATATCCATACGTCGCGCCCCATATTCCGCCATGGTGGGGTGTGACAGAATGGTATCAGAGACAATGGTTATAGAGAATTAGGTTGCCTAGCCTAGTCTATAGCTTAAGGATCCCTGCATATAGGCGTCACAGGATTACGTGTGGTCTTGATTGTATTTTCCTAAATTTTATTTTTTGTGAATTTTGACTAGTATGAGTTGAACTGTAGTTGCCCATACTTATTCACCTGTTAATTTCTGTTTTGCTTTTGATATATATATATTACTTTCACCATAGTAAGTTATTTGGTGTACCTAATGTATAGTATTTTTCTTTTGATGTTTAAGTCATGTTCCCTAATAATCATGTGGTGTTTCGAGTTACTAGGAGTAGGTGGATAAGAAGGATTTTAAGTTGTTTCCACTCTTATGGGCGACATGACTTATAACTGGTTATGATGTTGTGTTGGAGTTTGTCTATGCTGTTTTAGCTAGACTATGGATTTATGTATTCCAAGAGTTTGACTATATTATTTTAATAGATGAATTTTTCGACCTTATTGTTTATGTGGTTATGAGGTTATGTGACTAGATGGATTTATGTGTTATATGTTGTATTGATTCTTATAAGTGTCATCATAGAAGGGAGTGCATTGAGGAAAGGGTAATTGTATAAGTATGGTGGCCAACATAGTTATACAAGTACCACAACTTCAATGGGTTCTCAAGTATGATTGCATGAAAGAGGGTTAGTACATGTTTGTATATGATGAGATGTGGATTTTTGGTATAAGTATAATGTATGGGTATTTTTTAGTGTGTTATATGTTTTGGGTTATACTCATGTTGTGTGATTATGGGGTCACACGATATGGACTGGTTTTAGTGATGGGTTTTATGCCTTGTGGTAAGATGGTGATTACTCGTATGGAAAAACGAGTGTATGACGCGATTGATTGATCTGACATGTATGGTAACGAGTATGTTTTGGGTGATTTAATAGGTATATATATGCGGATGTATATATACTAGTATGTGTTAAGTTATGATATATGGTCGTCCAATAGTTATTATACTTGAACGTACCTTGTGTTTGCTCGTGTTTTATGGTGCTGGAGTTTGATGGAGTTACAACGACGTTTTAAGTCTTTTGATGTGTGTCTACATTCGGGTATGTATTTTAATAAATGAGAACTACTAAACTTGAAAGTCCCAATCAATGCAAGAAACCCTAATCTTAACTTAATCAACACAAGGTATTACTTTTCAAACGTAATCTAATTATTGTATAATAAAGAATTACAAGTGTTATGGATAACACAGTTTGATGACAATGTGTTGTGCACACTTTGAGCAACAATAAACCCTAACTTATGAATACAGTCGTAGCTGTTTGATTCACTAAGTTATATGCACTAATGTTCTTAATATCTCAAAGTGTTAAACATTAATGCATGGATACACATCCTATTTATAGTGTTACGAGTTTGACTTAAACAGTACTTGATGTCGACTACACAAGCTTTTACAAGTTCCCACATCAGTCACATGATGTCCTTCTATTCTTGGTAGTCTTCCATTATGCTTTAAGGAACAGTTGTCAAAAACAGTTTCCTTATTCTTCATAGTCTCGAACACACAAATGGCATGTCCAAAGTGTGCTGAGAGTTATCAGGTTATTGCCACCCCTGTTAACTCTCAACCCCTCAGAGTCCCTGATACATCTTGGCTGTTATCCATCACAGCCAATGAGTATGTCTTCTTGTAATCTTCGACTTCCCTGACAATGTCTCTGACATGGACTCCTCTGAGGTTGCTCACAGAGACTTGGATCTCTGTGAGTCTTGCGAAACTTGCCTGCCTCCTAGGCACAAGCAAGGGACTATCTAACAGCCTAATTATGTTTAAATCAATGATCAGGGAATCTAACAAGTTTAGATTCCCAACAATCTCCCCCTATTTAAACATAAATAATGCTAGATCTAACTAAGTTAAGGTAAGTGAGTTTAACAGCTTCTTCTTACACATAACAGATCTAAACAAACATACCTCATGATTTTATTAAGACTTAAAGAAAATTACAAGTGCATTACATAAGTAAAATAAAAGATGAAGGTAAAAGGGCTGTGAACATCTTCAGTAGTCATCATTTTTGATTCTTTCTTCAGCTTCAGCTAAGTCTAATCTGTTATCAATTTCATCCTGCAAAGTCTTTGCAAACTTCTTGGAATACTATGTGTTGATCTTGAGACACTTCTTGTGACAAAGTAGCTAAATAGTTGAAGCCAAGCATAGCTCATCTTCCCTCTGAAAAGCATACTGGCAAGCCTTGTTCATGAATGCCATTCCTCTTTCAGGCTCTGTGTATGTCTGACCATCAACAGGGCCAACAATACCATTTGGGAGGATCAAATCCCTGTGCATACCATCCACATGAACATCTTCAGTAACAAAAGTTTCATTAACAATTTGTGAAATTCTTCTCCTTTTGTTGCCTGTCTTTGGGGGTTCTTGTTCAAAAAGCTGTGGTGGGGGATCAATCTTGAGTTTGGCTGCTGTTTCCTTGATCCAGTTAAACTTGGCCTTAAGAGTTTTAAGCAGAAGGAAATTTGCCTGTCCAGACTTTTTGGCAGCTAAGGCTTCGAGTTCGAACCATTCTGATAACCCAAGTGTCTTTAACCTGAAGTTGTCAAACACATCCATATTTCTCTGTTGATTTTCCCTCCATAAGATCATCTGTGGGGTGTTTGTGGATTTATGAATGGTGTATTTGAACTTGGTTATCTTGCCAGCAGCATATCTGTTATTCACGCAGGCATCATAGTCAGCTTTGACTTTTCTTAAAGCCTCAACGCGTTTTGTTTCCATTTCCCTCAACCTTTGTTTTTGTTTTTCCCTTTCAGGTGGTGTCATCTTCCTCAGAGTAGCTTTATTTAATTCTTTGGCTGTCTTGAGCTCATTTAGTCTTTGGAATTCTTCAGCATGTTGCTCTATTTCTTCAGGGGTCAAAGGAATCTCATCGGAAGGTGTAAAGGTTGAGAATTGGGAAAGGTATGTGGTGGATCCTCCTGTCTCTAGCATCGCAGCTATCTTCTTAAGTTTGATGTCAGTATCAACCAAAACTATCTCCTTTCCTTTCTTCGAGACAGAGGACTCCACACTTATGTTTTTCAAAACATCAGCTCTTTTGATAAACGCTGTCTGAGCCTGAGTTTGAATAGCTTTGGGGAGAGAGCTAACAGTGAATTTTAATTTCTTGGCCGCTGGCTCATCATCATCCTCAGGCTTGCTGATGTTAACCAAGATCAGAGACTTTGATGAGTCAGCTCCATCTTGAGTTTGTTGCTCCCCCTGAGTATCATCCTCATCATCAGGTATTATAACAGGTGTGATGACTTGGAGAGGAACAGGTGTAGTTGAGGGATTAGCTGATGATGAGCCTTGTTCAGCAGATGCAAGGCTGAGTGTAGTATTCTTCTCCCCCTCACGTTTATCCTTACTTCGCAGATGCTTGGATGAACGTTGTCTTTTTCTTGAAGCCCTGGCAATCTTTAGCAGGAGGTTGGCATTTGTATTAGTATTTGTCTGAACACGCCTGACAATAAAGTTAGCATGGTTGTATTGCCTGGTGCGAACAACATTAAAGTGCCTGTGCATGGTGTGTTCATGTTCATGGAACATAGCAGGGACGGCTGAGTCAATGGCATCCTTGATTCTTGTTGAAAGATGACCGAGTCCCTGGGCTACACCTTTTCTTGCACCATCCTGAATTGGCTCAGTGACAGCCTCGGTCACAACCATTTTGATTATGCCTGGAAATGTCACAGTAAAGTTGTGCATCTCAGACTTGATCACATCCAGCTTCCTTGATAAGCGCTCAATATCAGATTGATGATGGACTGGCTGAAGATTCTTGATATTGAGGCTTTGCTGAGCATAGTCATCCCCCCTTGGTATTAAGTAAAAGTTGGTCTGGGCAGGATGGTCAAACATGAGAAATTCTGCTGTTGGATCATAAGTTGGTCTTTGGAAAACTGTTGTTGCTGAGGTAGCAGAGTTTGGAGTATCAACAGCTTCCTTGAGAGGAGAAGTCTTGTCACCAGCTGGTGTAGACACAACTATTTCTTTAGGAGGAGAGACAGACAGCTGGTGTTCCTCATCTTCTTCATCCTCTTCATCGAACATTCCCTCAGGGAATTCATCTTCAGGCATTTGCTCAATATCAGAGACATAATCCTCTAATGAGAGCATTTCTTCATCAGCATTTATCACAGGCTCTTCATCATTTGATTTGTCCTGAGTTATTGTATCAGCCTCCTTTTCTTGTTGTACCTGAGATTCGATGACTGGCTGTACAATTTCAGCCTGCAAATTTTTGTAATTAGTAACAGGGAAAAATAGAAGGGGAATGGTCGCCATTTCGCTGTCCCAGAGAGGCTGAGGGTGATTACTCAGCCACTCCAAAGGATAAATCCTTGGGATTCTTTTAAGTGTGAATAAAGTGTGGTTAATGATCGCCATTCGCTGCCCCTAGGAAAGCTGAGTGTGATTATTCAGCCCCCCCAAAAGGTAAAAACCTTTGGGACTCTTTTGATTGTGAAACATATGTTGTTTATGGATCGCCAGTCGCTGCCCCTAGGAAAGCTGAGTGTGATTATTCAGCCCCCCCAAAAGGTTAAAACCTTTGGGACTCTTTTAAGAGTGAAACATATGTTGTTGTAGGTCGCCTGTTACGCTGCCCCTAGGAAAGCTGAGGGTGATGATTCAGCTCCCCCTAAAAGGATAAATCCTTTGGGACTCTTTTAAGGAAGGAACCAAGAGGCTGTGTGAAGTACAGCTGATCAAGGTTGAGACATTAGTGTATTCAGGTTGTTGTTAGCCTGAATACTGTCTAGAGGGTGCAGGGTCATCGGGGTGCTTTATAAACACAAATGAATCATTCCCTGGTGGAAAGACAGGGTGTACAGAAGTCTTAAAGTATTCTAAGTGTAATGACAGACTTCTATGGGTCGAGGATTACCCTAACTTCACCACTCTCTCCTACAGACAAATGAGAGTGGCTGCTTGTGAACCTCTAAAAATGTACACTGATTACCTGTGAGATATCAGCTTGATCAGGCTGGTTTCCTGTTGTCTCAGCTGACTTAGAGACACTAGACGCCTGTTGTTTGTCAGCCAAAGAATCCGAATCCACAAGAGTATCTGGACCAGAGGCGGTGTCAGTCTTCTTTCCCTTGGCCTTAATAACAGCTTTAGAGTGGGAAGAAGAGGGGATTTTCTTCTTCTTAGGCTGTTGGCCAGATGAAGCCTTGGACTTAGTAGTGTGCTGCCCAGAGGTCAAAGACATAGACTTGCCAGCAACACTAGAAGTATTCACCTTCTTAGAGGAAGGGAGCAAGGGCTTCTCAGCGTTTAGTACCTGGTTGGCCACATTCAGCATATGGGCGGTGACAGGGACATCTTCAACTCCTATTTCCTTGTAGATGGCGCCAGTGATGCGATAGGGCTTAAGAGCAGTCAAGGCCTTGTTGTGGTAGTTATCTTCCAGCAGACTTTCAAAGATCAGGGACAGGAAGCGCACATAACAGATATTCTTTTCCCTGACCTGATTCCTTCCCTTCAGCTATTCTACCAGGTTTGAGAATAGAATGCTTCCAACGTCAACATCAGCTCCCCAGATTAATCCATAAGCAATAGCCTGATGATTGAACGACATCTGATCCTGTGATCCCTGCATTCCTCCCAGGGACTTCACAATGTGGGTGAAGAGGACACGCCACATAGGAGTGAAATACTTAATCTTCAGAGGGGATTTGGCGAGGACCTCAGCTGGTGTAAGGGCAGGGTTAACGTCATGGCAAGGGTTGAGTGTGGCCAGGGCTTCCTTGACAGCCTTTTTGTCAACTACCTTCA
Organism: Glebionis coronaria; assembly: GCA_025667525.1. Lineage (NCBI taxonomy): Eukaryota > Viridiplantae > Streptophyta > Magnoliopsida > Asterales > Asteraceae > Glebionis > Glebionis coronaria. The sequence goes on from CM046874.1 coordinate 339,973,024, forward strand.
GGCATTCATCTCCATGCATCAATCCGGCCACACTTGAAAAGTCTTTAAGGGAGAAGGCAAAAGGGTGTCCATTGCATGAAAGGCTAAATGTGATGGTGTCCTCTACCACTTCAGCAGAATACCAGAATTCCCTAAGATATTCTTGGTAAAAGGTGGATGGGGATTTGGTGAAGGCTTCATTTAGGTCACAATTCTGCATGAAATTTACCAGATCTGAATAGGTGTTGTTTGGTGCCTTAATCCATCCAATGGCGTTGTTGGAGGCGAGGATGCTCTCGTTGATCTCGAAGTTAACATTGGAGGCTTTTGGAACTGAAAACGCCATGGATTTGAGGTTGAAGGTGAATGAAAATGGCGGATGGTTGAGAGAGATAAGAACTTAGAGAGAGAAGTAGATTTTAGAATGGTGGTGGGTGAGAAGAGAAATGAGACAATATATATTCAAACTTAAGTGAACAGTTATTCAACCGTATTAAATGCAAGGTGCGAAAATGACTGCTCAAGTGGGTCCCCTTGACCTTTCAAAAAGTTTGTCTCCTCGTTATCCGAAAAATAAATGACTAAATATTTGAGAATGTTTTTTGCATTTACTTGGAAAGTAACTACCTAGTTTCATGTGAAAAACATTTAATATAGAATCAATCATTTAATGAACACATTTAATATCAAGCCACAGGCTTTGAGATATTGAGCATCCCTAGCTCAGCAACTAGCCTGTTGAACGAAGGTTCAGCCAAAGGCTTTGTAAAGATATCAGCTAGTTGCAGCTCAGTGGGAACAAAATGCAGCTCAATATCTCCCTTCATTATATGATCCCTGATAAAATGATACCTGATATCAATGTGTTTGGTACGAGAGTGAAGAACAGGGTTGTTGGATATGGCAATGGCGCTGGTGTTGTCACAAAAGATTGGTACTTTGTCATACAAGATTTCATAGTCAGCCAATTGACTTTTCATCCAGAGCACCTGAGCACAACAGCTGGCTACAACGACATATTCTGCTTCAGCTGAAGACATAGCCACAGAATTTTGCTTCTTAGCACTCCATCCAACCAATTTTCCTCCTAGGATTTGACAGCTGCCTGAAGTGCTTTTCCTGTCAATACAGCATCCAGCATAATCTGAATCTGAATAGGCCTTGAGATCAAAGCCTGATTCCTTTGGATACCATAGACCTAGGGATGGTGTTCCTTTGAGATACCTGAAAATTCTCTTAACAGCCACTAGATGGGATTCTTTTGGGTTAGCTTGGTACCTTGCATAGAGACATGTGGAGAATTGGATATCTGGACGACTGGCTGTTAGATACATCAGTGACCCAATCATGCCTCTATATAAAGTCTCATTGACAGAGACCCCTGACTCATCAGGGCCCAAGTTGTTGGGTAGAAGCATGGGACATTTCACTGATGCACAATCAGCTAAGTCATATTTTTTAAATAAATCCTTAACATACTTTTCTTGACAAATTGAAATTCCCTTAGGACATTGTTTAATTTGAAAACCCAAAAAGTAAGTTAATTCACCCATCATACTCATCTCATATTTCTTGGTCATTAATTTAGCTAAACGTTTACTAAGATTGACATTTGTTGACCCAAAGATGATATCATCCACATAAATCTGCACAATGATGAAATCACTCTTGTCCTTGAAGGTAAAGAGTGTTTTATCAATAGAACCCCTGATAAATTTATTTTCAGTTAAGAAATTTGAAAGAGTTTCATACCATGCTCTTGGAGCTTGTTTCAGACCATACATTGCCTTGTGAAGTCTGTACACATGGTTGGGAAACTCGCTGTTCTCAAATCCTTCAGGTTGTGCAACATACACTTCCTCAGCCAAATCACCATTGAGGAAGGCACTCTTAACATCCATCTGATACACAGTGATGTTCATATAGGCAGCATAAGCAAGGAAGATTCTGATGGCTTCAAGTCTAGCAACAGGTGCAAAAGTTTCATCATAATCAATTCCTTCAGTCTGAGAGAACCCCTGTGCTACCAGTCTGGCCTTGTTCCAGATGATGTTCCCAATTTCATCCATCTTATTTCTATAGATCCATCTAGTGCCTGTGATATTCTTTCTAGGTGGAGCTGGCACTAGTGTCCATACTTTGTTCCTTTTGAACTGATTGATTTCTTCTTGCATAGCAGCTACCCATCCTTCTTCTACCAGAGCCTTAGCAACCCTTTTAGGTTCAATTTGTGAGAGAAATTCAGCAAAGAGACATTCATTGGCTGAGGCTGACTCTGAGTCTTGAATTCGCTGTCTGGTTGTGACCCCTGCATTTGGTTCCCCAATAATATTGACAAGAAGAATGTGTTGATCTCTTGACCACTTGTTTTGAGGAGCTGGGGATTCAAGGACAGGGGTACTTGAGGGCACAGCTAGTACAATTTGAGTCTCATCCTGCTGACTAGGAGGGCTTTCTTCAAAGACTACTTCAGTGTCAGAGTCTTCTTCAGCCATATCAAAGGAAGCTATTTCATTATCAGCAGGAGAAACTTCAGGGATTTGAAGAATTGGTGAGTCATCAATATCATGAGAGGAACCATCAGAAATTTGAGGTTCTTCTTCATCAAGTTCCTTAGAGGTAGGAACTTCTATGTTGTGAGTAGACAGAGGGTCAAAGGCAGGGACATAAGGAGTGAGAGTATTGGAGTGATGATGACTGGTAGGTCTGGGTTCTGTGAACTCATCACTTGGGAAAGAAATGTTTTCATTAAAATCTATTTCATCACCCTCTGTTCCTGTTCTCTGTATGACTTCATCATCTTCATTGAATCTAACATGGAATGTTTCTTCTACTTCTTGTCTTCTGATGTTGAATACTCTGAAGGCTTTGGCTGTTGGAGAGTATCCCAAAAAGAAACCATCATCAGCTTTTTCATCAAACTTTCCAAGTTTATCCCTGTAGTTATAAATAAACATAGGGCACCCAAACACATGAAAATAGCTGACGTCTGTAGATCTTTTTCTGAAAACTTCATAGGAGGTTTTGCCATGTCTTTTGACAATGATTGATCTGTTTTGAGTGTAGCAGGCAGTGTGAACAGCTTCTCCCCAAAATTTCTTTGGTAAGGCTGCACCATTTAACATAGTTCTTGCTGCTTCAATCAATGTCCTGTTTCTTCTTTCAGCCACACCATTTTGTTCAGGAGTGCCAGCTGAAGAGAAGTTCTGAGAAATCCCTTTTTCATCACAAAAAGATTCAAGTTGATGATTCTTGAATTCTGTACCATTATCACTTCTTAGAGCTTTGACTCTAACATCATTCATATTTTCAACCTGTCTGATGAAGGACATGATGGTTTCAGCTGCATCACTTTTCCTTCTGAGGAAGAACACCCATGTGTATCTTGAAAATTCATCAACTATGACCAAGGTGTATTTGTTGAGATTAATGGTTTGAGGTTTGACAGGCCCAAACAAATCCATGTGAAGGAGATGTAAGCACTTGTCAATAGAGAATGATTGCCTAGTCTTGAAAGAAGACCTGTGATGCTTTCCTTTGACACAGGCAGAACAAGTTTTGTCTTTGGAAAACATTACTGAAGGTAGACCAACAACCAAGTTTTGAGTGGCTATCTTATTGATGTTCTTGAAGTTGAGATGAGACAGTCTTTTGTGCCACAACCAATTGACACTTTCAGAGGCTTTGCCAAGAAAACAATTTGAGCTGTCTTCAGAGCACACAGCCATGTTGATGACATAAACATCTCTCCTTCTAGGTGCAATCAGCACAACATCGTTGTTTTTGTTGAATATGGTTCCCTGAGTCTTAGTAAACAAAACCTTATAGTCAGCATCACACAATTGGCTGATGCTAATAAGATTGTGTTTAAGACCATTCACATATGCAACCCTGGTAAATGTGATCCCATTGCAGTTCATTGAGCCATATCCTTCTGTGTCACCTGAAGAGTTATCTCCAAACACCACTTTGGGACCTGGCTACTTTGAGTATCTGTGCAGGTATTGTTGAATCCCTGTCATGTGTCTAGAACAGCCACTATCTAGATACCATACCGATTCCTTGAGATATTTCTGCACAGATACATAAAAATAGATTAGTTCCTATGGTGAACCCACTTTCCAGTGGGTTCCCTGAATTGCTTGTTAGCAACTCTTGTGTTCCTGAAAAACTTTTGGCGTTGGGATGGACAGTGCATTGTTTCATGGTTATAACTCCCACAGATATCACACCCAGGGAAGTCACCACACTCGTCTGAGTGATGGTCTGTGAACCCACAGAATTTACAGGGAGGATAAGGTTTGTAATTTCCCTGTTGCCTTTTGGAACTCTGTGGTCTGTCCCTAGAGGGTGTTTGAGCTCTTTTAGCTGCCATGTGTCTGTCATGATCTAAGGTCGAATGGTGAGAATTTTTACATACATTGCAATAAGGTTTGATTAACCTTTCCCCTTTGGGTTCACCTAGGACTGACTTAGGTTCATGAGAAGTAGAGCATTCAGCGGAAGGCTTAATGTGTTGTTTCAAGAGTTCTACTTCTTTCATAAGAGACAACAGGCGATCTTCAGTGGTAGGTTCAACCTTATTCACAGCTTTAGTAGTAACAGGCTTAAAAACTACTTGTTTACCAGTTTGTTTAGTAGGCACATGAAAAAATTTAGCTAGAGGATTCTCAATATCTGTCCTAAGTTCATCCTTATCAGATCTAGAAGAACTGCTAGGTTCAACTCCAGAGAGTTTGGGCAAAGGTGGGAGCTCAGCCACATCTTCAGAGACAGGGTCATTTGTCAAAGAGGTATCTGACATATGAATAGTCTCTGTAGATTTAAAGACAATGTCTTTGGGTTTGGTGAGAATCCTCAGCTTATTTTTCTTAGCAGATATATCCCTTTTTAAGTCAGCAGGCACTTCATCCCTAAGCAATTCATCAATAGTAAACCTAGCACACAGCCATTTTTCAATAATCTTGTTCAATTCAGAGACTTGATCATTTAAAGATATGTTTTTCAAGGTTAATCTAGCTACTTCATTTTTCAGGGATATTTTCTCTAAATTAACCCGCCTGAGAGTTTCACATTCAGCCTTAGCATTTATCATTTCAGATTTAATAGAGTGAAACTTATCAAGTAGGTTCTTTCTTTGTTCCTCAACAAAGTGTAAATCAACAATGGTGTAATCAAGGACATGCTTACGTTCATCACTATCAGACATAGATAAAAGCCTGTGTACCTTTTTCATTGTGACGTCAACCCATTGTGCTGATCTAGCATCACCTTTTCCAACAGCTGGTTCATCCTCAGCTATCGCCATAAAATCCCTGACTCTTGTGGTGTCTTCTTCATCTGAAGTCAGTGGTTCATCATTCCAATCATAAGTTTCAACAACCAACCCTTTCTCTGTCTTTTTCTCACCACCTTTCTTTTTGGACAGAGCTTCAATCTTCAAGTTCATTTGTTCTAACTCAGCTTGAAGTGCCTTGTACTTATTTTTGTAATCTTTCTTCTTAGTGTCTGAAGAATTGGATTGAGATGAGTTGTTATGTTGTTTGAACTTGTAGGGTTTGGATGAAGATGATGGATAAGAGGGTGAGGATGTCTTGGTAGAAGGACAATCTTTTTGATAATGTCCAAGCTTTCCACAGGCAAAACATGTTTCTTTTGACCTGTCAGTTGGTTTACTAGCTGATCCTACTCTTCCAGATCTTTTGTAATATCTTCTTTGGTTGGCTAGCAACGCTCTTTCATGGAATTCTGCATTGAGGTCTGACAAGAACTCTTGGATGCTACGGGTATCTTCTTCAATATCAGAATCGCTGTCATGAGGATATGTTGCAGAGATCAAAGCTTTGGAAGATGCTCCTTGGACTACAAATCTTTCAGTCTCTGATTTGTAGATAGTATCGATCAGCCCTTCTTCATAATTGTACTTACCATAGAGCTGAGCAAGGGTATCATTTTTGATTGAGTTGTTAGCTCTCTGAGTCTGATTCATGCTCAGCCACTTTCTTGGAAGGCTGTTGACAAAAGTAGCATTGATCTCAGCTTGACCAATAGTAACATCATTCATAGCCAGGTCATTTAGAAGAATCTTCAGCCTAGTATAGGTTTGCTGAACCTTTTCACCTTCAAGTGACTTGAAGGCATTAAACTGAAGTCTGAGTGCCTGAATCTTTGTCTCTCTTGTTTCAGAGGGTCCTTCATGGCCAAGAATGAGGTCTGTCCACATTTGTTTAGCTGTGGGACACTGAATGACAGACTTCATGATATGCTTGGGAAGACAGGAAATTATGATGCTTTTGAGACGTTTATCTTGGTTTGCTAATTTCCTATCAGCTGGAGTCCATTGTTTGAGAGGTTTGGGAAGAGGGTTTTCTTCAGTAGATGTAAGCGCCATGGGAATATATGGACCATTTTCTAAAATTTCTAAGAGAAAAGGTTCAAGCCCATCAAGGTATACAAGAAATTGACTCTTCCAACTGGCAAAATCTTCTTCATCAAAGACTGGTACACTGGTTACGTGTGATCCACCTCTTGAGTCAAGAAGTTGGGGTAGATCATCATCATTTGCAGGAGGGTTAAGTCTTGGTGAAGATGGGTTTGTGGAAGGTGATTGTGGGTTAGAAGTTTCCGGCATGGTGGATCTTGATTATAAAACTGAGAACGATGTTTCTTGAAGGTTTTAATATGAAACACCGCTCTGATACCAATTGAAAGTCCATAATCAATGCAAGAAACCCTAATCTTAACTTAATCAACACAAGGTATTACTTTTCAAACGTAATCTAATTATTGTATAATAAAGAATTACAAGTGTTATGGATAACACAGTTTGATGACAATGTGTTGTGCACACTTTGAGCAACAATAAACCCTAACTTATGAATACAGTCGTAGTTGTTTGATTCACTAAGTTATATGCACTAATGTTCTTAATATCTCAAAGTGTTAAACATTAATGCATGGATACACATCCTATTTATAGTGTTACGAGTTTGACTTAAACAGTACTTGATGTCGACTACACAAGCTTTTACAAGTTCCCACATCAGTCACATGATGTCCTTCTATTCTTGGTAGTCTTCCATTATGCTTTAAGGAACAGTTGTCAAAAACAGTTTCCTTATTCTTCATAGTCTCGAACACACAAATGGCATGTCCAAAGTGTGCTGAGAGTTATCAGGGTATTGCCACCCTTGTTAACTCTCAACCCCTCAGAGTCCCTGATACATCTTGGCTGTTATCCATCACAGCGAATGAGTATGTCTTCAGGTAATCTTCGACTTCCCTGACAATGTCTCTGACATGGACTCCTCTGAGGTTGCTCACAGAGACTTGGATCTCTGTGAGTCTTGCGAAACTTGCCTGCCTCCTAGGCACAGGCAAGGGACTATCTAACAGCCTAATTATGTTTAAATCAATGATCAGGGAATCTAACAAGTTTAGATTCCCAACACTTTCTTACAAATAAGTGTGGCTAATTATAGGAAAACGGTTTTGAAAATAATATGTAAGTGTATTGTATGATATCGTGACTTACATATTTTTTTTATGTTTGTGGTAGTAAGCTATAAAAATAATTTGTCTTGAAAATAATTGGATTAGTTTTCTATTTAACATGTGATAATGGAGTTAATATTTTAGAAGTATTTAACTAGAGGGAAAGAGTAAAAAAGGAGATTTTATTATAGTAATGATAATAATAACACCACACCTTGTAAACGTGTAGTAGTTTAGTTATAACCAGCCTAAATGGATTTTATAGAATAATAATAATAATAATAATAATAATAATAATAATAATATAGAATAAAATGAAAAAAACACCGTATTTTATAAACATGTATTGGTTTCATAATAACAAGTGACACAAGTTTAAGACGGGTAAACAAGATAATGGTTAGAATAGGATTGTAGTATACTAACTAGTTGATATCTTTGATAAAATAATGAAGATAAAAGATGTGTGTATTGTTTAAAATGAGTATGATTGATTTTAGTAGTATTGAAGTTTGGTTCTTATGAGGAGTAACTAAATGGGGTGAAGGTTTAAAATTTTCTGAGGTATCGAAATTTGGTAATACTAACCGTGACGAGTCAAATTTTTCGTTGTTGGCACACTCCATTGAATCTTTTGGATTACATTGTTTCGTTTTCAGTTGTTTTGGCTAGGGTTCATTATGGTTGATCTTTCGGTTTACCCTATATTTATTTTGGGACGCGATCGTTGGAATTATTTTGGTACACGTCATGGTTGATTTAGTTATGCGGTTGAAGAAACGTTAGGATGAGAGGATAGAGTTGGGTAGTATTACTTATGGTTAGATATTAGAATGCAGAGATGTGTTTTGGTTTAAAGGTTGTGTTGAAGGAATGATTAAGATTTGTGGAGTTTTGAAACTTAGATTGGTTACGGGAATAAGAGAATAAGTAAAGTTAGTTGACTGGTCGTGGGAACGAGATGTCATGCTACGAGAAGTTGGTTGAAGTACCATTAGGAGATTGATGAAAGTACCAGCGGATGTGAGGGTACAGTAGAAATTTTCTACTAATGGAAAGATTAGGCAAATAACACGCAATGGAATTGGTATAGTTATGGAGGCGGGGTAGTAGTAGACACGTGAAGGAAAACATGGTTGTGAAAGAATGATTGGTAGGAGGCTGATTAATGGTGATTACAACAAGTAAGGAAGCGTGAGCCATTGAGGGGTTGAAGTACCTTTAGAAATATTGTGGTAGATGAGTTGAAGTTAGAGGCTATTGGGTAGTGTGGAGTTCCTAGGTAACATCATAGAGATGAGAAGGAGTGCGTGAAGAGCTATATCGTGAATCAAGGAGCTGAAAGGACTACATGCCGACTGCTAGAAGGAAGCAAGAGATGTCGAAGGAGTCACAGAAGTTACAAGGACTGGAAAGGTGACACGCACTATGATGGGAATCTCCGTATGGTTCATGACGAAGAAGGACAGATCGAGTGTAACACCCCATTTTGATAATGGAATGTCACGCGTAATTATGGCGTGTCATCAAAGCATACAAGGATAAATGTATAAAATATTACATGACCATAGGGATAACCGGAATCAAACATCGGTTCCCAAACATAAGCCCAAAACATAATAAAGCAAAAGAAATGAATGAAAGGCTAAACAAGCATAAGTAAATGAATGCAAAAAGGAAAAGAAGTCTCTAGCAGCTTCCATCCTATGCACGTCCCCCAAATGCTCGAGTCCTTCCTAGAGTACCTGCCGTTTTAGGACATGGAAAGGAAAGTAACGGCTGAGCAAAATGCTCAGTGCACGGATATAGACATAGTATAAGTGACTAAAACATAATAGAGACTTAATAGCAGCGGAAATGTATAAGTCCTGGAAGACTGGAACATGTTCATAAAACTGGTTTTATAGTTTGAAAAGCCTTATGTTTATCTTATGAAAAATGTTTAACATATTTTACCATTAGCCAATATAGGTCATGAATATCCACCGTGCATGAATAATTGGAGGGGTGACCTCATCATGCAAATTAGAGGGGCTGCCTCTAATTTAATATACTGGTTTTCGGGTAGGAGGGATCAGCTCCTTGTGAAGGATGCAAGGCACACACCACATTCACCATGTAATCCTGAATAAAAACGTTTAACTAGGATGCACCCATACGCCCCACATGATAAATATAAATAAATGGCCAAAAGCTGAAGGGACGCCACGAGCAATCACTCCGCCGTGGTGAAGTCATAACATCAGTGCCTCTAATGTTATGGTTATGGTACCTCCATAACTAGGTGAAACTGGTCATGCATGTATATGGCTATAGGTAATCATATTCAAACATAAGCAATCAAACTCATACTTATACTACGGGAAAATAGTTGGCTGCATACGGGGAAATCCTAATAAGGAAAGAATGTCTATACTGAAAGGACGGGAATCCGTACCTTATGTCCAGTGAACGAGAACGATGAACTGCGAGAATCCTACTTCCGAAACACTAGTGCTACATAAATACGTACATGAAATAAGTATTTGCTTACCGTATACATAGCTGGTTTTATATCATGTCTTAGCTTATTTTATGTGTTCTTACTATTTACACTGTTTAAAGCCTTAAACTGTGTTAAATCCTATATTTTGTTCATTCTGATTAAGTATTTTTGATATTTCATGTGTTATTATACTTACTGAGTAATAATAAGTAACTTTCCAAAAATAGCAGGTTTCCTTAAATAGAAAGTTTCCAAAAATAGAAAGTTACCAAAAATAGAAAGTTACCAAAAATAGAAAGTTTCCAAAAATAGAAAGTTTCCAAAAATAAAAAGTTTCAAAATTAAGAAAGTTCCCAAAAATAGAAAGTTTCCAAAAATAGAAAGTTTCCAAAAATAGATTTACTGCTTAAAATAGATAAGTTTCTAAAAATAGAAAGTTTCCATAAATAGATTAGCTGCCTTAATTAAATAAGTTTCCATAAATAGATTAGCTGCCTTAAATAAATAAGTTTCTAAAAATAGCTGGTTTCCATAAATAAAATAGCAGCCTTATTTAATTAAGTTTTCTAAAAAATAGAAAGTTTCCATAATTAGAAATAAGCTGGTTAAATAAGCTAAGTAAATAAGCCTGAGTATTTTCATGATTATTTTCTAAGTCATATGATATATTATATAGTTTAATAATTATTTCATGTAATTTAATTAAACTATAGGTTATAATATTTAATTAAAGTATGACATATTTTAATTAAATATATTAAATACTTAGGTTAAAATATGTATTATTAAATACTAATAATATAACCTAAGTCATGTTTAATAAATTAATTATATCCATGGTTTTTAAAATAATTAATTAATTATAAGTCTTAATAATAAAAATACTTAGGTTAAAATAATTCATGTTTATTAATAATTAGTTAACCTAAGTCATGTTATTAAATTAATTACATCTTTATTAATATAATTCTTAACATAAGTTTATAACATAAACAACTAACATAATCATGATCCGGATCTAAGCTTAAAAACATGCACCGGATATGAACAAACACCGTACCCCGAACCAAATCGGGGTACCCCATTGCTGCCGTGGGACCCACACGCACCAACCAAGACCAAAAAGGTCTTGGTGGTGGTCGGCTAAAACAAACCGAGCCCCCTTGGGGTCGGTTGTACCTTGCGGCCCATAAACAAACACCCCTTAGATCGACCCTTTGATTTAATTAATGATCAAAACATGTTAGATCTAGGTTTAATTAATGTGTTTTTTTTATAAAAACATCACGTGTTCTTAATTAATAAAAGTTTAATTAAAAAGAAAACAAGTTAAAAAGGTTTTACCGTATTCATGGATCAAGAGGGTGAAGAACAAACACGAACAATCATTAAAGCTTCAAGATCGAAGATCACAAATCTCCTTCCATGGTGGTTGTAGGGTGGCGGCACAAAAGACAAGGAAGGAGGAGGTTTTAGGGTTTTTTTTTTCTAAAATCTTCTGTGAATGAAAAATGAGTAGTGAAAAACCTTTTTAGTGAAAAATTGATGGGCTAAGCCCATCCTCCATCCTAATTTTCGTGGGAATGGGGCCCCCAAGTGGTAACCCGATCATTTTCCTTGTCTAATTAATAAGTGTGTTCTCGTGTTCGTGTTTTACATGTTTGTTCGTGTTTATTTGTGTTCGCGTTTTGTGTGTTCTCGTTAAATAATTACCGTAACCTAATATATTTAATTACGCTCGTAATAAATATATATACGTAATTAATAATAGTTCGTTTTTTAATTACGTTCATGATTTCATGATCGCATGTTCGTTATTAATTATCGTTAAATAATTATTACGTGATCGTGCGTAGTAAATACTTATCGTGTTCTAACACGTACGTAATACGTAAAATCCTAATACGTAATCGTAATCATGCTATATTAGGAAAATTTAAATCTAGTACGTACGATCTTAAGGGTACTATTCATGGTAAAAGTATGCGGGTTTTACAACTCTTCCCCACTAAAAAGAATAATTCGTCCCCGAATTATAGATAACGTAACTGAAAGAGAAACATACCGGAATCAAACTGAGAGGGTATGTAAGATAAATTAACGTGCAGGTGACCTGGCAGAAAGAACGCGGAACGTGACATGTCTTAAAAGGACATGGAACGTGACATGGCTGAAAGGACATATCTAATTGATAAGAGAAAACGGATAAGAAGTCCGGATGGACTTGTTCGTTTCCAAGTGGCTTCCCTCTTGGAACGGTTCCTTATAAGATCTTGACACCAATGATAAGTCCTGGTCCTCCTGACCTTGACTTGGAGTACGAAGAAGTTCTTGATTATCTACGGAAGGTAGATCCCCTAAATTCGATCGAGGAAAATGAGAGTTAACGTGCAAGGGTAACTGAAACGTTACGATGAAAGACAATTTGACTCAACTGTTAACCAGAAACGATGCGCGAGACATAAAGAAACGTAGTACGTGAAAAATTTTGAACGTGATACGTGAAAAATTTTGAACGTGCTACGTGGAGATATGGCGAGTGTAGTATGAGTAAACATATCGTGATCCATGATACGTGTAACATATCTTGATCATGATATGAGGAACGTGGAATGAACATGATATGTGAAACATATCGTGAACATAGAATATAATGGCGGTATCGCCAAACGCTACAAGGTGAGACGTGGAATATGACGTGAAACGTAAATCTGATGACGGAGAGTTATACTAAACTTGTGTCTGGTCTCTCAAGTTCTTGAAAAACTTCCTAGATGAGAAAAATGAACATAAAATCGTAAGCCAAGATACGATCATGAACGTAAATAGTGTCATGAACGCGAGCGCGAAAGCAAGTCGTGAACTTAGAACACGGACGTGGACGTAAGCAAGGAGCACAATTGCGAATCTTTGTCTGACCCGATAACTGAGGGATTACCAAGTGGTCGGATGATCCTTGGCTGGAACATGTCCGATAAATCTGTTTGTTCTGAAATCCTTACGGATGTAAGGATTCTGCAGACTTGATCAAACTGTTTGCAATAACCCAGATAGCATCATGCCTCATCTGAGTTTGCGTTAAACTGGTAACCAAAATCCATGGAGATCTTGTCCCATTTCAATTCACCATTTCAGATGATGAAAACATCCCAGTCTGTTGGTGTCCTATCTTAGCCTGTATGTATGACAGGTATAAAGATATGAACGTAACTGTATCTTGCTTCATCGAACTTGATACATAGGAGTTTGCGAAACCCTGAGTCTCTAAATCTAGACTTCTCCTAGCGTAGGATTTTCTAGCACACCTAATGTAGTGTAGGGTTCTCTCATTTACGCATAAGCTGAGTCATAGTAAGATTAACCATAAAACCCATGTGATTCAGTGTGTTACTGTAATCAAACAAAATTGATATTGGAAAACTTTCCAAGGTCGAATTTCTCTTGTCATAGAGTTAGGCTTAGAGGAAATCAGGTTATCCTCAATGAAAACGCTGATGACTTTGTTTAGGAGTTCATGGAAACTCAATTATTAAGGCTATAATGCGGTTGGAGCATTGATGAGACTAAATCAAAATTATAAATCTAGCATGACCGATTCGTGTACGAATAGCAGTCATGGACATGTGCTGCTGTTTCATTCATCACTATTGGCAGCATGATCATGAGTTCGATCTTGGAAAAGTGATTAACACCATACGGTTGATTGGACATGTTGTCAATATGTGGAGGAGAATAACGGTCATGAATGGTGATTTGTTTAAGTCGACGGTAGTCGACACATAATCTCATGGTACCATCCTTCTCCTTGTAGGTTCTTCTGGAATGTATAGGAAGATTTTGGAATAAATCAACTGGCAATGCGTAAAAGACTTTAGTGGTCGTGTCTTACTGACAACTAGAAAATTTTAGCGACCATGGCTAACAACGCACATGCTTGTAAGCATAAATAATTTGTACAGATTTTCCCGATGGAAAATCAAGCTGAATGTATTCAGGAGCCTGAACATTACTGTACATAATTATGAATCGTAGCATGGTGTGCTGTTCCTAGTACATAATTAGGATAAAATTCATCTCGTGTCTGTCCAAGGAAATGCGTTAGCAACTTGGATCTCATCATTAAGCTGAAGGAAAACCCTCGTATACATGGGAATACGAAAGGCGTCCTTCATGGTCATGAATCAATGATTTATGGTTACAAGAATGAAAGTGACATCGACAACGTGACAGTTCTCACTGATGCGCCGGTAATGGTATTGAAATTCTTGTGGCCTGCTTAATACATGGCACAACAAAGTGGATATACCCTTGGAGGGTACCCTGAATTTCTTAGAAATGTTCCATAGTTGGACGTGAGTCGTGTGTCTTGACTCGTTTCTTGGAACTATAAGCATGATATATGTCTTGACTGGTGTCTTGACATGTGTCTTCAGAAAGTATACGTGAGACATGTGTCTTGACTGATGTCTTGACATGTGTCTCGAGACGTAATTCAATAGAACTACAATATTAGGTTATTATGCCAGACTTGGCGGATCGGTTGGACTACTAATCCTTGTATTTCTGATCACGTCCGTGCCAGAGTTTCGGTTGCGATTTCTAGGATAGTTGTTGTCATAGTAGTGGTTACTACCGTCCGGTCTGTCAGTTCCATGATGGTCATTCTCATGACCGTGATTCATGTAACTATTCAGCTGAGTGGCCGGCTGGTACCGGTTTGCACTCATATGGCTGAAATGACAGCTGAATGACGTGTGACATGTAACTAAGAATTAGGGACAATGATTGATGGGAATCGTCTGATGGTGAAGCATCTTCTCGTCCAATTGCTTTGCTCCGACGCCTTTGTCTTCGTCTTGTAGGATCTCTAGGTTGTGAACAGCATCCGTATCTCGTAGCGTCTCCGAACGTCAGCAGCATCAACCTTTAGTAACATTTCCAAGTTATGAGCGGCATCAAGAATTTGTAGAGTATTAGCAAGTGGACAAATGCCTGAGATGATTCAGAATCGACTAACGAATACTCGTGCAGTATTGCAAGTGAAATACACATGGATTTAGGTACGTGTAATACACCTGGAACATGGTATATGGAGTACACTTTGAATGCACATGAAATGATCGGTATGGGGTCGATCATTTGTCATGATTTAAGGAAAGTATACCGGTTAAAAGGTTAGGAAAACCATCATGATAACCTGGCAGTATTAGCATAGACATCATTCTGGTTGTAACGGAAACGTTAAGATGTAGTGTTTTAGTATATATCTACTTTTAGGAAAAAGCAAATATAAACGCGGCAAGTATTAATCGACACGATTTAATGAAAAACCGTAAAGACGAATAAATTCCAAGTTCGTTCTCGAAGGAGGTGTGTGTATTAATGTGCCAATATATAAAATAACAATGTTTGGATTAGTGACGTTTTTGGTTGAGAAGGGAAAAATTGAAGAGAGCTACGACTACGATTAAGCTACGACGAATTAACGTAAAACGCGAACGTAAATACGTAAAACGTGACGAAATTAAAAATGAAAACTAAAAATTAATTAAAATATTAAATTAAGTCTTAAATAATATAAATAAGAATAAAAATCCAACAAATATATTTTAAAACCTTTTATTAATTAAATATTCAATTTTTAATGCTAATTAAAGCCCAAAAATTAAATATAATTAACAAAATGCCCAAAATATTAATTTATTGAACTAATAACTAACTTATATTACTTAATGACTAAAAAGTATTTTTTTAAATTTTTGAAACTATTTTTCTATTTTTTAATCACTAAAAACTAATTTTAAATTAAAATAATCCTAAAAAATAATAAAATAATGCCAAAATTAATTTGACAATTTTGAAAACCTTAAATTACCCTAATGAACAGTAGAAAATTGAAAAAGTTAAAAAATGTAAAATTTTGCACTAAAAGACAAAACTAGTTAATATTAAAACCCTAATTAAACTAAATTAATTATAAAAAGTAATTAAAAAAGTGAACCGTAAATATTTTTAAAACCAAAAATCTTAAAATAATTTTCTAAATCTAAGAAAAATTTTAAATCTGAAAAATATTGATTTTCTACACTAAAAGACAAAAAACAGATATATTAAAAAGTAATTAAATTAGCTAAATAATCTAAAAATTACTTAATGAACAGTAACAAAAAATTAAATTATACTAAAAAATCAGAAATTAAAAAAGAAAAATAATGGAAAAAGAATTAAGTCTTAACTCCTAAAAAAGTCCACAAAAGACAAAAAAAACAAGATTCTGATAGTGACCTTTTTGTGTTTTCTGTCTTTTAGTAGAGCAGTGGAAACTTTCCCACTAGCAGGGGTAACTTTGTTCCCCCTGCCTTCAATAAAAATCAAGTCTGGTGGTTAATTTGCTTGTAGATTCTTTGTTACTGAGTTTTGATGGGAAACAAAGGCACCCCCACACTCATGGAAGTGTGGGGAGTCAGTTTAAACTAGAAAAACACCAAGCACAAAACAAAAATCTCACATAAATCCCAAATTGCAGTCACTGGTATCCAGAAAAGGGCTTTGGGTCCTTTGCTGATCTAAATGGTAATTGGGTGAGTTTTGGATTGCCAAAACTCACTCAATTCTTGAACAAATACTCACAAAGCAATTCCTAACCCTAGATACTACCCTAAGCTAGCAGCCAACAAGAATTGATGGACAAAATTAAGCTAAAACAAGGCAGAATGAATGAGTTTCTGAATTTAGCTAGTATTACCAAGAATGAGCATGCAATTGTTTTTTAAACACACCAAACTAGAAACTAATAACTACAATTGAACTATCTCAGCTAAATAGAGTGTGAGTGAGTTCCTTCTAGCAGATTTAATAGCACTTAATCCTATCAAATCCCTACACCCAAACACCCCCTTAATTTCTAAAACCTAAAAATAACAAAGTAATTGCTTGCAAATCTTATTCTAACTAATCAACAACTACTCAAACATGCATACAAATCATAATTAAGCATAATCAAGCAATAAAATAAACAAAAACACAGATTTTCACAAAATCTCATGAATTCACACAAATCTCAAATAAAAATGAAAAAGGGGTTCAAGCCATACCAAGTTGATGCCTTCCTTAAGCCATTTGCTTTGAGCTCATGTGAGCTTATGGAGAGCTTGCAAGAACCCTGCTGAGGTTCAACAACAGAACCAGGGTGCAATATGTCTTCTATATGAAAAAGTGAAAAATGGAAATGGAATGATGATTGCTTGCTTCTTCCTGCACAAACAAAACCAACAAGGAACAACTTCTTGTTTCAGAAAGACCATAAGCTAGAAGCTTATGGCTTTTTAAACAGTAAGTGATGAAAATAAAAAAATATGATGAAACTGATTTTCTTTTGAAATTTTTGGAACACCAAATATTGTAGAAACCAACTGACTAAATAGAACCAGGCTTAACCAAATCAAACCAAGCCTAGGGCTTCCACTTTCACTTCCACCTTATGCTTGATTTGCTTTTGGAAAATCTTAGAACACGTTTTTAACAAACCTTGAAAATTTCTGAAAACTGAAACCTTGTGAAACTTTTAAACTAACTTTTAAAAACAGTAAACTAAATTACACTATGCAAGAAATAGAAGGAACACAGATTTATTTGCTCAAAAAAACTCAATCTTTCATTTTCATTAATTAATCAAGCTTTTTACAAAAAAAACTGGAACAAGGGCAAACCAACATGCTGGTGCTCCTTATATAGTGCTAGGTAGAACATTCTAGCTACAAAAACCCTAAAACATGAAAATTCCACTATTGCCCTTGGTCAAATTCGTCAAAATGGGTCAAAACTGCCATCTTGTGAAGTCCAGCTGGAGTGATTGATCTTGGTCGTTAAATTGGTCCTTTGGGACCAAGTAATAGCTTAGGGATCGTTGGATGACTGTAAGATACCTTTGTTGCCATTTTTGGGGAGACAGGGGACATGGGGGGTCCACTTTAAGGTCACGGGAGAGGTGTTTTGTGAGTGGGATGGGATGAGGGAATGCTAAATCAAAGATCTGGAGCTTAATTCCCTAAACCCCTTTGGTTTTAAGTAAATTAGATTTCTAGGGTTCATGGGATTAAGGGATTAGCAGGTAGGGTATTTGATTCATTTTTGGGTAATTGGTTTTTTAAAAACACGTTTACCACCAAATTAATTACAGATTAATTTAAATGGTGAAAGGTGTGGGTGGAATGAGGACGTGGATGAGGGGTGTATTGTGATTGGCTAAGAGGAGTGTAGTGGGTGAGGTGGCGAGTTTTGGTTGGAGGGTTTAAGAATGCTGTCTGGTCAATAATAGTCCCCCAAGTCCCATGGTGTCTTCAAGTTGTAAATAATCAGCAAAAACAAGTTTCCTTTGTTAAATACTTTGGCAGCTTGGCAATATTAGTCCTTGTGTTTGGTAAAAAGTATGAACAAGGACTAATAATGTATTTTCTTCAATCTTCAAGGGCATTTAATGACAAATCATGAATCTTCAAAGACCATAGTTGTTCAATCTTGATTCTTCAAGGGTAAAAAGTGCCAACTTGCAAATCTTGAGGGACCAATCTTGCAAATCTTTAAAACTTCAAGGACTTGAATGGAAATTCATGAATTGGGTCTGGTTCTTTGTGCGACTTCGTTTCCCGTATTCGTTTTTGCTTGATTCCTTTGATCTTTTGGTGAATTCACGATATCCGTACCTAAAATACACAATGAACAAACACAAGCATATATTGGGGTATTTTGATGATATTTTAAGCGTTTTAAGCCCGATTTGGACGATGAGACTATGTATAAATACAGTCTCATCACTCCCCCATACTAAACCATTGCCGTGTCCCCACGCAATGCTAGAATTAAGTATCATAGCACTTCCAAAATTCATTTTATGATGACTTTTATTCAAGACATAAATTTAAATAAACTACTATACGTGTTTTAGACATAATGTATTGTTTTCATCACGATTAAGTGACTTTTGGGATCATAGAACAAGAACACGTGAATGCTTCGTTAGAAATAATTTCGTCGTCCTCGATTTTCACCCAATTCCATGCTAAGCGTGTAACGAGATCATTGTTATTATAAGTTAGCAACACGAACACATCTCATGAGTGTTAATTACGAACCTAAACTCCCTTATTCCTACTTGGTATCTCTTATATTTTATTTTGTCTTAATGATCACGAGGATACATCATCGACTTATGCGTGAATAGAGATTAAGTCTAAAAATAGAGTTTTAACGGTGTAACCAAAATCATTAAATCAATAATTCATCCTAATAGACAACGATGTCAAAAAATTAAGTCAACAAGAAGGATCGATAAACACGGTTTTATAACGGTTTTGAACATGAGACTTATTACCAAGACTTTTATACGCCCCCTAACGGAAGGGCCTTATTATCTTTGGTTTACCTCCATCTTTTATTCAACTCCGCCATGGAGCTTTTATTATGACTTCGGTCTTGCCTTGCCTTTTATTATCCGCCTCATCGGTGGTTTTATTACCAAAGACGTATATCCTCACGCTAAAGCGAATTTTGGATCTTTAAAGCTTCGAAGATTAAGGCTTGATTCACTTTCAATTTGGGCATAGATTTTTCGGCCTTGTGAGCTTCAAATTTTTGCTTAATTTAGGTGAGCACTTGAAATCTTATTATTAGGTGAAGCTTTCGATTATTCGGGTGCCAATACTTCAAAACCGTGACGCTGGCGATACCTTAATGTTTTCCCAATTTAATTACATGGAAGCTACCAAAACAAATTAGAAACCCAACAATAGTGACTCAACCGCCAAATCAATATTTATTAACAATTTATTATGCAAAAGCGTTGGGAGAATAAGCTAATAATTACTACACATAAGATTGTGACGATTACGAGACTTATAAATAACTCTATCATTTCTCGTCCTCATTTAAGAGACTTAGCCTAAAAAGTTAAGGAATCGAAGCTAATTGCTCAACACGCACGGTCGAGTAAAAAATTACTCTTATTCTCACCATCGGAAAACCTACATTCGTGTCTTAAACACTTATGAAAAACAAGAAAAATTTTAAAATTTGGCCATTTTTAGCCTTATTTGCAACAAAATGATAACAAAAAGATGAAAATTGGATTGCGTGTTGACGTAAGCAAGGTGAAGTATCTACTCACCCCCCCATACTAAAACTAAACATTGTCCTCAATGTTTCGAGTCTAGGGGTGTAAACACCCCCATACTAGAGACGAAGTCGAATGCTTAATCTCGAGCATGGAAAGGGTAAAACGAATAACCTAAAAGCCGTTTATGAATTATGCTAATAAGATAAACGTTAGAACATAAAAGGATATCATCGGATATCAGAATCTCCAAAGGCAACGATCGAAGCCCGAGTGATCCGTAAAACGAACACGATAGGCTTCAATGATGACGATGAACCTAATGAATCACAATCACAAACAACCACGGAACAAAGGTTGGAAGAGCACAAGTCCCCTCGTTACGTTAACTAAGAAAGCAATAATATATACAAGGATAAGCATGAGAATCGCCCACGAGGCACCTTGTTTTTGATAACCGAGTCAAAAGCTCGACTCGGATCCTCATAAATGTGATCATTTAGGGATAATCTTGGTATGGTCATTTTTGGTGGGGCTTACATGATAAACAAGGCCCAAAAGCACATGGAGTACTTTAAAAACCCGATACACGTATACCGGGGTCAAAGATAGCGTCTTCGTTTTCGGATGAAAGACGAAACAACGCCACTCCAACACAAACTAAAACCCCAAAGGGGTAGAAGAAAAGAGATTAGAAGTAGAAAGGTGGGGCAATGGGTAAGTCAAACTTATGAGCTACTCGAGGTAGACTCACACCAAGCAAACGAAAAGATTTTCCATTTATTGCATCGGTGGAAGACCGAGATTTCCCTTTACAAGCAATTCCGGGATCGTAAATCTCATCCTCGGTGGAGAAATGTGAGGGAACATTTGGGGCTTCCCCCACACTAAAACCACACCAACCGTCGTCAAAAGGAGTAGATGAGGTGGTAGCACTCATGAAACGAGGTGATGACGGAGTTAAACATGTAGAAAAATCTTTTAAAACATTTTTAAAATCTTCTCCTTTTTCATCGTTCAAAAACTCTTTATGAAAACCCGATTTGATAATGTCGAAAATATTTGGCGTGTCAAATTGAAAATTAGTCGCGCTAAAAATCCTCACATTTAAGTCATTGGTCGGAGGGGGTGGCGGATTATATAAGTTCTCAAAACGTTTGTCAATAAAGAACATCGCCCCCTCGGGGTCAACATACTCGTCATCCTCATGAACGTCGATCTCATCGATTTCTTCGTCAAAGATAGGCTTGTCAAACCAAGGTTTGTCATTCCCCTCCTTGAGTATCTTAGAAACTCTCTCGCAAAGATCACGATCAAGCACGAAACCATCATTCTTTTGTGGGGATCGTTGATAAGTTAGATCCTCACGAATGTGGTAAACGTCATTCTCAAATGAGGAGTGTTGATTAGGTAACTCCTCGAGAATGGGATTTTTGGTGGTCACATGAGTTGGTTCGTCATCGAAAATAAGACTTTCCAACTCATTAAGTTCATCCTCGATTTTGGAAAGATCGACCTCACTCGTAGGTGGAAGTGAAGGCATAAGAGCTAGCTCTCGTTCAATGATTTCCTCAATCTCGGGATCAAACTCATAATCATCGTACTTCACATGTTTCTTCTTAGGAGAATCAAAAATAGCATGTGGATTTCGAAGTACGTGATCAATCTCGGCAAAATCGCCATCGTCATCGTCAAAGAAAGAGTCGATGTGAGCACTCACAACCATGGTCTTACAAGTCGAATGACTATGATTAGGTGACTTTTCTAAGACGAGAGCATCGATGTCGATAAACCCTTTAGCCTCAACGGGTGTTGGGCTAGGCAAAGGAGGTACTTCGATGGAGTTAGAAGTTGAAGCCTCAAAGACGTGGTCCTTCGAAGGTGGTGAAGACGAGCCCATATTGGTCTTTGTCGTGATGGCACTAACGTCGCCCTTCGGAATTGGTGTTTCACTTGTTTCGCTAAAAACATCCCAAAGTGAGTTTTCATCCATAAATTTACACATACCCTTTTGAATTAGGTACACGTATTCTTTATCATTAAAATCATCATCTTTAAAACCGTTTTTCTTAATTCTTTCAAAACATGCATCAAGCTTCATTCTTTCCGCTAAAGTGAACATTTTGAAATCATTAGGATTTGAATCATTAGGTTTTGAAACCTCGGTTTTTTCATTCTCATTAAATCCTTGGGATTTTCTAGCGAAAAAGTCTATTTTCTCATCCCCATATCTCATAGTAAGTCTCCCCTCGTGAACGTCGATTACGGTTCGAGCCGTCGATAAGAATGGTCGGCCTAAAATAATGGGACATTTAGGGTCACACTCGTAATCGGATATAACGAAATCCGCGAGAAAAACAAACTTTCCAATCCTAACATAGACATCCTCGGCTATTCCAATTGGTATAAGTGGCGTACAATTTGCAAGCTCGATTGTCATGTTTGTGGGGGTAAGCGAAGGATATCTCATCAATTTCCATAGAGAATGAGGCATGAGATTGATGCTAGCACCTAAATCGGCAAGTGCTAAACATCCCTCAATCTCGGAAAAATCACAAGGTAGTAGAAATTGGCCCGGATCCTTTTCCTTTCTCGGCATACGCCTTTTGGGTTTTTTAAGAAGGATCGAAGCACAAGTTTCTTCAAGGGTTACTTTGGTAAGGTCGACAAAGCTCTCTTTTTGAACCGTGGATGGAATTTGAGGTACACGAGGGTGTGCACTCTTTTCCTTGGTCGCCACGTTCACCCCATCGACTTTAGAACAAGAAGACGTCTTAGAAGTCGAGGGTTGAGAGGGATAAACAACACGGAATCCTTCAAGGTTAGGGGTAATCACACGACCTTTCTCACGAGACGAGGCGGCTTTGCATTGTTCTTTCGGATTAGCAACGGTGTCACTAGGTAACGAATTTGATGACGAACCCGAGGCTTTTTTCATTATGGCCGAAAACATCTTTTTAATATCAATTTACCTTTGCTCAATCTTCGTGTTTTGCAATTTCAAAGTATTAGAAAAATCGTTTTTCAAAGTACCAATTTCTCCCTCTAATCGTCTCATATTAGCCTCATTCGTTTTCATGTAATTTTGAAAATCGTTTGACGAACTATTTTGATTTGAATTAAAGTTCCCTTGGTTTTGATTGTTTCTTTGAAAATTGTTTTTATTCCCACTTGAAAAATTATTTCCTTGATTGTTATCTCGATTTTGCCAAGTTATATTACGACCTTGATTATAACCTCCTTGATTTTGATTCGAAAAATTTCCTTGTTGATTATTTCCATGAAAATTGTTTCGATTTTGAAAATTGTTGCCTTGGTTATAATTGCCTTGTTGTGATGGACCCGCGTTATTTTGATTTGAAAAATTGTTGTTTCCATTTAACGCACTCACATTCGACGTTTGGCCATCCGTAGCCGCACACTCGTAATAATTATGAGGTCCACCACAAAACGTACACGAAACCTCAACCGCTTTCACCGTAGCGGGATCGTCTTTCTTTTGCATCTCAATGAGATAAGACGTGAACACATTCGTCAATTTATCGACTTTCGCATCAACTCTCTCAATGTCGCGATTAGAACTACTAACATTGGCGACATTGGCAACACTCGGTGCATTGCGGAGTTGGTAAACCTTGGATCGGTTTTCGATAATTATCAAAGCTTCTCTCGGAGTTTTACACAAAAAGTTGCCACCGACGGCGGAATTCAACGAGTCTTGTTCGTGAAAATTAAGACCGTTGTAAAACATATCGATTTGGTGCAACTCGGAAAAACCATGGTGAGGACATTGCCTAAGCAATTCCTTAAAACGATCCCACGCGTCTCTAAAAGATTCATTCGGTTTTTGCTCAAATTTCGTAATTTCATTCTTGAAAAACGTCGTCTTAGAAGGTTGGAAAAAATAATTAACGAACTTGGAAACGAGATCCTTCCACGTAGTAATGGAATTAGGTGTCTCTTTCTCGTACCAATCCTTGGCGGCACCATCGAGCGAGTACGGAAAAAGCATAAGCTTGACGACATCGGCGTCGACGTTCTTAAACTTGCTCGTGGCTAAAAGACGATCAAAATTCCGAATATGGTCGTGAGGATTATCGGCTTCACGACCTCGAAACTTTGTAGCTTGGATCAACGAAAGCATTCCGCTCTTAATCTAAAAATTCTCCGCTTCGATAGCGGGAATTACGATCGCGTCTCCATAACCCTCGGTGGGCGCTTGGAGCAATTCCATCATCGAACGATTGTCGGCCATCTCGTCTAAGGTCTCTTCAACAACGATATTAGGAACGTCGGTTTCTAATTCTCGTCTACGTCGTCGATTCCTTCGATTACGATTGCGTCGATTCGAAGCTTCACTAGAATTGGAATAGTCCTTCGATCGAGTGCGCATGCACTAAGCGTAGAATGGGTGGTAGCAAAGAAGATTCTTTTTGCGGTTTTTTCGATTTTTCAAATTTTTTTTTTTGTTTTTGATTGTTTTAATTTTTTTGGATTTATGAATGTATTACGTAGACAAAAATCTACAAATCTCCCCTCGAATCGACTTTCTCGATTAAAGGAGCCTCAAAGAATGAAAACGATCACGTGGAGTGAACGTTCTCGATGACTTTAGAACGTTGGTGGAACACCAAAACGTTCAAGAGGGTTTAATCTTGAAAACACAAGCAAATATAATATACGTAGATAATACTTGGGCGGCAAACCCTCGATTAGCCCTCTTTCTCAAAACACCCACAAGCAAGCGGAGGAAACGAGGCGGCGCGAAGCACTTAAGAGCCTTTTTCCTTTAGGTCGTGAAATACAACCGCCTTATACCCACCTTATAGTTTGTGTTAATTGAAATTAAGCCTCACGAAAGTATTTATCTATTTTGCCTTTAAACTTTTGCTTTGGATTCGAATACAATGATCGAGTGATGAAATCCCGAATCAAGGTTGCGTTTTCACGCTTTTGGAGTACTTGTATATTTATTTGTTCTTACGTAGTACAATATAGTAATAATATATTCACAATAAAAACGAAAACCAATATATCTACAATATAGTAAAAGATTGATGTGTGTTTAATTTAGGAAAATTAAACACGATTTATTTGGATAATATAATATAGTACTGAAAAATAACAAAAATGAGTATGTACGTTTATGTACGCTTTCCAAAAATTGAAAAGCAAAAACGCACTACTCACACAAACATGATACTAATAGTAATGGCACACTAAACACCTCCCCGGCAGCGGTGCCAAAATTTTGATGTAGTGTTTTAGTATATATATACTTTTAGGAAAAAGCAAATATAAACGCGACAAGTATTAATCGACACGATTTAATGAAAAAACGTGAAGACGAATAAATTCCAAGTTCGTTCTCGAAAGAGGTGTGTGTATTAATGTGCCAATATATAAAATAACAATGTTTGGATTAGTGACGTTTTTGGTTGAGAAGGGAAAAATTGAAGACGAGCTACGACTACGATTAAGCTACGACGAATTAACGTAAAACGCGAACGTAAATACGTAAAACGTGACGAAATTAAAAATGAAAACTAAAAATTAATTAAAATATTAAACTAAGTCTTAAATAATATAAATAAGAATAAAAATCCAACAAATATATTTTAAAACCTTTTATTAATTAAATATTCAATTTTTAATGCTAATTAAAGCCCAAAAATTAAATATAATTAACAAAATGCCCAAAATATTAATTTATTGAACTAATAACTAACTTATATTACTTAATGACTAAAAAGTATTTTTTAAAATTTTTGAAACTATTTTTCTATTTTTTAATCACTAAAAATTAATTTTAAATTAAAATAATCCTAAAAAATAATAAAATAATGCCAAAATTAATTTGACAATTTTGAAAATCTTAAATTACCCTAATGAACAGTATAAAATTGAAAAAGTTAAAAAAATGTAAAATTTTGCACTAAAAGACAAAACTAGTTAATATTAAAACCCTAATTAAACTAAATTAATTATAAAAAATAATTAAAAAAGTGAACAGTAAATATTTTTAAAACCAAAAATCTTAAAATAATTTTCTAAATCTAAAAAAATTTTAAATCTGAAAAATATTGATTTTCTACACTAAAAGACAAAAAACAGATATATTAAAAAGTAATTAAATTAGCTAAATAATCTAAAAATTACTTAATGAACAGTAACAAAAAATTAAATTATACTAAAAAATCAGAAATTAAAAAAGAAAAATAATGGAAAAAGAATTAAGTCTTAACTCCTAAAAAAGTCCACAAAAGACAAAAAAAACAAGATTCTGATAGTGACCTTTTTGTGTTTTCTGTCTTTTAGTAGAGCAGTGGAAACTTTCCCACTAGCACGGGTAACTTTGTTCCCCCTGCCTTCAATAAAAATCAAGTCTGGTGGTTAATTTGCTTGTAGATTCTTTGTTACTGAGTTTTGATGGGAAACAAAGGCATCCCCACACTCATGGAAGTGTGGGGAGTCAGTTTAAACTAGAAAAACACCAAGCACAAAACAAAAATCTCACACAAATCCCAAATTGCAGTCACTGGTATCCAGAAAAGGGCTTTGGGTCCTTTGCTGATCTAAATGGTAATTGGGTGAGTTTTGGATTGCCAAAACTCACTCAATTCTTGAACAAATACTCACAAAGCAATTCCTAACCCAAGATACTACCCTAAGCTAGCAGCCAACAAGAATTGATGGACAAAATTAAGCTAAAACAAGGCAGAATGAATGAGTTTCTGAATTTAGCTAGTATTACCAAGAATGAGCATGCAATTGTTTTTTAAACACACCAAACTAGAAACTAATAACTACAATTGAACTATCTCAGCTAAATAGAGTGTGAGTGAGTTCCTTCTAGCAGATTTAATAGCACTTAATCCTATCAAATCCCTACAACCAAACACCCCTTAATTTCTGAAACCTAAAAATAACAAAGTAATTGCTTGCAAATCTTATTCTAACTAATCAACAACTACTCAAACATGCATACAAATCATAATTAAGCATAATCAAGCAATAAAATAAACAAAAACACAGATTTTCACAAAATCTCATGAATTCACACAAATCTCAAAAAAAATGAAAAAGGGGTTCAAGCCATACCAAGCTGATGCCTTCCTTAAGCCATTTGCTTTGAGCTCATGTGAGCTTATGGAGAGCTTGCAAGAACCCTGCTGAGGTTCAACAACAGAACCAGGGTGCAATATGTTTTCTATATGAAAAAGTGAAAAATGGAAATGGAATGATGATTGCTTGCTTCTTCCTGCACAAACAAAACCAACAAGGAACAACTTCTTGTTTCAAAAAAAGACCATAAGCTAGAAGCTTATGGCTTTTTAAACAGTAAGTGATGAAAATAAAAAAATATGATGAAAATAAAAAAATATGATGAAACTGATTTTCTTTTGAAATTTTTGGAACACCAAATTTTGTCGAAACCAACTGACTAAATAGAACCAGGCTTAACCAAATCAAACCAAGCCTAGGGCTTCCACTTTCACTTCCACCTTATGCTTGATTTGCTTTTGGAAAATCTTAGAACACGTTTTTAACAAACCTTGAAAATTTCTGAAAACTGAAACCTTGTGAAACTTTTAAACTAACTTTTAAAAACATTAAACTAAATTACACTATGCAAGAAATAGAAGGAACACAGATTTATTTGCTCAAACATTAAACTGAAACCTTTGGGACCAGGTAATAGCTTAGGGATCGTTGGATGACTGTAAGATACCTTTGTTGCCATTTTTGGGGAGACAGGGGACATGGGGGGGTCCACTTTAAGGTCACGGGAGAGGTGTTTTATGAGTGGGATGGGATGAGGGAATGCTAAATCAAAGATCTGGAGTTTAATTCCCTAAACCCCTTTGGTTTTAAGTAAATTAGATTTCTAGGGTTCATGGGATTAAGGGATTAGCAGGTAGGGTATTTGATTCATTTTTGGGTAATTGGTTTTTTAAAAACACGTTTACCACCAAATTAATTACAGATTAATTTAAATGGTGAAAGGTGTGGGTGGAATGAGGACGTGGATGAGGGGTGTATTGTGATTGGCTAAGAGGAGTGGAGTGGGTGAGGTGGCGAGTTTTGGTTGGAGGGTTTAAGAATGTTGTCTGGTCAATAATAGTCCCCCAAGTCCCATGGTGTCTTCAAGTTGTAAATAATCAGCAAAAACAAGTTTCCTTTGTTAAATACTTTGGCAGCTTGGCAATATTAGTCCTTGTGTTTGGTAAAAAGTATGAACAAGGACTAATAATGTATTTTCTTCAATCTTCAAGGGCATTTAATGACAAATCATGAATCTTCAAAGACCATAGTTGTTCAATCTTGATTCTTCAAGGGTAAAAAGTGACAACTTGCAAATCTTGAGGGACCAATCTTGCAAATCTTTAAAACTTCAAGGACTTGAATGGAAATTCATGAATCGGGTCCGGTTCTTTGTGCGACTTCGTTTCCCGTGTTCGTTTTTGCTTGATTCCTTTGATCTTTTGGTGAATTCACGATATCCGTACCTAAAATACACAATGAACAAACACAAGCATATATTGGGGTATTTTGATGATATTTTAAGCGTTTTAAGCCCGATTTGGACGATGAGACTATGTATAAATACAGTCTCATCAGTGTGGTTACACAAAATTTAACGATGATTTGCCTGACAACATGATCAATGAAGACCGAACATGACTATCATGAAAGCAGGATTCAATGAAATCTAACAATGTCTTGCAGGACAGCGTAAATAACAAAAGAGGCGTAAAACATAATCAACATGAAGACGGAATTATCATGAAGAAACATGAAACCATCTATCACGAAGAAGTGTATAACCTAATCAGCATGAAACTGAAGTTAACCATGACAGTATGAAAACATACTTGACATAAAAACATAATAACTTATGAGGGGACATGAAAAAAATTTATGCCAATTTAAATCATGAGAAAAATTTTATGCATGAAAAACTGTGCATGAATGCGTAATGTAGTTTATAAAACCTTTATATGTGCGAGGGAATGCCTATGGGTCGGTTCCAAAACAAAAGACATGGCGATAAAAGCACATGCGACTAAATAGGGACAGTCCTGTACCAACCATTACTTAGTCATAATCCCTCCAACAATGATACATGAAACATAAATAAATGGAACTCATATGTCAAAACTTATCAGAAAAAAAAATTATGTGACTAATTATGAACTATTGGGGTTCAGTCCACATAGCCACTGTTCACGAGGAACATTATGCATGAAACAATGACACATAACTAAATATGAATGACGGTTGTCCATCCATATTAGCAAAACAATATCGATGAAAACATCAAGGTTTAAACGTCAAGGTGCTGAAAACATCATGGTTAAAACAACAATGCGCTGAAAACATCAATACGTAGAATAACAGACGTTGGCTTAGGAAGCTCCTGGTGACTACCCACTAGTCACAGGTCGAGTTTTAGAGCCTACAGGTCGAAGCCTTGGCTCTGATACCATAATTGTAACACCCCATTTTGATAATGGAATGTCACGCGTAATTATGGCGTGTCATCAAAGCATACAAGGATAAATGTATAAAACATTACATGACCATAGGGATAACCGGAATCAAACATCGGTTCCCAAACATAAGCCCAAAACATAATAAAGCAAAATAAATGAATGAAAGGCTAAACAAGCATAAGTAAATGAAGGCAAAAGGAAAAGAAGTCTCTAGCAGCTTCCATCCTATGCAAGTCCCCCAAATGCTCGAGTCCTTCCTAGAGTACCTGCCATTTTGGGACATGGAAAGGAAAGTAACGGCTAAGCAAAACGCTCAGTGCACGGATATAGACATAGTATAAGTGACTAAAACATAATAGAGACTTAATAGCAGCGGAAATGTATAAGTCCTGGAAGACTGGAACATGTTCATAAAACTGGTTTTATAGTTTGAAAATCCTTATGTTTATCTTATGAAAACTGTTTAACATATTTTACCATTAGCCAATATAGGTCATGAATATCCACCGTGCATGAATAATTGGAGGGGTGACCTCATCATGCAAATTAGAGGGGCTGCCTCTAATTTAATATACTGGTTTTCGGGTAGGAGGGATCAGCTCCTTGTGAAGGATGCAAGGCACACACCACATTCCCCATGTAATCCTGAATAAAAACGTGTAACTAGGATGCACCCATACGCCCCACATGATAAATATAAATAAATGGCCAAAAGCTGAAGGGACGCCACGAGCAATCACTCCGCCGTGGTGAAGTCATAACATCAGTGCCTCTAATGTTATGGTTATGGTACCTCCATAACTAGGTGAAACTGGTCATGCATGTATATGGCTATAGGTAATCATATTCAAACATAAGAAATCAAACTCATACTTATACTACGGGAAACAGTTGGCTGCATACGGGGAAATCCTAATAAGGAAAGAATTTCCATACTGAAAGGACGGGAATCCGTACCTTATGTCCAGTGAACGAGAACGATGAACTGCGAGAATCCTACTTCTGAAAAACTAGTGCTACATAAATACGTACATGAAATAAGTATATGCTTACCGTATACATAGCTGGTTTTATATAATGTCTTAGCTTATTTTATGTGTTCTTACTATTTACACTGTTTAAAGCCTTAAACTGTGTTAAATCCTATATTCTGTTCATTCTGATTAAGTATTTCTGATATTTCATGTGTTATTATACTTACTGGGTAATAATAAGTAACTTTCCAAAAATAGCAGGTTTCCTTAAATAGAAAGTTTCCAAAAATAGAAAGTTACCAAAAATAGAAAGTTACCAAAAATAGAAAGTTACCAAAAATAGAAAGTTTCCAAAAATAGAAAGTTTCCAAAAATAGAAAGTTCCCAAAAATAGAAAGTTTCCAAAAATAGAAAGTTTCCAAAAATAGATTTACTGCTTAAAATAGATAAGTTTCTAAAAATAGAAAGTTTCCACAAATAGATTAGCTGCCTTAATTAAATAAGTTTCCATAAATAGATTAGCTGCCTTAAATAAATAAGTTTCTAAAAATAGTTGTTTTCCATAAATAAAATAGCTGCCTTATTTAATTAAGTTTTCTAAAAAATAGAAAGTTTCCATAATTAGAAATAAGCTGGTTAAATAAGCTAAGTAAATAAGCCTAAGTATTTTCATGATTATTTTCTAAGTCATATGATATATTATATAGTTTAATAATTATTTCATGTAATTTAATTAAACTATAGGTTATAATATTTAATTAAAGTATGACATGTTTTAATTAAATATATTAAATACTTTGGTTAAAATATGTATTATTAAATACTAATAATATAACCTAAGTCATGTTTAATTATTTAATTATATCCATGGTTTTTAAAATAATTAATTAATTATAAGTCTTAATAATAAAAATACTTAGGTTAAAATAATTCATGTTTATTAATAATTAGTTAACCTAAGTCATGTTATTAAATTAATTACATCTTTATTAATTTAATTCTTAACATAAGTTTATAACATAAACAACTAACATAATCATGATCCGGATCTAAGCTTAAAAACATGCACCGGATATGAACAAACACCGTACCCGAACCAAATCGGGGTACCCCCTTGCTGCCGTGGAACCCACACGCACCAACCAAGACCAAAAAGGTCTTGGCGGTCGGCTAAAACAAACCGAGCCCCCTTGGGGTCGGTTGTACGCGGCCCAAAAACAAACACCCCTTAGATCGACCCTTTGATTAATTAATGATCAGAACATGTTAGATCTAGGTTTAATTAATGTGTTTTTTTTATAAAAACATCACGTGTTCTTAATTAATAAAAGATAAATTAAAAAGAAAACAAGTTAAAAAGGTTTTACCGTATTCGTGGATCAAGAGGGTGAAGAACAAACACGAACAATCATTAAAACTTCAAGATCGAAGATCACAAATCTCCTTCCATGGTGGTTGTAGGGTGGCGGCACAAAAGACAAGGAAGGAGGAGGTTTTAGGTTTTTTTTTTCTAAAATCTTCTGTGAATGAAAAATTAGTAGTGAAAAACCCTTTTAGTGAAAAATTGATGGGCTAAGCCCATCCTCCCTCCTAATTTTCGTGGGAATGGGGCCCACAAGGGGTAACCCGATCATTTTCCTTGTCTAATTAATAAGTGTGTTCTCGTGTTCGTGTTTTACATGTTTGTTCGTGTTTATTTGTGTTCGCGTTTTGTGTGTTCTCGTTAAATAATTACCGTAACCTAATATATTTAATTACGCTCGTAATAAATATATATACGTAATTAATAATAGTTCGTGTTTTAATTACGTTCATGATTTCATGATCGCATGTTCGTGATTAATTATCGTTAAATAATTATTACGTGATCGTGCGTAGTAAATACTTATCGTGTTCTAACACATACGTAATACGTAAAATCCTAATACGTAATCGTAATCATGCTATATTAGGAAAGTTTAAATCTAGTACGTACGATCTTAAGGGTACTATTCATGGTAAAAGTATGCGGGTTTTACATCGAGTACCGGAATGGAGTTACAAAGAATTGAACTAGTGGATCGTGATGAATTGAAAACATAACATGGGAGACTAAGAACTTGTGGAGGTAACAAGGGGAGTCGAGTGACAACGCGGATAGAATTTTTGAGGAAATCAATATCGAGGGATTAGTGAAGCTGAGTCGAATAAGTTCATGGAGAAGTGATTAGAGAGTCGGTTTTGTGAAGGTGTTATGAAAGATCCTTGGAAGAGACAGTTATGCATTATCCAATGCACTAGCGATTTCCATAGATTTGATGAATGAAGTATCGAATTTTTGTTGGACGGGATAGTGTAGGAATTAGGAACAACCATGGAAGGAGAGAACCAAGTATTCCTAGAAGATGATGATTGAAAGTACCTCATGTTGGGTACAAGATCAAAATAGAAGTATGAGATTTGAATAAGAATTTAAAATATGGCTTAGTTTAGACAAATAGAAACTAATATGGGTATAAGATGAGAGTATGATCCGCATGGGATCACATAAAACTCTAGTCTGTCCCTATTAGGAGGGAGTAGGAGAACTGATCGTGAGGAAAAACAAGTGAAGCTACTTGGAAAAATTTTGAGGTATAGATGACTTGAAAGATGGGAAGCATAACATCGGGATGTATGTCATGAGCTGAGGAAGAAGAAGGAAGTGTGGATAGATGCGAATCATGAATGAAATAGGTCGAGATAGGAACCAAAGGTAAAACTTTGGTATAGCGTAATGAGTATACTAAGGCACTAAGCATGCTAATATTGTTGTAGTGTGGAAAGGAAATGGTACTGACCTATATTGTTTGATTGGAAGGCTTAGTATTGATAATCGAATGGCTGAGGAGTTATAGATGTGATGTGTCATGAGAGACGAAGGGCTTGGTCTAACTGAGACAAGATGAGGAGCACTATGACCTTGAAGGTAAGACAGTGTGTAGGTATAAAGGAAGTGTTGAGTATCATGGAAAAAAAATCTTTCATGGAGAAAAGTGAGAATGAAGTGTATAGGTGTTACTAATGATCTATCCAAATTTTATGGAAGTAGTTGTAGCATGGGTTTGGATGGCAATTGATAGACTAACTGAGATAACCGTCCTTTTGGTGATGCGTATAGATCATAAGTTGATTTGGATTGGAAGAGCCTCGTTGTGATAAACTAATCAATATGTGAAATATCATCATAGGTCACTTGTGTAAGGAAATTGGAATTTTTAAGTAGTTTGTGGTATGGTCTAAAGGGAGTTGATGAACATGATTGGACATGAGTATATCCGCCTAACTGAAAATGGATTGGCGAAGTGAGAAATTGCTACAAGTATAGGAGTCGTGTTGAGAGCTTGGGTGACTGATTTAAAGGGAGGTGGGAAACTCGTTAGCAATGTTTGAGTTTTCATATAATGATAGTTATCATACTAGAAGTCGATGAATGCCATTTGAGGCACTATATGGAAGGATAAGGTGAGTTTCCCCTATTGCGGACTAGAATTGGTGAAAGAGGTTGCTAATAGATAATGGTGTTTGTGGAAAGGACGAGATAAACAAAACATGATATGTTAAAAAGGAGGAAACCACTACAGTTTAGTGACAAAGTTATGTAGGAAGTTTCACCCATAGTAACGGGCGCCATGTTTTGGTAAAAGAGAAAAGTTGATGTCGAGTTTTGTATGTCCATTTATGAACTTTGGAAAGATTGGACCAATATCTTATGGGTATAGAATTACCTGGGGAATTGGGTGGTGTACATGATATATTTCATGTATTAAGATTTGGGAAATGTGGTATGAGAATGCATATTTGCATGTACAGTTATTCAGGATTAGTGTTAATAAGAGTCTTCGATTTGTCAAAGAGTCATTTGTGAGATTTATGGGATGTGAAGTCAAGAGTTTGGGAATGAATTTAAATATTATTGGTTAATATATCTAGTAAATTGAGTCATGAACTAAAGTTCACGTGGAAATGAAAGGAGTTCAATTAGAACAAGTATCCTCATGTGATTTGTTGATTGTGTGTTTGATCCTAAGGAGTAAATCTCGGGACGAGATTTCTATTAGGAGGGAGAAATGTGACAATTCGTGGTTTTGAGGTTCGTCACTTAGTCGTA
Source organism: Glebionis coronaria (assembly GCA_025667525.1). Lineage (NCBI taxonomy): Eukaryota > Viridiplantae > Streptophyta > Magnoliopsida > Asterales > Asteraceae > Glebionis > Glebionis coronaria. The sequence continues at coordinate 340,007,690 of CM046874.1, forward strand.
TTTTTAGGGTGTTATGTGTGACTATGTGTTTTATGTGTTTACATGTTTATTTGGTGTGAATGAGGATGGTTTGGACATCGTTTATGAGTACGAAGTTCTCTTAAGTAAATCAATGAACGGTTATTTCATGAATCATAAGCTCACGGTATAGTGACAATGAAGTGAAATGAAATGAAATGAAGTGAAATGAAATGAAATGAAGTGAAATGAAATGAGATCACGTGAAAATTTCGTGAAAGTTGAATTACCGTTTTCGTAGGATTTTGTGTATGTATCATATGTGATATATGTACATTAGATATATATTATCTATATTCTATGTATTATAGGAGTTTCTATTATAGGAATGTTTTGAAAATAAAGTTAAAATCAAAAATTACGCGGAAAGTAGAAAAATTAGCGAAAGGGTGTCCGGTTTCGACCCGGAAGTGTATTGAAGTATAGGTAAACATAAAATAGAAGGGGTAGAGTGTAAATAACCCAAATTTAAGGGAATGGGTCGTGGAAGGGCTGTTATGGCCGACTAATGGAAGGAAACGGGTAGGAAAGGCCCAAGTAGAGTCCCTTTTGGGCTCAAACTTGTTAAGGAGGTTACCAAAGCCTATATAAACACCCCTAGACCCCTAAAAACGACCCATAACCCTACAATATACCTAATATCAGTTGAAACATCCATGGGTGAAGATCTAAACCGAAATATTGCATAAGAGTTAAAGGTATGTAATTAAACTAGGTCGATTAACGTTAAGTTTACGTATCTAACCTAGTATGGTGGATTAGGGTTTAAGATTTTTGATTTTTGATTAGGGTTTCATAATAGGAATGATGATTTCTGTAATTAATAATATTAGGGTTCTTAATATTCAATTAATTAGGTTATTATGAGGTTTAATGATGATTAAAGGGTTTAATCATATTTAAATTCATTTTTAAAAACTGGACAAAATTTTTGGTCTATTGTTTTGATCATATGTAGAGTTATAAAAACTTTTAATTTTCGAATCTTATGTCCCTAGAAAGGTAATTGAGTTGGATTTCAAATTCAAGAAACGAGAACTAAACTGGAGGTCAGAAAGTGGGTTAAAAACAGGTTACAACAGTAGGAGGTCAAAGCAGTTTTGAAATCAATCGGGTTTAAATTAATGTTTTAAGATGGTTAGGGTACTTAGGAGTATAATTGGACCTTAAAACGAACATGAGACTTAGATTATATATTAAATAAAAGATCCGGAGGAGGGCTAAACAAATGGGTTAGGGTAAGACCCTCTGATCATAACAAACTTTTTATATGTTGAAAATCAGTAAATTATGGATAGGTAAAAGTATATATATATATATATATATATATATATATATATATATATATATATATATATATATATATATATATATATATATATATATATATATATATATATATATATATATATATATATATATATATATATATATAGTGGAGTGCTATATGCAGAACCTCTTTTTTGGTACAGAACTTACAGAACCAACCTTTTTACTCATATAATTGCATGGTGTACATCATGTTAATGCAAGATGGCATAACTAAAAATAAATATTACACAGTTAAAAAGAAATAAATTAATTAAGGGCAAAACCGGTATTTTGATCCTTCATAAAAATAGCATCCTAGGACCACTCAAAACTAAAACTGCCGTCCTTAATTTTTTAGATCTATTCTCTAGAAATAGAAAATCACAGTTTCTCTCTCAACCTCAAAGATCCAAGCACCACAAACAATAACACTCGCGCAAACAATCTGGTCGTTGTCTATCACCTTGCACCTTTCATGGATTCGATTCAACAAAATTAAAACCCACAAGAACCGTTGCCCGTCGCGTATCTGACCGGAGCAACTAACAACACTGTCGCGAATCGACAGTATAATCAAAACTCCATTTATTTTGTGGTGTTTTGTATAATTGAAGATTTACCAAGGTATGTAAATAGACTAAGCAGATTTACACACAACTGCATTTTTTTAGATTATTCTGGTCATATTTGTGGATAAAAATGAGCAGCACATCATAAAACTTTTCATAGGCGTAATGATATTTCTCTTAAATGAATAAATTAAATCTTAAATTTACATCCTACTCTAATATAGTTTTGCTAATAACAAATCTGATTTAGTGTACTTTTTTTTACTAATGATGACTCTTGCAAAAAAAGATATACTTTGTTGACAAATTTAACTTTCTTTGTAAATCGAATAGTGCTCGGATGAGCAATTGGAAATCGAATAGTACAACAAATTATTATGCTTGACAATCGAGTAGTGCATATATGTAAAAATAACTATAAAGAAAATTCATATACATCTCTTAGCTACAAAGGTACAACAATTATATATTGATATAATTTTTATGGGTGCATGTGACTGACTATTCATACTATGAACTAAATATTGTAAACTACAAATGATAAATTTGACTTATTATACCCAACTCTTGCAAAAAAAAGATAATACTTTTCATATACTAAAAGATAAGGTCTAATCTTTTTTTTTTGAAAGATAGATAAGATCTAATCCAATGGATACATGTTAAAGTTTGTTGACAAAATGCACAAACCGATGACGTGCCAACATTGCTATCACCATTGAATCACATATGTCTTTTTGCTTAAGTACTACTGTAGTAGTATTTTATCAAGTAAATTTATGGTTTGACTTAATAGAATGAGTCTTATGTTTGCTTTTGTATTTGTTTTAGTGCAGATACGTGATGAAGATGATTGATGGATACATTTGTGGTTTTAAGTTGGCGTGCATATATGTTTTTGAAGCCATACATATATGTCGTTAAATCTGTACATATATGTTTCGAAGCCGTACATATATGTTTTTGAAGCTTAACATACATGTTAAGTGGCATGCATATATGTTTTTGAAACCGTACATATATGTTTTTAAATCTGTACATATATGTTTTCGAAGCCGTACATACATGTTCTCGAAGTCAAAGCCGTTTACATATGTTTGTCATGCATATACGTTCCCGAAGTCGTGCATGTTTTTCTTTCAAAGAGTGCGCACGTGATTTGGAATATTTTGCACATCTATATTTAAAAATGTATTTGAATTATAGTTTAATTGATATCTATTTTTGTGTATTATAATGATGTTCTTTTATGTTATAAATTTCAGAGGTCAGATGTATATTTATATTTTTTGTTCTAAGAAACATGTATGCAATTATCATTTTAAGTTGAACCGAAGTTCGGGTTAAAAACTGGTACGAAAGAAACTTAATGTAAAATGATACTGTTATATTTAAAGACAACATGCGTGCACTGTTTTTTTTATTAAAAGAACTTGTAAAGATTCGAAAATGTTAAAAATATAAAAAAGAAATGAAAATGAAAAATGTTTAGAAAACGTTTTTCTAGATAAAAAATTCAAAGAAAAGTCAAAATTTTTGAGGAACTAAAATACCTATTTTGCCCTTAATTTAATTTATTTTTCTTATATGAGTATAAGATATTTTCAAAATTGCCATCATGCATCAATATAATGTACATGATGCATTATTAGGTGTAAGAATCTGGTTCTGTAGGTTCTGTACCAAAAAAGAGGTTCTGTAAATAGCGCACCCCTATATATATATATATATATATATATATATATATATATATATATATATATATATATATATATATATATATATATATATATATATATATATATATATATATATATATATATATATATATATATATATATATATATATATATATATATATATATATATATATATATATATATATATATATATATATATATATATATATATATACTAGCGTCGTAACCCGCCCAACGGGCGGGGTTGTTTCGTAAATCTTTTATAAAAGTACGTTTTTGTGTTTGTTTTATATGTTTGTAGTTGGACGCGTCTTTGTTAAAGAGAACTTAAAATAAACTAATTTCTGATATTTTTAAGGCTTAGCTCACCTAAGAGACCTTTTTTGTCTCATGTGAATGTTTGGTTGAAACAATGTTTGTCGCTCGTTTTAATAGTTCTCATGTTTGTAATAACATTTAAAGGGTGTTTGATTAGTGCTGAATGAAATAAGTTAACACTCAATGTTAAAAATTGAATCGGTCAACTTGTTTGGTGCATTAGAGAACGACACCTGCTTACACAAAATACTTACAAAAAATGATTTAGTGGACTATAATGTCAAAATACTTCCCATATACTCCTTCCACTTTCACGTTTTTCTACTATTTCTTGTTACCGATTATATTAAAAAAAATATTTGAATAAGTAAATTTATCTTACTATAAGGGGACGTTTGGTAGGAGTGAACAAAAAAAATGAAATAATAGTCGAGAATGGAACGATAGAAAAAAGGAATGACTTTGAAGTATGGGAGTCGATTATATTGTTTGGCGTGAGTAGGAATTGACAATTGGAATGGGATCGATACTTAATTCTTTTCTTTGGTATGACGGAAAATCAATCTTGAGTATGGTCAAAATCTCAAAAATCACCATCCTTATTATTCCATTATTACAATCTTACTTTTATTTGTAGCTAATTTTTAATTAATTTATGCTACCAATTTTCGTATAAATTTTTAATATCATGTTAAAAAACACACGAATTTGTTGGATGAATATAAAGGTGGTAAAATGGGCGGGGGCTAAACGGGCGACCGGTTAAACGGGCGGCGGGCCAAAACGGCGCGGCTTAAACGGGCACGGACAGCGCTGAACGGGGGAAAGCTAAAATGAGAAAAAAGACATATAAAAACGTAGAATTAATAAATAAAAATACTTGTTTAAAAACCGGGAATAAAAACTAAATATAAAAGATTCGCCGAGCATCCTAATTAGTGTTTTGCATTTGCGCCCATTAAGCCAATAAGTTTCTTACATATGCGCCAGTTTATCCCATTAATAATAAAGAATAGGCAAAAAAGTATCAAAATTTACAAGATTTGCCACCTCTAGATGATTATTTTACTATATCCATCATTTTCTTAACAATGTAACTTTGAAACAAATAAATATGACCCACACGTGATGATGCTTTCAAGTTATCATGAAAAATATGGCCTTTGATAGTTTTACACTTTTACATTAACATATAATTAAAACTCATATATCTTGTAGTAATATTAAACTACCATTAGTCCATGAATTTGATAATTTTTGGTGCGATCATGGTTTGGTCTGGGTCTCGGTGTTAAGAAACTCTAGCTTGGTTATGTTATTTGTTTGTTTAATGATTTTACATATAATAAAGAGTGCATACTGTGTACACAGGTAGCTAAAATAGTAGCCAAAACACAAACTAATCAAATATAAATAAGTTGATCACATTGCTGCAAAAAAGACAATAGTTAAAACATGAACTTAATTACAGTAAATATATCTATTGTGGACTAAGAATGCAATTGAGATCATTTGAGATTGCAACTGAGCTTACAAGACAGATTGCAACTACATATGCAAAACTAAACAGAAGTTGCAGACCACAAAGAAATACACAACTTGCAAACGAACTGATTATGTGTACTGAAATTGCAGACCACAAAAAACACATAACTTGCAAACCAAAGAAAATAGAAAACTTGTAACCCAACTTGCAGGCTGTCAGGTAGTCGATTAAACTGATCGATTGCTTAGACAGTCCTATCAATCATGGCTTCCTGCAGTTCTTCAGTGTACGAACCACCGACTTTTAATGTAGAACAACTGATCTTGAAAATTCAGAATTGTAATGTGTTCGGGTGCTCTTTCTAAAGCCAAATAGCTGAATATCAAATTTTTGTATGATCATTGCTAGAGCCAGAACTGAATCAATATTTTCATAAGGGGAATATATAGTTTCTACGAATCAAATGGCTCATACCTCATATTTCTTAAATAGATCACTGAATAAGCAACTTCCATTTTGATTCCAATCATTTAATCTAATGTCCTAATAGAGATAGCACATCTGTATAAAATGAGAAGAAAAGTCAACAAAAACACTGGAAACTATTCAACAATCCAGTGAACAAACTTCAATATCAAAGCTGTAAGAACAACTTCAACTTTACTAACACTGGCCAGGAGGAGGCGTTCTTCAAGTTTGAACCAAATGAAGATGGTGGAGTCCAGTTGCATCCAAGCACTCCATTTGTGGTGCTTTCTTGAACCTTTTAACCTGTGGGAAATTAATTTCACATTCTAAAAAATGGTTACGTGCTCAGGTTACCTAAAAGTGGGCCTGCAGAGCCGGTAGCACAATTTGGTCAGTGGAACAAAGGGAGGTCATATGATCGCGGTTGCAGCAGCTTCAGTTTAAATTTTTGAATATGTGATGATTAGTGTAGTTATCATACTCACCATCACATACTTTAATCGCTGTAGATTGTACTGGTTGCAGCTCTTTATCGTCTTGAAAATCAGTAGGATGTTTCTCGAGGTGATGATCATTCTTTAGCTGAGCAAAAAAAAACCATGTTCACTAGGAGTCACCTATAACAGACCATAACCGATACATATTAAAAAAACAATTCGAATAACGTCATTATAATTCTGCAAGATTTATTAAAACATATAAAAACCCATTTACAATAAATATCATAGAAGTAATTTCAAGTACACACTTTGTCATCGCTATCAATGTCCGCAATTCTCATTGACGCCACTTTAACACCACCTGTATCTCCCTACTTCCAATGTTCGTCAAGCAGCCCATTTTCTGTAACAAAAATCACATAACCCCACATTTTTAGATTAGCTATCTTGATCAATTAGTGAATAAGTTAATTCAAAGGTTGGTGACCTCATAGCCATAGAAAAAAAATTCAGAAATTAGGCTCTCTAAAAATAAGCCCAACATAAACACTTTGACAGCGTGGCAACCAACTTTTTCCTTAATAATTATATATACAACTGTAAACATTGATTTTGATTTATGAGAAGAATATTATTTATAAACAAAAGTAATTTTTAAACCACCAGTTTCACTTCCTTAACCAAAACTGAACGATAAGCGTTTTTAGTAATAAGGCCATGTATATAGTAATTTTAGCAATGCACGATACACCTTCGATTCTCAGCTGTCAAATCAAATGATATCAAGAGATACAGATTTTTTCAGTGACTTTATACGCGAGAAAGCACATGTCAAAAGTGGAACTGGAGTTGGTAAAAGGGAAGATACCAAAAGAAGTACTTGTAGGTCGTGGTGGAAAGTTTGAAAGCAGAAGGTATGTTTGTTTGCACCTCATTATTGATAATAGACTTAAAGTTGAACAACCTTTAAATTAAAATTGAACAAATGATCACCATAATTTTTAAAATTGCTACCACCAAATCAGTAAGCTTCATCCTGTTTCATTTCCCGGACCTGGTTCCATTTTGATTCAGAGATAGCCGTCAGTTTGAAGTTCCATTTGCACGTGGGCCTTGGCTCCTCAATTCCCTACAAACTGTATTCAGCGAAATGGAAATCCAGAAACTAATGATGTGTCATTGCCATGTGTGCATTCTCCCCCACTATTCCCATGCATATCTGCATCTCGAATTGGCATGATATTTCCTAAAAACATTGTAAATCCATAGTCCAAAGCTTATGAAGTTATATGTGCAACATATGGTTTAGTCAATGCATTTTCTGAATTTATTATAAATGATATTTCCAAATCAATCTAAAAAAATGAAAAACCAAGATAACAATTAATAAATATCCACTATTAGAAAGCATCAGAGCCAGATGAACTTGACGATGCTGAGATAATAAAGAGGGATAGAAAGAGAAAAGTACACGTTGACGATGCTGAGATAGCTTATTGAACACAACTCTTACCAAGTGGGTCTGCCACATTGAATGGGCAGTAGCACACATCGTCGTAATCTGAAAATTGTGGCAGAGGGCAGGTAGGAATTTGCACTTCGTTACATATACTGCAAATTTTAGCTTTAAACTATAAATTTATAAATTATGATCTTCATCCCTGCCTTTTCTTAAAATTATTCCATATAATAACAAATTGGTGAACTGTACTCTTCTCTTTTCTGTAATTCAGAAACTCTTTCAAATAATACTTAGTAATCCATAAAAGTTTCTACCTTTTGTGATTGGTATGTATAAAGTTTCTTTGCCCTAGGATAGACGTATGGATAAGTTACCTGAACTTTAATCAGATTCTGTTTTTGAAAAAAAAAACAGAATACTGTCCTGATTCTGCATCCTTTAAACGATCAAGTGTGTAGCATCAATCGTGCGAGTTAAGATATCTCCAGAATAGTCCTATTTCTTAGTGGCGCCCAGATTTTGGCAAACATGTGCTCGGGTGGTTGCTATTGTACGAATGTTGGCACTTGGTGATATGCTAAAGAGTGATTTTATCCATTTCGCTATCTTTGGTTGTAACTTCATTTGGGTCATAAGTTCCAGCAATGGTCAATGTGATGCAACACTATGCATCCACCATAGAGGAAGTTGTTAGCTCGCTGAAAGAAGCGTTACAGGTAATTATGTTTCTTATTTTGTCATTTAGGGGGTGCTTGGATATGGTTTCGAAAATCCATTATTCCGATCAGTAGTTTTAATGATTAGTTTTTAGTGTTCTGAATAACAGATTTTGGTTCTATGATCAAATAATCAGTTTCACTTTAGCTATAACAGAAACTGATTAGTTACGCCTTCTATTTCAATGTCATTGTTTTGTCTGAGCTTTACATTGCTACTTCTCAAATGAATGGCAATAGTGACAGGAATAGAATGACGAGCACATTATTTTTAACCATTAACCATTTGTTATCAAGGACCCGCCTTACGTGTCTTCAGTTCCACAGAAAACCATAGATTATGAAGGGTGTATCACAAGAATGAAATTGGGACAAAATAACATCAAAAATTGTTTGTCATTTATAACTATTTAACATTGTTTGGAAAGAAAGTATTAGAGGTGGGATCCTATTGATAAATTGGCTGTAAGTTTTCTTATTGCTTCGATAGTCTTTGGAATTTGATTCGTCAATTGGTAAATAATGAAAACTTATATCCGTCAAGTTAGAGAGACTAATATGTAATGTCACATCCATAAATAAGATAATCTGTTAGTATAATCACTAAAAAGAACAAAATACTACATCTGTTATACCATTACATTAATTAATTAATCGCCATTACATCATGTAGCTCTGTTATGACAGTTATAGAAGTTGATGATGCAAAAGAGGAAGAAGAGGATAATGAGGAAAAAGAACACCTGGAGGAAAGGAATTAAAAAACATTCACTAATGAAAGGTGGTGGGGAAAAAGCAACAGCAAGACTAAGCCGTCGGTTGAGATAAAATTGAAAGGAAAAGAAGCACCTTAGAATCGTATCTCTACTGGTAATGTATGTTTCTAATTATTTATATGCATCAATTTTTTAGGTGGTATCCATAATATAATTACATTTATTTATGAAATACTAAAATAATACTATGTTGTATGTTGGGAAAACCTATACGCACGTTCACATAGACATAGGCGCTAACCATTTATGTAATCGCATAACTATTGCAGTGAACATAAAGCATAGTCCTATAATTATTTTCCTTTTTAAAAACGTCTATTTTTTGGAACAATATGCGACATTATGATTCTTACCTCACTTAAATAACGGAGCGAAAGATGTCACGGGTTAACCGGTCGCAGCCTGTAGCCACTGTACTAATGTCACTTTGTATATCAACTACGACCAACTTGGTACGTTTCAATAGAATTAAGTATTTGATATAGTATAATAAGGATGTACAACAGAAGTTAAGAACTTGGTTAGTTTATCCCAATTACCTTGACTTTGACTTGCATTGCTTGAGTATTGTCTTAGGTTCCATTAGAACGGAGAAATCCTTATTCAGATTAACCCAAGAAGTCGAGCCTTATTGGCTTTGATGTATGGGGCCTAAACAATCCTCTTCTGCCCTTTTCGGGGCTTTTCGTTGGTCTCCCAAGATGTTACTAAATCTCTAAAACTATGAACACAAACCATAAGCAAAAACGAAGGTTTAGTATGATGGTGGTCAAATAAGCTAAAAGTGTCAGGTAAGCATGTACAGAAGATGAGTGCAACATATTTGCATATAGTAGTGAGGCAACCCCACAAATAACAGAGCTTAGAACCGGTTGATATCTTGACGAAAATATGGGTAGTGGGACAGCGTGCTGAGTTAAAAGTACTATGTCGGTCTTGGTCACACTAGACCAGATTAATATTAGACCCAGGGAATTCGTTAATAAAAGCTATTTTCCGGTCAACTTAACCGTTTATTGAACACAACTCTTACCAAGTGGGTCTGCCACATTGAATGGGAAGTAGCACACATCGTCGTAATCTGAAAATTGCGCCAGAGGGCAGGTAGGACTTTGCACTTCGTTACATATACTACAGATTTTAGCTTTAAACTATAAATTTATAAATTATGATCTTCATCCCTGCCTTTTCTTAAAATTATTCCATATAATAACAAATTGGTGAACTGTACTCTTCTCTTTTCAGTAATTCAGAAACTCTTTCAAATAATACTTAGTAATCCATAAAAGTTTCTACCTTTTGTGAATGGTATGTATAAAGTTTCTTTGCCCTAGGATAAACGTATGGATAAGTTACCTGAACTTTAATCAGATTCTGCTTTTGCTTATCAGTTAGTATAGAAACCATAGCGATCACTCGAATAGCTTTAGAATAGAATCCATTATGTAGCTTTTGAATAGTTTTCGTATTTGAAACGCCTTTGGTAAGGCTGTGGTTATTGGAAATAATAACGAAGAATGTCAAAAAGTAACAGGATGAAAGCAAAGCTTCGGTCCCATGGATTCTTTGTACACATAAACTCGAACCTGATTGGATGAATTGTTGAGGAAAATATTATGTGAGTTTACTAAAATGTGAGGTCGGGTTTGCCTAGTTTTAGTGTCTGTGGCGTGGTTGTGTACCAATGCCAATGTCTGCTGCAGGTGTCTGGGCATAAGGGGTTGCTCTACTTCCGCCACATTGTTAATTCTTAAAAGGTGTTTCAGCATATTAGGAGTTTCAGAGATGGAGATGCAGACTGAGATCCGAAAGGGTACATGATCCTGATCTCGAAGTAGTTTCCATTCAAAAGCTCATGCTACAATCTCAAGCAACAACAAGTTAAATCAAATTAGCCAAAACAGAATAGAGTCAAATGATACAAACATGGCAATCCAGTAAAAATACATTTAAAGTTTTTTTAGTCGGTATTATGAAGATTGTTAGTCGGTATTATGCAGCTTGTAAACCTTTCAGCTTTAGAGAGGATTCTGGGTGTAGAAATAGGTTTTAAAAAGATGACATTTCTATGAACGTGAAGGATCATGCTAGGGGAAGCAGCCTATCGTCTTCTAAAAAACTCGCTGAATATCAGATCCGATTTTCAGCAATTCTACCGGATACTATAATCAATCACAGTACCGAAATGTTCCAGGCAATAATATGCATCATCGACCAAGACCAGCTGGACCCTCTGGTTACCAAAGGAAGTATAACGATGATCCAAATTATGGGAATGAATAGTGAACCTACCCTTCGAAAAATAAATGATACAAATCCAAACACCCCTTAAAAATGCATAGTTTATAGCCAGTGAAGAACTTAGGAGAATGATCAGTATATTTCTCCCCCACAAATTTAGCCACCAATAGAAACCAAAAAAGTAGAAAGAAAGCAATCAAGCTTATAAAGGTTGTAGCATTTGATGTGGTAAGTTTTCAAAGAGTAGACATGTATTTTTCGCAATAAACGGTTAAGTTGACCGGAAAATAGCTTTTATTAACTAATTCCCTGGGTCTAATATTAATCTGGTCTAGTGTGACCAAGACCGACACAATACTTTTAACTCAACACGCTGTCCCACTACCCATATTTTCGTCAAGATATCAACCGGTTCTAAGCTCTGTTATTTGTGGGGTTGCCTCACTACTATATGCAAATATGTTGCACTCATCTTCTGTACATGCTTACCTGACACTTTTAGCTTATTTGACCACCATCATACTAAACCTTCGTTTTTGCTTATGGTTTGTGTTCATAGTTTTAGAGATTTAGTAACATCTTGGGAGACCAACGAAAAGCCCCGAAAAGGGCAGAAGAGGATTGTTTAGGCCCCATACATCAAAGCCGATAAGGCTCGACTTCTTGGGTTAATCTGAATAAGGATTTCTCCGTTCTAATGGAACCTAAGACAGTACTCAAGCAATGCAAGTCAAAGTCAAGGTAATTGGGATAAACTAACCAAGTTCTTAACTTCTGTTGTACATCCTTATTATACTATATCAAATACTTAATTCTATTGAAACGTACCAAGTTGGTCGTAGTTGATATACAAAGTGACATTAGTACAGTGGCTACAGACTGCGACCGGTTAACCCGTGACACCTTTCGCTCCGTTATTTAAGTGATGTAAGAATCATAATGTCGCATATTATTCCAAAAAATAGACGTTTTTAAAAAGGAAAATAATTATAGGACTATGCTTTATGTTCACTGCAATAGTTCTGTGATTACATAAATGGTTAGCGCCTATGTCTATGTGAACGTGCGTATAGGTTTTCCCAACATACAACATAGTATTATTTTTGTATTTCATAAATAAATGTAATTATATTATGGATACCACCTAAACAATTGATGCATATAAATAATTAGAAACATACATTACCAGTAGAGATACGATTCTAAGGTGCTTCTTTTCCTTTCAATTTTATCTCAACCGACGGCTTAGTCTTGCTGTTGCTTTTTCCCCACCACCTTTCATTAGTGAATGTTTTTTAATTCCTTTCCTCTAGGTGTTCTTTTTCCTCATTATCCTCTTCTTCCTCTTTTGCATCATCAACTTCTATAACTGTCATAACAGAGCTACATGATGTACAGAGCTACATGATGATTAATAAATTAATGTAATGGTATAACAGATGGAGTATTTTGTTCTTTTTAGTGATTATACTAACAGATTACCTTATTTGTGGATGTAACATTACATATTAGTCTCTCTAACTTGACGGATATAAGTTTTCGTTATTTACCAATTGATGAATCAAATTCCAAAGACTATCGAAGCAATAAGAAAACTTACAGCCAATTTATCAATAGGATCCCACCGCTAATACTTTCTTTTCAACCAATGTTAAATAGTTAGAAATGACAAACATTTTTTGATGTTATTTTGTCCCGATTTCATTCTTGTGATACACCCTTCATAATCTATGGTTTTCTGTGGACCTGAAGACACGTAAGGCGGGTCCTTGATACAAGGCTATTGGCCCGGTAAAAAGATTCGTTTAAGTATGTCTCTTCGAATTGATCTTAGCTCTCTATGTGTGACTCAGTTATCTTTTAGTGAAACAAAGATGTGTCGTTGTAGTTTTGAAAATTAAAGGTGCAGAACAAATAAAGTAAAAGTGCACTTAAAATAAATCTAAGTCTAATTAAAATAAAGTGCAGGTAATTAAAAGCAAGACTAAAATTAAAGGGCAATAATGTAAATTACGCAAACTTAAATCTAACTAAGGCAAACTTAAAAACGCAACTACACTAAATCTTAAACTAAGGCAAATAAACCTAAAGTGCAAGTAAGGAAAAAAGGCGGGAAAAATAAAGCTAGAATAAAAGGGCAGAAACTTAAAAACTAAAATGACAAAACTGAAAATTTCCCTATCCGGAATAAACTCCTATTCGGAATAATGCCTTACTCGGAATATCTGTCCCTACTCGGAATAAAACCTTACTCTTAATATTTTGTCTATTCGGAATGCTATTCCTATTCGGAATATTGTTCTTATGCGGAAAGTCCTTGCTATTCGGAATAAAGTCCCTACTCGGAATAATTGGCCTATTCGGAATATTGTCACCTATTCGGAATATCCTCCTATGCGGAATATTAGCTCTATTCGGAATTTCTTGGCTATTCGGAAAGATACCCCTATTCGGAATATTCAGCTTATTCGGAATATACTGCTATTCGGAAAAACTATCCCTATTCGGAATAATCAAGCCTGTGCTGAATATCCTTCTTATGCGGAATATGGCCTTATTCGGAATAACTCTCTTACTCGGAATATTAAATATTCCGAATAACGCACAACTTGGCAACCCCTATGCGGAATGTTGGCTGGGCACGAATCTGGGCAAGATCAGCAATGAGATCCGAAGAACAAGGAAGACTAGAAAGGCACGAATCAAACAAAAACTCAACCAAATAAACAAAAAGATTAAATCAAACTAATAACAAAACAACTATTAAGCATAAACAATCAATCCAAAACAATCAAACTCACAAAACTTAATCAAAATAATCAAAACCCACTTAAATAAATCAACCAAAATCAAGAACATAAACATAAACCAATCAACACAAAGATTAAAGAAAGGTAGAATGAGATTAACGAGATAAAGATAAAGCTTGATAAGAATTAAAAAGAAAAACTTACTTGAATTAAAATGGTAATTAAGGTGCAAGACAAGGTAATTAAATGGACAAGTATTTAAATTGACAAGGTAATTAAAGGTGGAAGGACTAATTGTCACTATTAGCCAACAAAAACAAATGCTTAACAATCTAAACTATTTATAGGGGAGGATTAGGAAGCTTCCTCCCCTCCTTCATTTCTTGTTAATTGCAAGATTAAGCCCCTTTCTTCTTAATTCTTCATTAATTGCGTCATTAGTCCTTCTCTTCTAATCTTTCTTTTAAACTTGGACTTTAAGAATTTGTGGCTCGGGATTTCTTTTGAATTCGTCTTTAATTTCTTCAATAAAATAGACTTGAGTTTCTCGATTTTTGATAAACTTCCGTCTTTTGACTTTTTCTTCGATAAATCTTCAGAACTGGTCTTGGACTTCCGTTCTTTTTCCACTCTTGACTTCTCGACTCCGTCTTTCATCTTTTTCTTCAATAAAAGCCGTGAATGCCCGTGAATTCTCGTGTTTTCTCCACTTTTCACAATTTCGTCCTAAATCACAACAAAAACACAAACCACGCATAATTCCGACATAAAAGACATAAAATACACGTTTTGGTCCGGTTATTATTGTAATTAAGTGGTAGAAAAGATGGGTGTTTACACACCTATCAAATCCCCTACACTTGACCATTGCAATGTCCTCATGCAATGCATTAGTTACAAAGCATGTTTACACTTTTCATCATAATCAATCCACATTGGCCTTTATTAAAGAGATAGAAAATTATAAAAATGCAAAGCAAGGAAATTAAAAGCATACCTTGGGTTTTGAAAATGTCATGAATAATCATCATCCTCAACTTTTCACTTTCTCCAAACCAAGCTTAAAAACGAGATCATTGTTATTATAAGTTAGTAAACTAACACGAACTCATGTGGGCCAATTATTCACTTAGACTCCCTTATTCCTATGGGTATCTCTTATATTTTATTATTTGTCTTGAATGATCACGAAGATGCATTGTTTGACTTATTTCGATAATTATTTAGTCTGAAAATAAAGTGCACGATTTAATCAATAGTTAGCTAAAGGACCAAATCTTTTAAAACTGCTTCTCGGGATATCAAAAAGTTCATATCTAGGCATAACTTGGTTCGCGATTTGAGACCTTTCTCGGGCCGATATTTGGCAGCGACTTCATACTTCAAATCTTGAGAGACGTTCATGAAATAATGGTCTTCTCTTCATAATTGGAATTTCTTCACTTGGAATTTTTGAGTGATTCTTCATATATGGACCACGACTTCTTCATTTTTCTCCAATCTTTATTTTGGATTTTGATATACAACGATCCGCCTCCTTTATTGACTTGGATCTATTTATCCTCATACCTTGTTAGGGTCTTTTCGGATACACTTCTCCATGACTTTTTGGGAGTTTTTGCTTTTCGTCGTGTGTCTCGATCCTTCATAATGATTTTCGATAAATGATTCTTCACATCACTTTTGGATCTTTAGCAACAAAACATATCCCTCATGCCTTGTTAGGGCCTTTTCGGACTCGCCAATCTTCGCGCCCCGCTTCATAAGTTATGCCTTGGCTATGAACTCTCGTCATTACCGAGCAACTTTTAAACGATCTGGGGCTAGAAGCTAAGTAACTTTTTAAATCGTACAACCTTATTTATTAGCAGATAAATTTTTTAGCAAGCGATGGGAGAATAGGCTTATAATTAACTCACATAAATTCACGAAAGAATACCGAACTTATAATTGGCTCTATCATCTCTCGTTCTCCACATTTTAAAATCTCAAGTAATGAGACTCGTGGATACTTAGCCTATTAAATCAAAGTTTTGGGTTTTCGAGTCGCCTATAGGATCTTGCAAATTCTTAGACTTTTTCAAGTTTAGAAATCGCATCTTAAAGTTCCCTTGATAAACGACTCTCTAGGATCAATTATAGGAACTTGCGAAAAGTTCTTGTTCTTAACCCGTGAAAGTTAAGACTTTCGCGTTTTATAGCTCCCTATATAAAAGCCTAGCAAAACTTGACTTAAACACGTTAAGGATACTAGCTAGAGTAAACTCGGATTGAGTCAAAAAATTCACAACGTTTGAAAATTAAAACCACTTATTAAACATTTATTCTAGCAAAGAAAGAAAATAACCATACAAAGGTAAAAGCTAATAGGCCAAAATAGATCAAAAATTTTGAAAAATGTCAAAAAATTGATTTTCCGGTTACAATGAGGACAAATACAAGGAAAAGACCACTTAACTTCGATAGAAGTCCCCCCTACACTTAAGATAAACATTGTCCTCAATGTTTAAGCATGTGGGAGTAAACTCCCCTACACTTAGGACATTGTGCACGTTGTTTAAATCTTGCTAAGGAAAAGACAACTAAAGAGATTCCTATTTTAATATTGAGAAAATATAAAATAGTGAATCGAAAAGAGTTTAGGATAGAAACGGGAAGAAGTAGAACACGGAATCACGGGTCGTCAAGAATCATCAAGAGTGGATCATTGAAGCTCGAATACCTGATTAAGAAGTGAGGAGAGGAAAGCAAACCAAAGGGTCCCCCCTACACTTATGGTAAAGAAAGCGAAAAGATAGATGCATGGGTTGCCTCCCAAGAAGCGCTTGGTTTTTGTTTACCGAGTCGTGAGCCTGACTTGACCTTGATCATCAACAGAAGTAGCATGAAACAAATCCACCAGGATCAAAGACATAGTTTTCATCCATCAATAAGCAAGAGCTTAAGGCGAACAAGGCAAGCCAAAAGAGAAGTGGCAGGGTTCCCTTAAGCAGTGATGGAGCACGGTAGAAGCAAGGATGAAGTGGTGCAAGCATGTCTTCAATGGTTCCAAAGATTTTTCCTTTTATTTCATCAGGTGGATACTGAGATGGCTCTAAGATTGCAATACCGGGATCGAACACCTTTTCCTTTAAGGGAAAATAACACTCAGGCTCAGCCGAGTGTGAAGAAGATCCGCAAAGAAGCACAACCTCGTCCTCAGAAGAAGGACAAAGAGGTGTCAAATCGTATGTGCAACAGATTTTGGTGTCGATCGGTTTCTTCTCCTTTGACAAAATTTTCTTCAAATCCAAAGTAAGATCAAGACGATAAGATTCAAAGTCCAGAGGAGGTGCATCACTCTCATGCGGGAAGTATGTATTGAGAAACATAGAGAAGTCTTCCTCGAATGAGTAATCGTCCAAAGTAGGATCGAGTGATGGCGGAGGATCTTCATCATGTGAAGAATCGCTCGAAAGAGTATCGGCCTCATCAAAATCATCGAATGTGGGCAGCTCGGGATACTCAGAAGTACAATCAAAATCATCCGATCTGAGCTAGAATCATCATCATCATAAGCATCAAAGACCGGTGGTGAATCATAAATGGGAGAAGCGTCCAAAGTAGAGTGAGAATCATCCAAATTATCTTCAAAGAGTGGATTAACAGTGGAAGACTCGAATAGAGGATTGTCATAGACGGTAAAGTCATCGAGCACATTGATCATATTCACTGATTCTCGGCCTCCAAAGGATTTACCTGTAAGCTTCCCCATTTTAAAAACTTTAGAATAATCCCCGACTCGTAAGATTAACTCACCTTCGGCCACATCTATTAAAGCACGTCCGGTTCTCAAGAATGGCCGACCAAGTATTAAAGGAATACGAGGGTCCATTTCATAATCAACTACGACAAAATCGACCGGGAAAGTAAATGTGCCAACTTTGATAAACACGTCTTCGGCTATACCAACGGGGTAAGCGAGAGTGCGATTAGCAAGTTCGAGAGTCATCTTCGTTGGAATGAGATCGGGTAATGATAGTGTTTTCCAAACACTCAGTGGCATCAAATTAATACTAGCCCCGAGATCAGCAAGGGCAGTAAATTCTTCAGTTTTGTTGAACACGCAAGGCAACACAAAACGACCGGGATCTCCAAGCTTTTCCGGAAGTTCTCTAAGAAGGACTGCAGAGCAGTTTTCATTTAATTGTGTGTTGGCGAGTTCAATCAGCTTCTCCTTCTTGCTAAGCAATTCCTTGAATGCTTTGACAAATTTCGGCATGTGGCAAAGTGCTTCAACAAGGCTAACGTTGATGGTCATTTTAGATAGCCTATCCACATATTTCGATACTTGGTAGTCATTCTTGGTTAGATCATTGGTCTTGCCTATGCGAGAAGGGTATGGGATTCTAGGTTGATAAGGGTTAGGTGAAGGTGTAGGTGGTGAAGGTTGTGATGTTGAAGGGTCCTTCCGAGATACATCGTCATGACGAGGAGGAGACGGTAATGGTGCACTACTACTAGGTGTAGGTGGAGTAGGGATACATGGTGGTGGAGGAGGTGTAGATGATGGTGGTGGGGTAGGTGGATTGACAATGGTAATTCCACTACGCGTAGTTATAGCACTCATATTAGCTCGCGGATTAGTGACGGTGTTTGAAGGTAGAGAACCCGAAGAAGAAGAAGGTTGAGCTTCGGGCAAGAAACTAGCCAACAGATTCTTTAATTCAGTAGTTTGAGTGATGAAGGAGGATTGAAGATTATCACGAACCTCGGTTCTGATGTTATTACCCTGCTTCAAGATATCTCCTTTCAAATTGATTATTTGGCTCTGTAGATTCTTGATTTGCTCACCTTGAGTTCTCATGATGGTGTCAACATCGGGATTAATGGGTGGGTGTTGTTGGGTGGGTGGTTGATAAGGGTTAGAAGCACGAGGTGGGATTTGGTTGCTTCTATTGTAGTTGTTGGCGGTATTTTGGTTTTGAGGAGAAAAACCGGGTGAAAGGTAGTTGTTGGAACGGTAGCTCAGCAGATTTCGATCCCCTTGTTGTCTAGCTTGGTAATTTTCCGGTGAATAATTACCGTAAGCTGCATACACATTTTCCGGATTTCCTTGTGTCGAAGGACAATCGGTGTATGAGTGAGGACCGCCACATGTTTCACAAGGATTAGCAACCGCTTTAACTTGTTGTTGTTGTTGTTGTTGGTTTGAAGCGAGAAGCGTAATACTTTTGCTCATTTCAGCCATCATGCGGGTGAGTTCGGTCATCTCAGGGTTTGCTGAGGTAGAAGAAACATTGACTCTCGTGTTGTTTCTAGAAGAAGCAGAGGAATCCCAGTTCTTATGATGAGTAGTCATGTTTTCAATTAACTCTCTACACTCCTCGGGTCTCCTTTTCATGAATGTGCCACCGGCGGCTGCATTGATCGTATCACGATCTCGAAAAGTCAATCCGTTGTAGAAAGTATCGATCAAGGTGACCGGAAGCATGTTGTGGTTTGGACAACGGTCGATCAAGACATTATATCTCTCCCATGCATCAAAAAGAGATTCATCGGGATCTTGCATGAAACCGCTGATCTGATTGCGAAGGCTTGTGACCATGGATGGTGGAAAGTAGCGCGACAAAAAGCGTTGAGTCATGTCATCCCAAGTGTGAATAGAATTCTTCGGGAGACGATCAAACCATTTCTCGGCATGATGTAATAGAGTGTGTGGAAAGAGTTGTAGGCGAAGCTCATCCATAGTGGCACCAGCCAACTTCATGCTCTGGGTGATTGTAATGAACTTGTCGAGGTGTTTGTTGGCATCATCATCAGGCAATCCTCTAAATGGGTTTGTTTGTACTTGCTGAATCATGTGGTGCTTCAACGAAAACTCAGGAGCGTTGATTTGCATCGGCGCAATCGGTCCTCCTCGTCCAAACATGGTTGGTTGACAAAGTTCCTCCATGGTCCGAAGATCGGGCTGTGGAAGAGCATTGTTGTTATTATTATTATTATTGAGGTGCGGTGGCATGTTGTTGTTAACACCTGCCATATCTAAATCTTCTTGAGGCTCGGGCTCTTGATAATTAGAAGATCTGGTACGCATACACCTGAAAATGCAAAAGAAAACAAAACCAAACACAAAGACAATATATATACACAAGAAAGATAAAATCTTTTTGGATTTTTGAAATTTTTAATTTTTATGGTTTTTTATCAATTTTTAATTTTTATGATTTTTTGAATTTTTTATGCAAGAAAAATAACGTTCACAAGTGAACGGATCCCAAAAAGCAACGTGTCTCTCACAGAAAACTGTTGATCTTAACGAAAAGAGCCGGCAGCGGCGCCATTTGATACAAGGCTTTTGGCCCGGTAAAAAGATTCGTTTAAGTATGTCTCTTCGAATTGATCTTAGCTCTCTATGTGTGACTCAGTTATCTTTTGGTGAAACAAAGATGTGTCGTTGTAGTTTTGAAAATTAAAGGTGCAGAACAAATAAAGTAAAAGTGCACTTAAAATAAATCTAAGTCTAATTAAAATAAAGTGCAGGTAATTAAAAGCAAGACTAAAATTAAAGGGAAATAATGTAAATAACGCAAACTTAAATCTAACTAAGGCAAACTTAAAAACGCAACTACACTAAATCTTAAACTAAGGCAAATAAACCTAAAGTGCAAGTAAGGGAAAAAGGCGGGAAAAATAAAGCTAGAATAAAAGGGCAGAAACTTAAAAACTAAAATGACAAAACTGAAAATTTCCCTATCCGGAATAAACTCCTATTCGGAATAATGCCTTACTCGGAATATCTGTCCCTACTCGGAATAAAACCTTACTCTGAATATTTTGTCTATTCGGAATGCTATTCCTATTCGGAATATTGTTCTTATGCGGAAAGTCCTTGCTATTCGGAATAAAGTCCCTACTCGGAATAATTGGCCTATTCGGAATATTGTCACCTATTCGGAATATCCTCCTATGCGGAATATTAGCTCTATTCGGAATTTCTTGGCTATTCGGAAAGATACCCCTATTCGAAATATTCAGCTTATTCGGAATATACTGCTATTCAGAAAAACTATCCCTATTCGGAATAATCAAGCCTATGCTGAATATCCTTCTTATGCGGAATATGGCCTTATTCGGAATAACTCTCTTACTCGGAATATTAAATATTCCGAATAACGCACAACTTGGCAACCCCTATGCGGAATGTTGGCTGGGCACGAATCTGGGCAAGATCAGCAATGAGATCCGAAGAACAAGGAAGACTAGAAAGGCACGAATCAAACAAAAACTCAACCAAATAAACAAAAAGATTAAATCAAACTAATAACAAAACAACTATTAAGCATAAACAATCAATCCAAAACAATCAAACTCACAAAACTTAATCAAAATAATCAAAACCCACTTAAATAAATCAACCAAAATCAAGAACATAAACATAAACCAATCAACACAAAGATTAAAGAAAGGTAGAATGAGATTAACGAGATAAAGATAAAGCTTGACAAGAATTAAAAAGAAAAACTTACTTGAATTAAAATGGTGATTAAGGTGCAAGACAAGGTAATTAAATGGACAAGTATTTAAATTGACAAGGTAATTAAAGGTGGAAGGACTAATTGTCACTATTAGCCAACAAAAACAAATGCTTAACAATCTAAACTATTTATAGGGGAGGATTAGGAAGCTTCCTCCCCTCCTTCATTTCTTGTTAATTGCAAGATTAAGCCCCTTTCTTCTTAATTCTTCATTAATTGCGTCATTAGTCCTTCTCTTCTAATCTTTCTTTTAAACTTGGACTTTAAGAATTTGTGGATCGGTATTTCTTTTGAATTCGTCTTTAATTTCTTCAATAAAATAGACTTGAGTTTCTCGATTTTTGATAAACTTCCGTCTTTTGACTTTTTCTTCGATAAATCTTCAGAATTGGTCTTGGACTTCCGTTCTTTTTCCACTCTTGACTTCTCGACTCCGTCTTTCATCTTTTTCTTCAATAAAAGCCGTGAATGCCCGTGAATTCTCGTGTTTTCTCCACTTTTCACAATTTCGTCCTAAATCACAACAAAAACACAAACCACGCATAATTCCGACATAAAAGACATAAAATACACTTTTTGGTCCGGTTATTATTGTAATTAAGTGGTAGAAAAGATGGGTGTTTACACACCTATCAGTCCTTGATATCAAATGGTTAATGGTTAACAATAATGTGCTCATCATTCTATTCCTGTCACTACTGCCATTCATTTGACAAGTAGCAATGTAAAGCTCAGACAAAACAATGACATTGAAATAGAAGGCGTAACTAATCAGTTTCTGTTATAGCTAAAGTGAAACTGATTATTTGATCATAGAACCAAAATCTGTTATTCAGAACACTAAAAACTAATCATTAAAACTACTGATCGGAATAATGGATTTTCGAAACCATATCCAAGCACCCCCTAAATGACAAAATAAGAAACATAATTACCTGTAACGCTTCTTTCAGCGAGCTAACAACTTCCTCTATGGTGGATGCATAGTGTTGCATCACATTGACCATTGCTGGAACTTATGAACCAAATGAAGTTACAGCCAAAGATAGCGAAATGGATAAAATCACTCTTTAGCATATCACCAAGTGCCAACATTCGTACAATAGCAACCACCCGAGCACATGTTTGCCAAAATCTGGGCGCCACTAAGCAATAGGACTATTCTGGAGATATCTTAACTCGCACGATTGGTGTAACACACTTGATCGTTTAAAGGATGCAGAATTAGGACAGTAAACTCGACATGTTATATATTTGGTAACAACCATTAAATATACGTGTGCATATATTTTGTGGCATAACATCAGTACTTAAGTTATTTTGTATCATATTTTGTATTAAGAGTTTGCCACAATTATAGAATGTGACTTTGATCTTCACACTCCCTATAGGTGTTATCACAGCTATAAAAACACAATAGGTAACTGAACCTAGAATATTAATCAGATGTAAGTGCATAAAGTCCGTTGTCCTTAAGAAAAGCAATACAATAGGAATAACTAAATGAAGGAATCACCGTCACTTACATCATCCTGATTACCCTGATGAGCAGCAAGCTTTTTCTCATTCTTCTTGCGATTGTCTAGTACAGCCTTTGGCTATGTGATATTGTGGATAGAAGATTCACAGGAACGCCCCACTATCAACACTTAAAATACATACAAATTGCAAGAAAATTCAAAACAACCTTTAAGGAAAAAAGATACAATAGTTTTTACCCTCTCAACACATTGTTGGTACACTGGTTGTGAAACAAAGGTGAGACCAAAGGGTCCGATGAAGGCAAGACTGAAGGGTCTGATAGGCACGACATCTGCACATCTCCAATTACAGGAACTTGACTCATATCCGTGTATTTTGAATAGGAGCATCCATTTCATTTTGGAAGTGGAGGCCATATTGATATTCGGTAATGTTTTCTGTTAGCATATGTTGAAGTCGCTGAAAATACCATGCTCAATTAGGGACAACCCGTGATACTTAGGAAAACAACTGTTGCATTTTCATTATCTGCTAAACCTTTCTCCCTTGTGCTGCCGAAAAACCGTCGCTAATATTTTTCTTCTCACTACCAGACGGGTTTCACTCACACTGAAAATAAAAAACAAACTGAGTCCCACTTAAGTTACATAGTTGAATGAAAGGAAAATTAATCAGATCAGGACTCAAGCTGTAGTGTAGATAGAGTAAACATACCCTTTTAGCAAAATAACAAATTTAAAATTAATAGCAACATGTCAAATAGTCAACCGATATCAAACAATTCATAAATATTGGGTTAAAATCTGAAATTTTCCATCTCTAATTAGTCTAAACTAAATAAAATTAGATCAGGACTGTATATGAAAAGAGATTTTCGCCACAGCGAAACAACTTTTTTGAGATCAGACTTTTCTGAGATCAGATACAACCCAAAAGCACGCTAACTCAGATGAAAAGTATGTATTTATAAAAGCTATAAATGAAAAAAAACACCTTGACTGCCATTGACATTGAAGGTCTTCTAGCGTAATCAGTTTGTAAACACCATCAAGCCAGTTTCTTCATTTTCACGATCGGCGACCTGACTGTGAAATACTACCTTCAACGTTTTCATTAAGCAAAACATATACACACAATTAGATCTTTACATTTTTTTTAAACTAAAGAAGAGAACCAGAGAATGATATTACCTTTGGTGTAAAAGGAAGAGTCGTGGCTTGATTAATCTTCCAATAAGCATAATACATGAACACAAAAAAATTTGTTTGATTTGCAATAACAATTTCCCACTATGCACATCTAAACGCTCCCTTAGACAGTTTTGGTGTGGAAAATTACTGGATGCTTTATTGAGTACTTTTAATAACAGTTCATCAAGAATAACACGAAAGATCCTTGCACCTATATAATGAATATTCGTAGCTTGAATATTTATAAATCACTCAAGAAAAAAAATAAGATATTTAGCCTTAACAATTTCGAATACAATAATCCAACATAAGATCTTTAAGATTTTGATTAAAAAAACATAGATCATTAGGGTTTGACATAAGATCGTGTTTGAGAATACCATAAATCACTGATATGCGTTACTTCTGGATTTTAGAAGAATGAACAATTAGGGTTATGAGAAAAAGAATTTTACTTACAAAAAAAACACAAAGAATACGATCATTATGGTTATTATGGTTATTAGGGTTTTAGAAGAATGAGGATACGTGTGTTTTTTATTTTATTGATAAAAAAGATATGTAGTTTCTATTAAACAGGTGATAGATTTGAATGAATATAGGATATATTTTAAAATATTATTGTTATTATCTTAAATATATTCTAAAACATTTATATCTAAATAATTATCTTAGAATTTTAAGAAGATATTAATAGAGTTTTTAATAAGGAAACACAAACAATTAGTTAGCCTAGTTGGTAAAACTGGTGGCCCCTGAATGCATAGACCAGGGTTCAAACCTTGTCATTAAATATTATTTTAAATAAATTTCAAAATTAAACAAATTTTTACAAAACGTGATTTATAAAACTGCGTTTCCAAAACGCGATTTTCAAAAAACTGCGATATCAAACAAAAATTTGGTAGAACTTGGAGATTTTATAGAAAATTCTGAAATACTAATGGCTAAAAGATGTGACTGGGATATGACTGGGATCAAAACTGTGGTTTCAAATCATAATTATACCTATATAATATATATATATATATATATATATATATATATATATATATATATATATATATATATATATATATATATGGAGGCCTTAACAGTGTCTTTAAGGTTGCGACCAAAGGAGAGAGTTAGCTAACACATTTAAGGCATAGGGTTTCTTTTACATGGCACGTTATTTTGGTTAAGGGGGTGTTCGACCAATAGTTTGAAGTATGAAAAACGGGACTGTTTTGGGTTAAATGTTAATGGGGCAAGTTATGAACTAAACTAAGCTAAGGGCTTTATAGAGGGATGTAATGAGATTCATATGGCATATAAATGGGTTTAAGTTGTAGGAGAAGGTTAGATATCCATGATAGATTGATGAGCCATTTTGGTATGTCGTTCATGTCTTGATTGTATACGTTTGTGTGTTTAGATTTGTGCTAGAGCGCGGGTACATGGAGAAGCTTGTTCAGGTGAGTTTCATAGTCCCACGTCTTTTTATGATTTGATTTCCAGATGGGATGGAAGAGACACTGTATGGTTTTGTAAAGAATGTTGTTAATGTTTTTATGGTTTGTGATGGACTTGTGTGTACACTTATGTGATTAACTGCTATGTGATTCTTGATTGTGTTTATGATTTGGATCGGGGGACACGTATCGTCTCAGTTATTGTGGTTTGACTTGGTACCAAGGGGATGTTGACAAGGCGGGGCCTTGTTATTGGTTCATAGGTGTATGGGCGCCTATGGGACCATGGTTAATGGTAAGGCTTGGAGCCTTGGAATTGTGGTTATTGGTAAGGCTTGGAGCCTTAGATTTGTGGTGATTGGTTAATCTTGAATGCTAGTTGTTAATACATAATTGTAGCACATTGTCCATGTATCTTTTGTTAATGGTTGTTATTCACAGCTTATAACTGATTTGGCGTTGGATTCTAAACCTATGTGTAACACCCCCAAATTTATACAATTCAATACAGCGGAAGACTCGTTGGTGTTACGGGATAGCACATTACTCACATCATAGACAACGCTTAAAAATCGCGTCGTTTAATAATAAAGCATTTCCATTCATAAATATCAAATTTACATAGGTCCCAAGTCATATTATTTCATACAGGTTTTACAAAGTATTTGAATGGAAATTTGTTATTTAAGTGCGGGACATGAATTCTTGTTGTCTTCCCGAGAATTACCTTCAAGTACCTGAGATAAAACATGTTAAAAGAAAAGGTCAGCGATAACGCCGAGTGAATTCATAAAGTTTAATAAAACCATCAATATATCATCGATACATAATTATTACCAAAAATCATTTTGTACAACTCTTTGCAATAGGCCATAAAATAGCCAAAGTCATTTTATACAAATCCTTATCAAAATCATAATATAGGCTTTCGCCTTCAAAATCATTATACGAACCATTGTCGTTAAAAACATCATACAATACGTTTTATAACGTTGTATAGATTAAATAAAAACCGTTATATGAATATGGTTATGTAAAACCAAAACACAAACATAATATCAATAATATTACCACGTATTGCTAGTCAGGCAATATATCGTAATTCGGTGCGTATAGCAGTATTTCGTTATTTTGGATTATTATAAGCCGCATGACATTGTTACCTTACTACAATAAACAACGAGTAGTTAACCCGACAATCATTTGCCCATCTAAATTAGCGTGTCGTCACAATAATCTCGCTTGTATAAATCTTCTCATACATAAATTCGCTTACCAATCAATGTGGCACGACGGGGATCAACCGTCAAGGCGCGAACTGGGGTGATCGTCCCCAAATAGTACTATTATATGCATAAGCGTCTACCAAATCCCGGTAGTTCACAATTCATGCTAATGGGACTTTTAGTGACATAAGTAACTTTAATAATCCATTTCATTTCATCTATCGGGTCATATAATCATTCATCGGGTCATACAATCATTCGGGTACAAATTAATAAACAAACAATTGGGACAAATGGTGTCCTATTTTATCAAAACTAACATGCTATCTCCCTCGCGGGTTTATAAAACATTTCATAAAAACATTTAAAAGAGTGCGAGGCTATGAACTCACGTTGATGTGGGAAAGCGGGTTACCGACAATTCGGATGTACGGTACATGCTTCAATCACGGAAAACCTAGACAAATAATACTCGTCTTAGACTCTTGTCCAATGACTTTATAAAAATAAAAATTATGTATACATATGATGATTTTATATATATGATGATGATCAAGTGGGTTTATACATTCTCATTTGCTCATTTTAGAGTTATGTGTTGGTAACTTTTATACTAGTTTAATAGTTTTACCTATTTACATGTTTTAGGCCCAATAAGCCCATTATAAGTCCATTAACTTGTATTAATCCATTTTATACTTTTGTTATCAGTATTATACTTTACATTTTGGGCCCAAGTGGGTTAAGCCCAATAAGTAAATTTATAAGTGTTTTACTAACTAGTCGGGTTTATAGTCAAATAAGGCTACTTTGGCCCGTTAATGTCTATATGTTGTAAAGTTCGGGTTTTATCGGTTATTACTTGTTATATAAGTTCATATATCAGTATGTGAGTTTATAAAAGTTTATATTAGACGGGTCCGACAGTCTAAGTTTTATTTGACAAAAACGTTAATTTTACGGTTTAGTCGAAAAGACGTAAAAATCATGTTTATAGTTTTATAACTTATAAAACTTATCAAACTATCATTTTTATAAAATGTCCCTTTTATTTATTATTGTACATACTTATATAAATGTAATATATAAGTTAGTGGGTTTTAATTTATATTTTATACTATATTTATTTGAGTGCTATTATAATACTATTATACTTTAATTTCACAAAATCTGATTTTTAGTTTCACTTTCACCATTTTTATCATATCTTGAGTTCTACAAAGAGATAGAAGCTCATTTTTGGATGACATAAACTTCATATTATGTGTTACAAATAACTTAGTTTTAGCTACTGCTCAATCCAAGTCTAAGTATCCCTAACAGTCCTCACAAAATAGACTATTCAGATTGATACATCAATTTTGTTTTGATCATATCTCACTCATTATAATGATTCCATTGCATGGCCAACTCTCACATGTGTACAATACTTAATACTTACTGTATATTAATTCCACTATGCCATTTTATCAGTTTATCATATGGTTGCTTACTATTTTTATACAGCCAACTAATTTAAGCATGATTTAACCATTTTACATGTGGTTTTCCATCTTTTTACCCATGTTTATCAACACCAAATCCCCACATAATATTTTTAATCATTATTCATCATCATATACATTTACATAAATAAAGAAAATACAAGATTACATATTCAAAATAACAAAAGGACAGGAAGAACAATCTTTATACCACCAAGGTGATGAAATGATGAGTTTTTGGATGAACAAGACTTGGTTTTGGGTAACCAATCTTATGAGATATCAACACCACTTCTAGGATCACCAAGTATTTGTAGATTCCTCCAAAAATCAGCCCTTGTTCTTCATGAAAACTCATTGAGAAATCAGCCCCAAACTCCCTTGAAAACTCCTTTTTACATGTTAAGATCACCTCCAATCAATAGAGCTTGAAGAGGTTTCCATCATATGTGTGTATAACACCAAATATTGTGGTTGAAAATTGATCAAAGGGGTGTTTTTAGGTTGAGGTGGGACGAATTTTAGAGAGAGGGAGGAGAGTTGTGTGGTTTTTGCATGTAAGAAATGAGTTAGTTGTTTTAGGCTTGGTGGTTTTGCTAGTTTGGTGGGATGAGTAGCTTACATGTTAAGCATAAGCTTACATGTGTAAGCTACTTGCTTAAACTTTGACACATCACTTGTGTGGTGTCAAGTTTTGGCCATCCCTTAGTAGTGGGGTGGGATAAACTTGTTTTGTCCCATCCCGCTAATTTACGGGTATTCCTCGATTCTAGTTTCCTCGATTTGCGTGCCCTCGGGTCGTTTTACGAAAAACGTTTTTATACATTATGAATCAACGACACAAAACGAATATAATAAAAATTGTCTCATCAAAAACGGAGTTCTAAAACGTAAATACGTAATCCTAAGGTTTCCTGTTTAGTCGTAAGGGACGTTAAATTATAATCGTAAGTCCTAATCTCTTCTCGTAAATTTGTGAGTTTATGAACCAACTCAAAATTAAAATCCCAAAATAATATTCACGGATAAATTTATTTCCTGAAATGTCGGACTGTCACCAAAACGGTGTAGGTAAACGTAAGCACGTAACGTTGAATCCTCCGGTTTAGACGTAGTCGATGTTACTTCAAGACGAAAAATCCAAATTTCTTCCCATAAATAAGTGAGTTCATAATATAACATTAAAATAATATTTTTAAATAATACTTGAGAATAAAATATTAACCATAAATTGACGGATTGTCACAGCATTTACCCCTAAACAGGATCTTTGTCCTCAAAGATCATCTTATCTTACTACTCGCTTCTTATAGAGTTAAAGCCATGTGGGTATTTCCTCCACATTTGGTCTTTTCTCACAAGTGTAATTCATTACAATACGCGAGTTTCATCAAACATAACTACGGGAATAAGATCAGGCTTAATGTTGACTTACTTTCTCTATCCGTGATGTTCACGGGTTTTTGATGAATGCAACTTTTCGCCGATTAAACTTTATCAAGAAGAATTCAGATTTTCACTTGATAGATATTTATCAAGTTCGATTTACGAAACATAATTCACGCAGCTCTTGAAGTCCTAGGGAAGATCCAGCTTATATGCCTTTCAAACCAACTTTTAACATTATCTCAATGGTCCCGTACAACGGGGACTTATATCCCATGATCTTTCAGATCATCTATTCATTTTTCCATGTTTAAAATTTTTGGCATAACTTCGCTACCCATCTGGCACTTCAAGATCTACATTTCATATTCACATAACCTCCTGTCCACTACCGGCAGTCAATAATCAGATCCTAATTTCAACAATCATTTCAGGTCTCGCGGGTCGAGTATTTTGTAAGGTTAGGTTCGCCATCATAGGAAACCTTAAACCTAAAATACATGTCCAACTCACAATGGGTGTATGTCGGGTGTCTTCCTCCTAACTCCTTCTTACAGATGCTCTAATATATATCCTAACAAGAGTCGATCTCAATCCTAATACGATAATTATCAATGATAATTTCTCCAAAGGAAAACGATTATATGGTTCATTACCAAAGGTCAATCATTCAAGCATAAAACAGCGCTTCTAGAATTTTGTATCATTACTTTACCTCGTCCCTTCGATTGGGGTGGTAAACAGTACTCTCATCAAGGTTCGTTCCCAATGACTTCTAAGCAAATCTCTTAAAATTCAATGCGAAGCGAGGATCTTTATAGAGATGATCGATACAGGCACACCATGTTTACACAACTCCTTTAAATACAAAAGAGTCAATTTCTTCATCAAGAATCTATCATTAACAGGAATGATATTAGTAGATTTGATCAGTCTGTCGACGATGACCCAAATCGAATAAAATTCAGATGATGACCTTTGCAATAGCTAGACGTTTACTAATGTATGAGGCGGTGTTTTGCCTTCATAATTTTCCATCAGTACAACTTCTTCAGATAAAGATACATTTAGTTAGAAATGTCATGAATAGAATACTAATACTTACGAGATTCCAACATGACTACATCTCACAAACCTCCATATTTGGGCAACCACAAGTGGCCTTTTATACATTTAACGCCATCGGCTCCTCAATTCTAATGTTTCATATTAGCCGCAAACCCCTTTTTATTATCTATATTATCCTTTTTACAAGCATTAGTTATTTCTAAATTGCTTAGAAATTTATTTTGCACCTTCATTTTTAAGGAACATGTCCTAATTAATTCTTTATCCTTTCTATATTATGTGTCAGTATCTACATTCACCTTCCCTGATGAAATAAATATCATGACCGTATTCATTAAGAAATTCTCTCTTCATATTTTCTAAGTTTTAGTTTCGTCTCAACTATCAATTTTTTTTATCAGTTTTGCTCATCCCGAAGTCTAAAGCGTCAATGATTATTACAAGTAATTAAATAATAAATATTCAATTTATATGAAACGTAAACGTAAAAATTTGTAAATTTCTTAGTTCGACCAATTATATAAAAATGTTCAAAATAAATTTGAATTTAATTAACAAGATTTTTGTTGATTTATCGAAAATAATTAAAATAATTAATAAGATCCATAAATGTTCGAAAAATCTTTGTTTATACTTTGGTCAAAATTTCCTTAGTTGAAAGCAAAAATTGTCGTTTCAAATTTCAAGTCATGGTATAAATGGTTTTCCTCAATCCTTCTTAAGTTGTCTTAAGGTATGCAAAAACATTTACCCCTAAACAGGAGTTTAGTTAAATGTTTTGGTTATAAGGGAATAATTTCTTAAAAATCCTTTGTTAAAACATTTGTTAAAACATTTTTGCACTTACTTTTTAGTATAACTCAAAGTCTTAATGGCTCTAATATTTGAAGAGTCAATATAGATTTCATTATCTTTTAATCACATAGTCAAATAATGTAAAGGATTAAGTCTTCAATCACATGGCAAAGATTCAAGAAGTGCTTCCAGAGACTACTGATACTTCTGGACCTATCTTTGATACTGAGCCAATTGAAAAGGTACCAACAAATGATAACTATAATGTGTTTGCTAATGAACGACGGCATCCTGAGCAACCCGAAAGCATCAATGACACATATGTAATGGACACGGAGGATAGCAATATCTCTACGGATTCACAGCATATGTGTAATGATGACGGTAATGCTGCTCAGGATACTGACTCGGATGAGGACCGTGATTTGCTTGCGTCTATAATTGATTCTTTAAAACATGAAATTGAGGAAAACAAAGATGCTAATAAACGTTTGAAGCAAGCAAACACATCCTTAGCCGAGGAGATAGACAGGCTTAAAGAGTGTGATTATGTAAAAGAAGCTGATCGACGAGTTGCAATAGCTAATGGTTTGGCATATGAACGTAAGGTGCTCAACGAACAATATTGTTCTGAAGTAACACACGAAATTCATATGTCAAAACAAAAGATATCAGAACTTGAAGAACAACTACTTCTACATAAACTCCAAATTACTGAATTAGAGTCGGTTAACAAAGAACAAACTGAGCTTTATAAAACTCGTGAAGAAAAGGATATTGAAAAAATTCTTGCTTTGGAAAAGAGAGTCGACACGTTAAACAACATTGTTTACAAGACGGGTCAGTCTATTCAAACTATGAATATGCTCAATAGAAATATGAAAACGAGTTTTGTCAAGCCTGAATATCTCAAGAAAGCTCAAAGTACCAAGCCTGCTCTTTATGATATCGGTTGTTATGTTGATAATCTTGCTCTCATGCTTTCCCCTGACTGCGACGAAATCATTCGTCAACAAGAAGAAATCGATCAAACTTAAGTGATTTAATAAACCTTTCTGATTCTAACAATCATATTAAGTTTGTCCCTCAAAAAGAACTTTCAAAAGAACAAAAGATGTATAATAGTGTTCCACCACCAAGTGATGAACCACAAAAGAAAGTTTCTTTAAAAAGGAGTTTCAAAAAGCAATCAATTTTGTTAGAAAAGCGAATTTTGGATGACAAACGTAAATGGAATTAGACAAGCAAAAGTGTTCAGCAATTTGAGTTTATAAAAAAAGGGGTTTTAAATTTGTACAAAGGTGTCGTCGACTATGAAAAAGTTTCTAGGGATACCATTTGGAATATTAAACCTAACCCACAAGTAGAAGTCGTCATTCAACAATGCATTATTCCAACCATTGATGATCTTTCAAAAAATGTGGAAATGTTTTATAATGCTCTCACTGAGGAAATGTTAACTGATTTAAGCTATGTCAAATCTCTTGAAGATGAAGTTGATTTTCTTCAAATTAAATTAAAGACACAAGAACACCAACTTTCTAACGAAATTGATCGACTTTCTAAGGAATATTTTTATGCTGACCATATGAATGCTATACTTGGTGTGTATACCGATCTTGATCAATATTGTCATGTAGCATGTCTAGTGTCAGAATCGGACGCGAAATGTCGCAATCTTGAAGTAGAGCTTTCAAAACAAATTCATTCATACAACAAACTTTCGAAAAGCTTTTCTCAACTTGAGAAACACTCCATTTCTCTTGAACTTGCTTTACAAAAAGGTGAAAAATCTCATAATCATAAAAAGTGTCAAGAAATGTCAGCTTCTTCGTTTCGTCTACTAAATGAAAAAGATTTCGAAATAAATGATTTGAAAGCTCAGCTAAAAGAAAGGGACATTGCCATAAGTGAGTTACAGAAACTCATTGAGAAAATGAAAGGAAAGTCTGTTTTGGGTAAACCATCCGCTGTTCGTCAACCGAATGCGGTTAAATGCCCTAAATCATCTATTTTGGGACAATCCCCACAGACTTTGCCTAAGATAGGAAATGATAAGAGCACTAATGTGATAGCACCTGGAATGTATAAGATGAACACTAGGTCCACTCAAACTGGAACTACGCAGTTACCTCAACTAGGAAAACTAATCAACGTGTGTCTTCTTCTACAGGAGTAAATCCCACTACTAGTGTTAGCGGACCACAGCTTAAGAGCACTAGAATTGAAGATAGAGTCATGCCTAACAATAGTCAAGGGAAGAAGAAGGAAGTAGAAGATCACCGTAGGAATTTTAAGTTTTCTAAGAATAAAACGTCTGTAACTGCTTGTAATGACAGTTTAAATGCTAAGACCTCGAATGTTGACGTTGTTTGTGTTGAATGTGGAAAATGTGTTCGTACTTTCAATCGCGATGCTTGTGCTCTTAATCATAATGGCGTGAATACTAGAACTAGGAAGCCTATTCCTGTGCCCACTAGTACTAGAGAACCCACAAGAATTTTGAACCAATCCACTGATCAACCACTTAAGAAACTAAGTGCGTTAAACTCCACTACTCTGCGTAAACAAAACAGATTAAAGAAGCTATATGAGAACATGATTAGGACATGTACACGGGGGTATTCGAGATTTACACCACCCGGATACAAATGGGTACCTAAGTTAACCACCTTAGTGATTGGGTCTAGGAATATCAGCTTGCCTATAGACTTTGCATCTAGGCCCACTACTATTTTGGAACCCGTCTCTATCAAGGGATCCCATTTGTCAAATGCTACATTGTCTTCTAATTCTTCTGCAGCTCGTCGAACTCATCCTATTCATAATGGACTCCGGGTGCACAAAGCACATGACGGGCAATCTCAAGCTTCTCATTAACTTTGTGGAGAAGTTTCTGGGTACGGTACGGTTTGGAAATGATCAATTTGCACCGATACTCGGATATGGAGACTTGGTTCAAGGGAATATCACTATAAAACGGGTTTATTATGTCGAGGGACTGAATCACAATTTATTCTCGGTTGGTCAATTTTGTGATGCGGATTTGGAAGTGGCTTTTCGGAAATCTACTTGCTATGTTAGAGACTACGATGGGAATGACCTTCTTACAGGTTCTCGTGGTTCTGATCTCTACACAGTAACTCTTCAAGACACATCTTCAACAAATCCAATTTGCTTAATGGCTAAAGCGTCATCATCTCAAGCATGGTTATGGCATCAACGATTGTCACATCTCAACTTTGACACCATCAACTTGCTTTCGAAGAATGATATTGTGACCGGTCGTCCTAAGTTGAAATTCGTCAAAGACCATCTTTGTTCTTCTTGTGAGTTGGGGAAAGCAAAACGGAAGTCTTTCAAAACAAAGACTACCCCAAGCTCAAAAGGACGATTGGAACTTCTACACATGGACTTATGTGGTCCCATGCGTGTAGAGAGTATTAACGGGAAAAAGTATATTCTCGTGATTGTTGATGATTACTCTAGATACACATGGACTTTCTTCTTAAGGTCCAAAGATGAAACACCAGAGGTTCTCAAAAACTTTCTCAAGATGATACAACGCAATCTTCAAGCTCAAGTCTTAACCGTAAGAACGGATAGGGGTACTGAATTTTTGAACAAGAACTTGCAATCTTACTTTCAAGAAGAAGGCATCGAACATCAAACGTCTATTGCTCGAACTCCTGAACAAAACAGCGTTGTCGAAAGGCGGAACCGTACTTTGGTTGAGGCTGCTCGAACAATGCTCTCTGCTTCAAAATTACCGCTATTCTTCTGGGCTGAAGCAATTGCAACTGCCTGTTATACTCAGAATCGTTCTCTCGTTATCCCTAGACATGAAAAGACACCTTACCACATCATCAATGGCAGGAAACCTACTGTCAAATTCTTTCACGTATTTGGATCTTTATGCTACATTCTTAAAGACGGTGAGAATCTCGACAAGATGAAAGAAAAAGGTGATGCATGTATTTTTGTGGGGTATGCGACATTGTCGAAAGGATATCGGGTCTATAACAAGAGAACAAAGATCATTGTCGAAACAATTCATGTGAACTTTGACGAATTGCCACAAATGGTACTTGATCACAACAGCTCAAGTCCCGCACCTCAATGTCCAGCAATGGCACCTACACACAACAGTGTACGTCCCGTGCAAGAATGTCAACAAAATACTCCTACAGCAGACTCGACGGATACGACACATATGAATGAGTTGGTTGATTTATATGATCCAATGTTTGATGAATATTACTATGGAAACAATCAAGTTGTGTCAAAGCCTTCCGCTGTCAATACTGCTGATGCACCCGAACAAAATCAACAAGAGACAACTGCCTCTACTTCAGCAACCGTTGCTCAAGAGACAATTCCAGTGGATACTCAACAAACTCAAGAAACTGTCATACAACCAACATCACCAACCGTCAATGCTGAAGGAGGAAACAACAATCAAGCAGCCGATGCACAACCTAACGAAGAAGAATTTATCAATCCGTTCGGTACACCGGTACACGAAGTCGTAGAGTCTTCTACTCAACATGTTGATCCATCCAACATGCATACGTTCTACCAACCATATCCATCCACTCACCATTGGACACGTGATCATCCATTGGAGCAAGTAATTGGAAATCCTTCACAACCGGTTCGAACACGCAGACAACTCGAAACCGATGGCGATGTGTGTATGTATGCACTCACCGTGAGTTCAACTGTACCAACAAACATCAAACAAGACATGACTGATCATGCGTGGATTGAATCAATGCAAGACGAAATTCATCAGTTTGAACGCCTAAATGTTTGGGAACTTGTTGACCGGCCCTATGGAATGTCAATTTTAGATTTCAAATGGATCTGGAAAAACAAACTGGATGAAGAACAAACCATCATCAAAAACAAATCTCGTCTTGTGGCTAAGGGATACCGTCAACAAGAAGGCATAGACTACGATGAATCATTCGCTCCAGTTGCTCGTTTGGAAGCAGTCAGGATATTCCTTGCTTATGCTGCACATAAGGGCTTCATGGTTTTTCAGATGGACGTTAAAACTGCTTTTCTCAATGGTCATTTGAAGGAAGAAGTGTATGTGAATCAGCCGGAAGGATTCATCGATCCTCATCATCCTGACAAAGTCTATCGTCTCAAGAAGGCTGTATATGGACTTAAGCAAGCTCCAAGGGCATGGTACGAAGAACTTTCAAACTTCTTGGTGTCCAAAGGATTCTCCAAAGGTTCTATTGATCCTACTCTCTTTACGAATAAATATGGGGATGACATAATGCTGGTGCAAGTTTATGTTGATGACATTATTTTTGGTTCTACGAACCCAAAACTTTCAAAACGTTTTGAAAAATTAATGCACAGCAGATTTGAAATGTCAATGATGGGGGAGCTAAAATTCTTTTTAGGCCTCCAGATTCATCAATCCCCACGTGGTATCTTCATAAACCAAGCTAAGTATGCTCAAGAGATACTTAAAAAGCATGGTATGACCTCATGTGCTCGCGTTGGTACACCATTGTCGACCACATCCCTAGACGCTGACTTGTACTCATATCCCGTAGATCAAACACGATATCGCAGTATGATCGGGTCACTTATGTACCTTACAGCCAGCAGGCCTGATATTCATCATGCCACATGCTATTGTGCACGATATCAAGCCAGACCTACTCAAAAGCACCTCAAAGAGGTTAAACGGATCTTTCGGTACCTTAAGAATACCATTCACATGGGACTCTGGTATCCGAGGGAAACCGGTTTTCATCTAACGGCTTTTTCAGATTCTGATCACGCAGGTTGTCTTGATAGTCGTAAAAGCACTTCTGGTAGCATACAATTTCTAGGGGAAGACAAGCTTGTCAGTTGGTCGTCAAAGAAGCAGGATTGCACTTCGCTCTCATCAGCTGAAGCAGAATATGTGGCTCTATCCGCGTGTTGTGCTCAAGTCCTCTGGATGAGAACTCAACTCACAGATTATGGCTTCCACTTTGATAAAATACCTATGTATTGTGACTCAAAGTCGGCCATAGCCATATCTTGCAATCCGGTTCAGCACTCCCGCACCAAGCACATCGATGTCAGATATCACTTCATCAAGGAACAAGTGGAACGCGGCATCGTGGAATTATACTTTGTCAGAACTGAGTACCAGCTGGCAGACTTGTTTACAAAAGCTCTATCGAAAGATAGGTTTGCGTATCTCGTTGGCCGTCTTGGTATGAAGTATATGACTCCAGAAGACTTGGAGGTTTTGGCAAATGAAGCTGCTTGATATTCTCTCATAATGACTTCTAAGCACATCACAGCTTAGGACTCGGACCTCAACTAAGGAAAGTTTATCTCGGACGATAACTTATCCTTCTCAACGAGAAATTCATATTTCTCGGTCATGAGCTTCTCATAAAAACATTCAAAGTTT
Organism: Glebionis coronaria; assembly: GCA_025667525.1. Lineage (NCBI taxonomy): Eukaryota > Viridiplantae > Streptophyta > Magnoliopsida > Asterales > Asteraceae > Glebionis > Glebionis coronaria. The sequence goes on from CM046874.1 coordinate 340,045,980, forward strand.
TTAAGTTCATGAAAAACGATTTCTAAGTAAATGTCAGCTTAGAACTCGAACTTCAACTTAAGGAAAGTTTATCACGGATGATAACTTATCCTTCACAACGGGAAAATTTTTTTTCTCGGTCATGAGCTAGTCACAAAACAATCAAAGTTTTGAGCTCATGAAAAACGGACCCGAAAGGGGAGTGTACGTTTAAGTGCGCTTTCCCTAATCAATAGAAGAGAAGTCTTCTATCCTGATTATTTTAAAACCGTTGAACACAATTTTTCAAGAATTTCTCAAAAGGTTTTTCTAAATCTTTCAAAATTGTGTGTTCAACACTCCCTTCCTCATAAGTGATTTTTATATCTCAAAATTGTCATATGTTATTTTGATCAATTTTTGAGGGGGAGCGTTTTAAAATCAAGCCTTTTAATGTTGTTGGGTACATCTCTAAAATTGTCACATTTTATGTATCCAACACATTCTGAAAATGATATGAAATTGTCAAATATAATATATTATATCGGAAAAGGCATCTCAACTCCGTACCTCAACATATTTTGTGGTGTCGTTTTTCTAAAATTTTGTCAAATTTTGTCTCAAGACACACATATATTGTTGAGGGGGAGCGACCCGACTGAAAATGTTCCATGCTTCATACGTGCACACATGTTTCTCTCCCAATCGGTTTTCATAAATTGTCATATTTTAATCAATTACTATCTCTAATATGATGTTTTTATATTAGAGATAGGGGGAGAAAATGTGATTAAAATGTAATATATCGCAACATGTGATCTTAAAGACTCAAGTGCAACTCTTTCCTTCACATGCCAAACTATTCCGTATATCGATGCATGTGTGTAGGGGGAGCTTTTCGAAAAGATAAAACTTTCAAAGTGTTAAAAGTTTTGATTTTTATCAAGCACTTTGAATGGTTTTCAATGGTTTTATGGTTACCATCTTTACCCAAAACAACCTACTATCCACGACGGAACGATGGAGTCAAAAGGTGGTTTAGGATAGGAAACTAAGTCCTATGATCCAACCAGAACCGGAGGGATCTACCCAAGGACATTCCATAGCTAGAAATAGTTGTCCTTAGGAAAGATGGAGTGAAATGAAGCTGAATGCGGACCAATTACTTAAGTTAGCACTAGAACAATCACAACAAGGTGCTAATGATGACGTATTGGTAAGCATTGAAGGAGTTGAATATTTTGTGCAACTTAGGTAGAAACCGGGTTAACACATCTTTTGAAGACAAGTGTCATGGACCCAGTGATGCGATGCACAACCCTTCCCCAGCCATTCGAGTTTCTCTCAAAAGAAATTTGTCTCATTGTCACGAAGATCAACACGTATCTATTGACTTTCTCACTCCGAGTCAGTTAATATTGAAAAGGTGGCAGTCTGCTCCAGCCTCCGATTACCAAAAATGCACTTATTGAGTCTAGAGCCAAACGAGATCAATTTATCATCTCATTAGGACACAATCGAGTCCTACGCATTATCCTTGTGATATTGCCAGAACATCTGAGTGATAAGATTCACAATGAAGATGGAAATCCTGCTTGAGCCAACATCAAACAAGATCATGGTAGGTAACTTGTGCGATTCTACACGAATCAAACTTGTGAGAACTGGAAAGCAACTAAGTTTGGATTCTTAACTGATTCAAACTTGATTCCAGGTTTCTTCGCAAAATCCATGTGATCTTGCCAGAACATTCAGAGCGACACTCATTAGTGTTCACAGTGACGAATGGAAATCCTTCCAGTGTCAACATCAAACAGCACTGCGGTAGGTAACTCGCAAGATTCTCTATGAATCAAGCTTGTGACAAACTGGAAAGCAACAATGGTGCGATTCTTTTAGAATCAAACTTGTTCCAGGAAATCTGAATTGACGACTCTAGTAAGACGGATAATTTATCCTTATGATTCACTCTTTACGTTCGCAGTCTGCTTTGAGACGGTCGAGTAAAGAGAACTGGCTAATACCGCCGGGAAACCCTGTCAAGGAGGTTCTTAATCGAATCTACCTGATCACAGGTACGGTATTTAATATCGTTTAACGGTCTTCACCGACCGGAGGTAAAACGCTACCGAGTTAGGGTGAAATGTTCAAAGCCATTTCATCCGTGTCTATATATGTTGCTGCATATCAAGAAGGTGGCGTAGCTGTGCAACCGATGTCGATTCAGAAGTCACAAGAGCACAAGATGGCGATAATCAAGATACCTAAGAATGTAAGAATGTAATAGGTCATCTTTGTCACAAGGAGCAAAGATGAAGATCTCAAGCACTCTAAGTCAAATGACAAAGGCTCAAGATAAAGATCACGAAAGCATGAAGGAACAAAGCTGTTACAAACAAGATCAAGACCAAGATACAAGACCAAAGCAGGAAGATCTCCTCTACAAGAATGTATTCACTCAATAATCTTATGCTTTTTAACCTTTTTAAGATGACCGATACATTGGGGGAGATTGTTAGCCCTATATTTCATATAGTAGAACAAGAATGTAATAGGTCATCTTAGTCGTTAAAAGGTCTTGTATTGTAATAGGTTAGTCGGGAAAACCGGGCTTGGACTTTAAGCTAATATTGTATAAGTTAGGGGCGTAAGCCCAAAGCAAAGCCAAGCCCGGCCTAAGATGAAGCCCACAAAGGCCTTAGTGCCGTGGGGTATATAACCCTCTTTCACATGTGAAATAGGGTGTTGGTTACCATTTTATTTCTCTCTCTAAAAGTGATTAACCTTCCAAATCTCTCTTGTTTCTCTCTCTACTTTTCTTCTCTTTCTCTCTCTAAATATCTCTTCTAAATCTTGTGTTATGGATTAAAAAGGAACAACACAATCTATAAATGATTATTAACTCCTTCTTATACTTATAAACAAACAAATGGTCCTTAATGATCACAAGCATGAAGTTACCAAATTACAGCCTACACACGTGATTCACCAATTTATGGATGCTACATGTGCATTGGTCGATCCAAACAACATAATATGAAACTCATAATATTCATTACGAGTTCTAGATGTAGTGATTGGAATAGATAATCTTTTTCGCGGACGCGAATTTGATGATAACCATGTCGTGGATCAAATCTTTTAATATACGCTAGAACCTTGTAAATGATCGAACAATCTATCATCTTGGGTAGTGGATATAGATTTTAATCGTCAATTTACTTAGTTCACGGTAATCAATAGATATAAGGGATAATCACACCATAGCTCTTCATGATGACGAGCTCGGTAGAATAAAAAGCTTGCTCCGAAAACTCTCTCAGTTGTACGGTAATTCTTTTAATTCAGATGGTGCTGACGTACAGTGCACAAGCCATAGGTGCAGCACCGGGAATATAATCAATACCATATTCAACTTGCCTTAATGGCTAAAGTCTAGATAATTCACCAACAAATACCTCCTAAAGTTTCAGATAACGGAAACATCTTTTTAATAAATTTTCTTTAAGTTCTTTCTAGATTATAATATCTATGCATAATTCACAACCATTCACGGTAAAATTTCAAGTCTAAATGTAGGATATGGTCATCCGTCAAGAATTATTTAGATCACTTTTGATAATCTACATCTTATCTTTTAGGGGAATTTCTACTCGAGTTCCCATCAATTAAGACAATGTCGTCATGTCATAATCAATCAATCCATTCTACTGGCATTACCAACTTTTCAGTTTTATTACCGTTGATAAGATGTGAACTTCTCAAAAGACTAATAATAACTCATAATCCTTCACAAATTCAAAGATATCAGGAGACTTAACTAACCTTAAAAGAGTAAGCTCAACGCATAATCTACGCGAGAGAATTTCAAATCAGATACAGACGAAAACATTTAATGAATATGAATATATCCGATGTTTTCATAATTTGAGTACGCATTCGAAAGCTCCTCGGATCCTTACCCAGGTCATTCAAATGAAATCAAATCAAAAGAAATGATATGAATGTCGATACATCCAGTCGGGTATCAACACTCGGTAATCAGATACTTTTCTAAAGAATCTCACTACAAGAGCATTGGACAAGAAAGAGAATATCAATTGTCAATTAAGACAATATCCATAGATGAGTAAATTTTCCTCAGAAGAATAAATAGCACGGGCACATATGTAGGTGTCCCTATCAATATGTTCCTATTTTCACTTCTTGCAGATCTCATAAAATTTAATCTTTCACAATCTTCAAAGAAAATTTAGTGTTAATTAATAATTTCATGGTGACTACTAATCAGTCTTGCATGGTCACTTCCAAATTTTATGTAGGCGCGCAACTATATACAATTTCAAGATTAACGATGCAATACTCAGTTCGTCAAAACTTTATCATCATGTTTATAATAAAAACATTCTCATGCTTAATTCTTAAATAAGAATCAAGAATAACTTTATAAAGATTTTCTTTGTTATGAAAACAATTAAGTTTTCCAAGGCGTTTTATAAACAACTTCATTTTGATAACAATCACTTATAAATCTCACTTTGAATAATCCTTATAGTGATGAAAATTCAATTTTCTCAAAGGATATTGTTTTAACTTTATAAAAACAATGTGTGATCTACAAAAGAGTGATGAAGTGTTGTTCACCAAGAACTAACTACAATATATCAGGAAATGAGCTTAGTCAGTTAATCATGAGGTTCATGACCTCGATGGCACTCAAAAGAGAATAATCCACAACGTAACTCAATTCGAGATGAGTACTTGTTCAATGGTTGCATCACTAATGCGAGCATTAGGAAGAAGCAAGAAAATATATATAACATCGATACATGTAGAAAGGTAGTCTTTTCATTAATCACAAACAAGTCAGAATTGTACCGTAACACATTACGTGTCACTATGTCATACAATTCCAAAAACTCATCCTACCAACTGATGTCTCAGTTAAGTTAGGGATTTTTAAAAGATACCACAATGAATACTAATCTACAAGAGTCATTAAATGTTCCACCTGTCCCGGAAGATCCATCGGTCCCAATTCAGAAGAAGATTTCTTCAATTTATTTATTGGACACTAGGCATCCTCGTTATTGGACAATGGCCTAGGAACAATCCTTAACACGAACCTACAATCATTTAAAACCTTATAATTCAATCAAAGAACTTAGCGACTTACTCTTAACAATTTCATATTCCATATGGGTTAAATTTTACTTTATTCAAGTTTTAATCAACTTATACTCAACGCAATATCCTACCTCATTCTTCAATATTTTCAACCTTATTCTTAGACCTTAATAGGGAAATAAAAACTCGATATGAACAACACTTAATTTCTAATCCTATAGCTCCTTCATCAATAGTTATCAAATGAGTCACTAGTATGAAATGACTCACACATTCAATTAGACTTCTTAGAAAGGTACTAGTGGCATGAGGCTTTTGGGTAATGGTTCCAATGACAGTCTCAAGTGCAACATTCACCCTTTCGATTTCAAATTTAAGAATTGGGTGACACTGAATCAGATGACACCTTCCCAGGTGGTAACATTTTGTCAAACTCCACTTTATAAGGAAAGATCGTCATGACATCGATATCAGATTTAATCTCGCCAATTCTTCTTTAATATCACAATCAACTAATATCAACATTCCTACGAATATCAACCATTTTGTTGGGATCATAAATATCCGCAACTTGGTTTTGTTCAAGAATAGCTAGAATTCCTACGGGAATAGCTTCGATTGATTTGCTAGGGGATTTAGGGTTTCTTGTGACAATCGACGTCGTACAAATACCTCGTATAGATATAGAAATAATCATCAAACAATCATGTAATCAAACTACATCATATATATATATATATATATATATATATATATATATATATATATATATATATATATATATATATATATATATATATATATATATATATATATATATATATATATATATATATATATATATATATATATATATATATATATATATATATATATATATATAATCCAAGTTATATATATTAAAATAACACTTCTCAGTCTGGCCTTTTCGGTAACTCGGGAATTCTTCGGCACCGTTATAGTCAAAAGATTTTTAGACATTTTTAGAAATATGTTTATAGTTAGAAGATTTTGAAATGTTTTATTCAAAACCTTAGTTTTAAAAATCGTTCGTTTTCTATAACGAGAGCTCTGGTACCAAACTGTAACACCCCCAAATTTATACAATTCAATACAACGGAAGACTCGTTGGTGTTATGGGATGGCACATTACTCACATCATAGACAATGCTTAAAAATCGTGTCGTTTAATAATAAAGCATTTCCATTCATAAATATCAAATTTACATAGGTCCCAAGTCATATTATTTCATACAGGTTTTACCAAGTATTTGAATGGAAATTTGTTATTTAAGTGCGGGCCATGAATTCTTGTTGTCTTCCCGAGAATTACCTTCAAGTACCCGAGATAAAACATGTTAAAAGAAAAGGTCAGCGATAACGCCGAGTGAATTCATAGAGTTTAATAAAACCATCAATATATCATCGATACATAATTATTACCAAAAATCATTTTGTACAAATCTTTGTAATAGGCCATAAAATAGCCAAAGTCATTTTATACAAATCCTTATCAAAATCATAATATAGGCTTTCGCCTTCAAAATCATTATACGAACCATTGTCGTTAAAAACATCATACAATACGTTTTATAACGTTGTATAGATTAAATAAAAACCGTTATATGAATATGGTTATGTAAAACCAAAACACAAACATAATATCAATAATATGACCCCGTATTGCTAGTCAGGCAATATATCGTAATTCGGTGCGTATAGCATTATTTCGTTATTTTGGATTATTATAAGCCGCATGACATTGTTACCTTACTACAATAAACAACGAGTAGCTAACCCGACAATCATTTGCCCATCTAAATTAGTGTGTCGTCACAATAATCACGCTTGTGTAAATCTTCTCATATATAAATTCGCTTACCAATCAATGTGGCACGACGGGGATCAACCGTCAAGGCGCGAACTGGGGTGATCGTCCCCAAATAGTACTATTATATGCATAAGCGTCTACCAAATCCCGGTAGTTCACAATTCATGCTAATGGGACTTTTAGTGACATAACCTAACTTTAATAATCCATTTCATTTCATCTATCGGGTCATATAATCATTCATTGGGTCATACAATCATTCGGGTCCAAATCAATAAACAAACAATTGGGACAAATGGTGTCCTATTTTATCAAAACTAACATGCTATCTCCCTCGCGGGTTTATAAAACATTTCATAAAAACATTTAAAAGAGTGTGAGGCTATGAACTCACGTTGATGTGGGAAAGCGGGTTATCAGCAATTCGGATGTACGGTACATGCTTCAATCACGGAAAACCTAGACAAATAATACTCGTCTTAGATTCTTGTCCAATGAATTTATAAAAATAACGATTATGTATACATATGATGATTTTATATATATGATGATGATCAAGTGGGTTTATACATTATCATTTACTCATTTTAGAGTTATGTGTTGGTAACTTTTATACTATTTTACTAGTTTTACCTATTTACATGTTTTAGGCCCAATAAGCCCATTATAAGTCCATTAACTTGTATTAATCCATTTTATACTTTTGTTATCAGTATTATACTTTACATTTTGGGCCCAAGTGGGTTAAGCCCAATAAGTAAATTTATAATTGTTTTACTAACTAGTCGGGTTTATAGTCCAATAAGGCTACTTTGGCCCGTTAATGTCTATATGTTATAAAGTTCGGGTTTTATCGGGTTTTTACTTGTTATATAAGTTCATATATCAGTATGTGAGTTTATAAAAGTTTATATTAGACGGGTCCGACCGTCTAAGTTTTATTTGACAAAAACGTTAATTTTATGGTTTTAGCCGAAAGACGTAAAAATCATGTTTATAGTTTTATAACTTATAAAACTTATCAAACTATCATTTTTATAAAATGTCCCTTTTATTTATTATTGTACCTACTTATATAAATGTAATATATAAGTTAGTGGGTTTTAATTTACATTTTATACTATATTTATTTGAGTGCTATTATAATACTATTATACTTTAATTTTACAAAATCTGATTTTTACTTTCACTTTCACCATTTTTATCATATCTTGAGTTCTACAAGGAGATAGAAGCTCATTTTTAGATGACATAAACTTCATATTATGTGTTACAAATAACTTAGTTTTAGCTACTGCTCAATCCAAGTCTATGTATACTTAACAGTCCTCACAAAACAGATTATTCAGATTGATACATCAATTTTGTTTTGATCATATCTCACTCATTATAATGATTCCATTGCATGGCCAACTCTCACATGTGTACAAGACTTAATACTTACTGTATATTGATTCCACTATGCCATTTTATCAGTTTATCATATTGTTTCTTACTGTTTTTATACATCCAACTATTTTAAGCATGATTTAACCATTTTACATGTGGTTTTCCATAATTTTACCCATGTTTATCAACAACAAATCCCCACATAATATTTTTAATCATCATTTATCATCATATACATATACATAAATAAATAAAATACAAGATTACATAATCAAAAAAAGCAAAAGGATAGGAAGAACAATCTTTATACCACCAAGGTGATGAAATGATGAGTTTTTGGATGAACAAGACTTGGTTTTGGGTAACCAATCTTATGAGATATCAACACCACTTCTAGGATCACCCAAGTATTTGTAGATTCCTCCAAAAATCATCCCTTGTTCTTCATGAAAATTCCTTGAGAAATCAGCCCCAAACTCCCTTGAAAACTCCTTTTTACATGTTAAGATCACCTCCAATCAATAGAGCTTGAAGAGGTTTCCATCATATGTGTGTATAACACCAAATATTGTGGTTGAAAATAGATCAAAGGGGTGTTTTTTGGTTGAGGTGGGATGAATTTTAGAGAGAGGGAGGAGAGTTGTGTGGTTTTTGCATATAAGAAATGAGTTAGTTGTTTTAGGCTTGGTGGTTTTGCTAGTTTGGTGGGATGAGTATCTTACATGTTAAGCATAAGCTTACATGTGTAAGCTACATGATTAAACCTTGACACATCACTTGTGTGGTGTCAAGTTTTGGCCATCCCTTAGTAGTGGGGTGGGATAAACTTGTTTTGTCACATGCCGTTAATTTACGGGTATTCCTCGATTCTAGTTTCCTCGATTTGCGTGCCCTCAGGTCGTTTTACGAAAAACGTTTTTATACATTATGAATCAACGGCACAAAAACGAATATAATAAAAATTGTCTCATCAAAAACGGAGTTCGAAAAATTAAATACGTAATCCTAAGGTTTCCGGTTTAGTCGTAAAGGACGTTAAATTATAATCGTAAGTCCTAATCTCTTCTCGTAAATTTGTGAGTTTATGAACCAACTCAAAATTAAAATCCCAAAATAATATTCACGGATAAATTTATTTCCTGAAATCTCGGACTGTCACCAAAACGGTGTAGGTAAACGTAAGCACGTAACGTTGAATCCTCCGGTTTAGACGTAGTCGATGCTACTTCAAGACGAAAAATCCAAATTTCTTCCCATAAATAAGTGAGTTCATAATATAACATTAAAATAATATTTTTAAATAATACTTGAGAATAAAATATCAACCATAAATTGACGGATTGTCACACTATGACTCTCACCAACTTTATGTTGACGTGTTTTAGTGTCCCTTTCAGGTGAGAATGTGGTTAAGCGTGAGAATAGGAGTGGCTAGTTGGAAGGCTTAGGATTGCATTTGGAGGAACCCCCTTTCCTCTTAGTCATTATTTATGTTTGATAAGTTATTCTTTGTAGACACCTATATGTTTGTTATTTGTTAATTGTATGTCTTTGGTAAGAGGTAGACCTGTTACCTACTTACCTAGATGCCTACATTGTTTGAGATATCTTCATGACATTGTGTCACCATTTATGATATTTCCATTCCATTTAGTTATCTCTATAGACACGCTATTGTTGTGATTATATCCATACGACGCGCCCCATATTCCGCCATGGTGGGGTGTGACAACTGATATCATCCTCAAGATCCTTCCAAACTGGATCTTCTTCTTCTGGTGCACACATTCTCTTGAATGTTGACCAAAGCTTTATTCCATTGACTGAAGTAGGTGCTTCAGTCTCATACTTGGCCAGCAGTAACCTCCAAAGGTCTGCCAAGTCTTCCCTATCCATACTTGCAAACAAAGACATAAGAGTAGTAAAAGTGTGTACCTCTTTCCCATATCTACCAATCATCCAAAACCCACTTGCATCTTCTTCGTAGCTAATAATAGGGTTTCTGGCATCATGAGGTAATACTTTTACCATATCTGAAGCTTCCATGGGTGAGAGTTTAATACTCTTTCTAATAATAGCTTCATTAGGATTCACTTTATTCAAATCTTTAGGAAACTCAAGTGGAACTCCCTTCTTCAATGGCCTTGGAACAATCTTAGCCTTTTGAATCTCCATCTCTTCTTCAAGTTCTTCTTTCCTTTCATCTAAAAGAAGTCTGATAGTGTTCATTTCTTGCACTCTTTCAAAAATAGGATAAGCCTTATACTCCAATTCTTCAAAGGACAATCCCTGCAACTTTTGAAAAGTCCATCCTCCTTGATGACATCTGAGCAACATATAATAAAGCTCCCTTCTATCTCTCTTCAACTATGAGAAAACTTTGCTAGCCTTATACTTCAGAATTACCTTGCAATCTCTTTGAAATCTTAGAAGAATCTCCAAACCCCAAATTTGATCTAAAATTGTCATGTCTGGATTCTTCATAACCTTATTCTCCCAAGCATGGTACATCTGGGCAACTTCTGGCATATCATAATCTACTTTTAACTTCAACTCTACATGTTTCTCCCTTGCCAACTCATCACCATATTCAAGTCTTTCTGGTTCTTCAATTATCATAACACTTGAATCTGTGCTTTCATCATTACTTCCTTCTTGTTCCATAGAAGTAACCGCAAATGGTGACTCAACAACCTTCTTCTTTTCTTGTTCCATAATTTGTGCAGCCAACATTGAATCAAATTGTACATTGAATCAAACTGTACTTGTGCTGCATCCTTTGGAACCTCTGTTTCTACCATGATTCCTTTACCCTTATCTAATGGATCAATAATGGGTAAAGATGATGATGGTACCTGTGAAGACACTTCTTTGATGATAGCTGATGACTGGAATACATCAACCATATATACAGGTCTGTCAACGTTCAAATCCTGTGTGTCAACACCCAACTTACTCTTGTCAGCGCTTGGTGTGTCAGCGTCCAAAATCTGCTTGTCAACGCTCACCTTACTCTTGTCAGCACTTCTTGTGAACTGCTCCATCATTGCTGTACAGGATAAGTTCAAATTTGTAGGAGTAACCAAAGATACATCAAAACCTGGTTGCCTCTTCAATTCAGTAAGAGCTTCAGCCACACCCAAAGATTCTCCATCATGTGAGCCTTTGTCACTCACATGTATCTTCTCATCCTCCCCTTTGGAAGAATCCTCCATACCACGTCTATTGCTAGCATCTTCTAAAAGGACAATCCTCTCCCTCAATTGCTTGAGTTCAAGGCCTTATGTACTGACTGTTTGTACCAGGTCTGCAGTTTGCTTTTGCAAGCTAATGCAGACAACCGTCAATTCCAACATTGTATATGGTTCCAATCTACCCTCCTCTAGAGTGGGGATTTGACCTCTAAAATAGAGTCATGGGGCATGGATGAGGTCTTAATGATGTTAGGACTGGCTTGGCCTGGATCTAAGCGAGTACCAATAGTCCCAGCCTCATCCATATCACCAACCACACTGGTGGTGGTGGTTCTCTTTGCAACATGGCTAGGACCACCAGAGGAGAACACTCCAGTAGTCTTTGGGCGTTTTACCAACCTAAATTCAGTGGGTGTAGAAGATGATGTGGATTGGGTGGTAGTTTAAAAGTTAAGGGGTGTTTGGGTCTGTTGTAGAAAGGAGTCAACGTTTGGATTTGAAGTGTCAACGCCAACATTTAACGTGTCAGCATTGAAGGAATCTAGGTCAGGTTCCATATGTTGAGGTGAAGGTGATTGTTCAGGCAATGGGTCAAGTTGTGGTTGTGGGTCAGGTTGAGGTTGTGATGCTACAATAACAGCAAGCATGGCTTGGGTAAGGGGTAAATCTCTGTGAGGGGGTGAATTCATCTTACTAAAAATAGCTTTCTTTTGCACAGGGACCGCATAAATATCAACATGATCCCTGGTGAAATACCTTTGCGCATCAAAAATCATTTGTAAAAATCGTGGGTAAGCCAAAGTCATCTTATTACCCTTGTTTTTACACATGCCTTCAAAAATCAGTTTAGAAAAATTATACTTTTGCCCATTAGTAATACACACAATTGCACTAGCAATGGATCTGTTAATTTCATTATGTGCAGTACTTTTGGGACTTAAACATTGAAGGATGACATGTATTAAGTACTTCCAAGATGGGGGAAATTCCTGTTTATTATATTTATTTAAAGTACCCTCTGCAAGGAAAGGATACCCCAAAGCTTGAAGTCCCTGTTCTATCTCACCAATGGATAGAGTGGTTATACCATCTGCATCATTAAGATGCAAAGCCTGGTGAACCAAGGCTTCAGTAACCACCCATGGATGCCCATGGACAATAGCTGTTAATGTAGTCACATTATTAATCGTTGAGGAACTAACAGTGTTTGAAAACTATTTAATATGAGTGACAGGGATTAGAGGAGCATGAGAAAGTGCATACCTAAGTGGAGATGCATTTAAATACGCCACCATCTGAGTTTATTGAGGAAGCAGATCATCATCAGCCTCCATATAAGCAACCATATTATGCTGACTTCTGAATCCCAATACCAAGTCACATGGTTTAAACTTAGGCGCCATTGATGTAGAAAGCTGTTTGAAAGATTATGAAAGATGAATTGTAGGAGAAAAATTAGTTAGACAAGAATATGAGACTACCTTGTTTAAAAAGAAGGAGCCAAATTTATAGGAGAGATAGGCACATGTGATTGGTCAAAAATGAGGCAAGTATTTTAAATATATAATTATGAAAATATTGAAAAGAAAATAAGTTATCTTGTGCATTAATTAAAAGTTATCAACTCCCAAATTACGGCCCTAATTTTCGTCAAAAATAACAACTGGGTAGGACCCAATGAGTGTCAACGGTCAAAAATAACCCATCAACGCCCAACGGCTATATTCTTATCAACGTTAGAAAAAGCCATGTCAACGTCTAAATTAGTCACAACAACGTTTGGAAATATATCTGTCAACGTCCAAAAATAAAAATCATAAAAAATGAAAAAGAACCTTAACAAAGTGATTTATCCTAGTGAAGATAACCTATAAACTGAAAATAACTATAGGGTGGCAAGCACTGTCCAATCATGCACACTTGCTTTTGCAAGATAGACATAACAGTCCTCTAGTGTCCCTTGCTAACCAAAGTTCTTATCAGTGAATTTATCTCATAAAATCCCTTGTAACATCCCTGATATTCCCAATAGAAATCATACCCAAGTCTCCCAACAGACCACATCCAATTCTAGGCCAAAAAGTCTTAGCAGCAAGCATAGTATATCAACTTTGCATGCTACAGTGCCTCATGAACAAGTAAACTAATTCATACTCACCAGTGGACACAATCTAGAATTGTGATAAGAGTATTATAAGAATACCCAAAATGTCCTAAAAGGTTCCTAAACCTCCCCTTAAACTATGATACCTAAGTTGCCAAATAATATGCATGTAAATAAAAATTTATGTCAAGATAGGAATATAAATATTCCAACCATCATCCATAAACTGAAAACATGCTCCAATAATGCTCCAAGGATCCATAAGCAACTCAGTATCCAATGGTACAATGCTAACAACGCCTGCATAATTAGATCAAAAACCACAAAAACTAACATGTTGCTGACAACGTCACGTTAACACTTATCAGCGTTAAGATAACCTTTGTCAGCGTTAGACAAATAAAGTGGAAAATCTAATTTCACATAAAGACCAATAACAATGCATATCCTGTACATAATTTTACAATAAGATCCCAAAACACATATTAAGTGAGATTGATCATTCCAATACTTGTTACCAAGTATTGAAATCTTCCAGTATCAAAAGGTTTAGTTAATAAATCAGACACATTTTCTTCTGGGTCAACCCAATCTGGTTGTATTAAACCTTTTTCAAAACAATCTCTTATAAAGTGATGTCTATTTTCTATGTGTTGTGTTTTAGAGTGATGTACATGATTTTTAATAACGCATAAAGTACTGTTATTGTCAACAAAAATGTTGGTATGCATGAAATTATACCCATAATCCAATAGCTGGTTCAGAATCCATAAGACTTGTCCACAACAAGCATTTGCTGCAACATACTCTGCTTCAGTTGTATAATTGGCCACCACTGTTTGTTTCTTGCATTGCCAAGATATCAATCTACTCCCAAGAAACTGGCATCCACCAGTTGTGGATTTTCTATCAAATTTGTCACCACCATAATCACTGTCTGAATATGTAATAAGCTCCAATGGTGAATCTTTTAGATACCATAATCCCAGGTCTGGATAACACCTAAGGTATCTAAAGATCCTCTTGACAGCATGAAGATGACACTCTTTGGGAGTCACTTGATGGCGTGCACATGCACACACAGCAAACATAATGTCAGGTCTTGAAGCTGTGAGATACATCAATGAACCAATCATTGATCTATAATGCCTAACATCCACCTCTTTTCCATCTCCAACTTTTCCCCAAGGGTGTTCCCTGTCCATAGGTGTGCTAGCCCTTTTCTCATATAGAGAAAAGCCAAACTTCTTCAAGATTTCTGCTACATATTTATCTTGAGAGATGAAGATACCATCTTCTTTCTGCTGAACTTGTAACCCTAGAAAGAAGTTCATTTCCCCCATTTCACTCATCTTGAACTTGTCTGTCATAAGCTTGGAAAAGTCTTCACTCATCTTTGGACTAGAAGAGCCAAATATGATATCATCCACAGAGACCTATACAAGTAAGAAATCCTTACCAGTCTTCTATGTAAATAAGGTCTGGTCTATGGTGCCCCTTTTGAATCTATTTTCCATCAGATAGGTGGAAAATGTGCCATACCATGCTCTTGGGGTTTGATGAAGTCCATATATAGCTTTCTTTACTCTATTCACCTTGTCTGGATGTTCTGAATCTTCAAAACCAGGAGGCTGCATAACATAAACCTCCTCTACAATTATGCCAAAAGAAAAGCACTCTTCACATCTATTTATAGACTGTAAAGCCCATGCAGGAAGCATAGGCTAGAAAAATCGTTATATCCTCAATCCTTGCAAATGGTGCAAACACCTCCTCATAGTCTATCCCTTCTTCTTGTGTATATCCTTGAGCCACTAAACGTGCCTTGTTTCTGACCACAATGCCTCTTTCATCCTTTTTGTTTCTAAGAACCCATCTTGTCCCAATAGGTCTGACATGTCTGGGACAATCAACCAACTCCCAAGCATCCTGGATAGCAAATTGGTGAAGCTCATCTTGCATTGCTTCCACCCAACTTGGTTCTTTGAGAGAATAAAAAATCTTCTTGGGTTCCTGTTGTGACAGAAAACAGGCAAACAAACGTGCTTGAACAAGAGGGGTATCAACCTTCTTGTGAATATTGGCAATAAATCCTCCATGATTCTGATGAGATCTTCTAGTTTGCACAGGAGTCATTACATCACCAATAATTAGAGAAGGAGGATGATTTTTGATTGTATAAGTAAGCTTTCCTCCTTCAATAAGTGTATTATCCTCAATCTCATCTTCCATGTTACCAATATCCTCTTCAGACTCTCTTCCATCATCATCTGAATGAACCTCTCCATTTCTGTTTGAAGGTTCACCTTGTTTAAAATTATTGGAAGAGAAAATATGGTCAAAAGTTCTGTCAACGCCTGAATCAAAGCTGTCAACATTTAAGCCATCAAGGCCAGAATTTGTCTTGTCAGCGCCATAATTTCTTTTGTCAGCGCCTGAAAGATCATGTATGTTTTTAACTGGTGATACTTGGGGACCACCTTTTTCCTTTCCAGCAGCAGCAGCATCAAATGCATCTGTCCATATGGGAATGGTAACATACCCAAGTATGGGTGCTAATTTGTATGCTTGTGATCCAACCTCTTCATCAACCTGTTTACCTGAAACATCAACAACTGGTTCTTCCACAACATTTGAAGTTACCTTCACAATGTTTGGATTAGTACCAGGCATATAATTCAAAGTCCTAGATAGAGGTTCCAAGTCAAATAACCAATTTGGACCACTTTCAGGATCACTAGGTTTACTTTCTAAAAACCTAACATGTACCTTTTCAAGTATACGTTTTTCTTTCTTGAAGGTAAACCCTATATCCTCTACTCTGCACAGAATAACCCATGAAGTAGCCTTCATCACCTTTAGCACTAAATTTACCTAAGGCATCACTAGTATCCAACACAACTACATGACATCCAAAAGGTTTAAGGAAACCAATATTAGGTAACCTGCCCCAAAGTAACTCATAAGGTGTTTTGTTATGAATCTTGTTGACTAATGCCCTATTCTGAACCTAAAAAGTTGTATTCACAGCCTCAGCTCAAAAAGCAACGGGAAAGTGAGCATCAGCCAACATAGTCCTGGCTTCTTCTATGAGGGTTCTATTCTTTCTCTCAGCTACCCCATTTTGTTGTGGGGTTCTAGCTACACTAAACTGTCTAGTAATCCCTTTCTTGGCACAAAAGTCATCTAACAACTTATTTCTAAACTCACCACCATTATCATTTCTAAGCATCTTAACCTCATTATAGACTTCTTTTCAATTTGGGTAATAAAGTTAATCAAAGTATCAGAAGTGTCACTTTTCAAAGCTAAAAAGAAAGTCCAATTAAATCTAGAAAAATCATCAGTGATGACCAAACAGTAAGATTTACCATTTAAGCTTTCTATATTAGTTGGACCAAACAAGTCAATATGCAGCAAGTGAAGTGGTTTAGAAGTAGAGTGCACTGATTTAGACTTAAATGAGACCTTGTGCTATTTGCCTTTAAGGCAGAAACACAAGAGTGGTCATTGTGGAAAGCCTTTTCAGGCAATCCATCAACTAAACCATGTCTCACAAGTCTGTTTATATTTTTAAAATTAATGTGCCCTAATCTTATGTGCCAAAGATTACTCTCATCAACTGAAGCCTTAGCATATAGACATGACAAATTATTATTCATCCTAATTCCATTAAGATTCACATTATAAATGTCCTTATGCCTAGGTGTTCTATAATCAATGATTTTCTCATCTGGTATTTTAAAATCTTTGCTCACCATCAAGCATTTAGTATCAGTGAAAAGAACCTTATTTTTGTATCACAAACCTGTGATACACTACACAAATTATAGTCAAGTTCTTTTACCAAAAACACGTTTTCAAAACGTAAATTGTTGGTGAGAAGAGTTCCTTTTCCAGTGATAGTTCCATATCCGCCTCCAAAGTAAACTTTTTAACCATCGTTAATGGGAGTGAAGTTTTTTAGTTAATCTTCCTTCCCAGTCATGTGCCTAGAACATCCACTATCCCAGTAGCCATAATCATTAACTGCTTTTGAATGCCCTGCACGTAAAGTAAACAAATTAGTTTTCTTTGGGAACCCAAGCCTGAGCAGACTTGGATTCATTTGGTTATTCAACAAGAACAGACTTAGTCCTTATGACAACCCCTTGTTCATCCCTTTTTGGATTAAACACCCAGTTAACCCTAATTGGTTTTGTTATGACCTTTGAAATATAATAAAATCTGTTACAGGTCATAGAAATCCCATCTGAATTAGGGTTTTGATCTTGCTTAGGTCTCCATGTCAAGCTAGAATAAGCTTTAGACTCTTTTCCCTTTGGTTGCAAGTATTTACCATTATTTGGTGGGGCAACGTTCCTGTCAGCGTTTAATTTGGTCTTGTCAACGTTGAAATTACCCTTATCAGCCTTGAACCTAGGGTTTGCTACAGGAACCCATTGTCTGTTAGACCATGTATTGGTCTTCTGAAAAGGTCTTTTTCTATAAGTATTAGACCCTTTAGTAAAGAATGGGGCTGGTCTAACAACTTGTGGACTTTGCTGGATAAAAGGTTTGGGTTTGACAGTGTTTGACCTTTTTCAGCGTTGACCTTTGAAGCATTGACACACTTATAGGCGAAATGTGAAAAACTTCCACAAGTATAACAGGCTTTTCTAGACATAGCTCTAGGTATAGAAGAAAAGAAACCTTTCCCATTATTACTAATTTGGCTTTTTGGTGACCTAGGTTTTCTATACATTTCTGCATATTTAATACTAGGTTTTCTATCAACGTTTAAGACAAGGTCAATAGTCTTGCCAGTGGTTGGGTTTGTCACTTTTATGGGTGTAGACTCATTTGGACTGTCACTAAGCATGCCACCCTTAACAAACAAGGTAGGGTTGACTTTTTTCCATTGGTCCAAATTAGTCAACTTCTGCTTGTATTCCTCTACTGGGGTAATGTAACACCCCCAAATTTATACAATTCAATACAGAGGAAGACTCGTTGGTGTTACATGATAGCACAATACTCACATCATAGACAACGCATAAAAATCGCTTCGTTTAATAATAAAGCATTTCCATTCATAAATATCAAAGTTACATAGGTCCCAAGTCATTGTATTTCATACAAGTTTTACAAAGAATTTGAATGGAAATTGTTATTTAAGTGCGGGCCATGAATTCTTGTAGTCTTCCCGAGAATTACTTTCTAGTACCTGAGACAAAACATGTTAAAAGAAAAGGTCAGCGAAAACGCCGAGTGAATTCATAGAGTTTAATAAAACCAATAATATAACATCGGTATAAAATTATTACCAAAAATCATTTTGTACAAATCATCGTAATAGGCCATAAAATAGCCAAATTCATTTTATATAAATCCTTATCAAAAATCATAATATAGACTTTTGCCTTAAAAATCATTATACGAGCCAATGTCGTAAAAACATCATACAATACGTTTTATAACGTTGTATAAAGTTAAATAAAAACCGTTATATGAATATGGTTATGTGAAACCAAAACACGAACATAAAATCAATAATAAGACCCCGTATTGCTAGTCAGGCAATATATCGTAATTCAGTGCATATAGCAGTATTTCGTTAATTGGATTATTATAAGCCGCATGACATTGTTACCTTACTACAACAAACAACGGGTAGCTAGCCCGAAACTCAATTTTCCCATCTAAATTAGCGTGTCGTCACAATAATCACGCTTGTGTAAATCTTCTCATACATAAATTCGCTTACCAATCAATGTGGCACGACGGGGATCAACCGTCAAGGCGCGAACTGGTGTGATCGTCCCCAAATAGTACTATTATATGCATAAGCGTCTACCAAATCCCGGTAGTTCACAATTCATGCTAATGGGACTTTTAGTGACATAACCTAACTTTAATAATCCATTTCATTTCATCTATCGGGTCATTTAATCATTCATCGGGTCATACAATCATTCGGGTCCAAATCAATAAACAAACAATCGGGACAAATGGTGTCCTATTTTATCAAAACTAACATGTTATCTCCTTCGCGGGTTTATAAAACATTTCATAAAAACATTTAAAAGAGTGCGAGGCTATGAACTCACGTTGATAATGAAAGGCGGTTTATCGGCTACGGGCGTGCTTCGGTCACGGAAACCTATATAAATAATAATCGGTCTTAGACTTTTGTCCAATGATTTTATCAAAATAACAATATACATATGATGATTTTGTACATATGATGATGATCAAGTGGGTTTATATATTCTTATTTACTCATTTTAGTGGTTATGTATTGGTAGCTTCTTACTAGTTTACTAGTTTTACCTATTTACATGTTTTAAGTCCAATAAGCTTATTATAAGTTCTTTAACTTGTATTAATCCATTTTATACTTGTATTATCAGTATTTCCACTTTACATTTTGGGCTCAAATGGGTTAAGCCCAATAAGTACTTTTTATAAGTGTTTAACTTATTTAGTTAAATTATTAGTCCAATATGCTAACTTAGCTCGTTAATGTCCGTATGTCCTATAGTTCGGGTTTTATCGTTTTTACTTGTATTAGGTACTTATATATCAGTATATGACTTTTAAAAACTTTACATTAGACGGGTTTGATCGTCTAAGTTTTAATTGACGAAAAACGTTAATTTTACGGTAATAGCCGAAAAAGTCGTTAAAATCATGTTTATAGTTTTTATAACTTATAAATCTTATTCAACTACCATTTTTATATAGTGTCCATTTATTTAACCTTATATATATTTATATAAATGAAATTCATAAGTTAGTGGATTTTAATTTCACATTTTATACTATATTATTTGAGTGCTTATATAATAGTATTAAACATTAATTCTTTAAAATCTGATTTTTAGTTTCATCTTCACCATTTTTATCATATCTAGAGTTCTACAATAAGTTAGAAGCTTATTTTTGGATGGCATGAACTTCATATTATATGCTACAATTAAGTTAGTTATAGCTACTGCTCATTCTATGTCAAACTATCCTTAACAGTCCCTACAAAACAGACTATTCAAATTAGCACACTCATCTTGTTTTGATCATATCTCACTCATTTTGATGATTCCATTGCATGGCCAACTCTCACATGTGTATGACATCTTATACTTACTGTAAACGGATTCCACCATGCAAATTTATCAGTTTAAATCTTGGTTACTTACTTTTTTATACAGCCAACCATTTAAGCATAATTTTAGCCTTGTTTCTTATGCTTATTAATCTTTTTAAGCATATTTATCAACACTTGATCCGCACACAACATTTTTATCATCATATATTCATCATATACATATACAACAAGAAAGAAAATACCTTTGATCTTTACAAAAATAACAAGAGAAATGGAAAGGATGATTTTCTTTACCAACCAAGATTATATCTTGTTTTTGGAAGACAACAACTTGATGAACACCAAATATATCTCCAAGATCATCAATCACCAAGATAGTTTGTTGAGAAATTAGCCCTAGGACACAAGCAAATCACCTCCTTTGTTGTTAAAATGGCCACCAATCAATCAAGGCTTCAAGGTTTCTCCATAATATAGCTAGATAACATGTATCTTGTGGCTTGAAAATATCAAATGGTGGTGTATGGTGGTGGAGTGGGACGGTAAGTTAGAGAGTTTGTGAAAGAGTTTTTGAGTTGATTTGCATGTATGAAATGGGAGCTAATGGTTTAGCTAGTTGGTTTTGTTAGTTTAGTGGGAAGAGTAGCTTCAAAATGAAGCAAATGTTACAAGTGTAAGTGTATAGAGTGTAAGGATGCCACATCTTTGATGTGGTGTCCAAGTTTGGCCGTCCCTTTAGATAGTGGGGTGGGATAAATTAGTTTGTCCCATCCCGCTAATTTACGGGTACTCCTCGATTCTAGTTTCCTCGATTTGCGTGCCCTCGGGTCGTTTTACAAAAAAAGATTTTATAAATTATGAATCAACGGCACAAAACGAATCTAATAAAAATTGTCTCATCAAAAACGGAGTTCGAAAACGTAAATACGTAATCCTAAGGTTTCCGGTTTAGTCGTAAAGGACGTTATATTATTCACGTAAGTCCTAATCTCTTCTCGTAAATTTGTGAGTTTATGAACCAACTCAAAATTAAAATCCCAAAATAATATTTACGGATAAATTTATTTCCTGAAATGTCGGACTGTCACCAAAGACGGTGTATGTAAACGTAAGCACGTAACGTAAAATCCTCCGGTTTAGACGTAGTCGATGCTACTTCAAGACGTAAATCCAAATTTCTTCCCAAAATAAGTGAGTTCATATTATAACATTAAAAATAATGTTTTAAAATAATATTTGAGAATAAAATATCAACCATAAATTGACGGATTGTCACATGTAAGAACTCTTGTTGGAGGAATAAATTCCTCTTCTTGGAGTTCTGGTATACCAGTCCAAGACAAGTCCTTTCTAGGAACACCATAGAAGTTCCCGTTAGGTGGTGGAACACCAGCATACTCTTTCATCCCAATCCCAGTCATATCCCTAGAATCCCTTTGTTCACTAACATATTTTTCTAGGGTTTGTGAAGCTTTATCAAATCTCTGAATTTTAAGATCTACATTATCTTTATTTTTTATAGCCTCATCTAATTTAGCCTGTAAAGCAGCATTCGCTCTCTCCATGATGTTTCTAACCTCAATACTAGCATTTAAATCATGAGTTAAAATATTGATTTGATCTTTTAGGTCAAACTCCATTTTCTTATACTCAGCTACAGTCTTTTCAGTTTGAGTAAGGGAAAGTTGATAGCTAGATAACTTGCATCTTTCATAACCACATCTGTTGTCAATTTTAAAACTTCTTTGTTAAGTTTTTCAGTGTTTAGACGAAAACCCTTACTACAAAATGCATCATCATATACCTCATTGTCTGATGAAGATGAGGAGTGTGCCATGAGAGCATAGTGAACATGCTCTTCTTCTTCCTTTTCTGCAACCAAAGCTTTGTTCTCTTCCTCATCCTTGGCCAAATAGCTCCAATCCCAGCCAACACCATCAATGTCTTGCATGGCAACCATAGCTTTGGAGTCCTGAGCCTTGATGACTTGGCTTGAGGGTTTTCCAGTATCAGATCTTCTTGAAGATCTGCATTCTATCATAAAGTGTCCCATTCGATGACAATTATAACACTAAAACTTGGATTTATCAAATCCAGCAGTGTCCTTAGCATTAAAAGTCATCTTCTTCTTGAATCTTCTATTCCATTTATTTTCCCTTATGCTTGCAAGAGCCATATTCCACTTTATGTCCATCTCCTCCAAATCCTCATCACTAATTTGCTCAAGGTCCTCATATGTAATCACTGAACCATTGGGCAATGAAGCAATGTATGCACAAACAGTATCTAGATCAATACCAGCAGGCTTAACTCTTGGAGAGTCATCATTGTATGTGTCAGCGTCTGAATGTGTAACACCCCTAAATTTATACAATTCAATACAGCGGAAGACTCGTTGGTGTTACGGGATAGCACATTACTCACATCATAGACAACGCTTAAAAATCGCGTCGTTTAATAATAAATCATTTCTATTCATAAATATCAAATTTACATAGGTCCCAAGTCATTGTATTTCATACAGGTTTTACAAAGCATTTGAATGGAAATTAGTGTTTAAGTGCGGGCCATGAATTCTTGTTGTCTTCCCGAGAATTACCTTCAAGTACCTGAGATAAAACATGTTAAAAGAAAAGGTCAGCGATAACGCCGAGTGAATTCATAGAGTTCAATAAAATCCATCAATATAACATCGGTATAAAATTATTACCGAAAATCGTTTTGTACAAATGTTTGTAATAGGCCATAAAATAGCCAAAGTCATTTTATACAAATCCTTGTCAAAATCATAATATAGGCTTTCGCCTTCAAAATCATTATACCAACCATTGTTGTTAAAAAACATCATACAATACGTTTTATAACGTTGTATAGATTAAATAAAAACTGTTATATGAATATGGTTATATAAAACCAAAACACGAACATAATATCAATGATAAGACCCTGTATTGCTAGTCAGGCAATGTATCATAATTCAATGCATAAAGCAGTGTTTTCGTTATTTTGGATTATTACAAGCCGCATGACATTGTTACCTTACTACAACAAACAACAGGTAGCTAACCCGAAACTCATTTGCCCATCTAAATTAGCGTGTCGTCACAATAATCACGCTTGTGTAAATCTTCTCATACATATATTCGCTTACCAATCAATGTGGCACGACGGGGATCAACCGTCAAGGCGGGAACTGGGGTGATCGTCCCCAAATAGTACTATTATATGCATAAGCGTCTACCAAATCCCGGTAGTTCACAATTCATGCTAATGGGACTTTTAGTGATATAACCTAACTTTAATAATCTATTTCATTTCATCTATCGGGTCATATAATCATTCATCAGGTCATACAATCATTCGGGTCCAAATCAATAAACAAACAATCGGGACAAATGGTGTCCTATTTTATCAAAACTAACATGTTATCTCCCTCGCGGGTTTATAAAACATTTCATTAAAACATGTAAAAGAGTGTGAGGCTATGAACTCACGCTGATGTGGGAAAGCGGGTTATCGGCATTTCGGATGTACGGTACGTGCTTCAATAACGGAAACCTAGACAAATAATACTCTTCTTAGACTTTTGTCCAATGACTTTATAAAAATAACAATTATGTATACATATGATGATTTTATACATATGATGATGATCAAGTGGGTTTATACATCTTTACTCATTTATTATAGTGTTTATGTGTTGATAACATTTTTATACCAGTTATACTAGTTTAATTTAATTATATTTTGAGGCCCAATGAGCCCATTACAAGCCCAATATATTATATTAGCCCAATTATACTTTTAGTATCAGTATTATATTTTACATGTTAGGCCCAAGTGGGTTAAGCCCAATGAATAAGTTTATAAGTGTTTAGCCCATTTTGTTGTATTATTTGTCTAATAACGCTAACTTAGTCCGTTAATGTCCGTATGTTATATAGTTCGGGTTTTATCGGTTTTTAGTTGTATTAAGTACTTATATATCAGTACATGACTTTTAAAAAGTTTACATTAGACTGGTCCGATCGTCTAAGTTTTAGTTGACGAAAAAGTTAATTTTACGGTATTAGCCGAAAAGACGTAAAAATCATGTTTATAGTTTTTATAACTTATAAAGACATTTATATTTATAGTTTATATAACATAATCTATTTTAATATCAACATTTATATAACTCTTTTATTATAATCATTATCAACTAGTGGAATTTGTATTTATATATAATTTATATAATTTTTTAGTGCTTATATTATATACTATTTATACAAAATCAGTCCTAAAAATCTAGTTTAATAAAATGGTCATATCTTGAGTTCTACATGGAGATAGAACCCCAAATTTTTATCACAGAAACTACATGATATGTGCTTCATTTTATTCCTTTATAGCTACTGATGAATCAACATCTAAATATTTTTTAAAATTCATCCAAAACAGTGTAGTCAGATTTGCACCATAAACTTGTTTTGATCATATCTCACTCATTATAATGATTCCATTGTATGGCCAACTCTCACATGTGTACAAGACTCATAGCTTACTGTATAGTAATTTATTCAAGCCATTTTATCAGTTTATCATAAGATTCTTTACTGTTTTATACAGCCATCATTTTAAGCATGATTTTAACCTTGTTACCTATGGTTTTTCATCTCTTTAATCATATTTATCAACACTTGATCCCCACACAACATTTTTATCATCATATATTCATCATATACATATACAATAAGAAAAAAAATACATGATTATATAATCAAAATAACAAGAGGATAGGAAGAACAATCTCTATACCACCATTAGTGATGAAAAAGATGAGTCTTTGATGAACAAGGCTTTGATTTTGATGGAAAAACTTGTGATAAACAAATATCATCTTCAAGTCTACCAACCTTTATAAATTTCTCATGGAAAAATCAGCCCTGTGACACCAACAAATCTTCTCCTTGGATGTTAGAATCACCTCCAATCTTCAAAGCTTCAAAGTAGCATCATCATGTGTATGAGTAACACATGATTTTATGGCTAACATAGATCAAATGAGGGTTGTTTTTGATGAATAGTGGAAGAATTATATAGAGAGAGGAGAGTGTTTATGGTGGTTTGCATGAGTTGAATGTGAGAAATGGTTTAGTGGGAAGTGGTTTTGCTAGTTTAGTTAGCTTGTTAAGCTAAGTATGACAAGTGTGTTGCTTGTTAATGAGGTTTTGACACCTCATGGAGTGAGGTGTAGCTATTTTTGTCGTCCCATATTGGGGGTGGGGCAAAAGTGGTTTTGTCTCATCCCCAATTGTTTACGGGTACTCCTCGATTCTAGTTTCCTCGATTTGCGTGCCCTCGGGTCGTTTTACGAAAAACGTTTTTATAAATTATGAATCAACGGCACAAACAAATCTAATAAAAATTTTCTCATCAAAAACGGAGTTCGAAAACGTAAATACGTAATCCTAAGGTTTCTGGTTTAGTCGTAAAGGACGTTAAATTAAAATCGTAAGTCCTAATCTGTTCTCGTAAATTTGTGAGTTTATGAACTAACTCAGAATTAAAATCCCAAAATAATATTCACGGATAAATTTATTTCCTGAAATGTCGGACTGTCACCAAAACGTTGTAGGTAAACATAAGCACGTAACGTAGAATCCTCCGGTTTAGACGTAGTCGATGCTACTTCAAGACGTAAATCCAAATTTCTTCCCAAAAAAAGTGAGTTCATAGTATAACATTAAAATAATGTTTTCAAATAAATATTGAGAATAAAATATAAACCATAAATTGACGGATTGTCACAGCATTTACCCCTAAACAGGATCTTTGTCCTCAAAGATCATCTTACTACTCGCTTATTATAGAGTTAAAGCCATGTGGGTATTTCCTCCACATTCGGTCTTTTCTCACAAGTGTAATTCATTACAATACGTGAGGTTCATCAAACATAAATACGGGAATAAGATCAGGCTTAATGTTGACATTCTTTCTCTATCCATGATGTTCACGGGTTTTTGATGAATGCAACTTTTCGTCGATCTAAACTTTACTAACAAACAATCAGATTTTCACTTGATAGACATTTTATCAAGTTCGATATACGAAACATAATTCACGCAGCTCTTGTAGTCCTAGGGTAGATCCAACTTATATGCTCTTCAAACCAACTTTTTACATCATCTCAATGGTCCCATACAACGGGGACTTATATCCCATGATCTTTCAGATCATCAATTCGTTTTTCCATGGTTAAAATTTTTGGCATAACTTCGCTACCCATCTGGTACTTCAAGATCTACATTTCATATTCACATAACCTCCTGCCCACTACCGGCAGTCAATATCAGATCCTAATTTCAACAATCTCTCAGGTTTCATGGATCGGGTATTTTGTAAGGTTAGGTTCGCCATCATAAGAAACCTTAAACCTAAAAGACATGTCCAACTCACAATGGGTGTATGTCGGGTGTCTTCATCCCAACTCCTGCTTACAGATGCTCTAATTTATATCCTTACAAGATTCGATCTCGATCCTAATACGATAGTTTTTAATGATAATCCCTCCAAAGGAAAACGATTTTACGGTTTATTACCAAAGGTCAATCATTCAAACATAGAACATCACTTATAGTATTTTGTATCGTTACTTTACCTCGTCCCTTCGATTGGGGTGGTACACAGTATTCTCATCAAGATTCGTTCTCAATGAATGCTGAGCAAGTCTCTATAAATATGATGTGAAGCGAGGATCTTGATAGAGATGATCGATACAGGCACACCATATTTACACAACTCCTTTAAATACAAAAGAGTCAATTTCTTCATCAAGAATCTATCATTAACAGGAATGATATTAGCAGATTTGGTCAGTCTGATAGGTGTGTAAACACCCATCCTTTTACCACTTATTTCTTACTAAAACAAGACCAAAACACGTATTTAATATCATTTGTTTTGAATTATGCGTGGTTTTTGTGTTTATTGTGTTTTCAGAGCCAACCGGATGTATATTGAAGAAAACATGGGATTGCACGGGTTTTATCGAGGAAAAAGACTCAAGACGAAGTCTATTGTCCAAGAGATGCAAAAGATTTGAAGTCATTGCGCCTATTTGAAGATTTATCGAAGAAAAGGCCAAAGACGGAAGATTCATATATGTCGAAGAACTCGAGTCTATTAAACAAAAGATTATAAAGACAAGTTGGAATTATTCACCGACACTTCGCAAAATCCAAAGTCGGAAACGTTTATTTAAAGAAACGTAAAGACTAAAGAAGAAAGAAGAAAAGAAGCCCGATACCAAAGCCCATACACAAGCCCATATCACACGCCTATATAAAGATCCCACTTCACAATTTTAGAGGCACTTAGTTAGTCTTAGTTAGTTTTTTCATTTTCTCTAGTTTTAGAGAGAGAAAGTTCCAAACTTTCTCTCACTAAACTTTTCTTTGTTTTCATCTCTTAAATTTAAGCTTTCTTTAATCTTTGTACTTTGGATTTCATTAATCTTATTCAAGTTAAGCTTTTAAGTTCTTTAATCTTCTTCTACTTTTCTTAGTTTACCTAAATCATTGATCCGTTTGTGTCATTTCATACGGTTCGGATTTGTGGAAAGAGTTTGTGATTAAAGCTTAATCTTTCTTGTTCTTTTTAAGGTCTTACGCGAATAGGCTATAATCTCTCCATGCTTATTGGCTTATTTCTTGTTTAAGCTTAGTGTTTTTCGGATTTCATCTAGGTTTTAGTCATTCAAAAGTTCCTTTCATAAAATTTAAGGTTTTACGTTTTTCAAAAGTTGTATAATTTAATCTTTTTGAAGAAGTTTAAGTTCTGTTAAGATAGCTTATTGTATGTGCTTATCCAAGTTTCAGCTTATTATCATTCTCGGATTGATTTTGTTTCCATCGCAATATAAGGGTTTATACATATTCCGACGGTTTTCTGATTTGTATCGCAATAACCCAAGTGTGGGTTCTACTTTGCGATAGGATGGTAATTCCCCCTTATTCCGATCTGGATTGCGATCGCTTATTGCGATCGCACATTCCGACGGGACTAAGGTCCTTTTTAAGTCGAAACTCTGGCCAATTTTTATTTACCACATTCCGATAGTAAGTCATTGCGACAGAAGTGTTTTCGATATTCCGATCAGACATTCCGATCTAGAACATTCCGATAGAACTGCATTTAGATTGACCATATTCCGATAGCTTGCAGCTTTGTATTCCGATGGATTGTCTTTACACTTATTCCGATGGAACATTCCGATCTGGGATTCCGATGGACTTGTTTTGATTGTATTCCGATAGACAAAGAGTTTTGATATTCCGATAGCTTAAGGTTTTAAGTTCCAAAGTTTTTAGCAAAGTTTTTTAAGTGTTAGTTTAATTAAGTTTTCCAAGTATTTTTCTAATCCTTTCCTTAAGTTTTCAAGCTTTTATTTTTAACTCGCCAATTTAGTTTAATCTTTCTAAGCATTTACTATTCGACACTTACTTATTAGTTATTAGTTTAAAAATAGATAAACAAACCAACACCTTTTTATTAACCAAGAACAAATCATTCCACTTAGAGCTGAGATCAATTCGAGGAGATACCGAGAACTAAATCTGAACCCTTAGCAAATCATTTGTATCAAATGTCGCCACTGCCGGCTCTTCTCGTTAAGATCAACAGTTTTTTGTGAGAACTTGGATTTTGGGATCCGTTCACCGTGAACGTTACTTTTTCATAAAAATTTTTAAAAAAAACAATATATATATATATATATATATATAAATAAAATTTTCAAAAATCCTAAAAATTAAAAAACATAAAAACCAAAAATATTTCTTCTTTGTTTTTGCCTTGTTAGTTCTTTTGCAGGTGCATGCGTACACGATCAACGTCTTATCAAGAGCCCGAGCCTCTCGAAGACTTAGACATGGCCGGTGTACAGAACAATAACAATAACCCACCTCAAAACAATAATAACAATAACAACCCACCTAACAACAACAATGAGCCTCTACCGGATAATCGCCCGATGATTGAACTTCTGCAAGCACATGTAGATGGCAACAACGATCCAATTGTCATACCCGCGTTTGCAGCCAACAACTTTGAGCTTAAATCCGGCTTTATCCAGATGGTCTCTGCTCAACCATTCTTGGGGCGTACCATTGATGATCCACATGACCACATCAAGAGATTCCTGCAACTCACGAATACGGTCAAATTCAATGGTGTTCCACAAGAGGTAATCCGTTTACAACTTTTTCCCTTTTCTTTAGAGGGACAAGCCCGGCATTGGCTTGCTAAGGAACCGCCACAAAGTATCCTTACGTGGACGGATTTGGAG
Organism: Glebionis coronaria; assembly: GCA_025667525.1. NCBI lineage: Eukaryota > Viridiplantae > Streptophyta > Magnoliopsida > Asterales > Asteraceae > Glebionis > Glebionis coronaria. The sequence continues at coordinate 340,075,998 of CM046874.1, forward strand.
ACCAAGTTTATCAACTACTTTTTCCCACCCTCTCGTACTACCGCTTTGCGGAATGAAATTATCAATTTTGAACAAAAGTACGATGAGTCTTTTAGTGAATCTTGGGATCATTTCAAAGATCTTTTAAGAAAATGCCCACAACATGGTTTTACCAAAGTGCACCAAATTAACACTTTTTATCTAACACCCCACCAAATGCTATGCGCAGCGGAACTACAACATTTGGGTGCTAGGCAGTTATCATCGCACACAAGATATATCGAACGACTCCAAAGAGACGTCAAATTTAAACTTAAATTAAAAATTGTTGAAAAGTTACATGTCTACGGTTTTCCAACCTCAAATGATACAACAGAGTTTTGCGTTTCGGTCCCCATGAATCTCAACCCCAAAAGTTACAGTTTTCACAACAACATGACATAAAGTTAAAAATGTTTAAGTAATAACGGGAGGAAAAACAAGTAGACTCCAAGCCATACACACAACATCCATCCAATGCACGCTCCATGCTACACTTCAGCGGTTACCTGAAACACATGCTAAATTTGGTCAATGAAAACGTTGAGTGGAATTCATAGGTTTTACAATTCATTTTGAACATATGTGAAATAAAAACCATTCACGATCATTCATAGACTTGTTGATCAAACAATCTATATTCAAGGTACTGACAATTGTGTTTAAGCTCATGACACTAAACCGTTAACTCAATCACCCGTGTAATAATTACCGGCGTGATTCAGATGAAACCAGTGCCCCTACTAAGGCATCAGTTGCAATTATACCTTATCTCTTATCACAAATTATCCGTCCGCAGGGGGTATCAACGTACTAGCCCTCGTCTCGGATAGGGTAGTCAACCCCATAGTACTATCACTTTGTATAAGCGGCTATTTCTAATCCACGCTAGGACTAAACAATAGTTAATAGTTCATGAATTTAGGGCCTTTTGCAACTAGGTACTCAACACAATTTCAAGGCAACATTCGGGTTCAACAATCATTCATGACATATGTTCATTTTGAAAACTAGCATGCATTTCCCTCGCGGGTAAAACAGTTTGAAATAATAATAAGCGAGGCTATAAATTCACACCTTATATAACAAGTAGTCGATAGTTCGAGTGACGGTTACTAACGACGATGAGGATGCCCGAGTAAATCAACACCTATCAAACCAAATAACGCGTAATGAGTAATCTCATTTATTAACCTTATGGTACTGTATAAAATACATACATATTAGTCACTTGTGATAATTACAACTCACGCCAAAATAAAACAAACAAGTGTTACTCGTTTTATACCATTTGTCCTTATTATTAACGTTATTCATTTTTACATATTTTCGCCGATACTTACCAAATGTACGGACTGTTTTACTATACTTAACCCTTTTTATAAAATTTGAGAAAATTCTCAAAAATACTTTAAGACCTGTAGAAAACACATATTTAATCCCATTAAAAGTTTTCACTTTTACGACTCGTTATTCAACACTTTTCCAAAACTACGTTTTTCGGACTGAAATTGTACTTTGACCAAGTCGGACTCATTTGACCCGTTTAAAATACTCCATTGACCCATTTGACACCTAAGTCTTATAATAGACTCAAATGTGCAGGTTTGAGACCAAAATTCAACCTTTGACCATTTACCAAACTAAACCTATAGTCACCGGGATTTGACCTAAAACCAAGCATAATTTCGGATTATGACGGTTTTCATCTGCCAGTACACGAATTTCAAAACGTCGTAACTTTTGACTCGTTAGGAGTCGTAAGTTCTATCTTATACCAAATCGAAGCTACGAAGATGCTATACAACTCTATCCTAATCACAAGACCTGTTTTCAAAATAATTTTTACGAAAACACCTCAAACTTTCTGCCTAAAATTACCTATACCAAAATCATACCAACGCTCGTTTTCAAACCCATTTACCAACACTAGACATCATCCTAAGTACTCCTAATCATATCCAAACATCATTTTAAGTCCTAAACCCCTATTGATCAATATCCTCATAAAACCCAAATCATAAAAACAAACATGCAATTGGATATACCCATCTAAAAACATGTAAACATATGATTAAATACAAAATGAAACATCAAAGCATTAACCACCATGATCCCCAAACACCCCCCCCCCCCTTGAGCCGTGGGGTTTGGGTGATCAAAACCCATCAACCAAATTGATTTTGGTTGATTTGTTTGGTGTTCTAGCATCATTCTAACATGAATTAAACATGTATATGCTCAATTAACATCTAAATGAACTTTTGAAAAATCTTTAATTTTTGGAAAATTTTTTGTTAATGCATGTTGGAATTAACCATGGATTAACACTTACTAAAGGGTTTTAGGAAGTGGTCTTTGATTGGAATTAATCAAAACCCAATAAAAATTGAAGTGGTGGTGGTGTTGGTGATGTTGGCCGTCGGCCTAGAGAGAGCAAAAGGGTGGGTTTGATTTTTTTTTCTTTGAAATGTTATGTGTGTGTATGTTTGTTTCCTTTTTGTGAAATGGGAGGGACCAAAGGTGCAATTTAAGCTTTCTTTTGTCCTCAAACAAAAACGATTCTAAAACTTTACGGGATTGACTCACTAGTCATTTTAGAAATTTTTTACGGGAGTCGGGAATCATCCCAAACACTCCAAAATACTTTTAGGACACTTTAAATGTACCCGGAAAGCAATAAAACTCACCCGACTCGACTTAACACGAACCGTAAGTAAAATTCTCAAAAAATTACAATATCGATAAAACGACAATAATCATAGAAATTTGGGCATCCATCGGGATCGTATTCGTCATCGTCCTTCTTAAATCGTCAATCGTCAAAATTTATAACCTCGAACATCGGTTTCAACCAAAATACTAAAATATATAGCAATTAAAATTTATTAAAAATTTAAAAAAATAAGCGTAATTTAGGGTAATGTTAGTGACCTCGGTTCTAGGGTATCACATCAACCCCTCCTTAAAGAGAGCGACGTCCCGACGCTCGCCTCTTCTTATACTCACATTTCGTGCCGCTGGAACAGATGAGGATACCTTTCCTTGAAAAAGTCCTCACGTTCCCAAGTGTATTCCGGTCCACGCCTAGAATTCCATCGAACCTTCACAATGGGAATTCTACTACGCTTCAGCCTCTTGACCTCTCTGTCCATAATTTCCACGGGTTCTTCCACGAAATGCATTTTGTCGTCCAGTTGAATCTCGTCCAAAGGAATCACCAATTCCTTATCCGCCAAACTCTTCTTCAAGTTCGATACGTGAAACGTGTCGTGAATAGCACTAAGCTCGCTCGACAACTCTAACTTATACGCTACTGGTCCAATTCGTTTAACGATCTTAAATGGTCTAGTGTACCTCGGACTCAACTTTCCTTTCTTCCCAAAACGAATTACACCCTTCCACGGCGAAACCTTAAGCATAACCATATCTCCGACTTCAAATTCCAACAGTTTTCTTCTGTTATCGGCATAACTCTTCTGTCGGCTTCTCGCAGCAAGTAATCGGTTCTTGATTTGCACAATCTTCTCGGTCGTCTCTAAAACCATTTCGGGTCCAGTCAATTGACTTTCTCCTACTTCACTCCAACACACAGGCGATCTACACTTCCTTCCATACAACGCTTCGAATGGTGCAGCCTTGATGCTTGCATGATAACTATTATTATACGAAAACTCCACTAAAGGTAAGTGGCGTTCCTAACTTCCTCCAAAATAAATTACGCATGCTCGGAGCATGTCCTCCATCGTCTGAATAGTTCGTTCACTTTGGCCGTCAGTCTCCGGATGATAAGCCGTACTTAAATTCAATTCAGTGCCCATCGCACATTGAAGCGATTTCCAAAATTCCGAAGTAAACCTACTATCGCGATCCGAAATGATCGATAACGGTACTCCATGTCTGCAAACGATCTCCTTCACGTACACACTGGCCAGCTTTTCCATACTGTCCGTCTTCTTCATAGGTAAGAAATGAGCAGATTTCGTCAATCTATCCACTATTACCCAAATCATATCACATCCACTAGGAGTCCTGGGTAAACCCGTCACAAAATCCATAGCGATTTTCTCCCATTTCCATTCTGGGATCTCTGGTTGTACCAACAACCCAGACGGCTTCTTATGTTCTACTTTAACCTTCGCACAAGTCAAACACTTACCAACGTAACGAGCAATATCCGCCTTCATATTCGGCCACCAATAAACTTTCTTCAGATCATGATACATTTTATCCGATCCAGGATGTATCAAGTACTTCGACTTATGAGACTCGTTCATAACCAAATCACGTACTCCAGGCTTTCCTTCCTCGGATGGACACAACGGTAACCAAATCCGATTCTCGAAATATCTCAGTCCGTCTGACCTAACCATAAAAAGAGGTTTCAACATTCTTCCCAAGTTCTCAGCATCAACATTCTCTTTCATTAGTCCCCTCTCTTGAGCCTTCAGTATAGTTTCGGTCAAATCAACACTCTCAGTCATCAGCAAAGCTCTGACTCTCAAAGGTTTTTCTCGATCCTTCCTACTAAGTGCATCCGCTACAACATTCGCCTTGCCAGGATGGTAGCGAATTTCACAGTCATAGTCACTCAGTAATTCTACCCATCGTCTCTGTCGCATATTCAACTCCTTTTGATCTAAAATGTGCTGCAAACTCTTGTGGTCAGTAAATACAACACACTTCGTCCCATACAAATGATGTCTCCACAATTTCAACGCAAAGACTACAGCTCCTAATTCCAAATCGTGCGTCGTGTAGTTCTCTTCATTCTTCCTCAGTTGTCTCGACGCGTAAGCAATCACCTTCTCGCGCTGCATCAACACAGCTCCATAACCCTTACGAGATGAGTCACAATACACTACAAAGTCTTTGGTTCCTTCAGGTAATGACAATATCGGTGCGGAACATAACTTGTCCTTGAGCGTTTTGAAAGCGAATTCTTCCTCATCTCCCCATTCATACACCCTATTCTTTTCGGTAAGCTTTATCAATGGCTTCGCAATCAACGAAAATCCTTCAATGAATCTCCGATAATACCCAGCTAAACCAAGGAATTGTCGAACCTCAGTCGGCGTTGTCGGTGCCGACCATTCCTTGATCGCTTCGACCTTGGCAAGATCCACGCTAACTCCTTTGCTATCAATTACGTGACCAAGGAATTGCACAGACTCTAACCAAAACTCACACTTCGAGAACTTCGCATACAGCTTCTCTCTCTTCAGCAGATCCAATATCTTTCTCAGGTGCTTCTCGTGCTCTTCCTTACTCTTAGAGTAAATAAGAATATCATCAATAAAAACAATGACAAACTTATCTAGATACGGCTTGCATACACGATTCATAAGGTCCATGAATACAGCAGGCGCGTTTGTCAACCCAAATGGCATCACTCGAAATTCGAAGCGTCCATACCGCGTACGAAAGGCAGTTAAAGGAATATCCTCCACTCTCACACGCAGTTGATGATACCCTGATCTCAATGGATACCGATTCTTAACCGTCAGCTTGTTGAGTTCTCTATAGTCAATACACATCCGAAATGACCCATCTTTCTTCTTCACAAACAACACTGGCGCTCCCCATGGTGATGAGCTTGGCCTAATAAATCCTTTATCCATCAACTCCTTCAGTTGATCCGATAACTCCTTTAACTCGGATGGTGCTAATCGATAGGGTGCACGCGCAACCGGCGCAGCTCCCGGCACCAAATCGATTCGAAACTCGACCTCACGGGTGGGTGGTAAACCTGGCAACTCGTCTGGAAAAACTTCCGGATATTCGCAGATTACAGGTACCTCTTCAATCCTCGCCTCTAAATCACCATCACTCGAAACTTGTGCCAAAAACACATCGCATCCATTTTCTACATACTTCATTATTTTCAAACAAGAAATCACTTTCAAACGAAAAGTGCATTCGTCTCCCTTCACAGTCAAGACTTTATTCCTCAACGGGATCTGAACTAACCTCTCTCCACAGACGATCACAGCACTGTGCGCCATCAGCCAATCCATTCCCACAATCACATCAAACGATCCTAGCTCTATAGGCATTAAGTCGATTTCAAAAGCGTAATTTCCTAACTTCAAGGTACACCCTTTCAGTATAGAATTCGTACTAACGATTTTCCCATCGGCTAACTCCACGTTATAACTAGTCGCTAACAATACCGGTTTTCTATCGATATGACGACTAAATTTAACATCTACGAAACTCTTGTCGGAACCAGAATCAAACAAAATACTAGCATAACAAGCGTCTAGCAAAAAAGTACCGGTAACCACGTTAGGACCCTGTGGTTTATCAACCGTCCCTACTTGATACACGGCAGCAGCATTGTTACCTCCTTGCTTGTTTCCTGCCTTCGGGTAATTTCCTTGCTTACGGCCTCTTTCTCCACATCCAAAACAACCCATGACTCTCGTAGCATTCGCCCCAGTGGCTACCCCCTTTGTTCGGCAATCAGAGATCCTGTGACCCGCTTTTCCACATTTGCCGCACGCAGGTGGGTAACTCCCTACATGGTACAAGTTGTATCGACCACAGTGGGGATTCACCTTCGCTCCTCTGGGGTTTGTCACAGCTCTCATCCCTTCATTCCTTCGCTGGTTGAACTGCTGATTGCGGTTCTGACCATTGTTGTTTCGGTTTCCACCTCGGTTTTGACCCTGGGATTGATTGCTCTGCGCCGCCTCCCACTTCCTCTTATTTTCAACAATGAAGTTCTTCTTGTCTTGGAGTTTGACATCCATCAATGCGTGAGCCATCTGGACCGCTTCATCAAACGACCCAAGTTTAGACGAAGTCGTCTCACCCTTGATATTACTGGACAGACCTTTGATGTACTGTTTCATCTTCTTGTTATCATCGGCAAAGGTGTCTGGTCACAAAAGGCTTAGTTCATTAAACCTCCTGGTGTAAGCAGTGATATCATTGTTTCTCAAAGTCAGGTGCCTCAACTCATCTTCCAATTGACCTAACTCCTCTTCAGGACAGAAATTCTTGGTCAAAAGAGCTTTAGTAGCAGTCCATGTTCTTGCATTCGCTACTGCTAACCCAACAGTGGCTACTTGGGTGTTCCACCAACTCAATGCATCGTCAAGAAAAGTAGCAGCCGCAAACTTGACCTTGTTCGCTTCTGAACAACCACTAATCTCGAAAGTACTTTCGACCTTTTCTAACCATCTCCTGAGTTCTAGAGCTCCACCAGTTCCACGAAATTGCGTGGGACCACATTTTATGAAACTAGAGTAAGTACACTCTCTTGGGGCTTGTTGTCTCCCCACATTTCTGCCCTGGTCTGGGTTCCTCCCTGCTCGATCTGCTTCTAGCGCATTCGCAATGGCTTCCTGAATCATCGTGTTCACACGGTCGGTTGTTAGTTTTGGAGGCATGGTGCGTTATCAAATACACCTCTCTACAAAGACAGGGAAAATAGAAAAACAATGTAAGTATACACATCAAGATTAAGATGGATTTCTCTTTCAAGACATAATATAAATACAACGACACATCACTACAGAGTTACTAATATTCATCAATTCACATCACAAAATATCAAATTAAAGACATATCACAGATCATGAAAGGTAAACATGGATTGTATTGATAATCAACCAAAATTGTGACAAGTATTGCCACTACAACCATTCACCATAAAACTTAAGTCCTCAAGTTTTTCGTCACAATGCCATCATACAAAAGTCTAAAACAGTTCTATTACAACGATCAAAGATAAAATACAAGACAAGCAACTAGGCATGTGGTGATCCACACGGCCTCTTGGATGGCGGTTCATCATCATCTTCCTCGGGTTCCTCGTCGCTATCTTCCTCGTCCACTTCATCCATCTTCCTCTTTCCTTTGTCATTCGGCCCACATTCAGTCGCCTTCTTCGTCCCTGACGTAGACCCACACTCAACCGCTACATGATTTCCTACAGTGATACAAGCACCTCTGGCAGGTGGCTGGATCATGAAGTCATTAGCTTCCATTTCCATGTCGTCCACAAATCTCCAATCTGGGGGCAAGGATGCTCTCACTCGATGCTCCCAACTCTGCATCCTAGACAATCTCGCTTGATCTTACCTAACTCGATCAAGACTGGCGCTCAAGTTCGCGATCATCGATCTTAGACTGTTGATATCACTCTTGTTCGCATTTCCATCATACTCAATTCTTGAAGTTCTTGCCAATAATCTTTGGTGTGCTCTCTCATTCTCGTCGAATCTGTTTATTACCCTTGATTCCACTATGTACCGCTCGCACATCGATTCATCCAATCTTCTCACAACACGCCGTACGTCATGATAAACTCTTGGTCCGGGGCAGAAAACTCTTGAGATGCCCTGATGAAGAAAATTTGCGCTCGCTGCAGCTTCGGATCTCCTGGGGATACCTGGCACACCAACCAGATGAGAAGTACGTTGTGGGTAAATAGTTCTCCTTTGGTCAAGGTCCTGGGCTTGGACATTGTTCGCCTTGGTCTGTCCTTCAGAAGCTGTTCCAACATTTCCCCCTTCGTGACCTACGACATAATCGTCTCCATTACCATTAGGCGGTACCTCGGCCATTCCTGCAATAACAGAGAATTTTGGAGGGTACGTAAGATAACTATTCAATATTTATAAATACATGCATGCAAATGCAATGCAAAGGTGGTACACATGCCCAAAATGCGATAATATGATGCTCATGCATAAGTAATACAAGAATTACGGTGTCGGGTACTCCACGTATAATTTCAACGTTTACATATAGTAATTTCCATATCTACGTAATAAATACCCACATATATACTTTAACTCAAAAGTATACATCAAATGCCATGAATGCAAAAATAAACCTTACCGGAGCCATGCAGGATAGTTGTGTGCGCTTGGACAATTCCTTACGACACCAAAAGTTATAGTTTAGGAATTTTCAAAACGACCTAGTTCTCTATAACTCATGGCTCTGATACCAATCTCTAACACCCCACCAAATGCTATGCGCAGCGGAACTACAACATTTGGGTGCTAGGCAGTTATCATCGCACACAAGATATATCGAACGACTCCAAAGAGACGTCAAATTTAAACTTAAATTAAAAAATTTTGAAAAGTTACATGTCTATGGTTTTCCAACCCCAAATGATACAACAGAGTTTTGCGTTTTGGTCCCCATGAATCTCAACCCCAAAAGTTACAGTTTTCACAACAACATGACATAAAGTTAAAAATGTTTAAGTAATAACGGGAGGAAAAACAAGTAGACTCCAAGCCATACACACAACATCCATCCAATGCACGCTCCATGCTACACTTCAGCGGTTACCTGAAACACATGCTAAATTTGGTCAACGAAAACGTTGAGTGGAATTCATAGGTTTTACAATTCATTTTGAACATATGTGAAATAAAAACCATTCACGATCATTCATAGACTTGTCGATCAAACAATCTATATTCAAGGTACTGAAAATTGTGTTTAAGCTCATGACACTAAACCGTTAACTCAATCACCCGCGTAATAATTACCGGCGTGATTCAGATGAAACCAGTGCCCCTACTAAGGCATCAGTTGCAATTATACCTTATCTCTTATCACAAATTATCCGTCCGCAGGGGGTATCAATGTACTAGCCCTCGTCTCGGATAGGGTAGTCAACCCCATAGTACTATCACTTTGTATAAGCGGCTATTTCTAATCCAAGCTAGGACTAAACAATAGTTAATAGTTCATGAATTTAGGGTCTTTTGCAACTAGGTACTCAACACAATTTCAAGGCAACATTCGGGTCCAACAATCATTCATGACATATGTTCATTTTGAAAACTAGCATGCATTTCCCTCGCGGGTAAAACAGTTTGAAATAATAATAAGCGAGGCTATAAATTCACACCTTATATAACAAGTAGTCGATAGTTCGAGTGGCGGTTACTGACGACGATGAGGATGCCCGGGTAAATCAACACCTATCAAACCAAATAACGCGTAATGAGTAATCTCATTTATAAACCTTATGGTACTGTATAAAATACATACATATTAGTAACTTGTGATAATTACAACTCACGCTAAAACAAAACAAACAAGTGTTACTCATTTTATACCATTTGTCCTTATTATTAACGTTATTCATTTTTACACATTTTCGCCGATACTTACCAAAAGTACGGACTGTTTTACTATACTTAACCCTTTTTATAAAATTTGAGAAAATTCTAAAAAATACTTTAAGACCTGTAGAAAACACATATTTAATCCCATTAAAAGTTTTCGCTTTTACGACTCGTTATTCAACACTTTTCCAAAACTACGTTTTTCGGACTGAAATTGTACTTTGACCAAGTCGGACTCATTTGACCCGTTTAAAATACTCCATTGACCCATTTGACACCTAAGTCTTATAATAGACTCAAATGTGCAGGTTTGAGACCAAAATCAACCTTTGACCATTTACCAAACTAAGCCTATAGTCCCCGGGATTTGACCTAAAACCAAGCATAATTTCGGATTATGACGGTTTTCATCTCCCGGTACACGAATTTCAAAACGTCGTAACTTTTGACTCGTTAGGAGTCGTAAGCTCTATCTTATACCAAATCGAAGCTAAGAAGATGATCTACAACTCTATCCTAATCACAAGACCTGTTTTCAAAATAATTTTTACGAAAACACCTCAAACTTTCTGCCTAAAATTACCTATACCAAAATCATACCAACGCTCATTTTCAAACCCATTTACCAACACTAGACATCATCCTAAGTACTTCTAATCATATCCAAACATCATTTTAAGTCCTAAACCCATATTGTTCAATATCCTCATAAAACCCAAATCATAAAAACAAACATGCAATTGGATATACCCATCTAAAAACATGTAAACATATGATTAAACACAAAATCAAACATCAAAACATTAACCACCATGATCCCCAAACACCCCCCCTTTGAGCCGTGGGGTTTGGGTGATCAAAACCCATCAACCAAATTGATTTTGGTTGATTTTTTTGGTGTTCTAGCATCATTCTAACATGAATTAAACATGCAAATGCTCAATTAACATCCAAATGAACTTTTGAAAAATCTTTAATTTTTGGAAAAATTTTTGTTAATGCATGTTGGAATTAACCATGGATTAACACTTACTAAAGGGTTTTAGGAAGTGGTCTTTGATTAGAATTAATCAAACCCCAAGAAAAATTGAAGTGGTGGTGGTGTTGGTGATGTTGGCCGTCGGCCTAGAGAGAGCAAAAGGGTGGGTTTGATTTTTTTTTCTTTGAAATGTTATGTGTGTGTATGTTTGTTTCCTTTTTGTGAAATGGGAGGGACCAAAGGTGCAATTTAAGCTTTCTTTTGTCCTCAAACAAAAACGACTCTAAAACTTTACGGGATTGACTCACTAGTCATTTTAGAAAATTTTTATGGGAGTCGGGAATCATCCCAAACACTCCAAAATACTTTTAGGACACTTTAAATGTACCCGGAAAGCAATAAAACTCACCCGACTCGACTTAACACGAACCGTAAGTAAAATTCTCGAAAAATTACAATATCGATAAAACGACAATAATTATAGAAATTTGGGCATCCATCGGGATCGTATTCGTCATCGTCCTTCTTAAATCGTCAATCGTCAAAATTTATAACCTCGAACATCGGTTTCAACCAAAATACTAAAATATATAGCAATTAAAATTTATTAAAAATTTCAAAAAATAAGCGTATTTTAGAGTAATGTTAGTGACCTCGGTTCTAGGGTATCACATTTTATAATGGTTTAAGCATGAATGACCAAGATTCACTAAACAGTGCCTCGGGGGGTAATCTTTTGGCTAAGACTTCCAATGCTGCTTGGGATGTCATTGAGAATAAGTCTCGTGTGCAAACCAAGAGTGTTCGGACCAATGTCGCTAGTGCTAGTACTAGTGACATCGATAAGTGACTTGACAAAATCACTGCGCTTCTTGAATCGCTTGCTACCCAAACCGCCAGCAACACCAACAGCATCAATGCTAAAAACGCTCAAGTCAATGCTGTTAGCCAATCATGTGAGATATGCGGGGGTCCTCACTCTTACACCACTTGTACCGCCACCCAAGACTACCCTTCAGATAATGTGAATGCAGCATACGGTACCTATCCTCAACCCGCTTATCAAGCTCGTCCTCAAGGTGACCGCAACCTGCTTAGCTACCGCTCCAACAACTATCTTTCACCACCTGGTTTTACTCCTAACAACCCAAACCAACAACAAAACCTCAACCGCCCTCCACAACAACCACAATCTCGTACACCATACATACCAGCTCACAAACAACAAAATCCACCTCAAAGAAACAACCAAGTTTACCAGCAACCTGCTTATCAACCACCCGCATACAATGCTCCTCACAACCAACCCACCGCTTTACACCAAGAAGTGGAAACCTACATGAGGACTAACGATGTGATCGTGGGAAATCTTCAGCGGGAAGTGCTCAACTTGAAAGCAGACCTGGTGAAACAAGGGAACGATCTGAGAGCTGATATGAGAAATACTTTGGATAGTCAAACGAATGACTTAAAAAACATGATGGCTAGTTTCTTCCAAGGTAATCAACCCTCTTCTTCGGGTAATCTTCTGAGTAACACCGTTGCGAATCCAAGAGGGGAGATGAAAGCAATCACCACTCGCAGTGGCAAAGGTACTAAGGAACCCGAGCATCCTATACCTCCACCGGTGATTGTGACTAAGGAAAACGAGTCACCTCCTCCTATTCCTCATCCTTCTCCTTCCCCAATTTCTCCACCTCATGCGTCTACCCCTCCTCCACCCAAGGATGTGAGTGATCCTTCGATCCCAAAGACTTCCTCTTCTTCCGATATACCTTATCCATCTAGGTTGAGGAAAGAGAAGCTCAAAAGCAAGGATGATATTCAGGTTTTGAACTTTCTTAAAATGTTTAAACAATTGAATTTCAACATCTCCTTCGCTGAGGCTCTCGCTCACATGCCTAAGTACGCGAAAATGTTCAAAGATCTTCTTAGCGACAAGGAGAAGCTTCTTGATATTGCTAACACCCAACTTAATGAGAATTGATCTGCAGTGCTCTTAAGGAAATTGCCAACCAAGCTTGGTGATCCGGGTCGTTTTTTAATCCCTTGTAACTTCCCGGGAGTAGAGAATTGCATGGGCCTGGCCGATCTAGGTTCCAGTATTAATTTAATGCCTCTAAGCATTTGGAAGCAATTATCTCTCTCTGAGCTAGTCCCCACCAAAACGACTTTGGAATTAGCCAACCGTACGGTTGCTTATCCAGTGGGGATAGCCGAAGACGTCTTGGTAGGAGTCGACAAATTCACTTTTCCTGCCGATTTCGTTGTCGTTGACTACGACATGGACCCTCGTGTGCCATTGATCGTTGGTCATCCATTCTTGAGGACCGGTCGCACTCTCATCGATGTTGAAGCCTGTGAGCTTATCATGAGAGTGGGAGACGATAAAATCGTCTTCAACATGCGAAAGTTGTCTAAACAACCTTATTCATACGAGAGTGTTAATTGCATTGACGTTCTGGATGAGGCTTGTGAAGAACACTTTATTGATGCTTGTAAAAATATTGCTACCTCTCTTCCCAATGTTGAGATCGTTTCCTCTATTGATTCATCACTGTCTCTACTTGGAGAAAGTGATTTCTTTTGGAAAGATCTTGAAGCAACCATGGGAGATGTGAACTTAGCAAATGACGATTCTCCCACCGATTGGGATGAAGACATGCGTTTCTTTGAAAACCTTCTCAAAGAAGACAATCTTTCTCCACCATCTCCCACGGTTATTGCTATCGATGCTCCGACTTTGAAAACACCTCCCATCGAAAATCCTCCGGATTTAGAACTTAAGGAGTTGCCGCCCCATCTCGAGTACGTGTTCCTTGAAGATAACAAGAAGTCGCATGTCATCATCGCGAAGGACTTGAAAGAAGAAATCTCGCCTCATCGCCGTGCTTAAAGATCATAAGAAGGCAATTGGTTGGAAAATTTCCGACATCCGCGGAATTGATCCGAACTTTTGTACTCACAAGATTCTCATGGAAGATGACTTTAAACCCGCAATCCAGAGCCTAAGAAGGGTTAATCCTCGAATTCATGACGTCATCAAACAAGAGGTTATCAAACTTCTTGATGCCGGCTTGATTTACCCTATTTCGGATTCGCAGTGGGTAAGTCCCGTCCATTGTGTGCCCAAGAAGGGCGGAATAACCATTGTTTCCAATGAACACAACGAGTTGATTCCCACTCGTCTCGTTACTGGGTGGAGAGTTTGTATTGATTATCGCAAGCTCAATGATGCCACGAGAAAAGATCACTTTCCTCTTCCCTTCATGGATCAAATGCTCGAGCGTCTAGCTGGTAATGACTATTACTTCTTCTTAGACGGTTTCTTCGGGTATTTTCAAATTCCCATCGATCCCAAGGACCAAGAAAAGACCACATTCACTTGTCCCTATGGAACATTTGCCTACAAACGCATGCCTTTTGGTTTATGCAATGCTCCTGGGACGTTCCAAAGGTGTATGATGGCTATCTTCCATGACATGGTGGAAGACACTATGGAAGTATTCATGGATGATTTCTCGGTTTATGGCGATTCTTTCTCTGCTTGCCTTGCAAATTTAGAACGTATGCTGAAGCGGTGTGAAGACACTCGCCTTGTTCTTAATTGGGAAAAATGCCATTTCATGGTAAAAGAGGGCATCTTGCTAGGACACAAAATCTCCAAAGCCGGTCTCGAAGTAGACCGTGCTAAAGTCGATGTTATCGCTAAGTTGCCTCCACCTTCAACAGTGAAGGGTGTGAGAAGTTTCCTTGGTCATGCGGGCTTCTACCGTCGATTCATCAAAGATTTTTCTAAAATCGCTCGCCCAATGACCCACCTCTTGGAAAAAGATACTCCTTTTATCTTTTCCAAAGAGTGTATCGAAGCCTTCAACTCGCTTAAGGATAAGCTAACTAAGGCACCCGTCTTGGTTACCCCTAATTGGGAGCTGCCTTTCGAGTTGATGTGCGATGCTAGTGACTTTGCTATTGGAGCGGTTTTGGGCCAAAGAGTGAACAAACACTTCCAACCAATCCATTACGCTAGCAAGACAATGACTGGGGCTCAATTGCATTACACGACAACCGAAAAAGAGCTTTTAGCTGTTGTCTATGCCTTTGAAAAATTCCGCCCCTATCTTGTCCTTTCCACCACAATCGTTTACACCGATCATTCCGCGCTGAAGTACTTGTTGACTAAGCAAGATTCCAAACCAAGACTTCTTCGCTGGGTTTTGCTACTCCAAGAACTTAAAATCGAAATTCGCGATAAAAAAGGAGCTGAAAACCTAGCCGCGGATCATCTCAGTAGACTTGAGGATCCTTATCAAGGGGATCATCCGAACAAAGAAATCAATGATTCTTTTCCCTTGGAGACCTTAATGTCTATCAACTCTACTGCTGATGAAACCCCGTGGTTTGCGGACATTGCAAACTACTTGGCGGGTGGAATTCTCGTTGACGGGTTAACATCCCAGAAAAAGAAGAAGTTCTTTAACGACATTAAGACTTACTTTTGGGATGACCCGTATCTATTCAAGCAATGTGCTGACTTGATTATTCACCGATGTGTTGATGGACCGGCAGCTTTAGAAATCCTTGACGCTTGCCACAAAGGACCCACCGGTGGTCACTTTGGTCCCAACTACACCGCCAAAAAAGTGTTTGAATCGGGATTTTATTGGCCCACCATCTATCGTGATGCTCACGAGATGGTTAAACATTGTGATGCTTGCCAAAAACAAGGCAAGATCACACATAAAGACGAGATGCCTCAGAATTTCATACAAGAATGTGAAATCTTTGATGTTTGGGGTATCGACTTTATGGGGCCATTCCCTTCATCTAAAGGAAACACATACATCCTTGTAGCCGTTGACTACGTCTCCAAATGGGTTGAAGCCAAAGCTTTACCCACTAATGACGCAAGGGTGGTTTGTAACTTTTTGAAATCGCTATTCGCTAGATTCGGTGTGCCTCGTGACATTATTAGTGATCGCGGGACTCATTTTTGCAACGACCAATTTGCTAGAGTCATGGCTAAGTATGGTGTAAATCATCGTCTTTCCACCGCTTACCACCCACAAACTAATGGCCAGGCTGAAATATCCAACCGAGGATTAAAGCGAATTCTCGATAGAACCGTGGGAGAGCATCGTGCCTCATGGGCTGATAAACTTGATGATGCTTTGTGGGATTTTCGTACCGCATACAAGACACCAATTGGTTGTACACCATATCGTCTCGTGTACGGGAAAGCATGCCACCTCCCCATTGAGTTGGAGCACAAGGCTTACTGGGCCTTGAAGTGGGCTAATTTTGATATCAACAACGCCGGTGACCTACAGAAGATCCAACTCAATGAGCTGAATGAACTCCGTAATGAGGCTTATGAAAATTATTTGATCTATAAGGAGAAGACAAAGTTTTACTCTTTAACTCTCGGTTGAAAATCTTTTCGGGCAAGCTGAAATCTCGTTGGTCCGGCCCATTCACCATTCCCCAAATTTTTCCATATGGTACTCTCGAGCTCGCTCAACCTAATGGACCTAATTTTAAGGTGAATGGCCAACGAGTGAAGTTGTACTTTGGTGAGGACATCTCTCAGAAGATGATTCCATCCCTCACCACGTACCCATAAACTAATTTTGGGTCGAGTCAGGCTCGTGACTCGGTTATAAAAAACAAGCGCTCCTCGGGAGGCAGCCCGAGTATCTATCCTTTTATGTTTTAACCTCCTAAGTGTAGGGGGACCTATATAGGTGTTTGTATTTGTGTGGTGATGTGATTACAAGGATGAATGCACTCTTGGAATCTCTGAAGAACCGTGCTCCCGTGTTATCCGAAATCTGGTTCTATCTCTCAACTATTGTGATTCAATTTTCTTCATACTCACATTTGAAATTGATCACTTTAGTCGTCTCTTCCTTAACTTGAGTTAACCAACGTGCACAATGTCATAAGTGTAGGGGAGACTTTTCCCACATGCTTAAACATTGAGGACAATGTTTATCTTAAGTGTAGGGGGACTTCTATCGAAGTTTTAAGTGGACTTTTCCATGAAAATGCCTTCATTTAACCGGAAAATCATCTTTTTCAACATTTTTCAAATTTTTAATTAACTATGGCCATTTAGTCGTAATTTTTAAAATTTTATCGTTGCTTTCATATGTATATACCCCGCAATAAAGTCAAAAACATTAATAAAGTGGTGTAGCTAGTTTAGAAGTCTTTGACATATTAGGCCCGTTGCGATTATTTTGACTCAACTCGAATAGACTTATTCAAGTTTATTCTAGCTAGTATCCTTAACCATGTAGACCTTAATTGGTTTATTAGGCTAAGCATCCACGAGTCTCATTACTTGAGATTTTAAATTGTGGAGAACGAGAAATGATAGAGTCAATTATAAGTCGGTATTCTTGCACAAGCTCACTTGGTGTAATTATCTGCCTATTCTCCCATCACTTGCTAATTATTTATCTGCAATAAGTAAGGTCGTACGATTTGAAAAGTTACTTAGCTTCTAGCCCAATATCGTTTAAAAGTTGCTCGGTAATGATAAGAGTTCAAGCCAAGGCATAACTTATGAAGCGGGGCGTGAAGAGTGGCGAGTCCAAAAAGGCCCTAACAAGGCATGAGGATTCAATTTTGTTGCTGAAGATCCAAAGTGATGTGAAAAGCATTATTCCCAAAATCAATATGAAGGATCAAGACTCACGACGAAAAGTAATCAACTCCCATAAAGATCATGGAGAAGTCTATCCGAAAAGACCCTAACAAGGTATGAGGATAAATAGATCCAAGTCCGAAAAGGAGGCGGATCGTTGTATCTCAAAATCCCAATTAGCGATTGAAGAAATAATCATGAAGTCGTGGTCAACAAAGTTGGAGTACCCCTCAAAAGTCTCCAAGTGAAGAAACTCTATTAACGAAGAGAAGACCATTATCTCAAGAACGTCTCTCGAAGATATGAAGTATGAAGTACATGCCAAATATCGGCCCGAGAAAGGTCTCAAATCGTGAACCGAGTTATGCCAAGATATGAACTTTTTGATATCCCGAGAAGCAGTTTTAAGAGATTTTGTCCTTTAGCTAACTATTGATCAAATCGTCCTACTTTGCTTTCAGCCTAAATAAACTATCGAAATAAGTCCAAAAATGCATCTTCATGATCATTCTAAGACAAAAATAAAATATAAGAGATACACCTAGGAATAAGGGAGTTTAAGCATTTAATTAAGCCATGTGTGTAAGTGGTTGACATGCTAACTTATAATAACAATGATCTCGTTTTGAAGCTTAGTTTGGGGAACGTGAAACTTGAGGATGATAAATCTTCGCAGCACCAAATCCCTAATGTAAGTCCTTGATCTCTTTGCAAGTTATTTCCATCCTTTTGTTTACTCTAAAGTTTTGATTTCTCTTAGTACTTTAATTTTTTGTTTAGTAGAATGTTAATAAGGCCAAGGTTGATTGATTATGAGAAAAGTGTAAATTTGCTTTATCACTCAGCATTGCATGAGGGCATGGCAATGGTTAAGTGTAGGGGATTTGATAGGTGTGTAAACACCCATCCTTTTACCACTTATTTCTTACTAAAACAAGACCAAAACACGTATTTAATATCATTTGTTTGGAATTATGCGTGGTTTTTGTGTTTATTGTGTTTTCAGAGCCAACCGGATGTTTATTGAAGAAAACATGGGATAGCACGGGTTTTATCGAGGAAAAAAACTCAAGACGAAGTCTATTGTCCAAGAGATGCAAAAGATTTGAAGTCATTGCGCCTTGTGGAAACCATAAATCACGGATCGATTAAGCTTACTAGGATAATCAATGTTCATATGATAAACATAGCGGAATTAGAACAATGATTATGAACAAGGTGTTTCTTTTCTAACGTTTACTTGTATTAAACTTCAAACGATTACAAGTAACAAACCTAGACGTGTTTACAAGGTTACACACGTCTAGAACACACGACTCAACTTTAAGACTACATTGTGAATGATGGGATATGAAAAACCTAATAACCCTTGGTTCCTTTTATAATGTAAGGATTAGGGTTTTACAAGAGATAAGAATAAATAAACATGTGAATCTTCTATTTAAATAACTATATACAGAATATCTCCTACATATATATCCAAATAGAATCTTCTAAAAGCTTCTTGTCTACAATTCTATCAACTCTTGAATTGCATGTAACAACTCTTGAATTGCACACGACAACTCTTGAGCCAACAACGCTGGATTAACTCTTGTCAACGCCTAAATTGGTCTTGACAACGCTTAGACAATAACTTCATGTTTTCTTCATTTTTTTTTTAGTTTCTGCCACATCAACTTTTTGACCCAACAATCTTCCCCTAGTTGATGGTGGCAAAACTCTATGTGTATCTCTTGTAAGTTGTACATGATCTTCAAGTTGCTTCACCTCAAGTGTAGGACGTATTTATTCCCCTTTTTGTCACATCAACAAGGAAGTAAACAATGTATGCAATCTTTTAAGATTCTCCAAATGTAGCTCTATGTAATGATCTTGAAGAAAAATAAATAAAGTATTCTTGATGTAGAAGTAGAATAACCCAACCTTGTGTTCCATGTCTTGTACTATCCATGTGACTAAGAACTTATACTCATGGTACTAAGTATAAGTAGACCTCGATCCCTTGTCAATATTCTCATCCTATGTGAGACACTGAGCATGATAATGTAACTCCTTCAAGTGTTATGACAAGTCTTCGTCACCAACCATGTAAAGCACGAACAAGTTACCTTTAAAGTCTATGACTGGGAGTGCACGACTTTAAGATATGATAGAACACAAACTCTCGAAAATCTTCTTCAATCATCAAACTTACCATACGAATTCTTCCCCTTAAGCCAACACCTCTTCATGAAGAATTTAATGAAATAACATCTTCATACCATATGTAAAAGTCCTTTATTGGATAACTCTTTTGCAAGGCTATCCCGATTACATAGTTTAAAATATCCATCAAATTCTCACGAATAGTTGCTAACTCGCTTTAAGATCATTAATTCCTATTAAAAATATCCGAGCCATAAATATCAACATGATATTCTAAATTAAAATGGAGATTCCATGTACCTTATTGTGTATAATCCTCCTTTTTGTGTGCTCAAAACGTACCAATTTTCTCAAACAGCAACAATCCTTTTGTTGTCCAACATCTCCCTTTGTCCAATATCTTTTCCACATGTACTGTCACATATCGGACAACACCTAACAGCGTTTGGACAAACCATATCTCGGTCAACTCATAACAACGCCTGTTCTGTCAGCGTTGATTTATTCCATCAGCGTCAAAATCCTCTTTGTCAGCGTCAAACCAATCTTGTCAGCGTCCCTTTCTGTTTGACGTCATCTAGGGCAACAAATCATGTTCCTTGTTGAAAAACACACATGAAATAACCCTATGAAATAGAGAAATCAATTCCAAATGTAAAGATTCTCTATCCCACGTTATACACAACAGTATAAACATTCCTTCTCGTACAACTGGGCTTTGATTATGTGACCGCAGGTCTACCATAACCAATCGTGTGAATGCAAGTTCTTTCCACCAATGAGGAAGCCTTATTCGTGTGAACACTAATTTAATAGCCAATCACAAGCGTAGAGCCATGTGAACACAAAATCACTTGCTTGTAATACTTGATCGTGTGAATTGCAAGTCCATGCGAAGGCAAAGTAACCAATCAAAATGGCATCACCGTGTGAACACAAATTCTTCCTCCAATAAGAATCGATTATGGCTTTGTTTTCCTTTACTATGATATATAATATTCAAACAAAGTACCAGCAGCTTTTCACCTTTTGAATTCACAAGTCCACGTGAAGATTTCTTTTACCCATTGATACTTCACAATCAAAGATCGTTGTTGTCCTTGCTTTAACAGCCTTCGATCAGCCAACGAATTAGCATTCTGCTTGAACAATCACAATCTTGGATCTAGGGTTTACTCAAAAACCCCTTTTCTTGCTGCTATCAATCCATACTCATGCTGCAAAAACTCTCCTTTTCTGGAATAGATACGATCTAGGGTTTATAGAAACCCTAAATCATTATTTTATGTAATAATCAGAAAAGTGAAAAACACCTATGCAGCCAACTTCGACGCTTAATAACTTTTGCCTGGGGATAAAACTCGACAATCCCTCCGGTAGATGTTTAGATATGTGTATGAAGAACACACATATAAAATTTCGTGACGATCCAACAGTTCAATCAAAAGTTATGACCTTCTGAATACTGTTGCGCACACAAAAACGTCCAGAAAAACCCTAGACGGATTTTTCTTCTTTTCACCATACACGAACACCTTGTTAGTCCTAGCATCACGAGCCACGAGGCTCTGATACCAATTGTGGAAACCATAAATCACGGATCGATTAAGCTTACTAGGATAATCAATGTTCATATGATAAACATAGCGGAATTAGAACAATGATTATGAACAAGGTGTTTCTTTTCCAACGTTTACTTGTATTAAACTTCAAACGATTACAAGTAACAAACCTAGACGTGTTTACAAGGTTACACACGTCTAGAACACACGACTCAACTTTAAGACTACATTGTGAATGATGGGATATGAAAAACCTAATAACCCTTGGTTCCTTTTATAATGTAAGGATTAGGGTTTTACAAGAGATAAGAATAAATAAACATGTGAATCTTCTATTTAAATAACTATATACAAAATATCTCCTGCATATATATCCAAATAGAATCTTCTAAAAGCTTCTTGTCTACAATTCTATCAACTCTTGAATTGCAGGTAACAACTCTTGAATTGCACACGACAACTCTTGAGCCAACAACGCTGGATTAACTCTTGTCAACGCCTAAATTGGTCTTGACAACGCTTAGACAATAACTTCATGTTTTCTTCGTTTTTTTTTTTGAGTTTCTGC
The DNA here is from genome assembly GCA_025667525.1 of Glebionis coronaria. Classification (NCBI taxonomy): domain Eukaryota; kingdom Viridiplantae; phylum Streptophyta; class Magnoliopsida; order Asterales; family Asteraceae; genus Glebionis; species Glebionis coronaria. The sequence goes on from CM046874.1 coordinate 340,098,031, forward strand.
CACATCAACTTTTTGACCCAACACGCCTATTTGAAGATTTATCGAAGAAAAGGACAAAGACGGAAGATTCATATATGTCGAAGAACTCGAGTCTATTAAACAAAAGATTATAAAGACGAGTTGGAATTATTCACCGACACTTCGCAAAATCCAAAGTCGGAAACGTTTATTTAAAGAAACGTAAAGACTAAAGAAGAAAGAAGAAAAGAAGCCCGATACCAAAGCCCATACACAAGCCCATATCACACGCCTATATAAAGATCCCACTTCACAATTTTAGAGGCACTTAGTTAGTCTTAGTTAGTTTTTTCATTTTCTCTAGTTTTAGAGAGAGAAAGTTCCAAACTTTCTCTCACTAAACTTTTCTTTGTTTTCATCTCTTAAATTTAAGCTTTCTTTTATCTTTGTACTTTGGATTTCATTAATCTTATTCAAGTTAAGCTTTTAAGTTCTTTAATCTTCTTCTACTTTTCTTAGTTTACCTAAATCATTGATCCGTTTGTGTCATTTCATACGGTTCGGATTTGTGGAAAGAGTTTGTGATTAAAGCTTAATATTTCTTATTCTTATTTAAGGTCTTACGCGAATAGGCTATAAGCTCTCCATGCTTATTGGCTTATTTCTTGTTTAAGCTTAGTGTTTTTCGGATTTCATCTAGGTTTTAGTCATTCAAAAGTTCCTTTCATAAAATTTAAGGTCATTCCGACGGTTTTCTGATTTGTATCGCAATAACCCAAGTGTGGGTTCTACTTTGCGATAGGTTGGTAATTCCCCCTTATTCCGATCTGGATTGCGATCGCTTATTGCGATCGCACATTCCGACGGGACTAAGGTCCTTTTTAAGTCGAAACTCTGGCCAATTTTTATTTACCACATTCCGATAGTAAGTCATTGCAACAGAAGTGTTTTCGATATTCCGTTCAGACATTCCGATCTAGAACATTCCGATAGAACTGCATTTAGATTGACCATATTCCGATAGCTTGCAGCTTTGTATTCCGATGGATTGTCTTTACACTTATTCCGATGGAACATTCCGATCTGGGATTCCGATGGACTTGTTTTGATTGTATTCCGATAGACAAAGAGTTTTGATATTCCGATAGCTTAAGGTTTTAAGTTCCAAAGTTTTTAGCAAAGTTTTTTAAATGTTAGTTTAATTAAGTGTTCCAAGTATTTTTCTAATCCTTCCCTTAAGTTTTCAAGCTTTTATTTTTAACTCGCCAATTTAGTTTAATCTTTCTAAGCATTTACTATTCGACACTTACTTATTAGTTATTAGTTTAAAAATAGATAAACAAACCAACACCTTTTTATTAACCAAGAACAAATCATTCCACTTAGAGCTGAGATCAATTCGAGGAGATACCGAAAACTAAATCCGAACCCTTAGCAAATCATTTGTATCACAGTCTGTCGACGATGACCCAAATTGAATCAAATTCAGATGATGACCTTTGAAATAGTTAGACGTTTACTAATGTATGAGGCGATGTCTGTCTTCATAATTTGCCATCAGTACAATATCTTCAGATAAAGATACATTTAGTCCGAAATGACATGAATGGAATACTTATACTTACGAGATTTCAATATGACTAAATCTCAAAATCCTCTATATTCAGGCAACCACAAGCAGCTTTTAAAACATTTAACGCCATAGGCTTCTCAAATCTAATGGTTCACATTAGCCGCGAACCCCTTTTATTATCTATATTATCCTTTCTGTATATCGTGTCAGTAATTACATTTACCTTCCCTGATGAAACAATTATCATGACCGTATTTATTCAAAATTTCTTTCTTCATATTTTCTAAGTTTTAGTTTCGTCTCAGTTATTATTTTTATCAGTTTCGCCAGTCCGGCGTCTAAAGCGTCGATAATTATTACAAGTAATTAAATAATAAATATTAATTTTTTTATGAAGTGTAAACGTAAAATTTTAAATTTCTTAGTTCGACCAATTATATAAAATGTTCAAAATAAATTTAAATTTAATTAACACAATTTTTATTGATTTATCGGAAATAATTAGTAAGATCCGTAAATGTTCGAAAAACCTTCGTTTATTCTTTGGTAAAAGTTTTCTTAGTTGAGAAGCAAGAATTGTCGTTTCAAATTTTAAGTCATTGTTTAACGGTTTCCTAAATCCCTCTTAGGTTGTCTTGAGGTATACACGAACATTTACCCCTAGGAGTTTAGCTAAATGTTCTGGGTATAAGGGAATAATCCCTCAAAAGTTCTTTTTGATAAAACATTTGTCAAAACATATTTGTACTTTGCTTTTTGGTATAACCTTAAGCCTTAATGGTTCTAATTTTTTGAAAAGTCATTATAGATTCCATTATCTTATTAATCACATGGTCAAATAAGGTAAAGGATTAAGTCTTTCATCACATGTTAAATATTCAGGTACAAGTTTTCACTACTCGGCCGACTCAGGGCATTCTATAAATAATTATTAACTCATTCTTATTCTTATAAATAAACAAATGGTCCTTAATGATCACAAGCACGAATTTATCAAATTACAGCCTACACACGTGATTCACCAAATTTATGGATGCTACATGTGTATTAGTCGATCCAAACGACATCACGTGAAACTCATAATGTTCATTACAAGTTCTGGATGTAGTGATTGGAATAGATAATCTTTTTCGCGGACGCGAAGTTGATGATAACCACGCTGTGGATCAAATCTTCAGAACATATGCTTGATCCTTGTAAATGATCGAACAATCTATCATCTTGGGTAGTGGATATAGATTTTAATCGTCAATTTACTTAGTTCACGGTAATCAATAAATATAAGGAATGATAACACCATAGCCTCTTCATAATGACGAGCTTGGTAAAATAAAAGCTTTCTCCGACAACTCTCTCAGTTGTACGGTAATTCCTTTAATTCAGATGGTGCTGACGTACAGTGCACATACCACAGGTACAGCACCGGGAATATAATCAATACCAAATTCAACTTGCCTTAATGGCGAAGGTCTAGGTAATTCACCAACAATACCTCTTAAATTTTCAGATAACATAAACATCTTTTAATACATTTACTTTAAGTTCTTCTTAGATTACAAGGTCTATGACTAGTTTATAACCATTCATGGTATAATTTCAAATCTAAATACAGGATATGGTCATCCATCAAGAATTATTTAGATCACTTTTGATAATCAACATCTTATCATTTAGGGGGAATTCTATTCGAGTTCCCATCAATTAAGACAATGTCGTCATGTCATAATCAATCAATTTATTCTACTGGCACTATCAACTTTTCAGTTTTTATTGCCGTCGATAAGATGTGAACTTCTCAAAAGACTAATAATAACTCATAATCCTTAAGAAATTCAAGGATATATGGAGACATAACTACCCTTAAAAAGAGTAAGGTCAACGCATAATCTACGCGATAGAATTTCAAATCAGATACAAATGAAAACTTTTAATGAATATGAATATATCCCATGTTTTCATAATTTGAGTACGCATTCGAAAGCTCCTCGGATCCTTACCCAGGTCATTGAAATGAAATCTAATAAAAAGAGATGATAGGAATGTCTATACATCCAATCGGGTATCAACACTCGGTAATCAGATACTTTTCCAAACAATCTCACCACGGAAGAATTGGACAAGAAGGGAATATCATTTGTCAAATAAGACAAATTCCATAGATGAATAAATTCGATTCAGAAAAATAAATGCTTCGGGCACATATGTAAGTGTCCCTATCGATATGTCCCTATTTCTCACTTCTTGCAGATCTCATAAAATTTTAATCTTTCGCAATCTTCCAAGAAAATTTAATGTTTATTAATAATTTCATGGTGACTACTAATCAGTCTTGCATGGTCCCTTCCAAATTGTATGTAGGCGGGCAACTATATACAATTTCAAGATTAACGATGCAATAATCAGTTCGTCAAAACTTTATCATTATGTTTATAATAAAAACATTTTCATGCTTAATTCTTAAATAAGAATCAAAAATAAATTTACAAGGATTTTCTTTATTATGAAAACAATTAAGTTTTCCAAGGTGTTTTATAAAAAACTTTATTTCGATAATGATTACTCATAAATCTCACTTTAAATAATCCATATAGTGATGAAAATCCAATTTTTCTCAAGGAATACCGTTTTATCTTATAAAAACAATCAGTGATCTGCAAAAGAGTGATGAAGAGTTGTTCACCAAGAACTAACTACAATATAATAGGAAATGAGCTTAGCCACTTTATCATGAGGTTCATGACCTCGATGGCACTCAGGAAGAATAATCCACAACGTAACTCAAATTGAGATGAGTACTTGTTCAATGGTTGCATCACTAATGTGAACATTAGGATGAAGCAATAAAGGATAGATAATATCGATACATGTAGAATTTAGCAATCAATGGTAGTCTTTTCATTAATCACAAACAAGTCAAAATTGTACTGTAACACATTATGTGTCACTATGTCATACAATTCCAAGAACTCATCCTACCAACTGATGTCTCAGTTAAGTTAGGGATTTTTTTTAAAAGATACCACAATGAATAATAATCTACAAGACTTATTAGGTGTCTCACTTGTCCCGGAAGATCCGTCGGTCCCAATTCAGAAGAAGATTTCTTCGATTTATTTCTTGGACACTGGGCATCCTCGTTAGTGGACAATGGCCTAGGAACAACCCTTAACACGAACCAATAATCATTTAAAACCTTATAATTCAATCACAGGACTTAACGACTTCCTTTTAACAATCTTATATTCCACACAAGTTAAATTTTACTTTATTTAAGTTTCAATCAATCTTATACTCAATTCGATATCCTACCTCATTATCCAATACTTTCAACCTTATTCTTAGGCCTTAATAGGTAATAAAAGCTCGATATGAACAACACTTAATTTCCAATCCTATATCTCTTTCATCAATAGTTATCAAATGAGTCACTAGTATGAAATTACTCACACATTCAATAAGACTTCTCCTAAAGGTACTAGTGGCATGAGGCTTTTGGGTAATGGTTCCAATGACAGCCTCAAGTGCAACATTCACCCTTTCGATTTCAAATTTAAGAATTGGGCGACAACGAATTAGATGAAATCTTTCTAGGTGGTAACGTTTTGTCAAACTCCACTCTATAAGGAAAGATCGTCATGTCATCGATATCAGATTTAATCTCGCCAATTCTTCTTTAAGATCATAATCAACTACTATCGACATTTCTACGAATATAAACCATTTTGTTGGGATCATAAATATCCACAACTTGGTTTAGATCTCCAATAGCTAGATTTCCTACAGGAATAGCTTAGATTAATTTACTAGGGGATTTAGGATTCCTTGTGACAATCTACGTCGTATTAATACCTCTTATAAATATTTAAATAATCATCAAACAATCATGTAATCAAATTACAACATATATATATAATCCAAGTTATCTATATTAAAATAACACTTCTCAGTCTGGCCTTGTCGGTAACTCGGGAATTCTTCGGCACCGTTATAGGCAAAAGATTTTTAGACATTTTGAGAAAAATGTTTATAGTTAAAAGATTTTGAAATGTTTTATTCAAAACCTTGGTTTTTAAAAATCTTTCGTTCTTTATAATGAGAGCTCTGGTACCAAACTGTAACACCCACAAATTTATACAATTCAATACAGCGGAAGACTCGTTGGTGTTACGGGATAGCACATTACTCACATCATAGACAACGCTTAAAAATCACGTGTTTTAATAATAAAGCATTTCCATTCATAAATATCAAATTTACATAGGTCCCAAGTCATTGTATTTCATACAGGTTTTACAAAGCATTTGAATGGAAATTATTGTTTAAGTGCGGGCCATGAATTCTTGTTGTCTTCCTGAGAATCACCTGCAAGTACCTGAGATAAAACATGTTAAAAGAAAAGGTCAGCGATAACGCCGAGTGAATTCATAGAGTTTAATAAAATCCATCAATATAACATCGGTATAAAATTATTACCGAAAATCATTTTGTACAAATCTTTGTAATAGGCCATAAGCCAAAGTCATTTTATACAAATCCTTATCAAAATCATAATATAGGCTTTCGCCTTCAAAATCATTATACAAACCATTGTCGTTAAAAAACATCATACAATACATTTTATAACGTTGTATAGATTAAATAAAAACCGTTATATGAATATGGTTATATAAAACCAAAATACGAACATAATATCAATGATAAGACCATGTATTGCTAGTCAGAGAATGTATCGTAATTCAATGCATAAAGTAGTGTTTTCGTTATTTTGGATTATTACAAGCCGCATGACATTGTTACCTTACTACAACAAAAAACGGGTAGCTAACCCGAAACTCATTTGCCCATCTAAATTAGCGTGTCGTCACAATAATCACGCTTGTGTAAATCTTCTCATACATAAATTCGCTTACCAATCAATGTGGCACGACGGGGATCAACCGTCAAGGCGCGAACTAGGGTGATCGTCCCCAAATAGTACTATTATATGCATAAGCGTCTACCAAATCCCGGTAGTTCACAATTCATGCTAATTGGGCTTTTAGTGACATAACATAACTTTAATAATCCATTTCATTTCATCTATCAGGTCATATAATCATTCATCGGGTCATACAATCATTCGGGTCCAAATCAATAAACAAACAATCGGGACAAATGTTGTCCTATTTTATCAAAACTAACATGTTATCTCCCTCGCGGGTTTATAAAACGTTTCATTAAAACATTTAAAAGAGTGCGAGGCTATGAACTCACGTTGATGTGGGAAAGCGGGTTATCGGCAATTCGGATGTATGGTACGTGCTTCAATCACGGAAACCTAGACAAATAATACTCGTCTTAGACTTTTGTCCAATGACTTTATAAAAATAACAATTATGTCTACATATGATTATTTTATACATATGATGATGATCTAGTGGGTTTATACATCTTTACTCATTTATTATAGTGTTTATGTGTTGGTAATATTTTTATACTAGTTATACTAGTTCAATTTAATTACATTTTGAGGCCCAATGGGCCCATTACAAGCCCAATATATTATATTAGCCCAATTATACTTTTATTATCAGTAATATATTTTACATGTTGGGCCCAATTGGGTTAAGCCCAATGAGTAAGTTTATAAGTGTTTAGCCCATTTTGTTGTATTATTTGTCTAATAACGCTAACTTAGCCCGTTAATGTCCGTATGTTATATAGTTCGGGTTTTATCGATTTTTAGTTGTATTAAGTAATTATATATCAGTATATGACTTTTAAAAATTTTACATTAGACGGGTCCGATCGTCTAAGTTTTAATTGACGAAAACGTTAATTTTACGGTATTAGCCGAAAAGACGTAAAAATCATGTTTATAGTTTTTATAACTTATAAAGACATTTATATTTATACTTTATATAACATAATCCATTTTAATATCAACATTTATATAACTCTTTTATTATAATCATTATCAACTAGTGAAATTTGTATTTATATATATTTAATATAAATTTTTGAGTGCTTATATTATATATTATTTATACAAAATCAGTCCATTGTATGGCCAACTCTCACATGTGTACAAGACTCATAGCTTACTGTATAGTAATTTATTCAAGCCATTTTATCAGTTTATCATAAGATTCTTTACTGTTTTATACAACCATCATTTTAAGCATGATTTTAACCTTGTTACCTATGGTTTTTCATCTCTTTAATCGTATTTATCAACACTTGATCCCCACACAACATTTTTATCATCATATATTCATCATATACATATACAATAAGAAAGAAAATACATGATTACATAATAAAAATAACAAGAGGATAGGAAGAACAATCTCTATACCACCATTAATGATGAAAAGATGAGTCTTTGATGAACAAGGATTGGATTTTGATGGAAAAACTTGTGATAAACCAATATCATCTTCAAGTCTACCAACCTTTATAAATTTGTCATGGAAAAAACAGCCGTATGACACCAACAAATCTTCTCCTTGGATGTTAGAATCACCTCCAATCTTCAAAGCTTCAATGTAGCATCATCATGTGTATGAGTAACACATGATTTTATGGCTAACATAGATCAAATGAGGGTTGTTTTTTATGAATAGTGGACGAATTATAGAGAGAGAGGAGAGTGTTTATGGTGGTTTGCATGAGTTGAATGTGATAAATGGTTTAGTGGGAAGTGGTTTTGCTAGTTTAGTTAGCTTGCTAAGCTAAGTAGGACAAGTGTGTTGCTTGTTTATGAGGTTTTGACACCTCATAGAGTGAGGTGTAGCTAGTTTTGCCGTCGCATATTGGGGGTGGGGCAAAATTGGTTTTGTCTCATCCACAATTATTTACGGGTACTCCTCGATTCTAGTTTCCTCGATTTGCGTGCCCTCGGGTTGTTTTACGAAAAACGTTTTTATAAATTATGAATCAACGGCACAAACAAATCTAATAAAAATTGTCTCATCAAAAACGGAGTTCGAAAACATAAATACGTAATCCTAAGGTTTCTGGTTTAGTCGTAAAGGACGTTAAATTAAAATCGTAAGTCCTAATCTGTTCTCGTAAATTTGTGAGTTTATGAACCAACTCAGAATTAAAATCCCAAAATAATATTCACGGATAAATTTATTTCCTAAAATGTCGGACTGTCACCAAAACGGTGTAGGTAAACGTAAGCACGTAACTTAGAATCCTCCGGTTTAGACGTAGTCGTTGCTACTTCAAGACGTAAATCCAAATTTCTTCCCAAAAAAAGTGAGTTCATAATATAACATTAAAATAATGTTTTCAAATAAATATTGAAAATAAAATATAAACCATAAATTAACGGATTCTCACAGAATGTGAGGCGTTGACAAGGCTTGATCTAACGTTGACACAAGTTGATCCAGTAACGGGGTGCATGTATGACTCCTTTTGATCAAATTGACCTTCACTATGTGAGAAAAATGCCATATTTCCATTGGTACACTTGCTTCCTTGATCGAAAAGAGTTTCATTCTCTACCAGCCTCACCTTATTGTAAACATCATCAAAAGTAGAACTTTTGTGAGTGTTATTAGCAATTATAGACCTTGCTTCAATCTTCCATGCATCACCAAGACTTTTAAGAAAAGTGGTGATGATATCAACATCACCAAGCATTGTTCCCATAAAGGACAGCTTGCTTGTAATGTCAAGAAGTCTGCTTCTCACTCCACTTAGCTTTTCATTGGGTTGAGCTTTAAAAACAACATACTCATGCAAGAGTTGCTTCTTTTTCTCTTGTACATTATCAACATTACCACCATAAGCAACTTCAAGGGCTGCCCAAAGATCTTTTGCAGACTCATAGCTTCTATATTTGTGCTGATTGGCTTGTCCCAAAGAGAGTTTGAGAATGCTTAGGGTTTTCATGTCATTCCTTCTCTTTGCTATGTCCTCAGCTGAGACAGCTCTACCATCTTCAGGTTTTTCTTTTCGATCCTCTTCAGTAGATCCTTGAACATTTGTTCTTTGTAAGATGGCAGCTGCAATCTTTTGAGATTTATTGAATGTGTTTCCATATTCAATAATTTCCCGTAGGGTGTAGTCATGGATTTGAAGATACTATTCAAAGTTAAACTTCCACAACTCAAAATTGTCTGGGTCTAGCATGGGAACCTTGATGTTGGGGGTTGAGGAGGAGGAGGAGTTTAACTCCGGGGTAGACATGTTGTTTTTAGGGTTTCTTGAAAATTAGGGTTTTTGGTGATTTAGGGTTTTTGTGTTCTTTAGATCAAAGTTTCTCAACAAGATCTGATACCACTTGTTGATCCCAAACTTAGATTGATTTAGCTTGTGTAAACGAGATTAAATTAAGTAAAACACTTAGAGAAACTTTGTTGTGTATAAAAAAATTTATGTATTATGCGGAATTAATACTCAAACAAGTACACACCAACAATGTAAACCAAACTTTCACTTGATTGATAAAACAAACTTGTGTACAATGAATGTGTTAAAACATATGAAAACTTAAACCTAAAGGCCTCCTTTTATAGACATAAGGAGCCTTGTACAAGAGTCTATGTATCAGCTATTTTAGGTAAAGATAAACATAAGAAATACATTGTCGATCATATCTTTACTAGAAACATAATACGTGTAGACTAAGTCTTCTATCAGTGCTTGACTTCATCCTATCAACGCTTGATATCTTCCTGTCAACGCTTGTCCTGTGTGTGGAAACCTTGGTTTCCGGATCTTTTAAGCTACTAGGAATGATCATTGTTCATATGATTAACATAATCAAAGCAGAATTAGAACAACAACCATTAACAAGGTGTTTAGGGCACAAGACACATGAATTAAAACAAAATGGATTGCTAATTATATTAATAATCAACAATCACTAGACGTGTATACATTGAATCCCACGTCTAGTCGACACACGCTTTAGGTTTACATTGTGAATGAAATTTATGAAAAACCTAATAACCCTTGGTTCCTTTTATAGTGTAAGGAATAGGGTTTTACAAGAGATAAGAATGAATAAAACATGTAAATCTTCTATTTAAATAAACTTACACATAATATATCCTACATGTTTATCTAAATAGAAGCTTCCAAAGGCTTCTTTGTCTACGTTTCTGTCAACGCTTGGATTGCATGTGACAATGCTTGGATTGCACATGACAATGCTTGAGCCATCAACGCTTAGTTTGCTCTTGTCAACGCTTGGATTGCTCTTGACAACGCTTAGACAATATCTTCATGTTTTCTTCGTTTTTGAGTTTCTGCCACATCAACTTTTTGACCCAACTATCTTCCCATAGTTGATGTCGGCAAAACTCTTTATGTATCTCTTGTAAGTTGTACATGATCTTCAAATTGCTTCCCCTCAAGTATAGCATGTATGTCTTCCCCTTTTTGTCACATCAACAGGTAAGTAAACAATGTATGCAATCTTTGAAGATTCTCCAAATGTAGGTCTATGCAATGATCTTGAAGAAAAATAAATAAAGTAATCTTGATGTAGAAGTAGAATAACCCAACCTTGTGTTCCATGTCTTGTACTATCCATGTGACGTCGAACTTATATGAAAACGTTAAAGTATAAGCAGACCTCAATCCCTTGTCAATATTCTCATCCTTTGTGAGACACTGAGCACGATAATGTAACCCCTTCAAGTGTTATGACAAGTCTTCGTCACCACCCATGTAAAGCACGAACAAGTTACCTTTAAAGAATAATGTTAACTAGGCACCATCTTTAAAGATATGATAGAACACAAACTCGCGAAAATCTTCTTCAATCATCAAACTTACCATAAGAATTCTTCCCCTTAAGCCAACACCTTTTCATGATGAATTTTAATGGAACAACATCTTTATACCATATGTAAAAGGAAAAATTAGATAACTCTTTCGCAAGGCTATCCCGATTACATAGTTTAAAATATCCATCAAATTCCCACGAATAGTTGCTAACTCGCATTAAGATCATTAATCCCTTTAAAAATATCCGAGCCATAAATATCAACATGATATTCTAAATAAAACGGAGATTCCATGTACCTTCGTGTGTAAATTCCTCCTTTTTGTGTGCTAAAAACGTACCAATTTTCTCAACAGCGGCTATTCTTTTGTTATCCAAGAACCTTCTTTGTCCAATATCCTTTCTATGTGTACTGTCACATATCGGACAACACCTATCAACGCTTGAGCAAGCGTTTCTCGGACAACTCATGTCAACGCTCTCTGTCAGCGTTCACTTATTCCTTGTCAGCGTCAAGATCACAAACGTCAGCGTCAATACAATACTTTGTCAGCGTCTTGATTATACGTGTCAGCAGCGAAACCATCACATTCCTTAAGCACCACTTTTCCTATATTGTAGCAACGTATATCTTTTTCCAAAACATATCTCGTCCAATAATATTTTAGAAGAATATTTGAACGAATCAAATATAATTCTTAAATACTTATAAACATTCCATGCGTGTGATCCTTGAGATCTTTACTTTCAATAACAAATTTACTCTTCTACTTATGAACATCACGTGTGACTTATTCAATTGCAACCCACAAACTTTGACTCATATGCTACGTTCAAATAACCATAGTGAATACTAAGTTAAGTAATCATGTGAACATAATTACATAACCGTGTGAACACACCATGCTTTTTCTCATTTTGGTCGTGTGAACACAGATTGCTGCCTTTCTTGATCGTGTGAACACAAGAGAAACAAATATACTATTACCGTGTGAACACATGATAGAGAATCATGTGAACACAAAGTATTCACCAATCACATTTGACCATGTCCACGTTTGCATATGTTCAATAACAGAAACATCATAATCGTACCAGATTTAGGGTTTATATGAAACCCTAGAAACGAACAATCTTCAACATCGATCTACGATTTCGTAAAACCCCTTTTCTTGCTGTTCTTAAACACATACTTATGCTGCAAAACTCCCCTTTTCTAGAATATAAACGATCTAGGGTTTTTAGAAACCCTAAATCATTATTTTATGGAAAATCGGAAAAGTGAAAATCATCTCTACAGCCAACTTCGACGCTTAATAACTTTTGATTGGGGATAAAACACGACAATCCCTCCGGTGGATGTCTAGATATATGTGTATAGAATACACACAAGAAATTTCGTGACGATCCAACGGTCCAATTAAAAGTTATGACTTTCTGAATACTGTTGCGCACACAAAAACGTCCAGAAAAACCCTAGACGGATTTTTCTTGTTTTCACCATACACGAACACCTTGTTGGTCCTAGCATCACGAGCCACGAGGCTCTGATACCAATTGTGGAAACCTTGGTTTCCGAATCTTTTAAGCTATTAGGAATGATCATTGTTCATATGATTAACATAATCAAAGCGGAATTAGAACAACAACCACTAACAAGGTGTTTAGGGCACAAGACACTGAATCCCATGTCTAGTCGACACACGCTTTAGGTTTACATTGTGAATGAAAGTTATGAAAAACCTAATAACCCTTGGTTCCTTTTATAGTGTAAGGACTAGGGTTTTACAAGAGATAAGAATGAATAAAACATGTAAATCTTCTATTTAAATAAACTTATACAGAATATATCCTGCATGTTTATCTAAAATAGAAGCTTCCAAAGGCTTCTTTGTCTACGTTTCTGTCAATGCTCGGATTGCATGTGACAATGCTTGGATTGCACATGACAATGCTTGAGTCATCAACGCTTAGTTTGCTCTTGTCAACGCTTGGATTGCTCTTGACAACGCTTAGACAATATCTTTATGTTTTCTTCGTTTTTGAGTTTCTACCACATCAACTTTTTGACCCAACACTGTGAACGCTTGATTTCTTCTTAACAACGTCCCGATTGCTCTTGTCAGCGTTCAAGTGTACTGGCTACATTTTATTCCCAACAGAGTTGACCTGAGATAGTACGACCCATATTAAATATATTGGTCCATAAGCCTATGGAGATCTCCATACGGTCTTCCACCGACGAATGGTTCTAAGCTTCTCTTAAACGTCTTTCCATCAGCTTTTCTTCAATCTTCTTGATCATGTAGGTGGCACTTTTGATGTATTCTCCGTGCCACACTACTTTCACCTTGGGATGCTTCTTGGTGATGTTGAGATGTGACAAAGTGTCTCGTAGTTGTTGAAGAGTCCCGTCACTAAACTTGTGAAGTTCCGCGACTCTCATGAATTTCTTCTGTCCAGATACATTTAGTTAGAAAATACCTAGAACCGGGTTTTTTATACTTGTGTAGGGACATTTGTTGCGATTGTGATCAGGAACTTTAGTGTATGTAGCAGTGAGATTCGGCTTCCTCTGATAACTTTCGACACCAAGTTGCAAGTTTTCAACTCTCTTCTTGATCACAATCTGACGTGTATACATACTAAGAGCTAAGTTCAAAGCAATGACTTCTTCAGAGTCCAAATGTGTAACCTTTTGCTGAGTCAGTAGAAGAAACATGTCTTCAATGTCTTCAAGACGAAGAAATGAGAATCTCCTTCCATAATGGTGTAGACTTTGTTGTCTTCTTTTTTGATTCTAATCTCAATCAAATGATGATAACCGACCTTGGGTTGAATCCTTGTTCCTAAAATGCTTTTGATTTAGATCTGGGAGATGACTTGAGGACCTGATTTGAACCCACGTACATAGCTGTAAGCTCGTCTCACAGTTGCGCCCCAATGTGATGCACTCAATTCGGCATAGTGATCATATTTAGGAACAATTTTCTTTCTCCGGAGACGATCAACTTTTTCCTCAATCCACGGTATTGACCCCCAATTTGTAGATTTGACTAAGGTTAATGATGTCGCATATTTGTTTCATCCCTTCATCAAATACTCGAGGTCACGGCTTACAAAGAAGTCGAGTGTGATTTGACCGTTATATTCTGATGTTGGGAGAGCAGCCCTTGCAGTTTTGTGAAGACATGTTTGCTGAGTAGTGTTCATTGCTTTTAGAAGCTCATTGGCATTGTATTAACATTCCATTCTGTTGATCTTGGAATTGGCAAGGAAGTTGGGATCATTGAGTGCTCTCACAACCATAGCAGGAGTTATGTTATCAGTCCCATAGTGGTAAACTAAGAAGCCAGAGAAGTAGATGAGATTATTGAGGAGTTGGGAGAAAGAACCTTCATCAGCTTGAGTGAATGGACGAATTGCAGCAGCTTCCGTGACCCAAGGTTGCTCGGGTGCATTTTCATCTACAGTGATGGTATCTACCCATGCAGGATCAATTAATTCTAGAATGTCATGAACTGGTTCAGATTCTAGAATATCTGCGACTAGTTCAGATTATGGAACTGATTGAGTTTCTGGAATATCTTGTACTGGTGCAGAATCTGAAACTACAGGTATTGGCTGATCAATTTCTGGGAGGGGTTGTTTTGGTGCATGTGTTGTAGATGTGGTAGCTAGGGAATATGGGACTAGAGCTGATGAGACTACTATAGTAGCATTGATATCATGAAGTCGTTTGGTGCGTTTTCCTTGTTGAGGTGTCTCATTTCAGGAGTGGTTTGATATTTGGTAACATTCTCCTTTTGAAACTTGTCACATTTCCCTGAAGTTTGATCATCATTAGTAGCATGATCATCATCCTACTTATCTTTGTTTGTGTTATCATCATCCGTGTCCTCATCTTCATCCCTTTTCTCTTCTTCTTCTTCTTCCTTATCCTCATCATGGTTACTTTCATCCATACTGTCATCATTGTCATCGTCACCATCACCTTTATCATCACCTCACCGTCATCGTCATCGTCACCATCACCATCACCGTTACCATCATCGTCATTATCGGAAGATTCATCAGGTTTGTCGGATTCACCCTCTTCTTCAATTTATTCATCTTGTTGTAGACTACTGTATGGGACGACAGTTCCATTCTTTTCAAATATATCGGTATCTTCATCCATAACCGTCTTGAGAAACTTGTGGAGTGCTTTTTGAGCTGGCGTTTGATTGAAGGACTCGATTTGAACCATACGAGCGTGTAAAATATTCTTCAACTCGTAGTCTGTGAGCCTTTGGTCAACTAAGTAGTCTGACTTCTGAGTGTCTGACGACTTGATCATCAATTTTCTTGCAACAATCTTCTACATCTCGTCTCGCAGAGTAGGGAGTGCCGCATCAATAGATCCTTGAACCTTTTCATTGATTGAGGCAAGAAGTGTTTTGTTTCTTTGGCAAGAGTCTTTTTCTCCTCTCTGTACTTCCTTTTCAGTTCTCAAAGACGAGTCAACTCTTCTTGCATTTTGGCTGCCTAAGTTTCTTGATTCGGTTTTGAGGACTCTTCACTTTGTTGTCTACGAGCTAATTCTTCTTTCAGACGTATGGTTTCAGCCTCTTGTGCTTTCATGTGTTTTTCTATCTTTAGCATGAAGTCTTGAACAACTGATGGTTGGAAGGTGGTTGGTACAGGTTGTATGGATGATAGGACATCATTGATGGAGTTGTCATTATTGTAATGATTACTGGTGTTGTGATCATAGTGACAGGAACACTAACCATGTTTGGGTTTGTTGAGGGATCAGTGTTTGTAACTTCAGATTCTAGAGCAGTGAGGTTTAAGTATCTACCTACCGGATCTGACACTGAAGTAGATTTGGTTACACTCTTCTCCTTGTTGATGTCACCGATCTCTGTCTCTATTTGGACTATCTCTGTTTGGACAGGTTGAATATCATCGACAATAGTTTCGTGTTGCTGATAATCGTCTTCATCATGAACTGGCTCGTCCACGTAAGAATCGGGTTCTCCAAAATTAACAATGTCAGATTCTTCAACATCCTTTGACATATGTACTAATCCACTACTTCTTGTCTCTTGTCTACTTTGCTGGAAAACCTGCTTTAATTGCTTCAGTTGTTATCTTTCAGACATAAGCGGTTGTTGTTCTTCTATATCTTCATCTATGAGAATTGACTTGTTTTTCTCTTAGCCCTTTTCTCCCATAAAGGTAAGGTTCTTGTTCTTTTACCTTTGTCTTGTGTTGGTGTATCAGCTTCTGAGGATTCAGGTTCCTTTCTTTTGCTTTTGGGTTTTGGTGCATTGGAATCTCCAACAGCTACTTTCTTTGTATGTTCTTCATTCTCTTCTAGAAGTTTCTTGTATGCAGAGCTCTTTTTGATTTTCCCATTCATCAGATTATCCGGAACTGGAGCTAGAATTCCATGATATAGACTCTTAGCTCCTTCTTGTTTCATGTTTACCAAAAGCGAATCATCATCTTCTGAATTTTCGAAGAATCCGCCAAGTGTATTGATAGCTTCATCCGCTTTCATGAAGTAATTGATGATGAGCTTTATGAAGTGTAGAAATTGAAGGTGTTTAGATTTCTTCTTGGTGTTTCTGAAAGCTTGATAATGAAATTCTTCCCACATTAGAGAGGCATAGTCTAATTTGAGGCCCTTGTAGATTCCATAAAATATTCGATCCTGAGAAAGCCTCAAAGAATCTACACCTCTGGATTTTCCAGTTAAACACCGGATAAGTATGCTAAAACTTGGCTTCCATGGTTTTCCGAGCCTATAAGTGTTAAACTTAGACAAATTTTGCAATTCTTCATCACAGCCGAGAGACTTAATCACCTCTACAATTTCTTCTTTGTCTGGATCTTGAACATATTTTTCCCCTTTGTCTAAAGGAGGGAATCCAAATATTTGCTGTAACTGATCAAGTGAAAATACCTTTTTCTCTTGGTTAATGTTCAATGAGAACTTTGTGTCGGTGATGGCCTTTATGGATGTCCATAACTCATACATGTAGATTTCTGGAACGGATGCTTAGACCCTCAGTGCATTTTTGCTTGGTGAGAGATCAAGTATTTCGATAGCTATCCTGAATGCTGCATGTGATAGGGTGTAACCTTCTTTCAATCATTGATTGTTTGGAGTGATTTTAAGGCGTTTGTCTTTTGGGACGAGTGCAAGGTCGAGTTCACTTTGTTGAGCTTGAGTGTGACACATGATTGCTGCTTAAGATAAAACATACACGTTGATACAAAAAATATATCATGGTATATATAAACCTTAAAGTATCATATTGCAACACTTAGAATATAACATAGAGCAAATTAAATCAACTAGCACTAAACATCTCATAAAGTCTAACACTACAAAACAATCATATCCCCAAGTTAAAATTCAGAATCTATTTTTGCAATGAATTCAGAATGCACACATTAACTAAATTCGGAATCCATTATCAAGAACAGAAGTCGGAATATTCATTAACTAAATTTAGAATCCATTATGAATAACATAATTCGAAATCCATTATCAACAACAGAAGTCGGAATATTCATTAACTTTTTAAAATTCGGAACCCATAACTTTTTAAAATTCAGAATCCATAACTTTTTAAAATTCGGAATCCATAACTTTTTGAAAATTCGGAATCCACAACTCTTTAGAATTCGAAATCCATAATTTGTTAAAAAGTTGGAATCCACAACTTGTTAAAAAGTCGGAATCCACAACACCACAGTTTTAAAATTTCGGAATCCACTACATGTTAAAACTTCGGAATAATCGTATTGTTTTTAGAATTCGGAATACATTTATGGCATAGATTTCAGAATAGCATACCCTTATAAGATGTCGGAATCCATTATTATCTAATGATTTCAAAATCTGCTTAATATACTCTGTTTTGTCCAACGCAACATTCAAAGCTTCTAACGCGAATTCTATGGCATATTTAGGCAACCTAAGCATACCCTATTGATCTAAATCCCATTCCAATCAAAACCCACCTATCAATTTGATTTTACATTCAATCAGTCTTATAAACCCTAATGATTAATAAATTGGGGGATTTTAGCTATAAATTAGACATATTTGGGAGTGATAAAATGATATATGCAAAAGAAAAATATACCTTAGACGAGTTTTAATCAAAAGATGATCAAAAAGCAGAGGTACAAGGACAAGTTATCAATGGCGGCAATTATGTTTGGTGTGTATGTGAGAAACAAAAAACAGTGAAAAGAAAGAGGGAGGCGGGTGTGTTTTCTTTGACTTAGGTCAAATAATCTTCACATAATTGCAAATCAGACGCCTTAATTCTTTTCTTTTTCCATTTACGTTAAGCAATGTTAATTTAAACGACCGTTAACATATTTTAACATCTGTTAATACTTAAACGTTCCTATAACACCCCATTTTGGTAAATGGGATGTCATGCGTGATTATGGCGTGTCATCAAAGCATACAAGGTAAATGTCTTAAAAACATTAAATGACCATGAACGAGAATACGGGAAACAAACCTCGGTACCCCAAGTATAAGCTCATCGCACACAAACATAAGTACTGTAAAGGAAAAGGAATAAGAAATGTCCAAAGAAATAAGTAGCAAAATGTATGATGAAATGCATAAAGTAGAGAAGGCTAGATAGCTTCCAAACCGTATGCACGTACGCTTAAAGTCTACGAGTGCCCTTGAGTACGTGCCGTTTGGGAACATGAAAGGAAAACGGCTGAGCATAACGCTCAGTGCACGGATATATAAATATAGCATGGAATAACGTAAGCATAAAGACTAATAGCAACAAAAAAGTATAAGTCCTAGTAACCTGGAATATGTTCATAAAACTGGTTTTATAGTTTGAAAAAAGTTATGTTTTTATGAAAAATCTGTATTAATTAGCCAATAGCCCATATCGGTCATGAGGTTCCACGGTGCATGAATACTTGGAGGGGATAACTCGTCATGCAATTAGAGGGGTTTGCCGCTAATTAAATGGTCTGGGTAGGAGGGATCAATTCCTAGTGAAGGATGCAAGGCACACATCGCATTCACTCTGGTATTACTGGTAAACATGTAACTAGGATGCACCCATACGCCCCACATGATAATATAATATAATGGCCAAAACTATAAAAAGACACCACAAGCAATCACTTTGCCGTGGGGAAGTCATAACACTGGTGCCTCCATTGTTATGGTTATGGTACCTCCATAACTAGGTGACACTGGTCATGCATGTATATGGTTAGGCTCTTAAACTAACATAAGCAATCAAACATATAAAACAATAATGAGAAAACAGTTGGCTGCAAAAGGGGATCCTAATAAGGAAAGAATGTCCATACTAAAAGGACGGGAAATCCGTACCTTACGTCCAGTGAACGAAGAAGACGAGAGAATGAAAGTCCTACTTCGATCTCACTAATGCTACATAAGATAGGGGACATGTATAAGTATTCTTTTTATTGAGTACGTAACTGATGATATCATGTCTTAGCTTGTTTAATATGTTCTTGTCTTGTTTTACTGATTTTAAGGTTATGTTGTGTTTATCATGTATTCTATGTATTCTGATTAAGTATTACTTGTATTTCCTGTATTATTATACTTGTTGTGTAATAATAAGTAACTTTCTAAAAATAGCAGGTTTTCTAAAATAGAAAGTTTCCAAAAATAGAAAGTTTCCAAAAATAGAAAGTTTCCAAAATAGATTAACTTCTTAAAATAGATCAGTTTCTAAAGAAGTTTCCAAAAATAGTAAATTTCCTGAATTAGAAAGTTTCCATATTCAGAAATAAGCTGGATTAATAAGCTAATAATTTAAGCATAAGTTTACTGGTTAAATAACATAAGTCATGTGATTATTAGTATAGATTATTAATAATATCATGTTAATTAAATAAACTATATGTTATATGATTTAATTAAATATAAGCATGATTTAATTAAATAAGGTGTATAAAATACTTAGGTTAAACACGTATTAATATTATATTAATTATAACCTAAGTCATGTTTATTAATTAATTATATTCCATGTCTTAAAAATTAATTAATACTATAGTCTAAATTAAATAAATAAATACTTAGGTTAAAACATGTATTATTTCATAAACAATATTAACCTAAGTTCATGATTAATTAAATTAATTATTAGTCATGTTTAATTAATTTAATTTCTTGTTAAATAATATAACTTGTAAAAATTAATACTTGTAAAATTTAGTCATGAACCGGACACGTGATATTAATTTAGACATGTCGTGAACCGGACAGAATTCACCCTTGAACAGGACCAAACAAACGCCCCCTTAACAGTGGCTAACAGGCTCAGCCAGTTGCCACTGTTCTTGTAAAAATGCCACCAGCCTAAGCCGATGGTTCCCTCTTGGCTAGCCGTTGACCACAACAAGGTTCCCACCGGTTGTATGCAGGTGGTTCCCCCTGCCGCGGCCTGCTTCCCCTTGTTAGACCAAAAACCGCCACCAGCTTAAGCCGGTGGTGGTGGCTGCTGCTGTCGAGACCCATATAAACCAAACAGTACCCCGACACAAGTCGGGGTCCCTTGGTTCCTTGCTGCCGAGACCACCACAGCCCCACCGAGACCATGGGGTCTCGGTCGGCGGTGATTCGAAGACCACCGAGAGCTTCGGCTCTCGGTTCCCTTGCGTTGGCCGAACCAAACCAAGCCAAACACCCTTTTTATTTTACCCCCATGATTAATTTAACATGTTTAATATAATTGTTTTATTTAATTCCATGTTTCATGTTCTTGATTAAATAAAAGAATCAAAAGAAAAAAGATTACGGATTACCGAATGCGTGAAACAAATGGAGGTAAAAAACACGAACGATTACCACTAGTTTTCAATCACCAAGATCAAATGATCACCTCCTTGTGGTGTCCTTAGGCCGGCGACAATAGAGAGAAAAAGGAGGCTAGGGTTTTTGATTTTTAATAAAAACCTCTGTTAAATGAAAAGGGTGAAACCCTTTTTGTTTATTTAGTAAAACCAAACATGGGCTTGGCCCTCTTGTCCCTTTGGTGTCCGCAACATATGGGGCCCACAAGGGGAAACCCGAAGTTTTCTCGTGTCTAATATTTTATGTGTTCGTGTGTTCGCGTTTTCGTGTTATGTTATAATTAATTATTCGTGTTATAGATAAATACTTGTTTGTAACGATATTTATTGTATTATAATACGTAAGTACGTAATTACATGTTCGTGATTTTTTACGTTCATGATTTCATGTTCGTGATTATAATTATTATCATTAATAATTATCGTGTACTATCACGTACTTAATACTTATCGTGTAATAACACGTACATAACTTCTGTAATTAATAATCGTGACACCAGTTCGTTCTATAAAAGGAAAGTTTTTATATGTACGCACGTTTACTAAGTGTACTGTTCATGGTAAAAGCATGTGGCCCTAATATAAATAATTCGTCCCCGAATTATAGATAAAGTAAACTGAAAGAGGAACATACCCGAATTCAAAACTTCAAATGAGGGTAAGAAGTCCGGATAGACTCCTCTGTTTCCCAAGTGGCTTCCTGCTCGGTATGATCCCTCCAAAGGATTTTGACGAAAGGAATCGTCTTCCTCCTCATGACTCGTTCTTGATTGTTAAGAACTCGCTCGGGTTCCTCTATTAAGGTAAGATCTTCACGAATCTATTCCAGTGGATACTGAACCATGTGAAGGGGATGATAATTGTACCCTTTAAGTTAGGACACATGGAAAACGTCATGAACGTGAGAAAGCTACGGAGGTAACGCTAAGCGATAAGATACTTCACCAACTCACTCGATGATATCAAACGGTCCAATGAATCGAGGACTGAGTTTCCCTTTGATTCCAAAACGTCTAACACCACGTGCCGGTGATACCTTCAGAAAGACTTGATATCCCACGTTGAAATGTAAGTCCCTACGATGGTTGTCGGCATAACTCTTCTGACGTGCACGAGCTTTCTGTAACTTCTGCTTAGCTACAGCGACCTTCTCGTTGCCCAACTCTATCATCTCCGGTTCTTCAAGTGTTCGCTCACCAACCTGATCCCAGCAGATTGGGGCGCGACACTTCCTGCCATACAACATCTCGAATGGTGCACACTAAATGCTGGGGTGCCAACTGTTTTGTATTCAAACTCTACTAAACAGTTATAATCGTACCAATATACTATCCACTCCAATACACATACTCGGAGCATGTCTTCCAATGTCTGAATAGTTTACTTCGATTGTCCATTTTGTCCGTCTGTTTGAGGATGAAAAGTCGTGCTAAGCTTAAGTTTTGTACCCCAAGATTTCTGGAGACTTCTCAAAAATTGCGAAGTGAACCGAGGATCTCTGTCCGAGACGATATTGGATGGAGCACCATGAAGTCTCTTGATCTCCTTCTTGTAAGTATCAGCGAGTTTTCTGACCAGATCTTCCTTGCGGATCGATAAGAAATGAGCTGACTTAGTAAGTCGATCAACGATAACCCAAGTCGCAGCATGCCGCCTCTTTGTCTGCGGAAGACTAGTAACAAAATCCATGGTGATCTTGTCCCACTACCACTCTAGAATGTCTAACGGTTGTATTAAACCACTAGACCGCTGATGCTCGATCTTAACCTGTTAGCAGGTAAGACATTTGGAGACATAAGTAGAAACATCCTGTTTCATACCACTCCACCAAAAGCACTGCTTGATGTCGTGGTACATCTTGGTCGAACCAGGTGGAGAATGGGGAGCTATGAGCTTCAGCTAATAACGCTTCCATGAGTGTAAGATTATCAGGAACACAAAGTCTGGTGCCCTGCCATATGATACCGTCGTCATCCAACCGAAACTCTGTCTACTGATCCAAGTTCTGAATGATCGCCCAAATCTCACCATCATGCTTCTGAGCTTCCTTGATCCTAGAGAGTAATTCAGGTTCCACTCTAAGATTAGACCAATGATGTGTCGGAAAAGTGTCGGTTTATTTTAATATAATATGTTATAGAGCAAATTAAAGAAATTACCTTTAGGAAAAAGTAATGATCCAAAATAAGCTAAATACGGATTAATTAAACACGAAAGTGATCTCGGTTCGTTGTACACGAAGAAATTGTGAATTTGAGACTTTCGTTTAAATTTGGACAATTGATTTGAATTGGTTTCGGTTTTTATCTAAATCCTACCTTTTTTAAATAAAGTGAATGAATCGTCTACCCGAATTAAATCTTAAAGACAAAATTAAATATGTATTATTATTTTTTTACTTTATTTATTTTTACTCTAAAATATTAGATTGCAACAATACTATTTAAAAAAATTAATTCTAAAAAGTAATTAAATATTTATTTTTTAACTTTATTTATTATATTTTTTAAACTAATGATTTGAAACTAATTAATAAAAAAACTTTTATTTATTAAAAGTAAATAATATTACCTATTATTTAAAATTATAAACTTAACAAATTTAAGAAAAACATTAGAATTTAAACTGACAGCTCAAAATCGTAAAAGTATATTAAATACATAAAGCAAAGGTTTACAAAAACATTAAGCTAGCCCAGTTGGTAAGTGCGTTGGATGTGAACCTTGAGGTCAAGGGTTCGAAACTCTTGGGAGACAAATTATATTATTATTTTTGGAATTAAGTTTTAGAGATAAAGTAGTATATTCAATCTCAATCATACGTAAACTGAAAAAACAAGAGTATACAGCCAAATTCGCACAATACTTATAATCTATTAAAAGAAGATCCAAACATTCAACTCAGGTATGCCATTCACGAATTCACAGCAATACACAGAAAATAACAAGTCAATACATCAATTAATATGGTAACATAATAGCACAATTCAATAGACCCACAATTCAACAATTATCAAACTAACAGTTATCAGATTAAGGAGAAATTTAACAAGAGACTCAACCAAACTAACAGACCCACAATTCGAACAAACACGATGTCACAAACAAACAGTAAACATCAACATTATAACATAATAGCAGTAACTAGCAAGTTCCATTCTAACAAAAGAATGCAGTTAAGCAGGCAGCTTCCAACTATGATGCAAGCAGATTCAATCAATCACGAAGTCAAATTCATATTCATATTAATCATATTGACACCAATATATTAATTCAATTCGTAGCAACTATTCATATAAGATACCAACAAAATAAACATCAAAAGGTCAATATCAACAGATCAGACAACTCAAATAACAAAATCAGCAGCAAATCATTTTTTTAAACATCATAACATCATACAAATATCATAGCAAATTCTAACACAATATCACATTAACTAATCATCCAATCAAAATCAGTAGACATCAAACATAATCCAAACACATTTACTCTAACTTGTATCAGCAGATTCAATTAATGAAACCAATAACATACAAATAAGCAAATCCATAAAAATAACATTATCCAAATAAAGATTATACCACTAATTCCGCATTCAATCAGATTAAACTAAAAACTTAAGAAATAAATCGAGCTTAACCATTAATGAAGAACCCGTTGATGCAAAGTCGAGCGCTGAGCTGACTTATCTAAAACGACACCAAAGAAATTCGACCACCATCGAATAACACCATAGAACAAACCGAATCAACAGCTTTATATTGTTATTTATCCAGTGGGGATAAACAATTATTTTCCCTTATTCTACTCTAAAATTATTCAATTAAGCTATGAGTAAAGCTTAAACAAATAACATTATATTATATCATCAGTTTAACATAGATTAAGGTTGTATACGTTTCACCAAAAATTAACAAACGCGAGTAACAAGAAATATAAGACTGAAAATTAAACTTTTATTAAATCATAAAAATCATTACAATAATTTTAAAAGATTAAAAATATAAATATCTAAAACTAAACTGACATTAAAAATTTAAAGAAAGAAAAGGGATATCCAATAATGATTTTTGAGGGGGTTTATATAGGAGGACCGATAGGGGTGGTTTGTTGGTGAAGAGCGATTTTTGACCCTTCATTAAGCATCCTTACCTTCTCTTTCTTCCTTGTTATGATCCAAGGGCTGTGATTTTCCCTTGGTCACACGGATCGCCAAGCTGGCCATATTGTGCTAGTTTGGCGGTGAGGTGGCAGGCAATGATTGGTTCCTTGACGAGTATGCAGTGAATCAACCAATCATAAATGGGTTGTGACGTCTCAAAGGGCCACGTGGCGCATAGAGCTTGGAATCTGAGTGTAACCACGCGCTCTTCTTGCCCTGATTTAACTGAATTTGATGTGCGTGATGTCACTTGCTTGGTGGTTGGAGAAACCCCAAATATCCAGGGTTCTTGAGACTGGGTGCTTGTTCTTCCCCTTTTGCCTCCTTTCAATCTCTCGTCTTTTATTTTCTTCTTTGTTTTCTTTACATTGACCAAAAGTATGACCCCCAAAAGCATATATTAACTTTCTATCCGTCTCATATATGTCTTGGGCTTTTGGTCCAATTGACAAAACTAGATAACTTCATTCCATTCGTCCCTTATATTATTTGTAAATGGGCTTGGGCCCAACTTTTGGATAATACTTCATCCGTCTTTTTTAAGCTTTTGTATCTTGGGCTTATAGTGGACTTTTCCAAATAGTTAACTTCATAAGTCCATAAATGGGCTTTAAGGCCCATTAAGCATTTGTGGGACCCACTTGACCCAATAGACTTATTTCCCGTGATAAAAACGACTTGTCTTTTGGTCTTGATAATTTCTTCAAACTCGAGTCGATTTTTGCCGGTTTTTGTTATCTTGGTACCTACACACACGAAACAAGAAAACAAGCATATACAAGGATACATTCATATGTTATATGCATTTTATGTCCGTTTATTGATATAAATGATATAAGTAATTACACTCATATCAAACTCCCCCTTGCTAAGCAATTGTCGTGTCCTCACGCAATGATAAAATAAAACACTAACTACACTTTTATTCAACTTTTGACACTTTATTTACAAAGACATAATGTATTGCTTTCATTATTGAGAAATAACTTTTAGGATCATAAAACTCAAATAGATTCATCGTCCTTGACTTTTCACTCTTTCCATGCCAAGTTTAAAAACAAGATCATTGTCAATCATAAGTCCCAATGTTAAGTTAACTTATACAAGTAATTTGTGTTAAACTCAATCTCCTTTATTCCTAGTTGTATCTCTAGATTTTAAATTTTCTCATTCACCCAAAAGGCTCATTTGACTTATTTAATAATTATTAGTCCAAAAATGAAGGGAAAAACGGTGTAAACCCAACACTCAAAACCTAACCTCGATCTCAGAAACCGTTGTCACTAAAGAAAGCCTACATCAAGGATAAATTAACACCATTTTAGAAATAAATCCCCGGATCCGAAATTTGGCTAATAGGACTACTTAAAGCAACAATTATTCCTCCAAAGTTGATTTGACTTTATTAATGGAGTTAGCAACATTTACATCATACACCTTGAGGCTCTTTAAGATGTAAAAGTGCTCCTTATCTATGATCCACACCCTAAGGATCCTTGGACATAAACAAGGGAATTGACATTCACCATTCCACCCTAAGGCTCATAATGATGAAGCAATTTTTATTAAACACTTCACCATGCCATACACCCTAAGGCTCTAATGACAAGGCTAGTGCTACATGACTCCCACCCGAAGGCTAATAGATAACATGTTTTTATTTATTCTTCTTATTATTTATGATATATATAGTAAGCCAAATATCCGCAATCTCATGATCAAAAAGTCCATGACGCTGACACCCTCAATGTGTTCTTACTTTAATTACAAGGGAAGAAAAAGAAGGAGTTACGAGTTAAGATATTGAACCCAAACTGCTAAAAACTTCATTTATTAAACAATTAAATATTCAAGCTTGAAAAATAAATACAAGGAGAAAGAATCAAACAAACAAATACTTATAAAAGGAATATTTAACCTCAAAACTTATGATCAACTCTATCATCTCTTGTTCACCATATTGTAAAATCTCAAAGATGTGAGACTAATGGATACTTAGCCTATTAAATCAAAGTTTTGGGTTTTCAAGTCATCTATAGGATCTTGCATCTTCTTAAACTTTTTCAAGTTTAGAATTTGCGTTTTAAAGTTCCCTTGATACATGACTTTCTAGGATCAATTATAGGAACTTGCGAAAATTCTTGTTCTTAAACACGTATGAGTTAAGACTTTCGCATTTTAAAGTTCCCTATATAAAAGTCTAGCAAAACTTGATTTAAGCATGTTAAGGAATGAGCTAAGGTAAAAAACCAATCGAGTCAAAAACTATTCTTATTTTCACCAACGGAAAGCCTACATTCGTGTCAAAAACACTTATTTATTTATTATTAAACACAAAATTGCACTAAAAAATTAAAATTTTTATGAAAAATGAGAAAAACGATTACGTTTGAACACGACAAAAGCAATTGCAAGCGATTATATCGATTGACTCCCCAATGCTAAAACAAAACATTGTCCCTAATGTTTCCTAGCTCAAGAGTAACACCCCCTTGCTAAAACACGAAGAGTCGAATGTAATAATCCTAACATGGTAAGAGTATGCAAATCTATAAGCCGTTTATTAATTATGCTTTAAGATAAAACATTAGTCGACAAAAAACAAAGGATAGTGAGTGCCCTGTTAGGAATAAAATAAGCCAAGACACTTAGATGCTGACAAGAGTTAATTGGACGCTGATAGGAAGAAATCAAGCGCTGACAGATCAAGCATTGACCAGAAATATCCAAACGCTAATAAGAAGAAGTCCAAGCACTGCTAGGAAAACTTAGTCAACACGTTTGTTATTTGAAGAAAAGATATACTCAATATTGTATTTTCTATATTTATCTTTTTCTAGAATAGTTGATAGGTTATCAATTGTACACGACGCCTTATGTTATAAAAGGAGTTCGTAGGGTTTATAGTTAATATACATTATTCAGTATTCGACTTTCATTGTACTCAAGTTTGTTAATCAATTAAAAGTGAAAGTTTGGTTTATCTGTTTTGCTTGTTCTTTAATCTAAGTGTTAATTCCGCAGAACACTTGGATTGTTCATATAACAACAAAGTTTCTCTAAGTGTTAAACTTGATTCAATCTCGTTAACACAAAGCTAATCGATCTAAGTTTGGGATCAACAAGTGGTATCAGAGCTTGTTGAGGAACTTTGATCTAGAAGAACAGTAAACCCTAAAAACACCAAAACCCTAAAACTCGAAAAGATGTCTGCTACATAATCTTCTTCCTCATCAACCCAAACCTAAAAATCCCCATGCTCGACCCTGACAACTTTGAACAATGGAAGTTCAATTTTGAACAATACCTTCAAATTCATGATCATACTCTCTGGGAGATTATTGAATATGGAGACGAATTTGATAAAGCAGCTAAGATTGTTGTTGCGATTCAAGCAAGGTCTGTCACTGGTTCTACTGTTGAAGATCGTAAAGAAAGACCTGAGGATGGAAGAGCTGTCTCAACTGCTGATATAGCCAAAAGAAGGAATGCCATGATGACCTTAAACATTCTCAAACTATCTATGGGTCCAAACAATCAGCATAAGTATAGAAGCTTTGAGTCTGCCAAAGAACTTTGGGCAGATCTTCAAGTCAACTATGGTGGTAATGATGATACTGCCCTAGAAAAGAAGAAACAACTTTTGCATGAGTATGATGTGTTTAAGGATCTTCCCAATGAGAAGCTAAGTGAGGTAAGAAGCAGACTTCTAGACATCACTAGCAAGTTGACCTTTATGGGAACAGAGTATAATGATGCTGATATCATTACTACTTTCCTTAAAAGTCTTGGTGATGCATGGAAAATTGAAGCTATGTCTATTATTGCTACCAATACCCACAAGAGTTCTACTTTTGATGACGTCTACAATAAGCTAAAGATTGTATAGAATGAAATCTTATTGGATCATGGAATCAAATCTACCTTTGGAAACATGGCTTTCATCTCACATAGTGAAGCTCAAGTTAAAAAGAGAGAATCATATGTGCATCCTGTTACTGGATCACCTTATGTCAGTGGTGGATCAACCTTTGTGAGCGCCTCACATTCAAACGCTGACACATAAAATGTTGACTCACCAAGGCTTAAACCTGCTGGTATTGATCTAGACACAGTGTGTGCATACATTGCTGCATTGCCCAATGGTTTAGTGATTACATATGAGGACCTTGAGCAAATCAGTGAGGAGAATTTGGAAGAGATGGATATTAAATGGAATATGGCACTTGCAAGTATAAGGGCTAACAGATGGAATAGGATATTTAGAAAGAAGATGACCTTCAATGCTAAGGACACTGCTGGATTTGATAAATCCAAAGTTGAGTGTTACAATTACCATAGGATAGGTCACTTTATGAGGGAATGTAGATCTCTAAAAAGATTTAATGTTGGAAAGCCTTCAAGCCAACTCGTCAAGGTTGAAGAGACAAAAGCTATGGTTGCCATGCAAGACATTGATGGTGTTGGATGGGACTGGAGCTTTTTGGAAAAAGATGTGGAAGAGAATAAGGCTTTGATTGCAAAGAAGAAAGAAGAAGAGCATGTTCAATTTGCTCTTATGGCACATTCCTCATCTTCATCATATAATGAGGTATATGATGACGCTTAATGTAGTAAAGACTATCGTTTAATACTATGAAAAGCTTAACAAAGAAATTTTAAAGTTAAAATCAGATGTTTTTGATGAAAAATGCAAGCTAACTAATTATCAAATGGCACTTGTCCAAACTGAAAAGACTGTTGAGGAATATAAGAAAATGGAATTTTACCTAAAAGATCAAATTAATCTTTTGTCTCATGATGTTTAAGTTAGTGTAGAACTTAGGGACAATCTAATGAGATAGAGAAGAAGTACACCTTAAGTTAGATGAGGTCATTAAGGATAAAGATAATGTAGGGCTCAAAATTAAAAAATTTGATAAAGCCAACCTAACCCTAGAAAAGTGTGTCAGTGAACAAAGAGATTCTAGGGACAAGTCTGGAATTGGGATGAATGATTATGTTGCTATTCCTCCAACTGCTGGAAACTTTTATAGTGTTCAGAGAAAAGATCTCTCTTGGACTGGTATTCCAGAACTCCAAGAAGAGGAATTTATTCCTCTACCTAGAGTTCTCACCCTAGTTGAGGAATATCAACAAAAGGTGACTAATATTGAGCAATGGAAAGTAGCCAACCCTTTTCTCTTTGAGGGTGGAATGCTAAGTGAGAGTCCAATTGAGCCTACACCCATTACTGTGACCAACCTTACCACTGGAAAACCTGTTGACCTTGGCTCATCTGTTAATAGAAAACCTAGAGTTAAATATGCTGAAATGAATAGAAAACCTAGGTCACCTCAAAGCCAAACTAGTGTTAATGGGACAGGGTTCTTTTAATCTAGACCTAAGATTAAGTCTAGAAAAGCTTGTTATATATGTGGGAATTTTTCTCATCTGGCCTATAAATGTGTTAGTGCCTCAAAGGTTAACGCTGACAATAGGTCAACTATGGTCAAACCCAGACCTTATGTCCAACCAAGTCCACAAGTTACTAGACCATCTCCCTTCTTTACTAGAGGGACAAATACACATGGAAAAAGGCCCTTTCAGAAGACCAATACATGGTCTAACAGACAATGGATTCCTGTAGCAAACCCTAATTTGGGCTCTGTTAAGTGCAAATCAAGCGCTGACAAGAACAAATTTAACGATGACAGTAACAATTCCAACGCTGTTAGACCAAGTAATAATAGGTACTTACAACCTAAGGGAAAGGGGTATAAAGCTTCATCTAGATTAACTTGGAGACCTAAACAAGACCAAAACCCTAATTCTGATGGGATTTCCATGACCTGTAACAGATTTCATTATATTTCAAAGGTCATGACTAAACCAGTAAGGGTAAACTGGGTGTTCAGGCCATAAAGGGATGAACAAGGGGTTGTTATAAGGACTAAATATGTTCTTGTTGAACAACAAAATGAATCCAAGTCTGCTCAGGCTTGGGTTCCCAAAGAAAACTAACTTGTTTTCTTTATGTGCAGGGCATTCAAAAGCAGATCAATAATTATGAATATTGGGACAGTGGATGCTCTAGGAACATGACGGGGAAGGACGATTACTTGACTAACTTTACCCCCATAATAGATGGTGACAGTGTGTACTTTGGAGGAGGATATGGTACAATTTTTGGAAAAGGCACTCTTATCACCAATAATTTACGTTTTGAAAACGTATTTCTGGTCAAAGAACTTGACTATAATTTGTTTAGTGTGTCACAGGTATGTGATAACAAAAATAAGGTTCTTTTCACTGATACTGAATGCTTGGTGTTGAATAAGGATTTTAAGATGCCTGATGAGAAGTTTATTGATAGAACACGTAGGCATAAGGATATTTATAATGTTGATCTTAATGGAATTAGGATGAACAACAATTTGTCATGTCTTTATGCTAAAGCTTCAGTAGATGAAAGTAATCTATGGCACAGAAGGTTAGGGCACATAAATTTTAAGAACATCAATAGACTTGT
This sequence comes from Glebionis coronaria, assembly GCA_025667525.1. Taxonomy (NCBI): domain Eukaryota; kingdom Viridiplantae; phylum Streptophyta; class Magnoliopsida; order Asterales; family Asteraceae; genus Glebionis; species Glebionis coronaria. Next base: position 340,129,846 of record CM046874.1, read on the forward strand.
GAGACATGATTTAGTTGATGGTTTGCCTTTAAAAGCTTTCCACAATGATCATTCTTGTGTTGCCTGTCTTAAAGGAAAACAACACAAAGTCTTATTTTTATGTCTAAACTTGTGAATTGTAGTTCTAAACCACTTCACTTGCTACACATGGACTTATTTTCCCAAATAATATAGAAAGTTTGAATGGTAAATCTTACTATTTTGTTATAATTGATGATTTTTCTAGATTTACTTGGACTTTCTTTTTGGCCTTAAAAAGTGAAACTGCCATAGTTTTGATTAGCTTTATAGCCAAATTGAGAAAAAGACAAGGAATGAGGTTAAAATACTTAGAAGTGATAATGGTGGTGAGTTTAGAAACCAATTGTCAGATTCCTTCTGTGTCAATAATGGGATTACTAGGTAGTTTTCCATAGCTAGAACCCCACAGCAGAATGGGGTGGCTGAAAGGAAAAATAGAACACTCACAGAAGAAGCTAGGACAATGTTGGTTGATGCTAATTTTCCCATTTCTTTTTGGGCTGAGGCTGTGAATGCAGCCTGCTATGTTCAGAAAAGAGCATTGGTCAACAAAATCCATAATAAGACACCTTATGAGCTATTTTGGAATAGGAAAACCAACATTGGTTTTCTTAAACCCTTTGGATGTCATGTAGTGATTCTTGATACTAGTGATGCCTTAGGAAAGTTTAGTGCAAAAGGTGATGAAGGCTACTTTATTAGGTTAATCAGTGCCGAGCAAAGGATATAGAGTTTACAATAAGAAAGAAAAACGTATTCTTGAAAAAGTACATGTTATGTTTTTATAAAGTAAACCTAGTGATCCTAAGAGTGGACCAAATTGGTTCTTTGATCTAGAGCCATTATCTAGAACCTTAAGTTATATGCCTGTTACTAATCCAGACATTGTGAAAAAAGGTTCAAATGTTGTGGAAGAACCTATTGTTGAGATTACAGATAAACAGGTTGACAAGGAGGAAGTATCACATGCAATCAAATCAGACCCTATACTTGAGTATGTTACCATTCCTATATGGACTGATGGATTTGCACAAGTTGCTACTGCTGAAAAGGAGGAAGTAGGCCCACAAGAAAAGCCAGTTGATAAAAACATGCATGTATCTTCAAGCGCTAATAAAGGCAAATCTGACGCTGACAGGTTAAATTCAGGCGCTGATAGCCCAAACGCTGACAACTCGCTTGGACATTTATTCGCTTCCGATACTTTTGAGCAAGGTGAACCTTCCATACTTAATCAAGAGGTTCATTCAAGTGATGATCAAAGTGGATATGAAGATGATATTGGCAACATGGAAACTGAAATAGAAGACAACACACTACTTGGGGGAGGAACACTTACATCTACTATCAAAAATCATCCTCCTTCCCAAATCATTGGTGATGTTTTTGTCTCCTGTTCAAACAAGAAGGTCTCATCAGACTCAAGGAGGTTTCAATTCCAATATCCACAAGAAGGTTGATACCCCACTTGTTCAGGCATGTTTGTGTGCTTGTTTTCTATCACAATAAGAACCCAAAAAGATTTTTGATGCTCTCAAAGAACCAAGTTAGGTGGAAGCAACGCAGGATGAGCTTCACCAGTTTGCTATTCAAGATGTTTGGGAGTTAGTGGATTTTCCAAGATATGTTAGACCTATTGGGACACGTTTGGTTCTTAGAAACAAGAAAGATGAAAGAGAAATTGTGGTCAGAAACAAGGCACGTTTAGTTGCTCAAGGCTATACACAAGAACAGGGAATATACTATGAAGAGGTTTTTGCACATGTTGCAAGGATTGAAGCAAGCAGGATTATCATAGCCTCTTCTTCTTGAATGGTTTTCACAGTTTATCAGATAGATGTGACGAGTGCTTTTCTCTATGGCACAATTGAAGAGGATGTTTATGTGATGCAACCTCCTGGTTTTGAAGATCCAGAATATCCAGACAAAGTGTATAGAGTCAAGAGAGAAATGTATGGACTTCATCAAGCCCCAAGAGCATGGCATGGAACATTGTACACCTATCTGGTGAAAAATGGATATAAGAGGGGCACCATAGACCAGACCTTATTTACCACGAAGATTGGTAAGGACTTTCTACTTGTTCAGGTCTATGTGGATGATATCATCTTTGGTTCATCAAATCCAAAGATGAGTGAAGACTTTTCCCAGCTCATGACAGACAAGTTCAAGATGCGTGCAATGGCAGAGATGAACTTCTTTCTGGGTTTACAAGTCCAACAGAACGAAGATGGTATCTTTATCTCTCAAGATAAGTATATAGCAGAGATCTTGAAGAAGTTTGGTTTTTCTCCACATGAAAAATGGGCTTGCACACCCATGGATAGGGAACACCCTTGGGGAATGACTGGAGATGGAAAAGATATGGATGTCAGGCATTATTGATCAATGATTGGATCATTGATGTATCTTACAGCTTCTAGACCTGAAATCATGTTTGCTGTGTGTGCATGTGCACGCCATCAGGTGACTCCCAAAGAGTGTCATCTTCATGCTGTCAAAAGAGTCTTTTGATACCTTAGGTGATATCCTACCTTAGGATTATGGTATCCAAAGGATTCTTCATTGGAGCTTATTGGCTATTTAGACAGTGATTATGGAGGTGACAAGTTTGATAGGAAATCCATAACTGGTAGATGCCAATTTCTTTGGAGCAGATTGATATCTTGGCAATGCAAGAAACAAACAGTAGTGGCCAACTCTACAACTGAAGCATAATATGTAGCTGCAGCTGCTTGTTGCGGACAAGTTCTATGAATCCAAAACCAGTTGTTGGATTATGGGTATAATTTTATGAATACAAAGATGTTTATAGATAATAACAGTACATTATGCATTATTAAGAATCATGTACATCACTTAAAACAAAACACATAGAAATTAGACATCATTTTATATGAGATTGTTTTGAAAAAGGTTTAATACATCTAGATAGGGTAGACACAGAGGAAAATGTGGCTGATCTTTTAACCAAACCTTTTGATGTTGGGAGGTTATAGTACTTGGTAACAAGTATTGGAATGATCAATCTCACCTAAATGTGTTTTTGAAGTCATTGTATAGTTTGTGTAGGATGTGTACTGTTATTAGTCTTTGTATAAGATTAGGTTTTCTAGTTTATTTTTCTAACGCTGACAAAGTTTATTTTAACGCTGATAAGTGTTAAAATGGACGCAGACAACAATATGTTAGTTTTGTGGTTTTTGATCTAATCATGCAGGCAATCTGAGCATTGAACAAATGGATACAGAGTTGCTTATGGATCTTTGGAGCTTACTAGGAATGTGTTCAAATTTATGGATGATGGTTAGAATGTTTACATTCTATCTTGACATAAATCTGTATTTCATACTTTTTATTTGGCAACTTTGTATATCTTAGTTTAAGGGGAGGTTTAGGAAACTTTTAGGATTTTTGGGTATTCTTATAATGCTCTCATCACAATTCTAGATTATGTCCACCGGTGAGTACGAGTTAGTTTTCTAAATCGTGAGGCACTTTAGCATGCAAAGTTGATATACTGTGCATGCTGCCAAGACTTTTTGGCCTAGAATTGGATTTGGTCGGTTGGGAGACTTGGGTACGTTTTTATTGGGCCTAGCTAGGAAGTTACAAAGGATTTATATGAGGTAACTTCATTGTTAAGAACTTTGGTTAGCAAGGGACACTTGAGGACAATTATGTCTATCTTGCTTAAACAAGTGTGCATGATTGGACAGTGCTTGCAACCCTATAGTGATTTTCAGTCTATGAGTTATCTTCACTAGGGTAACTACTTTATTAAGGTCCTTTTTATTTTTAATTATTTTTATTTTTGGACGCTGACATTTTTCTTTCCAAACTCTGATAAGACCAATTTTAACGCTGACATGGCATCTTTCCAACACTGACAAGAATATAGCTGTTAGACGCTGATGTTTAGTTTTGACCGTTGACAAACATTGGGTCATACCCAGTTGTTATTTTTGATGAAAATATGGGCCGTAATTTTAGGAGTTGGTAACTTTTAATTAATGTATGAGATAAGTTATATATTTTTCAAGATTTTAATCATTACTTTTTGAAAATAACTGTCTCATATTTTAACCAGTCGAATGTTTTCATCCCTCCTATATATTTGGCTTATTTCTTTCAAACAGGGTAACTGCTATTCTTGTCTAACTATAATCTCTCAAACCTTCATCTCTCCATACCTTTTATCAAAGTTTTCTTACATCAATCTTCATTGCACCAAAGATTAAACCTGCTTTACTGGAATTGGGGTTCAGAAGCCAACACAACATGGTCGCATACTTGGAAGCTAATAATACTCTGTTTCCCCAATACACACGGATGGTTGAGTATTTGAATGCGTCCCCATTAAGGTATGTACTTTCACATACTCATCTTGTTCCTTTCACACACATTAAACAGCTTTAGAACACTGTGAGTTCCTCAACAGTTAATGGAGTGATTACATTGACTACTACTGTCTATGAGGTTCCATGGGTGGTTACTGAAACTTTGGTTCGCCAAGCTTCGCATCTTAATGATGCAGATGGTATAACCACCCTTCCCATTGCAGAGCAAGAGCAAGGACTCCAAGCCTTGGGTTATTGTTTGCCTCTAGAAGGCCATTTAAACAAATATACAAAACAACAATATCCCTGGCTTAGAAGTACCTTATACATGTCATTCTTCATTGTTTGAGTCCCAAATGCTCCTCACACAATGAAATCAACCGTTCTATTAGGAGTGCCAATGTGTGTATTGCAACTAGGCAAAATTACAATTTTTCAAAAATGATATTTGATGGCATGTGTCATAATAAGGGTAACAAGATGAATCTTGCTTACCCTAGGTTTTTACAAATGGTTTTTGACTTGCAAGGATACTATAATAGGGGTCATGACAATTATTATACGATCCCTGCTCAAAAGAAAGTAATTTTTGGAAAGATGAACACTAAACCATACAGAGACCTACCCCTCACCCTAGCCATGATTACTGTCATTGAGGCAGCTGCAAACCCACAACCTCAAACAGACCCATTACCTGAACAACCTCCATCACCCCAGCAAATGGATATTTACCCAGAACCATTCGACGCTGACACTCAAAATGTTGGCGTTGACACTACCAATCCAAACGCTGACACCCTTTTATCACAAACCCAAACACCCCCTACCACCCAAACAGACAATGAATCCACTTCCTCTTCTACACCACCAGACTATAGGTTGGAAAAACGGCAAAGGACTACTGGAGTGTTCTCCTCTGGTGGTCCTAGCCATGTAGCAGAGAAAACCACCACCACAAGTGTGGTTGGTGCCGTGGGTGGGGCTAGGACTATTGGTTCTAGCTTATATGCAGGGCAAGACAGTCCTAACATTATTAAGACCCCATCCATGCCCCATGAATCTACTTTGGGAGGTCAAATTCCCATTCTAGAGGAGGGAAGATTGGAACCTTACACCATTTTGGAATTGACGGCGGTCTGCATATGCTTGCAAAAGCAAAATGCAAACCTTGTACAGATTGTCACAGGCCAGGGTCTTGAAATCAAGCAATTGAGGGAGAGACTAGTTGTTTTGGAGGCTTCCCAAGCTAGGAGGAGGCAAGCTAGAGTCCTTTCATCAGGGGAGGATTCTTACAAAGGGGAGGAAGATGCACCAACATAACCTTTCAACTTGAGTGACAAGGGATCACAGGATGAAGAAGGTGATTCTTTTGGTATAAAACAGGTGGAAGTTGTTGAAGTTTTGGCTAGTTTGAAGGAGAACCCTGTTATTGATGTCTCCTTGATCACTCCAAAGAAGTTATCCTTTGTGGAGATGATGGAACAGGTCACAAAGTCAGCAGCTGATGTTCAAAGTTTGAGCGCTGACAAGAGTAATGAAGGCGTTGACAGACCCACAGGTATGATTGGTGTATCCCAACCGCCTGTTATTATTAAGGATGTTACAAAACAGGTACCACCAACTACTTTACCCGTTATTGGAGCAAAAGACAACGGTAAAGCAGTTTTAGTAGAAGTTGAGAAGCCAAAAAAGAATGAAGCCCAAATACAATTTGATGAAGCTTTGGTTGCACAACTGCAAGAACAGGATTGGGCTACCATAGAGAAAGAAAAAGATGGTAGTGATGATGATGAGAGTTCTAGAACCAGTGTGATGATAATAGAGGATCCAGAAAGGTTAGAATATGGTAAAGATGAGGTATCCAAGGAGAGGCTAAGAGAGTTAAAGGGCAAAGTGGATTTTGATATGACTGAAGTGAGAGAGATGTACTTTGCATGGGAGAACAAGACTATGCAGCATCCAGATATGTCCATCACTGAACAAATATGGGGATTGGAGATCTTGTCGAGAGTACAGGAAGACTGCAAAGTGATTTTGAAGCACAAGGCCAGCAAAGTGCTTTCTGATCTTAAGAGATATAGGAGAGAGTTGTACTACATGTTGCTCAGGTGTCATCAAGGTGGATGGACCTTTGATAGGTTAAGAAGCCTCTCATTTGCAGAATTGGAACATCATGCTTATCCAATTTGGGAAAGAATTTGTGAGGAAAATACTATCAGGCTTCTCTCAGATGAAAGGAAAGAAGAGATTGAAGAAAATTTGCAGATCCAAAGAGCTTTTATTGCACCAAGACTAGTAAAGAAGGGAGTTCCTATTGAGTTCCCAACTTTTGATCAAGTGGATCATAGTGAAGCAGTTATTAGAAAGAGCATTAAGCTCTCACCATTGGAAGCTTCACACGTTGCAAAGGTGTTACCTTTAGATTTCAGAAACCTAATAGTTCACTATGAAGAAGATGCAATTGGGTTCTGGATGATTACCAGATATGGCAAGAAGGTACATACTTTTACTTCTTTGATATTATTGTTTGCAAGCCTGGATAGAGAAGACTTGGTAGATATTTGGACATTGATGAGGCCAAGTATATGGCTGAAGCACCTACTTCAGTCAATGGAATAAAGATCTGGACATCCTTCAAAAGGATGATTGAACCAGATGAAGCAGATCCAATATGGTTGGATCTGGATGATATTAGTCCACTACAATGGCGTCTACATTCAGCAGCTGGTGTTTACCATTTGAGCAATACAAAGTTTTCAGAATATCTTCTTTTGGATGTTGAATATTCTATATCCAAGGAAGTTTTGAAGAAGATGGTGTCTACACAGCTGGAAATGGATTACACTAGTGATGTTGGCAAAGACTTAATTAGATTTATTTATTCCCTAATTAAAAAGTAATTTGTATTTGTAGGAATCCTCCTTGTAGTTAGTTTTTATTCAGAAACTTGATTACTAGAGTAGATATCAAGTTTAGGGGAGGATTGTTGGGAATAAAATGAGCCAAGATGCTTAGACGCTGACAAGAGTTAATTGGACCCTGATAGGAAGAAATCAAGCGCTGACATATCAAGCATTGACAAGAAATATCCAAGCGCTGATAAGAAGAAGTTCAAGCACTGGTTGGAAAACTTAGTCAACACGTTTGTTTTTTGAAGAAAATATATACTCAATATTGTATTTTCTATATTTATCTTTTCCTAGAATAGTTGATAGGTTATCCATTTTACACGACTCCTTATATTATAAAAGGAGGTCGTATGGTTTATAGTTAATATACATTATTCAGTATTCAAATTTCATTGTACTCAAGTTTGTTAATAAATCAAAAGTGAAAGTTTAGTTTATTTGTTTTACTTTTTCTTTAATCTAAGTGTTCATATAACAACAAAGTTTCTCTAAGTGTTAAACTTGATTCAATCTCGTTAACACAAAGCTAATCGATCTTAGTTTTGGATCAACATGCCCCTTTTGACAATCAAAGTATGGAAGCTCGAGTGGACCGGGCAAAAACCGAACACGAGAGTCTTTAATGATTAGGGTCATAGCTAAGATTCACATCACAACAAAACACGAGAACGAGCTTGAAAAGATCAAGCCTTATTAGTGTTAGAAAATAGAAAGAAGATAGAATGTATGGGACTCCCCACAGGGCACCTCGTTTTTGTTAACCGAGTCATGAGCTCGACTCAATCCCCGCATTCATTGGTCCTTAGGGAAAATGGTGAAAACCGGCATATTGGAAAATGTGGCTGATCTTTTAACCAAACCTTTTGATGTTGGGAGGTTATAGTACTTGGTAACAAGTATTGGAATGATCAATCTCACCTAAATGTGTTTTTGAAGTCATTGTATAGTTTGTGTAGGATGTGTACTGTTATTAGTCTTTGTATACGATTAGGTTTTCTAGTTTATTTTTCTAACGCTGACAAAGTTTATTTTAACGCTGATAAGTGTTAAAATGGACGCAGACAGCAATATGTTAGTTTTGTGGTTTTTGATCTAATCATGCAGGCAATCTGAGCATTGAACAAATGGATACAGAGTTGCTTATGGATCTTTGGAGCTTACTTGGAATGTGTTCAAATTTATGGATGATGGTTAGAATGTTTACATTCTATCTTGACATAAATCTGTATTTCATACTTTTTATTTGGCAACTTTGTATATCTTAGTTTAAGGGGAGGTTTAGGAAACTTTTAGGATTTTTGGGTATTCTTATAATGCTCTCATCACAATTCTAGATTATGTCCACCGGTGAGTACGAGTTAGTTTTCTAAATCGTGAGGCACTGTAGCATGCAAAGTTGATATACTGTGCACGCTGCCAAGACTTTTCGGCCTAGAATTGGATTTGGTCGGTTGGGAGACTTGGGTACGTTTTTATTGGGCCTAGCTAGGAAGTTACAAAGGATTTATATGAGGTAACTTCATTGTTAAGAACTTTGGTTAGCAAGGGACACTTGAGGACAATTATGTCTATCTTGCTTAAACAAGTGTGCATGATTGGACAGTGCTTGCAACCCTATAGTGATTTTCAGTCTATGAGTTATCTTCACTAGGGTAACTACTTTATTAAGGTCCTTTTTATTTTTAATTATTTTTATTTTTGGACGCTGACATTTTTCTTTCCAAACTCTGATAAGACCAATTTTAACGCTGACATGGCATCTTTCCAACACTGACAAGAATATAGCTGTTAGACGCTGATGTTTAGTTTTGACCGTTGACAAACATTGGGTCATACCCAGTTGTTATTTTTGATGAAAATATGGGCCGTAATTTTAGGAGTTGGTAACTTTTAATTAATGTATGAGATAAGTTATATATTTTTCAAGATTTTAATCATTACTTTTTGAAAATAACTGTCTCATATTTTAACCAGTCGAATGTTTTCATCCCTCCTATATATTTGGCTTATTTCTTTCAAACAGGGTAACTGCTATTCTTGTCTAACTATAATCTCTCAAACCTTCATCTCTCCATACCTTTTATCACAGTTTTCTTGCATCAATCTTCATTGCACCAAAGTTTAAACCTGCTTTACTGGAATTGGGGTTCAGAAGCCAACACAACATGGTCGCATACTTGGAAGCTAATAATACTCTGTTTCCCCAATACACACAGATGGTTGAGTATTTGAATGCGTCCCCATTAAGGTATGTACTTTCACATACTCATCTTGTTCCTTTCACACACATTAAACAGTTTTAGAACACTGTGAGTTCCTCAACAGTTAATGGAGTGATTACATTGACTACTACTGTCTATGAGGTTCCATGGGTGGTTACTGAAACTTTGGTTCGCCAAGCTTTGCATCTTAATGATGCAGATGGTATAACCACCCTTCCCATTGCAGAGCAAGAGCAAGGACTCCAAGCCTAGGGTTATCGTTTGCCTCTAGAAGGCCATTTAAACAAATATACAAAACAACAATATCCCTGGCTTAGAAGTACCTTATACATGTCATTCTTCATTGTTTGAGTCCCAAATGCTCCTCACACAATGAAATCAACCGTTCTATTAGGAGTGCCAATGTGTGTATTGCAACTAGGCAAAATTACAATTTTTCAAAAATGATATTTGATGGCATGTGTCATAATAAGGGTAACAAGATGAATCTTGCTTACCCTAGGTTTTTACAAATGGTTTTTGACTTGCAAGGATACTATAATAGGGGTCATGACAATTTTTATACGATCCCTGTTCAAAAGAAAGTAATTTTTGGAAAGATGAACACTAAACCATACAGAGACCTACCCCTCACCCTAGCCATGATTACTGTCATTGAGGCAACTGCAAACCCACAACCTCAAACAGACCCATTACCTGAACAACCTCCATCACCCCAGCAAATGTATATTTACCCAGAACCATTCGACGCTGACACTAAAAATGTTGGCGTTGACACTACCAATCCAAACGCTGACACCCTTTTATCACAAACCCAAACACCCCCTACCACCCAAACAGACAATGAATCCACTTCCTCTTCTACACCACCAGACTATAGGTTGGAAAAACGGCAAAGGACTACTGGAGTGTTCTCCTCTGGTGGTCCTAGCCATGTAGCAGAGAAAACCACCACCACAAGTGTGGTTGGTGCCATGGGTGGGGCTAGGACTATTGGTTCTAGCTTATATGCAGGGCAAGACAGTCCTAACATTATTAAGACCCCATCCATGCCCCATGAATCTACTTTGGGAGGTCAAATTCCCATTCTAGAGGAGGGAAGATTGGAACCTTACACCATTTTGGAATTGACGGCGGTCTGCATATGCTTGCAAAAGCAAAATGCAAACCTTGTACAGATTGTCACAGGCCAGGGTCTTGAAATCAAGCAATTGAGGGAGAGACTAGTTCTTTTGGAGGCTTCCCAAGCTAGGAGGAGGCAAGCTAGAGTCCTTTCATCAGGGGAGGATTCTTACAAAGGGGAGGAAGATGCACCAACATAACCTTTCAACTTGAGTGACAAGGGATCACAGGATGAAGAAGGTGGTTCTTTTGGTATAAAACAGGTGGAAGTTGTTGAAGTTTTGGCTAGTTTGAAGGAGAACCCTGTTATTGATGTCTCCTTGATCACTCCAAAGAAGTTATCCTTTGTGGAGATGATGGAACAAGTCACAAAGTCAGCAGCTGATGTTCAAAGTTTGAGCGCTGACAAGAGTAATGAAGGCGTTGACAGACCCACAGGTATGATTGGTGTATCCCAACCGCCAGTTATTATTAAGGATGTTACAAAACAGGTACCACCAACTACTTTACCCGTTATTGGAGCAAAAGACAAGGGTAAAGCAGTTTTAGTAGAAGTTGAGAAGCCAAAAAAGAATGAAGCCCAGATACAATTTGATGAAGCTTTGGTTGCACAACTGCAAGAACAGGATTGGGCTACCATAGAGAAAGAAAAAGATGGTAGTGATGATGATGAGAGTTCTGGAACCAGTGTGATGATAATAGAGGATCCAGAAAGGTTAGAATATGGTAAAGATGAGGTAGCCAAGGAGAGGCTAAGAGAGTTAAAGGGCAAAGTGGATTTTGATATGACTGAAGTGAGAGAGATGTACTTTGCATGGGAGAACAAGACTATGCAGCATCCAGATATGTCCATCACTGGACAAATATGGGGATTGGAGATCTTGTTGAGAGTACAGGAAGACTGCAAAGTGATTTTGAAGCACAAGGCCAGCAAAGTGCTTTCTGATCTTAAGAGATATAGGAGAGAGTTGTACTACATGTTGCTCAGGTGTCATCAAGGTGGATGGACCTTTGATAGGTTAAGAAGCCTCTCATTTGCAGAATTGGAACATCATGCTTATCCAATTTGGGAAAGAATTTGTGAGGAAAATACTATCAGGCTTCTCTCAGATGAAAGGAAAGAAGAGATTGAAGAAAATTTTCAGATCCAAAGAGCTTTTATTGCACCAAGACTAGTAAAGAAGGGAGTTCCTATTGAGTTCCCAACTTTTGATCAAGTGGATCATAGTGAAGCAGTTATCAGAAAGAGCATTAAGCTCTCACCATTGGAAGCTTCACACGTTGCAAAGGTGTTACCTTTAGATTTCAGAAACCTAATAGTTCACTATGAAGAAGATGCAATTGGGTTCTGGATGATTACCAGATATGGCAAGAAGGTACATACTTTTACTTCTTTGATCTTATTGTTTGCAAGCCTGGATAGAGAAGACTTGGTAGATATTTGGACATTGATGAAGGCCAAGTATATGGCTGAAGCACCTACTTCAGTCAATGGAATAAAGATCTGGACATCCTTCAAAAGGATGATTGAACCAGATGAAGCAGATCCAATATGGTTGGATCTGGATGATATTAGTCCACTATAATGGCGTCTACATTCAGCAGCTGGTGTTTACCATTTGAGCAATAAAAAGTTTTCAGAATATCTTCTTTTGGATGTTGAATATTCTATATCCAAGGAAGTTTTGAAGAAGATGGTGTCTACACAGCTGGAAATGGATTACACTAGTGATGTTGGCAAAGACTTAATTAGATTTATTTATTCCCTAATTAAAAAGTAATTTGTATTTGTAGGAATCCTCCTTGTAGTTAGTTTTTATTCAGAAACTTGATTACTAGAGTAGATATCAAGTTTAGGGGAGGATTGTTGGGAATAAAATGAGCCAAGATGCTTAGACGCTGACAAGAGTTAATTGGACCCTGATAGGAAGAAATCAAGCGCTGACATATCAAGCATTGACAAGAAATATCCAAGCGCTGATAAGAAGAAGTTCAAGCACTGGTTGGAAAACTTAGTCAACACGTTTGTTTTTTGAAGAAAATATATACTCAATATTGTATTTTCTATATTTATCTTTTCCTAGAATAGTTGATAGGTTATCCATTTTACACGACTCCTTATATTATAAAAGGAGGTCGCATGGTTTATAGTTAATATACATTATTCAGTATTCAAATTTCATTGTACTCAAGTTTGTTAATAAATCAAAAGTGAAAGTTTAGTTTATTTGTTTTACTTTTTCTTTAATCTAAGTGTTCATATAACAACAAAGTTTCTCTAAGTGTTAAACTTGATTCAATCTCGTTAACACAAAGCTAATCGATCTTAGTTTTGGATCAACATGCCCCTTTTGACAATCAAAGTATGGAAGCTCGAGTGGACCGGGCAAAAACCGAACACGAGAGTCTTCAATGATTAGGGTCATAGCTAAGATTCACATCACAACAAAACACGAGAACGAGCTTGAAAAGATCAAGCCTTATTAGTGTTAGAAAATAGAAAGAAGATAGAATGTATGGGACTCCCCACAGGGCACCTCGTTTTTGTTAACCGAGTCATGAGCTCGACTCAATCCCCGCATTCATTGGTCCTTAGGGAAAATGGTGAAAACCGGCATATTGGAATAAAATCCATCATAAAGCACGAGAGGATGAAACTGCAACACAAATATTCAAAAAGAGATGGTGGTCAATATCACAAATCATGAAATGGAAATAGTATGCTCTCCGAGATAAACTCGCACCAAGATGATCGAAAAATCTTTCAATTATTGCATCGGTGAAAGGCCGAGATTTTCCTAAATCAATTATTCTGGGGTCGAATACCTCGTTATCGGGAGAAAAAGGAATAGACAACACGGTGTCTTCCCCCATGCTAATCCATAATCATTTAAAGCACACAGTAATGGTGGGGTAAAAAGAATCCCATCCGAAATGTTCTCAATATTCTTATCTTTATCGACCATTTCACCCTTAGGAATGTGATCAATCGAGCCATGGTACTCAATATGAGTCACATGAAAAACCCACACATTTAGGTCAAAGTGGGTGGGAGGAGGACTTGGGACAAAATCATCATCAAGTAAATTCTCTAAAAAGAGAACGTCCCCCTTCGGGTCGAGATCATCAATACCCGGAGGTATCGAATCATTTGAAGCAAGAAAAGTGTCAACTTCTTCCATAATCGAATCACTATCCTCAAAGGGGATAGGAGATGGAGAGAAAGACTTGGTAATTGGTTTAGAATTCAAAGCCTCGATTTTAGAAATGAGAAGATAGACGTTTGATAATTTTTCTCAAAGAATCACGTCTTCCACCTCATCAACATGAGTAAGTTCATCGGTGAAATTCTCAAGGATTAGAATAGTAAAATAAACCTCATTTCCCGGGGGAAATTGGTCTAAAGGAGTAAGTTCGAATGTGAACCTCTCAAAAACTGGATCACTATCATCCTCATTTCCCGGTGGAAATGGGTGACCAAGAGTAGGTTTATCAGGAAACCCCTCATAATCTGAGTCGTGAATATCATCTTTATAAGAGAGTTCATCAGAGAACTCCTCGTTAGATAATTCACTAGAAGTCGTATCATACTCGAAATCTTCATTTCCTAGAATTGGAGAAAATCTCAAAGTGATTGGAAGAAGGAAAGTTATCACAATGTTGCAAATCACACGTTCCATTGGAGATAACATCGGACTCTCTTAGGTTTCGGACAAGGATCTCAACACTAGACTTTATTACTTCGCCCGATTCCGTTTCCGGAATAGTGCTAAGATGCTCATCCCCCATGCTTAGAGAATTGTCGGGTTCCATGATGGATGAATCAAGAATAGGAGTAGTGATGTCATGAGATGGAGTGAGATCAAAAATATCCTCATCATCGTCATCATCATAAAGAAAAGAACACTCGAGTTCACGAGTAGCAAGATATTTTTCTTCTTCTTGAGCTTGTTCTTTCTTTCGAATCTCAATGCTTAATCCATTATAATCTTGCATAAGTTGTCCAATATTAATCTCACACTCTCTTATAAACTCGTCATCGATTATTTCTCCTCGATATCTTCGAATTCCAAATTCATAAGTTATATCGTTAATCTCTTTATCAATTCGTCTCTTTTCTTGCACCATATCTTCGATGCTCTTTTCAACAATTTCAACACTTCCTTGATTCATTATTTGTTGAAATAACGTTTCAATTCGTCTAAAACCTTCACCATCGAGAGAATATTGTGGGGGTTGGTCAAAATCGGAGGGAATAGAATTATAGCAAGGATTGGGCTCATAAAATTTTGATCCCTCGGTTGACAATTAAAACTCTTGTGAGGACCCCCACAATACTCATAACAAAGATATTGTTGTGATAAACTCGGTGAATCTTGTGGATAACAATTATCATTATAGTTTTGATTGTAGCCCGGTTCTTGCTCGTAATTAAGCGAGAATTGACGCGAACAATCAACACCAAAATGAGAATCGTTTCCACATAACTCACACGAGGGTGTCTCGTATGTGGGGTGTGGAGGTGGGTAAAAATCGAGAGAGTTATTTGAAAAATTCATGTTTCCGCATGAAGTAACATCATTACAAAAAGGACAAAATCCAACTCGTAAATCGTTATGTAAATCATTTCAATAATGCTCGCACGTACACCACCGACATGGTAAAAGACCATATAACGGTTCTCCACACCCTACACAACGGACGAAGGAAGTCATAAAAGAATTAAAAATGGGAGGGAGGAGAAAAGAATTAAACATGATAGAGGATTAAGAAGATTATTTTTGGTATTTTTATTTGGTATTGTTCAATCAAAGATTAATAAAAAAACAAGGAGTAAGGATAATTACTATGGAAGTAAACTACCCTCGTTCGACTTTGAAACGTAGGTGAAAACCTAAACGTCTCGAGGTTCAATATGTAAACAATGAAAAAAATAAAGTTTATTACTATTTGAGTTGGCAAACCAATAATCGGTCGTCCCTCTCAATATACGCACAAGCAAGCGGGGAAACAAGGTGGCACAAAGCACTTAAAAACCTTTTTCCTTAGATAGCCTTTTATAGCTCGTCGCCTTATACCCACCTTATAGTTTGTATAAATCGAGTTCAAACTTTTTTTTTGTATTTATCTATTTTGCCTTTATTATTTGTTTTGGATTCGAATTCAATAGCTAGGTGATGAACTCCCAACTAAGGTTTGCGTTTTCACGCTTTTGGAGGTAGGTGAATTTATTGTTCTACATAATACAATATATTATTAATAAAAAAACACGAAAAACGATATATATAATATATATAGAAAAATAACAAAACTTCCGAGGATGGAAAGGGTCTTCAAATTAACGATCAACAAATCGCAATCGAAAGAATCGTACACAATTTCCCCGGCAGCGGCGCCAAAATTTTTGATGTGTGGGAAAAGTGTCGGTGTATTTTAATATAATACTTATAAAGCAAATTAAGGAAATTACCTTTAGGAAAAATTAATGATCTAAAATAAGCTAAAGACGGATAAATTAAACACGAGAGTGATCCCGGTTCGTTGTACACGAAGAAATTGTGAATTTTAGACTTTCGTTTAAATTTGGACAATTGATTTGAATTGGTTTCGGTTTTTATCTAAATCCTACCTTTTTTTAATTAAAGTGCATGAATCGTCTACCCGAATTAAATCTAAAAAACGAAATTAAATCTATATTTTCTTTTTACTTTATTTATTTTATTCTAAAATAATAGATTGCAACAAAATTATTTGAACAAAATTAATTCTAAAAAGTAATTAAATATTTATTTTTTTAACTTTATTTATTATATTTTTTAAATAATGATTTGAAACTAATTAATAAAAAAACTTTTATTTATTAAAAGTAAATAATATTACTTATTATTTAAATTATAAACTTAACAAATTTAAGAAAAACGTTAGAATTTAAACCGACAGCTCAAAATCGTAAAAGTATATTAAATACATAAAGCAAAGGTTTACAAAAACATTAAGCTAGCACAGTTGGTAAGTGCGTTGGCTGTGAACCTTGAGGTCAAGGGTTCAAAACTCTTGGGAGACAAATTTTTGGATATTATTATTTTTGGAATTAAATTTTTAGATATAAAGTCGTATATTCAATCTCAATCATACGTAAACTGAAATAACAAGAGTATACAGCCTAAATTCGCACAGTACTTATAATCTATAAAAATAAGATCCAAACATTCAAATCATGTATGCCATTCACGAATTCACAGCAATACACAGAAAATAACAAGTCAATACAGAAATTAATATGGTAACATAATAGCACAATTCAACAGACCCACAATTCAACAATTATCAAACTAACAATTACCAGTTTAAGGAGAAATTTAACAACAGACTCAACCAAACTAACAGACCCACAATTCAAACAAACACGATGTCACAAACAAAAAGTAAACATCAACATTATAACATAATAGTAGTAACTAACAAGTTCAATTCAAACAAAAGAATGCAGTTAAGCAGGTAGCTTCCAACTATGATTGAAGTAGATTCAATCAATCACGAAGTCAAATTCATATTCATATTAATCAGATTGACACCAACATATTCATTCAATTCGCAGTAAATATTCATATAAGATACCAACAAAATAAACATCAAAAGCTCAATATCAGCAGATCAGACAACTCAAATAACAAAATCAGCAGCACATCATTTTTTTAACATCACACCAGCATACATATATCATAGCAATTTTTAACATAATATCACATTAACTAATCATCCAATCAAAATCAATAGACATCAAACAGAATCCAAACACATTTACTCTAACTTGTATCAGCAAATTCAATTAATGAAACCGATAACATACAAATAAGTAGATCAATAAAAATAACATTATCCAAATAAAGATTATACCACTAAATCCGCATTCAATCAGATTAAACTAAAAACTTAAGAAATAAATCGAGCTTAACCATTAATAAAGAACCCGTTGTTGCGAAGTCAAGCGCTGAGATGACTTATCTAAAATGACACCAAAGAAATTCGACCACCATATAACAAACCGAATCAACAGCTTTATACTGTTATTTATCCTGTGGGGATAAACAATTATTTTCCCTTATTCTAATCTATAATCATTCAATTAAGCTATGAGTAAAGCTTAAACAAATAACATTATATTATATCATCAGTTTAACATAGATTAAGGTTGTATACGTTTCACCAAAAATTAACAAACGCGAGTAAGAAGAAATAACAAACTAAAAATTAAACTTTTATTAAATCATGAAAATCATTACAATACTTTTAAAAGATTAAAAATACAATTATCTAAAACTAAACTGACATTATAATTTTAAAGAAAGAAAAGGGATATCCAATACTGATTTTTGAGGGGGTTTATATAGGATAACCGAGAGGGGTGGTTTGTTGGTGAAGAGAGATTTTTGACCCTTGATTAAGCATCCTTATAATAAGTGTGAAAACACTTATCCTTTTATCACTTATTTCCAATAATAACAAGACCAAAACGTGTGATTTATGTCGTAAAAATCGAAATTATGCGTGGTTTGTGTTTTTATTGTGTTTTAGGGCCAAAATATGAAAAAGGAAGAAAACACGGGTTTTCACGGGCTTTTATCAAAGAAAACGGGAAAAGACGAAGTCAAAAGATCAAGAGTGCGAAAAGAACGGAAGTCCAAGGCTTATTCTGAAGATTTATCGAAGAAAAAGTCTAAAGACGGAAGGCTAACGAAGTCGAAGAACTTAAGTCTAATAGAAGAAGAAAATTAAAAGACAAGTTCAAATCCCGAGACGACAAAGACAAAGAATTAAAGTCGAGTCGAGAAAACGTGAAGAAAGCAAGAAAGAAGATGCAACACATGCACTCCTTCCACCTTCCCTATAAATACCCTTCTAATAGTCATTAGGAGGGTGGTTAGATAGTTTTTAGCTAGTTTTTCACTTTTTCATTCTCTTTCTAGTTTTTAGAGAGAGAAAGTCTTAAACTTTCTCTCACTAAATTTCATCTTTTCTTTTAATCTTTCAAGATTAAACACCTTTGTATTGCTTATTTTTATTAATCAAAGTTCTATTTTAAGCTTTAAATCCTTAATCTCATTCTACTTTTCTTTGATTTAAGATTGATTTTTTTTTTTTTTTTTTTTTTTTTTTTTTTTTTTGGTAACCGTGATTTCCGACTCATTGGCCGACTAATCCACGGGGTTTGAGCCCACCGCCACACAGACTCAAACCAGGTAAAGCCCTCCCTTTTCAGGAGGTTTGGTGCGATTATCAATAGATCCGTGTTGTTCTTAATGATTTCGTGCTTAAAAAGTTAATCTTTTGATCATTTCATAAGTTTTCATTTGATTAAGCTTTAAGATTTTTGTGCTTATTGGCTTATTTTTATGATTAGCTTATTTACATATAAAAGTTTTCCTTAAAAAGTTTATGTTTTTATTGTTTGATCCAAAAAGTTGCTTATTTCGAGGTTGGATAAGTTGAGATTAGTGCTTATTTGATTTCGTTTAAGTTGATTCGTCTAGTTTTGGGAATAAGCTCTCCTTTATAGCTTATTTTCTTGCTTTCCAACCGAATCCCACAAAAATCGGAAAGGGATTAAACCCCTTTCCGATCGAGAAATTCCGAGCAGCCCACCCCTCTTTCCGATTGAGTCCAATCGGAAAAGGGTTTGTAGATTCCGACGGTACCCCACTTTAGTATTCCGATTGGAGTGTTTCTGAACTTTCCGATTGATTATCTTGCTTGTTATTCCGATCTTGCCCTTTGTTGGATATTCCGATAGGTGTAAGTTTGTTATTCCGATCGGTAGTCTTGTCCCTTATTCCGATCACCCCAACTTGCAACATTCTAATTGACCTTTGTTTGTATACATTCCGATTGGTAGGACTTTGCTATATTCCGATCTGTCCCCGTCCCATATTCCGACCACCAGATCGGAATATATTCCGATCTGGGCTTGTTTTGGCTTATTCCGATTGTGAGTTTTTAGTGTATTCCGATCTTACTTTCTTTTAGTACTTTTCAACTAAGGTCTTATTTTTTAGAAAGTTTTCCAAGTGTTAGTTTTATTTAGTGTGCTAGTATTTTTCCATTGTTACCTTTAAGTTTACATGCATTTATTTTTACTCGTCATTCTAGCTTTAATCTTTATTCTTCCATTTTACTCAACGACACTTTAATTTCTTGCCATTAATTTAAAATAGACAAACAAACCAAACCATTCTCTTGATTCACCAAAAGACGATTGAGTCGCACTTAAGACCGGTTTTCAATTCGAGAAGATTCGGACGATAAGATTTTATACCTAGCCGAAAGCAAAGTATTAAATGGCACCGCTGCCGGCTCTTTTCGTTACGATAAACGGTTTTTAGTGAGAGACGCATTGAATTTTGGGATCCGTTCTTTGAACGTTATTTTCCTTGCTTTAAAAATTTCCAAAAATCCAAAAAAAAATATAAAACTCTTCAAAAAAATACAAAAACATTAAAAAATTATTAAAAGCGATTCTTTTCAAAAGGTTTTGCACCAAAAAGATTATATAGATATTCTTTGTGTATATTTTTCTTCTGCAGGTGTATGCGTACTAGATCTTCGAACTATTCTGAGCCCGAGACTCTTGAAGATTTAGATATGGCTGGTGTTAATAACAACAATAATCACCCACCTCTACCCAATTTGAATAACAACAACAACAACAACAACAACAATGTCCAGCTACCTGATTTACGAACCATGGAGGAATTGTGTCAACCCACCATGAATGGACGCGGAGGCCCGATTGCGCCAATGCACGTCACGGCTCAGGAGTTTTCGTTGAAGCATCACATGATCCAACAAGTGCAAACGAACCCATTTCGTGGAATTCCGGATGAGGATGCCAACAAACACCTCGACAAATTCATTACCATGACCCAAAGCATGAAGTGCTCCGGTGTTTCTATGGATGACCTTCGCCTCCAACTTTTTCCCCACTCGCTTTCTCACCATGCCGAAAAATGGTTTGACCGTCTTCCTAAGAATTCTATTCATACATGGAATGACATGACTCAACGCTTTTTATCGCGCTACTTTCCCCCATCCATGGTCACGAGCCTTCGTAACCAAATCAGTGGATTCATGCAAGAGAACGATGAATCGCTTTTCGATGCTTGGGAACGATACAATGATTTGATCGACCGCTGTCCAAATCACAATATGCTCCCCGTCACTCTCATTGACACCTTCTACAATGGTCTCACTTTTCGTGATCGTGACACGATCAATGCCGCCACCGGTGGTACATTTATGAAAAGGAGACCGGAGGAGTGTCGAGAGTTGATCGAAAACATGACTACTCACCACAAGAATTGGGATTCATCCGCATCCTCAAGATCCAATTCGAGAGTCAATGTTTCATCTACTACCTCTAATCCTGAAATGACTGAAATTTCTAGTCAACTCGCTGAGATGAACAAGAATTTCATGGCCATGGCCACAAACCACTTTCAACAAGCTAAAGCCGTTGCTATTTCTTGTGACACATGTGGTGGCCCTCATTCTTACAATGATTGTCCGTCTACCCAAGGCAATTATTCTGAAAACGTTAACGCAGCTTACGACACTTATCCCACGAGAGGCTATCAAGCCCGCCCTCAAGGAGACCGTGGCTTGCTAAGTTATCGTTCCAACAATTATCTTGCTCCTCCCGGTTTCCCTCCTGCAAACCAGAACCAACAAAAAAGCTACAACCAATCCCAACCTCGTGCTAACAATCAATATCAATCCCAACGAAACCCTTACCCAACTCAAGGAAATTCTCAAGCTTACCAAGCTCCACCTCTCAATCAACCGATGGCAGTGAGTCCAGAAGTCGAGACATTCATGAAGACTAATCGGGAGTTGGTGACGAATCTTCAGAGTCAAGTCCGCAACTTGAAGGGAGAAATGGGAAAACAAGGGAACGATATTCGAGCCGAGCTAAGGAATGATATGGCCAAACACATCAACGAAATTAATGCAAACATGCAAAACTCTTTTAATAATCAAGCTGTTCACCTTCGTGATATGATTGGTTCGCTCATCCAAAGTAATCAACCCTCTTCTTCGGGTACTCTTCCGAGTAATACCGTTGCGAATCCAAGAGGGGAGATGAAAGCAATCACCACTCGTAGTGGAAAAGGTTATATGGAACCCGAGCTTCCTACACCTCCACCCGTGATTGTGAACAACAACTTTCCCCACCTCCTTCACCTTCTATCCCCATTTCCCCACCACCCGTGGTTGTGAGTGATCCTACTCCCTTAAAGCCTTCTTCTTCATCCAATATACCTTATCCTTCAAGGTTGAGGAAAGAGAAGCAAAAGAGCAAGGATGACATTCAAGTTTCAAACTTTCTGAAAATGTTTAAGCAATTGAATTTTAACATCTCCTTTGCCGAGGCTCTCGCTCACATGCCCAAATACGCTAAGATGTTTAAAGATCTTCTAAGTGATAAGGAAAAGCTTATTGACATCGCTCATACCCAACTTAATGAGAACTGCTCCGCAGTGCTCTTAAGGAAATTGCCCACCTAACTTGGTGATCCGGGTCGCTTCTTGATTCCTTGCAACTTCCCGGGAGTAGAGAATTGCATGGCCCTAGCCGATCTAGGTGCCAGTATAAACTTAATGCCTTTAAGTATTTGGAAGCAATTATCTCTCCCCGAGCTAGTCCCCACCAAAATGACTTTGGAATTAGCCAACCGTACGGTTGCTTATCCAGTGGGGATAGCCGAAGATGTCTTTGTTGGCGTTGACAAATTCACCTTCCCGGCGGATTTTGTCGTCGTTGACTACGAGATGGACCCTCGTGTTCCGTTAATCGTTGGACGTCCATTTCTGAGGACCGGTCGCACTCTTATTGATGTAGCCGCGGGCGAAATAATCATGAGAGTTGGTGACGATAAAATTGTCTTCAACATGGGTAAGATTTCTAAGCAACCTTATTCGTATGAGAGTGTTAATGCTATTGATGTTCTCGATGAGGCTTGTGAAGAACATTTTCATGATGCTTGCAAAAGTACTCTTTCTTCTCTATCCAATGTTGAGACCGTTGCCTCAATTGCTCCAGCATTGACTCCTTTTAGAGAAAGTGACTTGGATGATTTCGAAGCTAGCTTGGGTCCTCTCGATATTAAGTATGATAAGTTGTCCACCAATTGGGATGAAGACATTCGTACTATTGAGAGACTTCTCAATGAGGACCCGTTCTCTCCTCCTGCTCCTAAAGAGGTGACTAATGATGATCCATCGTTAGTTTCACCATCTATTGAGGATCCTCCTACTCTCGAGCTTAAGGACCTACCTCCTCATCTAGAGTACGTTTTCCTGGAAGACAACGAGAAGTTACCGGTCATCATCGCAAAGGATCTGAAAGAAGACGAAAAAGCCCGACTTGTCGCTGTGTTGAAGAAGCATAAAAGAGCTATCGCTTGGAAAATCTCCGACATCCGTGGAATTGATCCTCACTTCTGCACACATAAAATTCTCATGTAGGACGACTTTAAGCCCACAATTCAAAGTCAACGAAGGGTGAATCCTAAAATCCATGAAGTCATCAAAAAAGAGGTTATCAAACTTCTTGATGCGGGTATGATTTACCCTATTTCGGATTCACCATGGGTTAGTCCAGTCCACTGTGTGCCTAAGAAAGGCGGAATCACCGTTGTGCCCAATGCAAACAACGAGTTGATTCCTACCCGGCTCGTTACTGGGTGGAGAGTTTGTATAGACTACCGCAAACTCAATGATGCCACGAGAAAGGATCATTTCCCTCTACCTTTTATGGACCAAATGCTTGAACGTCTAGCGGGTAATGAATATTACTGCTTTCTTGATGGTTTCTCGGGTTATTTTCAAATACCATCGATCCCCAAGATCAAGAGAAGACAACATTCACTTGTTCCTATGGCACATTTGCTTACAAAAGGATGCCTTTTGGCTTATGCAATGCCCCCGGGACATTCCAAAGGTGCATGTTGGCTATCTTCCATGACATGGTTGAGCAAACCATGGAAGTCTTCATGGATGATTTCTCGGTCTTCGGGGATTCCTTCTCTTCTTGCCTTGCCAATGTAGAACGTATGCTTAAGCGGTGCGAAGACACTCGCCTTGTTCTGAATTGGGAAAAATGCCATTTTATGGTAAAAGAAGGCATTGTGCTAGGACACAAAATCTCTAAAGCCGGTCTTGAAGTCGACCGTGCTAAAGTTGATGCCATAGCCAAATTACCTCCACCTTCAACCGTGAAGGGTGTGAGAAGTTTTCTGGGTCATGCGGGCTTCTATCGTTGATTCATTCAGGTTCTCTAAAATCGCTCGCCCGATGACCCACCTCTTGGAAAAAGATACTCCTTTTATCTTTTCTAAAGAGTGTCTCCAAGCCTTCAATCTTCTTAAGAATAAGCTAACTAAGGCACCGGTCTTGGTTACCCCTAATTGGGAGCTGCCTTTTGAATTGATGTGCGATGCTAGCGACTTTGCTATTGGTGCGGTTTTGGGACAACGAGTGAATAAACACTTCCAAATAATCCACTACGCTAGCAAAACAATGACGGGGGCTCAATTGCATTATACGACAACCGAAAAAGAGCTTTTAGCTGTTGTCTATGCTTTTGAGAAATTTCGCCCCTATCTTGTTTTATCCCCCACCATCGTATACACGGACCATTCCGCGTTGAAGTACTTGATGACAAAGCATGATGCTAAGCCAAGACTTCTTCGCTGGGTTTTACTCCTTCAAGAATTCAACATTGAAATTCGTGACAAGAAGGGAGCAGAAAACCTGGCCGCGGATCATCTGAGTCGACTTGAGGATCCATATCAAGGGGATCATTCGAACAAAGAGATCAATGACTCTTTCCCCCTTGAGACCTTAATGTCTATAAATCTCAATCTTGATGGCACCCCGTGGTTTACGGACATTGCAAACTACTTAGCGGGTGGTATTCTTATCAAAGGGTTAACATCCCAACAAAAGAAGAAGTTCTTGAATGATGTTAAGACTTACTTTTGGGATGACCCTTATCTATTCAAACAATGTGCTGATCTGATTATTCGTCGATGTGTTGACGGACCGGCAGCTTTTGACATCCTCCAAGCTTGCCACAAAGGACCCACCGGTGGTCACTTTGGTCCCAACTACACCGCTAAAAAAGTGTTCGATTGTGGATTCTATTGGCCCACCATTTATCGTGACGCTCACGAAATGGTTAAGCATTGTGATGCTTGCCAACGCCAAGGCAAGATCACACATAAGGATGAGATGCCTCAAAATTTCATACTGGAATGTGAAATCTTTGACGTATGGGGCATTGACTTTATGGGGCCATTTCCATCCTCCAAAGGGAACAAGTACATCCTCGTCGCCGTCGACTACGTTTCTAAATGGGTTGAAGCTAAGGCTCTTCCTACGAATGATGCGAGGGTGGTTGTGAACTTTTTGAAGCAGCTTTTCGCTCGATTTGGCGTTCCTCGTGCTATCATCAGTGACCGCGGGACTCATTTTTGCAACGATCAATTTGCAAGAGTCATGGTTAAGTATGGTGTCAATCACCGTCTTTCCACCGCCTATCATCCCCAAACCAATGGGCAAGCCGAGATTTCCAACCGTGGCTTGAAGAGAATTTTGGAGCGTACTGTGGGAGAGCATCGCGCCGCGTGGGCCGATAAGTTAGATGATGCTCTGTGGGCTTTCCGTACTGCTTACAAGACCCCGATCGGTTGTACACCTTATCGTCTTGTGTACGGGAAAGCCTGCCACCTACCCATCGAGCTGGAACATAAGTCGCACTGGGCCTTGAAGTGGGCTAACTTCGACATCAACAAAGCCGGTGATCATCGCAAGATTCAACTCAACGAGCTAAATGAACTGAGGAATGAAGCTTATGAGAACTCGCTGATCTACAAGGAGAAGACCAAGATCATTCATGACGCTAAAATCAAGAACCAAGAGTTCAACGTTGGTGATCAAGTCTTACTCTTTAACTCTCGGTTGAAGATCTTCTCTGGCAAGTTGAAGAGCCGCTGGTCTGGTCCATTCACCGTCGCCAACGTCTTTCCATATGGGACCATTGAGCTTTCTCAGCCAAATGGGCCCAATTTCAAGGTGAATGGCCAGCGTCTGAAGCTGTACTTTGGTGAGGACATCTCCCATGAGATGATTCCATCCCTCACCACGTTCCCCATGAACTAAAATTGGGTCGAGTCAGGCTCGTGACTCGGTGAACAAAAACAAGCGCTTCTCGGGAGGCAACCCGTGTTCTATCCTTTACTGCTTTCATAATAAGTGTAGGGGGAGCCTCGCATATGTTTGTTGTCTTGTTTCTTGTGTTGTGTAGGGATTAAAGCTTCAGAGAGCATCTTAATGACTTTTGACGAACCGTGATACCGTGTTCCCATCTTCCTGGTTCTATCCTAAACTCTTGTGATTCAATATTTCATATTTTATATATGTTCACATTGAATTCACTTTAGTTGTCCTTTCCTTAGCATGATTTAAACAAAGTGCACAATGTCATAAGTGTAGGGGAGTTTACTCCCACATGCTTAACCATTAAGGACAATGTTTATCTAAAGTGTAGGGGGGACTTCTATCGAAGTAAGTGGTCTTTTCCATGAATTTGCCCTCATTTTAACCGGAAAATTTGATTTTTCGACATTTTTCAAAATTTTTAATCTATTTTGGCCTAGTTGTATAGTTGAATTTTCACTTATCATGTTGATTTTCTTTCCATTGCTAGAATAGTTTTTCAATAAAGTGGTTTTAAATTTTTCTTAGTCGTGAACATTTTGACTCAACCCGAGTTTACTTATCTAAGTTTACTCTAGCTAGTATCCTTAAAGTGTTTAAGTCAAGTTTTGCTAGGCTTTTATATAAGGAGCTATAAAACACGAAAGTCTTAACTCTCACGGGTTAAGAACAAGAGAGTCGTTTATCAAGGGAACTTTAAAATGCGATTTCTAAACTTGAAAGAGTCTAAGAATTTGCAAGATCCTATAGGCGACTCGAAAACCCAAAACATTGATTTAATAGGCTAAGCATCCATGAGTCTCATTCCTTGAGATTTTAAACTGTGGAGTACGAGAGATGATAGAGTCAATTATAAGTTTGGTATTCTTTCATGAAATTATGTGAGTTAATTATAAGCCTATTCTCCCTCCGCTTGTTAATAAATTTATCTGCAATAAATAAGGTTGTACGATTTAAAAGGTTACTTAGCTTCTAGCCCCAGATCGTTTAAAACTTGCTCGGTACGGATTAGAGTTCATAGCCAAGGCATAACTTATTGAAGCGGGATGCGAAGATTGACGAGTCCGAAAAGACCCTAACAAGGCATGAGGGCTACATTTTGTTGCTAAAAGATCCAAAAGTGATGTGAAGAATCATTTGTCGAAAATCAATATGAAGGATCGAGACACACGACGAAAAGCAAGAACTCCCCAAAAGTCATGGAGAAGTCTATCCGAAAAGACCCTAACAAGGTATGAGGATAAATAGATCCAAGTCCTAAAAGGAGGCGGATCATTGTATATCAAAGTCCAAAATAAAGATTGGAGAAAAATGAAGAAGTCGTGGTCCAAAGATGAAGAATCTCTCAAAACTTCAAGTGAAGAAATTCCTATTATGAAGAGAAGACCATAATTTCAAGAACGTCTCTCAAAGATTTGAAGTATGAAGTCGCTGCCAAATATCGGTCCGAGAAAGGTCTCAAATCGTGAAGCGAGTTATGCCAAGATATGAACTTTATGAGGTCCCGAAAAGCAGTTTTAAAAGATTTGGTCCTTTAGCTAACTATTGATTAAATCGTTCACCTTTATTCGGACTAAATAACTATCGAAATAAGTCAAACAATGCATCCTCGTGATCATTCAAGACAAAAATAAAATATAAGAGATACACTTAGGAATAAGGGAGTCTAAGTGAATAATTGGCCCACATGAGTTCGTGATAGTTCGCTAACTTATAATAACAATGATCTCGTTTTTAAGCTTGATATGGGGAACGTGAAACTTGATGATGATAAACGTTCATGGCCGCCAAAACCCAATGTAAGTTTCTAATTTCTTTACTTATTTCTATCTTTTATGTTTAGTATTTAATAAAGGCCAAGGTGGGTTATTTATGATGGAAAATGTAAACCGTGCTTTAAAATTAATGCATTGAATGAGGGCATTGCAATGGTCAAGTGTAGGGGATTTAATAAGTGTGAAACACTTATCCTTTTACCACTTATTTCCAATAATAACAAGACCAAAACATGTGATTTATGTCGTAAAAGTCGGAATTATGCGTGGTTTGTGTTTTTATTGTGTTTTAGGGCCAAAATATGAAAAAGGAAGAAAACACGGGTTTTCACGGGCTTTTATCAAAGAAAACGGGAAAAGACGAAGTCAAAAGATCAAGAGTGCGAAAAGAACGGAAGTCCAAGGCCTATTCTGAAGATTTATCAAAGAAAAAGTCTAAAGACGGAAGTCTAACGAAGTCGAAGAACTTAAGTCTAATAGAAGAAGAAAATTAAAAGACAAGTTCAAATCCCGAGACGACAAAGACAAAGAATTAAAGTCGAGTCGAGAAAACGTGAAGAAAGCAAGAAAGAAGATGCAACACATGCACTCCTTCCACCTTCCCTATAAATACCCTCCTAATAGTCATTAGGAGGGTGGTTAGATAGTTTTTAGCTAGTTTTTCACTTTTTCATTCTCTTTCTAGTTTTTAGAGAGAGAAAGTTTTAAACTTTCTCTCACTAAATTTCATCTTTTCTTTTAATCTTTCTAGATTAAACACCTTTGTATTGCTTATTTTTATTAATCAAAGTTCTATTTTAAGCTTTAAATCCTTAATCTCATTCTACTTTTCTTTGATTTAAGATTGATTTTGGTGCGATTATCAATAGATCCGTGTTGTTCTTAACGATTTCGTGCTTAAAAAGTTAATCTTTTGATCATTTCATAAGTTTTCATTTGATTAAGCTTTAAGATTTTTGTTCTTATTGGCTTATTTTTATGATTAGCTTATTTACTTATAAAAGTTTTCCTTAAAAAGTTTATGTTTTTATTGTTTGATCCAAAAAGTTGCTTATTTCGAGGTTGGATAAGTTGAGATTAGTGCTTATTTGATTTCGTTTAAGTTGATTCGTCTAGTTTTGGGAATAAGCTCTCCTTTATAGCTTATTTTCTTGCTTTCCAACCGAATCCCACCAAAATCGGAAAGGGATTAAACCCCTTTCCGATCGAGACATTCCGAGCAGCCCACCCCTCTTTCCGATTGAGTCCAATCGGAAAAGGGTTTGTAGATTCCGACGGTACCCCACTTTAATATTCCGATTGGAGTGTTTCTGAACTTTCCGATTGATTATCTTGCTTGTTATTCCGATCTAGCCCTTTGTTGGATATTCCGATAGGTGTAAGTTTGTTATTCCGATCGGTAGTCTTGTCCCTTATTCCGATCACCCCAACTTGCAACATTCCGATTGACCTTTGTTTGTATACATTCCGATTGGTAGGACTTTGCTATATTCCGATCTGTCCCCGTCCCATATTCCGACCACCAGATCGGAATACATTCCGATCTGGGCTTGTTTTGGCTTATTCCGATTGTGAGTTTTTGGTGTATTCCGATCTTACTTTCTTTTAGTACTTTTCAACTAAGGTCTTATTTTTTAGAAAGTTTTCCAAGTGTTAGTTTTATTTAGTGTGCTAGTATTTTTCCATTGTTACCTTTAAGTTTACATGCATTTATTTTTACTCGTCATTCTAGCTTTAATCTTTATTCTTCCATTTTACTCAACGACACTTTAATTTCTTGCCATTAATTTAAAATAGACAAACAAACCAAACCATTCTCTTGATTCACCAAAAGACGATTGAGTCACACTTAAGACCGGTTTTCAATTCGAGAAGATTCGGACGATAAGATTTTATACCTAGCCGAAAGCAAAGTATTACCTTACCTTCACTTTCTTCCTTGTTATGATCCAAGGGCTGTGATTTTCCCTTGGTCACACGGATCGCCAAGCTAGCCATATTGTGCTAGTTTGGTGGTGAGGTGGCAGGTAATGATTGGTTCCTTGACTGGTATGTAGCGAATCAACCAATCATAAATGGGATGTGACGTCATAAAGGGCCACGTGGCGCATTGAAATTGGAATCTGAGTGTAATCACGCGCTTTCTAGCCCCGAATTAACTGAATTTGATGCGCGTGATTTCACTTGCTTGGTGATTGTAGAAACCCCCAAATATCTAGGGTTCTTGAGACTGTGTGCTTGTTCTTCCCCTTTTGCCTTCTTTCTATATCTCGTATTTTATTTTGTTCTTTGTTTTCTTTATTTTGACCAAAAGTCTGACCCCAAAAGTATATATTAACTTTCTATCCGTCTCATATATGTCTTGGGCTTTTGGTTCAATTGACAAAACTAGATAACTTCATTCCATCCGTCCCTTATATTATTTGTAAATGCGCTTGGGCCCAACTTTTGGATAATACTTCATCCGTCTTTTTTAAGCTTTGTATCTAGGGCTTGTAGTGGAATTTTCCAAATAGTTAACTTCATAAGTCCATAAATGGGCTTTAAGGCCCATTAAGCATTTGTGGGACCCACTTGACCCAATAGACTTATTTCCCGTGATAAACACGACTTTTCTTTTGGTCTTGATAATTTCTTCAAACTCGAGTCGATTTTTTCCGGTTTTGTGATCTTGGTACCTATACACACGAAACAATAAAACAAGCATATACAAGGATATATTCATTATATGCATTTCAAGTCCGTTTATTGATATAAATGATATGATTAATTACACTCATATCACCCATTAACCATGTTGTCCACGTACCATGATCTCAATGTCTAGTCGCTCCAAGTCTCTTATAATCTCTTCCTCAATCTTAATGCCGTTGATCATACCGGACTTCCTACTAAGTGCATCTGCCACTACATTCGCCTTGCCGGGATGATACTGCAGATTAATGTGATATTCCTTCAACAGCTCTAACCATCTTCTCTGTCTCATGTTCAGTTCACATTGAGTAAAGATGTATTTCAGGCTCTTGTGATCTGTGAAGATATCACATGATTCTCCATACAAGTAGTGCCTCCATATCTTCAATGCAAACACGACTGCTGCCAGTTCCAAGTCATGCGTAGGGTAGTTCTCCTCATAAGGCTTAAGATGCCGTGAAGCGTACGCTATCACCTTCCCATGTTGCATGAGAACACAACCAAGTCCCTTCCCTGAAGCATCACTGTAGATTTGAAATCCACCTGTACTAGATGGGAGAGTAAGAATCGGTGCAGATACTAGCTTCTGCTTTAGGTCTTCAAAGCTCTTCTCTATTTCTTCAGTCCAGACGAATTTCTCCCCTTTCCGCATCAGTTTGGTCAATGGCAGTGCTAAACGGGAAAAGTTCTCTACGAACCTACGGTAGTAACCAGCTAAGCCTAGGAAACTACGAACTTCAGTCGCTGATGTCGGTCTTGGTCACTTGGTAATAGCCTCAACCTTTGTTGGGTCTATGGTTATTCCTTCTGTAGATACAATGTGGCCTAGGAATGCCATCTTGTCTAACCAGAACTCACACTTGGAGAATTTAGCATACAATTTCTTCTGGCGAAGTATCTGTAGTACAGAACGAAGATGGTCTTCGTCTTCCTCCTTTGATTTAGAGAAAATCAAAATGTCGTCAATGAAGAAAATGACGAACTTGTCTAGGAAATCATGGAAGATACGGTTCATCAAGTCTATGAAAACAGTTGGAGCATTGGTAAGGCCAAATTGCATCTACAAATTCGTAGTGCCAATAGCGTGTACGGAAAGCTGTCTGGGCAATGTCCTACTCTTTAACGCATAACTGATGATAGCCCGACCTTAGATCAATCTTGGAGAAATGTTTCGCCCCTTGTAGTTGGTCAAACAAATCATCAATGCGTGGCAATGGATATCTATTCCTGATGGTGATCTTGTTAAGCTCACGATAATCTATGCACAGACGCATACTGCCGTGCCTCTTCTTTACGAACAGAACAGGTGCGCCCAATGGAGAACACTAGGTCGAATGAAACAGCATTCTAACAATTCCTGTAGTTGTTCCTTTAGCTCCTTCATCTCTATGGGAGCCATGCGATAAGGAGCCTTAGAAATTGGCTCAGCTCCTGGGATTAGCTCAATATTAAACTCCACTTCATGAGCAGCTGGTATGCCCGGAAGTTCTTTTGGAAACACGTCTGGGAATTCTGACACGATCGGCTGATTCTGGATAGATGGAGATCCAGCTTCCAAATCAGGAATAGTAGCAAGATAGCCCTCGCAACCATGTGACAGTAGTGCACGTGCTTGTAAGGTTGAAATTATTTGTACAGACCATCCGGGTACGAAACCGTTATGAATGTAATCTGGTGCATTTACATCACCGAAGATGACTCGATATGAATGGCAGTCAATGGTGGCGTGATGTTTGGATAGCCATTCTTTGCCCAATATCATGTCAAAATCGCACATATCCAATGGACGTGCGTCAACTGGCATAAGCAGTAGAAATGACCAAATGAGTAGATAAAACCCATAAAGCTTGACCATACATATACAAGATTCAAGTGATGGTACCTGTAGACTTGTTTGCCTGATCACGAGAGGCCGTGTAAACCCACCCAGTAGTAGGAGGTGGCTTGGAGTCGGCATGTCCAGATGTGCCCTCTATCTCACCCTTGCGGCAGTCCTTCATGCGATGACCAGTAAGGCCACACTTGAAGCAAGCATCCATGTCGCAGCGACATGGCCCTGGGTGTCTACGGTTGCAGGTAGTGCAGAGAGGGTGAGTATACCCTCCAACAAGTGCCCTTGCTGGCTGGGAGCCTGTTCAGAAAAGTATACATAAGACATGGTTTATGGGTACAAATAGGAAAATGCAGAAAATCGTAAGACATAATACCAGTGATAGTTGTACAATTAGGCTATAAACCTCTGTGGTCCTACTCCCTTCCGTTACCATGATTCCTGGTCGAAGATGCTAAAGTGTCAGAATTATGAATCATAAATATGTAACATAAGAAAATGAGTAAGTTTAGGGACCTGCTGCTGTTGGAGTTTCTAGTGTTGTTATGGTAATTATCATTACCACCACGCCTATCCGTAGCAGAACGGTCTTGGGTCTGACCATTACCCGTGGGCTGAGTAGGTTGTTGCTGAGTAGCCAGTTGAGACCGGTCCCTACTCTTCTTCCTGAAAGATACAGTTTATAAAGAAAGATAAATATTTGGATAGTACTGAATGAATTGAAATGATCACCGTTGAGTGACGAAAATATACCTCTTCTCGGGTCTCTCTGCCTCACTGAATTCATCTCTCTCCTGCAGCATCTCCAGCTTACGTGCTGCATCAGCTACTTGTGCCACCGTGTTGAAGGTAGCACACACCAAGTTATTGGCGACTGATGTACGAAGAGCCCAACGAAAGTGGTATGCTTGCTCTTCGGCAGTACCTGCTACTGCGCCAAGAAAACCAGCCAAACAAAGAAATCGCTACATGAACTCGTAGATGTTCTCCCCAGCTCTCTGCCTGATCCCGTGGTACTCCCTCTTCAGCTTGTCTTGCTCAGCCGTGGGGAAGAACTGTCCCATCACTAACTCCATGAACTGAGCCCAAGTCAAGCCAGCCACCCAATTGTTACCTCCCTTAGACTGCTTCACTGACTTCCACCATCCCAGCACGTCACCTTCGAACTTGCAACAGGCCAACCTTGCCTTGAAGACAGGGTCACAACCCATTGCATCAAATATCTTCTCGACATGAGCTAGCCAGCTCTCAGCCTAATTGGGGCTGTCAGTCTTCTCGAAGGATCGAGGACGTTGCTTGTTGAATCGCTCCAGCCATGTGATCAGTGTTGCTGGAGGAGGAGGATTAGGATGCTGGTGCTGGTGCTGATTGTTGGCAGCTTCCAACTCGGCTCTGATTTCGTTCCTCAACTGAGGAAGAATGGCCTGCATTGCAACTTGAACTGTTGCATTGAGTTGTTCCTGCTCGCGTATGAGAACCATCTGACATTATAAAACAAAATACATGATTAAACTGATAAAACATAATATACATTCATGAAAAAAAGTTATGCCAATAAATCATGAGAAAATTTTTATGCATGAAAACGATGTATGAATGCATGATGTAGTTTATAAAAACTTTTATATGCGTGAGTGTAAACGCCTGTGGTCAGTTCACCAAAAACAAAATAGCGACGGGACGCCTATGGGTCAGTCCCAAAGTTAAAAGATTCGATAAAAGCACATGAGACTAAATAGGGCCAGTCCTGTACCAACCATTGAAGGTTTGTTAGTAAAATAACAATTTTATAAAACCCTAAACGAGATCAAAGCACATATAGCGGAAGCGATTTAACAAGATCATAATTAATAAAAAAATTATAATTAATCGAATTAGGGTTACATACATGTGACAACCCAAAACCGAGGTCATTGCTTAATCTTATTTTACGATTATTTTTGAAATTTTTGGATGAGTTTGAACGATAATTATTTTTGGAGGTTTATGTTTAAACCGATGTTGGAAGGTCTATATTTAATATTTATTAAGTATAAGGAGTATTAGCAAGCATGATGTCGATGGATGCCAAATATTTTACGTCTTATTGTCGGTTGTTCGATTTTTGTCATTTTTTAAGTTTTGTTTTAAATGACGTGTTAAGTCGAGTCGAGAGTCGATATTATTATTTTTGAGGTACGTTTTAAATTTTTAAAAGTATCTTTATGAAACCCGAGCCCCATAAATATTTTCAAAATTGACTAATAGTTATTTCCCGTTTTTTTAGCCAACTATTTTCATTTTTAGCCACAACTATTGCCAAATTGCAACCAAGGTCCCTCCACCACTATATATAAAGCTTAAACAAACACACACACACACACACACAAATTCCACTCAAAAAAATTTCTCATCTCTTTCTTTCTCTCTCTATATTGCCGAAACACCACCCACCACCCCAAATCCATACATTTTCAATTCTAACTCAAGTTTGAGGATGATTTAAGCTAAACTAATCATAGAACCACTCTTAGAATTTATCAAGGATCATGTTTGTGTAAGAATTTTACACATGCAAGGCATTTTTATTT
Source organism: Glebionis coronaria (assembly GCA_025667525.1). Taxonomy (NCBI): domain Eukaryota; kingdom Viridiplantae; phylum Streptophyta; class Magnoliopsida; order Asterales; family Asteraceae; genus Glebionis; species Glebionis coronaria. Next base: position 340,164,605 of record CM046874.1, read on the forward strand.
TTTTGATGTTGGTAGGTAGAAACCATGATCATGCATGGTGTTCTTGCCATGATCAATGGTGATTGTTGCAAGAATCTTGTTAAAAACTTCATTTTTATTCAAGGGTTTTAATTTTGATGATGATTTAGATGTTATGGTTCATATATGTTGATGTTAGGGTATAGGAATGATCATTTCTATGGTTGAATTTTATCAAAAAGTTGATTTTGTACAAGATTTTGGTAGTCATTTTATAACAGTAAGTAAACAGTAAAATCCGAACTTTTATGTTTTGAAAATGGCTTAACTTATAGCCTAGGGTTGTAGATAATTTTATTAGCTTCTATTTGATATAAGGTAGAGCTTCTAGCTCCAAACGAGCGCGAAGTTATGATGTTTTGAATGATCGTGTACCGGGAGACGAGTATCGACACTACATATAGTTGTTGTCGATATTTGAATCGAATCTCGGGGACTCTAAATGGAAGTTTTGAAATATGTAACCTAATGCTAATGAAGTGTTTACCTTAGAGGTTGAGTTTACTTTAAAACTCGAGTGTCGGTTTTGTAAACGGAGTTGTTTAACTAAGTTAAAACGGTTGTATGAAAAATTAACGTAAATCTGTCCGGATTTTGTAGTTTGAAAATGAGTCGGGTAAAGGACTTTAAAAGTAATTTCATTTGATAAAATGGTAGGAGGACTTTGTATATATAGTAAGTTAGTTTATCGAGTCGTTTCATAAACGGTTGACGAGTTTAAAAGGGGTAAATAAGCTAGTACATGTAGTATGTACCGACGGACTTTGTTAAAAGTGTAAAATGGTAAAGTAAATGTGTAGTAAAGTATAATGAAGTTATTTATATCGTATTCTCTCGAGTTTATTGTGACTTTATGAGTTTGAGTTTGATGTTTTTATATATGATTTATTTCTCGAGTCATTATTAATGAACGCGCCTTATTTGATAGGTAGCGGTTCTCGTGTTTGAAAGGCATCCATTATCGTCGACGATTATATCGCTAGATCTCTTATACTAGGGTGAGTCTGTAGCCTCGTTTTTTATGCTAGCCACTAAATGTTTTATACCCGCAGGGGTATACATGCTATTTGAAAATAAATGATCACAAGTCATGAGTAATTGTTGGACCCGAATGTTGCCAAAAGTTAAATTCATTGTATTGAGTAACTTGTTGCTAAAGACCCTAAATTCATGAGCCGTTAACTATCTTCTGACTTGATGTTGTGAGTCGGGAATAGCCGCTTATTCTAAAGATAGTACTATTGGGTTGACCACCCTATCTGAGACTAGGGCATTACGTTAAGTAACCCACTGGGAAGGATAATTTTACGTGAATAAGATTGTGGTATTTTAGCAACTGATACCCTAGAGGGGCAATGGTTTTATTCTAGTCATGCCGACATTTGGCGTGGGTGACTATTTGGTTAAGGGGTCGGTGTCATGAGCTTAAATACAATGTTTGTTTATTATTATTATTATTGCCTTGAATATAGATTGTGTATACGACAATTCTGTAAATGATTATGATTGATTTTCTTCTTGTGTTCAAATGTGATTTGATAAACCTATAGACTCGCTCAACATTACTGTTGACTCGTTTTATGCATGTATTTCAGGTAATAGGAAGTGATGGAGCATGGAGCTTTGCTGTGGAGGTTGTGGCTTGGCTTTTGGAAGAATATTGGTCTAAAAACTGTTTCTACCTTTACTGTTGAACAATTTACTTTATTTTGATGTACTGTACTATACTTGTTGTTTGTTGGTCGAGATCCATGGGGACTAAACGCTTTACTCTGGTGTCGTGTCAGTACAATCATGGGATCAAATTTATGATTTAGACCTTTTATGAAAATCTTGTTTATATTTTGTGTAAACATCTCACTATTGAGTCGTTCAATATATCTTGTGTGATGATGCTTGTGTCTAGCACCCGATTGTGTATTTCCGCTGCGCAATGTAAATTGGGGGTGTTAGAGATTGGTAATCAGAGCTGCAAGTTATAGAGAACTGGGTCGATTTTGAAAATTGTCCTAAACTATAACTTTGGTGTCGAAAGTATTTGTTCTTCAAAAGCACACAACTCCTCTGCAACGCTCCGGTAAGATCACTTTTAGTTTTGTTTTGCATTGTAGATGTATCCCTCATAACTGAAATGATTTCCCGATTATTTATTAATTAAATACTATGATATTGTATTAGAATTACTTAAAGTACGATGAGTGCTTGTCAGTATCATATTTTTTTTTGCGAGCATTACATAAACATCATTTGCTTTGTGTTGCATAGCATGGATAATGTATGACATTTGCATGAGCATTGCATACTAATTATTATTTTATTAACGATGACCTTAAGTATCCTTGAACCCTTATAACTGTAGAAAATGGCTGGTTTACCTCGTGAGGATGGATGGATTGATATGACTAATGTAGTGGATGGTGAGGAAGTGGATAACTTTGGTGCTAGTGACGATGAGGAGCCTTTTGAGTTTTTAGATGATGGGATTCCACTTACTGCAGTTGGTCAGACAGAGCCTGAGTCGAACAAGGTAGTTATGTTCCAAGGGTTAATGTTGTGCCACAGACTGCTCCAGATTGTCAGCGACCTGTTGTTCGTTCTTCGACTCCTACTTGTGATGCTTATATTAGTAGTTTTCCTGGGATTGCATTTGCTAGGGGTGATGTTCCTGTTGAGTCGAGTAGGGCTGCTAGTGCTCGATCTATTCATGATGGTATTCCTAAGGTTTATTGTCCAGGTCCTAGGTCTTATGATGATATTTTTTGGTTTCTTAAGAAGTTTGATAGGTGTTTGTTTGAAAGGTATTTGGTTGAGACTCGTGTGATTAGGAGGTTTGAGGAGAATGAGAAGAAGTTTGACAGGTTTGTTGGTAGTGTGAGGAGATCAGAGTTTGTTAGGGCAAGAGAAATGGATGAGGTTGTTAGATTAAGATCTATGGTGTTGAATTTTAGTGGGCAAGTTGAAAGGTTACGTAGGGATCAAGAAAGGAATGCAAGGTTGAGTGCGTGGGGTTTGCCGATGAGATCTTTTCCTAGTCGAGGTGTAGTGATTCGTGATGTGCCGAATCAGGTTGAAGCTCAAGTGTTGGTGAAGCCAAGTGAAGGAGGTAGTCGAAAGGGGAAGGAAAAAGTGGAGGAAGAATCTGAAGATGATGATAGCAATAGTGATGACGAGCCGATTTACAAGAAGCTGCGAGGATCTGATGTTTAGTCCTTTATGTTGTTTTTATTAGTCTTGTTGTAATAGAACTTATGTAGACTCGTACTGTAGTTTGTGATGAAACTTAATGACTTTAAGTTTGCTGTGATGAAGGATTGTAGTGACATTACTTGTCACAATTTTGTGGAGATTTTCCAAAGCAATCCAAAATTACCTTCATGACTTATGGTTTGTCTTATTAGTTCTTGCGTGAATTGGTTAATGATTCATTGTGAATTGTGTTGTTGGTGCATGTAGTATCCATGTTACATCTTAATAGAGAAATCCTTCTTCTTATCTTGATATGAATACTTACTTGTTCTTTTTCTGTTATGGTTATACAGGAAGGAGTTGGGAGGTATTTTTCTGACTTTACTAAATTATTGTTTGGTTAGTTTCCTATAAACATGTCGCCTAAATTGACGATTGCTACTGTTAATACCATTATTGAGCAAGCTATCGCTAGATCTTTGGAAGGTGAACGTGTTGCGAGGAACCAAGAGGATGAGAATAGGAATGCTGCTGGTCAGGTTGGAGGGAATGTTGAAAATCAGGTTGGAGGTAATGCTGATGAATAAGCGGGAGGAAATGTTGCGGGACAAGTTGGAGGTAATGCTACTGTTCAGCAGATTCAAAAGGAATGTTCTTATGCTAGTTTCATGAAATGTGGACCTACCCAATTTCATGGTACTGGTGGTGCATTGGAATTAAGGAGGTGGATTGAGAAGATTGAAAGTACTTTTGAAATCAGTGGATGTTCAGAAGCTAGTAAGGTAAAATTTGTTGCAGCTACTTTTCAGGATGATGCGATGAGTTGGTGGAATAGTCAAGTAGCTACTATAGGATTGGTTGAAGCGAATGACAGAACATGGACTGTAACCAAGAGACAGTTGACTGCTAAATTTTGTCCTGAGGAAGAGTTAGGTCAGTTGGAAGATGAATTGAGGCATTTGGTGCTAAGGAACAATGATATTGTAGCTTGTACAAGGAAATTTCTAATTTATGTTTGTTATGTCTTGATGCTTTTGCTGATGACCGTAAGAAGATGAAGCTGTATATTAGGGGTTTATCTAGTAATATCAAGGGAGAAACTACTTCGTCGAAACCCAAGTCATTTGATGAAGTTGTTCAAATGGCTCATGCTTTAATGGATGTAAAGCTGCAGGATCGAAAGGATAGTATTGCTGAGGGGAATAAGAGAAAGTGGGAAGCTGCACACTCAAGCCAAGGGCAGAATCGAGGTGGTTATCATAATAACAATAACCAAGGACTGAATAGGAATCAGCAATACAATTTGAGAAGGAATGATGGTGTTCGTGTTGCCACATGAAATCAAGGTAACAAAGTGAATCCGAAGTGTGCTCGGTGTAATCTGTATCATATTAGAAATTGTCCACCTGCTTGCAACAAGTGTGGGAAGGCCGGACATAAGATGGCAGATTGTAGAAACAAGGGTGTAGCCACTGGGGCCAATGCTGTTAAGGTAGTTTACTGTTTTGGATGTAGAGGCCGTGGACATAAGCAAGGGAACTGTCCGAGGGTTGGCATACGACAGGGAGGCAATGTTGTTGCTGTTGCTGCTGGAATTGATGCTCCAGCCTATGTCATTGAGATGCTGACAAACCTCAAGGGCCGAATGTGGTAACTGGTACGTTCTTACTTGAAGCTTGTTATGCTAGTGTGTTATTTGATTCTGGATCCGATAAAAGTTTCGTAGATGTTAGATTCAGTCAGCTATTGGATAGAGAACCAGTGAGATTGACAACTAGTTATAATGTGGAGTTAGCTGATGGTAAGGTTGTAAGCACTAGTTCTATACTGAAAGGTTGTTCCTTGAAGTTAGGTAATTATGTGTTTAGTATTGATTTGATGCCCATAGAATTAGGATCTTTTGACATGATTATTGGAATGGACTGGTTAGTTGGTAATGGTGCAGTAATTGTTTGTGGAGAAAGATTAGTTCAGATATCGCTAAGGAATAGGGTTTTGACTGTGAAAGGAAATGAATGTACTTCTTGTTTGAGAGTTGTTTCTTGTTTAAAGATGATGAGGTATATAGAAGTAGGTTGTGATGTGTTTCTTGCACAGATAAGTAATGATGGTGTGAATGAAAGGAAATTAGAGGATGTGCATGTGATTAGAGAGTATCCTGAGGTTTTCCCTGAGGAATTGCCAGGATTATCACCGCATCGTGAAGTGGAGTTTCGTATTGATTTAGTATCGGGTGCTCCTCCTGTTGCTCGTACACCGTATCGTTTAGCTCCATCTGAGATGAAAGAATTATCTAATCAATTGAAGGAATTGATGAATAAGGGATTTATTAGACCAAGTTCGTCGCCGTGGGGTGCGCCTGTTTTGTTTGTTAGGAAGAAAGATGGTTCTTTTAGAATGTGTATTGATTATAGAGAACTTAACAAATTGACTGTCAAGAATCGGTATCCACTGCCGAGGATTGATGATTTGTTCGATCATTTGCAAGGTTCCTGTGTATACTGGAAGATCGATTTGAGGTCTGGGTATCATCAACTTAGAGTTAGGGAAGAAGATATTCCTATAACAGCTTTCCGTACTCGATATGGACATTTCGAATTTCAAGTGATGCCTTTTGGGTTAACAAATGCGTCTGCTGTATTTATGGATTTGATGAATCGTGTATGTAAGCCGTATTTGGATGAGTTTGTTATCATATTCATTGATGATATTCTCGTTTACTCCAAGAGTGAAGAGGAACATGAGAAGCATTTGAGAACAATTTTGGAATTGTTGAAGAAGGAGAAGCTGTATGCGAAATTCTCTAAGTGTGAATTTTAGTTGAAATCAATGCAATTTTTGGGGCACGTGATTGATAGTGAAGGTGTTCGTGTGGATCCTGCTAAGATTGAGGCAATTAAGGATTGGTCAGTGCCGAAGATGCCGAATGAAGTTTGGCAATTTCTTGGTTTGGCTGGGTATTATAGAAGGTTTATTGAGAAGATTTCACTAATTGCTAAGCCATTGACTAAGCTTACGGAAAATAATCGAGTGTTTGAATGGGGATTGGAAGAGGAATCTGCATTTAGTATGTTGAAGGATAAGTTGTGTTCTGCGCCGATATTGTCTTTGCCAAAAGGATCTGAGGATTTTGTAGTGTACTGTGACGCGTCTCATAAAGGATTTGGAGTTGTATTGATGCAAAGGGAGAAAGTAATAGCGTATGCATCGAGACAATTGAGGAAGCATGAAGAGAATTACACTACGCATGATTTAGAACTTGGGGCTGTTATTTTTGCTTTGAAGCTGTGGAGATACTACTTGCATGGAACCAAGTGTGTGGTTTTCACTGATCATAAGAGTTTGCAATATATTTTGGATCAAAAGGAATTGAATATGAGGCAAAGGAGATGGGTTGAGTTGCTGAGTGATTATGACTGCGAGATTCGTTACCATCCTGGTAAAGCGAATGTGGTAGCTGATGCACTTAGTAGAAAGGAAAGAGATAAGTCTATAAGAGTTAGAGCTTTGACAATGTTGGAATGTGTTGATTTGACAGAAGCGATATTGAAAGCCCAAGCTAATTGTTTGAAGGAAGATTATGTTGAGGCAGAAATCTGGGTAGAATGTTGAAACCTTTGTTTGAAGTAAGGTCGAATGGATTGAGGTATTTTGAGAATAGGATTTGGTTACCGTTGTGTCCGTCTGAGGAAGATTCTTTAGGAGTGCGAGATTGGTGATGAATGAATCTCATAAGTCGAAGTATTTAATACATACTGGATCAGACAAGATGTATCAAGATCTTAAGAAAGCTTATTGGTGGCCGAATATAAAGGCAGATATAGCACAGTGTGTTAATAAGTGTTTAACTTATACGAAGGTGAAGGTTGAACATAAGAAACCGTCTGGATTATTAGTGCAACATGAGATTCCTGAGTGGAAATGGGAGAAGATTACAATGGATTTTGTGACAGGTTTGCCAAGGACTGCAAATGGTTGTGATATGATATGGGTGATTGTAGATAGATTGACTAAATCTGCTCACTTTTTGCCAATGAAGAAGACAGATAGTATAGAGAGGTTAACAACAGTGTATGTGAAGGAGATTGTTTGTCGACATGGTGTGCCTTTGTCGATAATTTTTGATCGTGATAGTAGGTTTACTTCATAATTTTGGAGAACGGAGTTATGTTTGAGTACAACACATCATCCGAAAACTGATGGACAAAGTGAGAGAACGATTCAAACGTTAGAGGATATGCTTCGTGCATGTGTGATTGATTTTGGAAATGGTTGGGATAAGCATTTCCCATTGGTTGAATTTTTGTACAATAATAGTTTTCATTCTAGTATTAAAGCCGCTCCATTTGAAGCATTGTATGGACGTAAGTGTAGATCACCAGTGTGTTGGAGTGAGGTAGGACAAAGTCAATTGACTAGGCCTGAAATGATATTTGAGACGACTGAAAAGATTGTGCAAATTAAGAAGCGTTTTTTATCTACCAGAAGTAGACAAAAGAGTTATGCTGATAACAGAAGGAAACCGTAGGAGTTTGAAGTAGGAGACATGGTTATGTTGAAGGTATCTCCATGGAAAGGAGTAATACGCTTTGGAAAGAGAGGAAAGTTGAGCCCGAGACATATTGGACCATTTAAGATTATCCAAAGGATTGGATTGGTGGCTTATAAGTTAGAGTTGCCTGATGAGCTTAAGGTGATTCATAATACTTTTCATGTGTCTAATTTGAAGAAGTGTTTAGCTGAAAGGGATGTGGTGATTCCATTGGAGGAGATTCAACTTGATGATAAGTTTCATTTTATAGAGGAACCTGTAGAGATAATGGATAGGGAAGTTAAGAAGTTGAAGCATAGTAGAATTCCGATTGTGAAAGTAAGATGGAACTCTAGACGTGGGCCAGAGTTTACGTAGGAACGTGAGGATTTCTTTAAGGACAAGTATCCTCATTTGTTTAGGAAGAATTAAGCGCCGCGGACGTCGCTTCTTTTAAGAAGGGGGGGATGTGACAACCCAAAACCGAGGTCATTGCTTAATCTTATTTTACGATTATTTTTGAAATTTTTGGATGAGTTTGAACGACAATTATTTTTGGAGGTTTATGTTTAAACCGATGTTGGAAGGTCTATATTTAATATTTATTAAGTATAAGGAGTATTAGCAACCGTGATGTCGATGGATGCCAAATATTTTACGTCTTATTGTCGGTTGTTCGATTTTTGTCATTTTTGAGGATTTGTTTTAAATGACGTGTTAAGTCGAGTCGAAAGTCGATATTATTATTTTTGAGGTACGTTTTAAATTTTTAAAAGTATCTTTATGAAACCCGAGCCCCGTAAATATTTTCAAAATTGACTAATAGTTATTTCCTGCTTTTTTAGCCAACTATTTTCGTTTTTAGCCACAACTATTGCTAAATTGCAACCAAGGTCCCTCCACCACTATATATAAAGCTTAAACAAACACACACACACACACACACAATTTCCACTCAAAAAATTTTCTCATCTCTTTCTTTCTCTCTCTATATTGCCGAAACACCACCCACCACCCCAAATCCATACATTTTCAATTTTAACTCAAGTTTGAGGATGATTTGAGCTAAACTAATCATAGACCCACTCTTATAATTGATCAAGGATCATATTGGTGTAATAATTTTACACATGCAAGGCATTTTTATTTTTTTGATGTTGGTAGGTAGAAACCATGATCATGCATGGTGTTCTTGCCATGATCAATGGTGATTGTTGCAAGAATCTTGTTAAAAAATTCATTTTGATTCAAGGGTATTAATTTTGATGATGATTTAGATGTTATGGTTCATATATGTTGATGTTAGGGTATACGAATGATCATTTTATGGTTGATTTTGATCAAAAAGTTGATTTTGTACAAGATTTTGGTAGTCATTTTATAACAATAAGTAAACAGTAAAATCCGAATTTTTATGTTTTTAAAATGTCTTAACTTATTGCCTAGGGTTGTAGATAATTTTATTAGCTTCGATTTGATTTAAGGTAGAGCTTCTAGATCCAAACGAGCGCGAAGTAATGATGTTTTGAATGATCGTGTACCGTGAGACGAGTATCGACACTACATATAGTTGTTGTCGATATTTGGATCGAATCTCGGGGACTCTAAATGGAAGTTTTGAAATATGTAACCTACTGATAATGAGGTGTTTATCTTAGAGGTTGAGTTTACTTTAAAACCCGAGTGTCGGTTTTGTAAACGGAGTTGTTTAACTAAGTTAAAACGGTTGTATGAAAAATTAACGTAAATCTGTCCGGATTTTATAGTTTGAAAATAATTCGGGTAAAGGACTTTAAAAGTAATTTCATTTGATAAACTTGTAGGAGGACTTTCTATATATAGTAAGTTAGTTTATCGAGTCTTTTCATAAACGGTTGACGAGTTTAAAAGGGGTAAATAAGCTAGTAAATGTAGTATGTACCGGCGGACTTTGTTAAAAGTGTAAAATGATAAAGTAAATGTGTAGTAAAGTATAACGAAGTTATTTATATCGTATTCTCTCGAGTTTATTTTGACTTTATGAGTTTGAGTTTGATGTTGTTATATATGATTTATTTCTCGAGTCATTATTAATGAACGCGCCTTATTTGATAGGTAGCGGTTCTCGTGTTTGAAAGGCATCCATTATCGTCGACGATCATCTCGCTAGATCTCTTATACTAAGGTGAGTCTGTAGCCTCACTTTTTATGCTAGCCACTAAATGTTTTATACCCGCGAGGGGAATACATGCTATTTGAAAATAAATGAACACAAGTCATGAGTAATTGTTGGACCCGAATGTTGCCTAATGTTGAATTCATTGTATTGAGTAACTTGTTGCTAAAGACTCTAAATTCATGAGCCTTTAACTATCTTCTGACTTGATGTTGTGAGTCGGGAATTGCCGCTTATTCGAATGATAGTACTATTGGGTTGACCACCCTATCTGAGACCAGGGCATTACGTTAAGTAACCCGCTGGGAAGGATAATTTTACGTGAATAAGATTGTGGTATTCTAGCAACTGATACCCTAGAGGGGCAATGGTTTTATTCTAGTCATGCCGGCATTTGGCGTGGGTGACTATTTGGTTAAGGGGTCGGTGTCATGAGCTTAAACACAATGTTTGTTTATTATTATTATTATTGCCTTGAATATAGATTGTGTGTACGACAATTCTATAAATGATTATGATTGATTTTCTTGTTGTGTTCAAATGTGATTTGATAAACCTATAGACTCGCTCAACATGATTGTTGACTCGTTTTATGCATGTATTTCAGGTAATAGGAAGTGATGGAGCATGGAGCTTTGCTGTGGAGGTTGTGGCTTGGCTTTTGGAAGAATGTTGGTCTAAAAACTGTTTCTACCTTTATTGTTGAACAATTTACTTTATGTTGATGTACTGTACTAAACTTGTTGGTTGTTGTTCGAGATCCATGGGGACTAAACGCTTTACTATGGTTTCGTGTCAGTACAATCATGGGATGAAATTTATGTTTTAGACCTTTTATGAAAATCTTATTTATATTTTGTGTAAACGTCTCACTTTTGAGTCGTTCAATATATCTTGTGTGATGATGCTTGTGTCTAGCACCCAATTGTGTATTTCCGCTACGCAATGTAAATTGGGGGTGTTAGAATACCTTTACACTAAAGCAATTCCACAAGATGAAGAACAAATCACCGATTCGGGTTTAAACCGCATATACCAAGATATAGTCTAAAGTAAGACTATATTACGTTCTTGTACACACGTAATACAACGAGCTAACCGTGCTACAACGCTTGTAATTAATCTACCCAACAACCCTATAGAGGGGCTAGGACTAGATCAAGTATACAATCGATCAACCAATAAAAACCAACCAAACACCCTTTGTGGTGTAGCATTGCGATCTACCCAAAAGAGAAGAAAGGAGAAAGATTTATGTTGTTTTTTTATTATGAGGGGATTAGCAGTTGTATTTATAGGCCTCATCCTTTGTAGCCCAAGATAAATAAAAGGCAACAAATGCCCCCCCCCCCCCCCCCGGAGCCCAAAATCGGCCGACTAACACCCCTTAGGGGTGTTCCGGTAACTTCCAAACTTCTTTTCTTTTGTTTGTATATACTATATATTTATTTAACGCTCGTTATTAACTATTAATTATTTATCGACCGTTAAGGATATATAGTTACTTGCTCGGTTAAATTAATAAATACATAAATATAGTTATTAAATAAATTAATTACGATAAATATATTTATTAATTATATTAACTCTTTACGTATTGTGTGCAATCCTGTAATCTCGAGTTCGATCCTATCACACGACTATTAAATTTTATTTTTTTATAAAGTGCATTCGCATTACAGTGTTATTAAGAAGAAGTTACATCAAAAAAGTTTATCCCAAACCAAACTATTTTATATTCAAATTAAAAGAAAATCAAAAACATCACCGAAGACCTTGAATCTTTCTCATTCAAAGAAAATATGCTTGCCATTGTCGTGATTGATTGGGGGCAGTAACATAGATCCATAGATGAAAGCGGTGATACCCACAAAAGAAATCAACAAACACAACCTACCAAAACCGAACTCCCAAACCCAAGAAAATATGCTTGCCATTGTCGTGGTTGATAGAGGGCAGTAACTTAGATCCATAGATCTTGGTACGAAGATGGAAATGACCATGTAGGTGCGAGTCACTTTGTAGGAATATCCACCATTGTGGAAAAGAAAACTAGATCTGGGAAATGAATTTGATTTGTTTTTGGAATTAAACATGATAATTGAAGGAGGTTTAAGTTTATTAGTTGCCCCCCCAAACCTCCGACGTGTAGCCGGAGGTGGCGGCTAAAAAATGGTTTAGGTTAAGGGTTAGAGAGAAAAGATGGACATATTTCGAATATCGTGATTACATTAACTAGCGTCTCGTTACACTAGCAATGCCTCTAGTAAAACTCGAGTAAGGTCTCCTGGACAAAACTTTTTAACGATTCAGCATCGTTATTATTATCCTTTTATTTCTAATACAACGTTAATAAGGATATGGATCTCAGTCATTCCTTTCATTAACCATTTTGTTTCTCGTTGACAGATTTAGCAAGATTACCAAAACAAATTTGGGTGTGGCCACACAAACATCTTACTAATCCCACGAGGGGCCCAGCTGTATTAAACTCCAAAACGAAATTGGAGGAGTTAAATTCCATATTGACTACGAGCAAAATTTATGAATTTTGCAACACTTCCGAAAATAATCCTTATAGCTACCAGTTACGTTTAGTGTTAGATTATTCCACAGAGATTCACTAGATTCATAAAAGTTTCCTGGTATCTCAAGTCTAAGAATAACTATTTATGTTTTACTTAATGACAAAGATCCATAAAGTAATAACATATATTTGGGATAAGTTCTATATTCGATTCATCAAATATAATCCAAAATCGATCAATATACTTTCAAGTATACTCTATGACAATTTTGATTTGTCTTAGATTAATAATACTCCCATATTATTAATCAACAATGGACATTTAGCATAACTTTTATTCATGGACTAAAACATGTAAAATAGGATACACTTATTAAATAATAATAAAAAAGGAAACCCAATCTTTATTTCATTATATAATAATGTCATAACATCCTTTATCCAAATACTAATCACAGATTTATTGCATGGATTCGCTAGCTAGTTGCAGCCCAATCGCCTTGGCATGCTTAACTACCTTTGGTCTAGGCAATGCCTTAGTCAAATGATCTGCTACGTTATCATCTGTGTGAACTTTTATCAATTTTATTTCCCGAGCTTCAACTTGTTCTCGGACGTAGTGATGTCTACGCATTAAGTGTCTGGCGCCTTTCATGACTCCAGGGTCATTGGCAAATATTATTGCGGAAGAATTGTCACAATACTTATCAATAGGTTTTTATTGCAAGTATCATCCCAAGATCTCCAATAAAACTTCCTAATCCAAACCACATTTTGTTATATGTATGGATACCCACTGAATACCAAAACATTTCTTTTCGTATTCCTCAAATACTGTAGAAAATGTTTAACAACAACCCAGTGGAGCTTCCCTGGATTCTGTTGGTATCTACTGACCAAGTTCTGAGCAAACGCCACATCAGGCCTTGTGCATCTAAAAACATACATTATAGATCCTACAGCCGAAGCATAAGGCACCTTCTGCATGTATGCCTCCTCTTCAGGAGTTGATGCATCCATCTCATGACTCAGATTATGCTTAACTTCATAGGTTGAAAACCTTTCTTGGAATTATTCATATTATACTTCTTCAAAATCTTATCTATATAATCATCTTGACATAGACCAATTAAACGTCTTTTCCTATCCCGATAGATCTTAATTCCCAGAATGTATGCAGCTTCTCCTAAATCCTTCATAGAAAAACATTTACCAAGATAATGTGTTGTCCCATATATTTTTGATTGATTAAGCAATGAGGAAAGAAAGAAAATAGATGAAGAAGAGATGAATTCCTAGAGAGAGAAAGTAGTGAGTGAAAGTAGAGAGAAAGAGAGGATTAACTTGTGAATAGTAGATTAAGGAATGAGAAAAATGAACCACCAACCCTCCTAACATGCTAGGAGGGTAGTATATATAGTCCACCCACATGCGGGCTTAAATGGGCTATATATTGGACCGGGCTTGTCTTTTGGACTTTAATTAGTTTAAATTCAAGCCCGCAAACCACGACTAATTAACGACCTATTACAACGTTCTAAATAACGTTACAATAATAACCTATGACCGAGAATTCTTGTTTGACTCAATATTTTGAGGCTAACAATCTCCCCCAATGTAAGGTCATACCCTTTTGATGTTTGGAGATCAATGGAGATTACGAATCTCGTCATAAATGAGTCTTGAACGTGTAACAGTAGTTTTGTTCCTTCATGCTGTGATCTTTGAGACTTTGTTGTTGTCTTTCGACTTTGTCTTTTAGTCTTGAGATCTTCAAATCATCCTTGACTTGTCATTGCCATCTTGCGATCTTGTGTCTTTATCCACATGCTCACACTATCAATTGTTGGATAAGTCTGTAGGCATTAATATGTGGTTGTGAATCTTTGACTTTGCTGAGTACACCGTGACGCCACCTTCTCGAGACAAAACATAGACACGGACTGAATGGCTTTGACATTCGTCCTAAATCGGTAGCGTTTTACCTCCGGTCGGTGAAGACCGTTATACGATATTAAATACCGTACCTGTGATCAGGTAGATTCAATTAAGAATCTCCTTGACAGGGTTTCGCGGTTGTACTAGCCGTTCTCTTTACTCGACCGTCTCAAAGCAAGACTGCGAACATAAGAGTGAATCAATTGGATAAATATCCGCTTGATTAAAGTCGTCAATTCAAATTCCTGGAACAAGTTTGATTCATTAAGAATCTTACCATTGTTGCTTTCCAGTTGACACAAGTTTGATTCATAAAAATCTCACAAGTCACCTACCGTAGCGCTGTTTGATGTTGACGGTAGAAGGATTTCCATTCGTCACCGTGAATATTAATGAATATCAGTCTGAATGTTCTGGCAAGACCATAAAGATATTGCGTAGAAACCTGAAACGAGTTTGAATCAATTCAGAATCAAACCACTGTTGCTTTTCGGTTTTACATATGTTTAATTCATAAAGAATCTTGCATATGACCTACTGCAGTGCTGTTTGATGTTAACACTGGAAGGATTTCCACTCATCATTGTGAATACTAAGTAGTATCACTCTGAGTGTTCTAGCAATATCGCAAGGATATAGCGTAGGACTCTCTTGATCTTCATCCGTGTGTCCTAACGAGATTTAATTGATCTCTTGGCTCTAGACTCGATTTGTGCACTTTTAGTGGTCGGAGGCTGGAGTAGATGCCACCTATTCAATATCAACAATCTCAGAGTGAGAAAGTCAATAGAAGTCGTGTTGATCTCCGTGACAATAAAACAAACTTCTTTTGAGAGAAGTCTGAGTAGCTAGGAAAGGGTTGTGCTTCACATCACTGGGTCCATGATGAGTTTGTCTTCATGATGAGTTGACCCGGTTTCTGCCTAAGTTGTATGGAGGGCTTCTTTCTTTACACCCTTTATCCTTACATTTCTTTTTCATTCTTCAACCCCTTCAATGCTTACCAAGACATCATTAATAGCACCTTGTTGTGATTGTTCCAGTGCTATCATCAGTACTTAGTCGGCATTCAGCTACATTCACATTCTACTCCATCTTTCCTAAGGACTTCTAATCATCTATTGGATTGTCCCTGGGAAGATCCCTCCGGTTCTGGTTGGATCATAGGACTTAAACCTAACCACCCTTTTGACACCAATAACGTCGTGAATTAAAGATGTTGTGGGTATTTGATCGTAACCATGAAAACCAATTTAAATTCTAACAAAGTGTTTGAAAAACATTTAACACCTTGCTAGTTTTTTCGTTTCAGAAATGCTCCCCCTTCACATGTGCATCGATAATCGAAAGTGTTTCGCACATGTGGGTAAGAGTTAAAGTGCTTGAGTCTTATAGATCACATTTTAATCACATTTTCTCCCACTATCTCTAATATATAAAATCTTTTGATATTAGAGATACCAAATTTGATTAAAATATATTGTGAAAAATAGTCTTGAAAATCTTCGGGAGAAAGATGTGCTATTCTTTTGCATGAAGTTGAATTGCTCCCCCTAAAAAATTGATCCAATGGAATTGTCATTACGGGGATTTGATCCACATTACACTTTTGAGGATAGGAGTTGTTAAACACACAATTTCTGAAAGATTTTGAATATCAATGAGAAATTCTTGAAAAAATTGTGTTCAACGCTTTTTGAAAAATCAATTCTTTTTGACGAAAAGGTTTTTCTAAAGCATAAACTTGAGTTCATAGACTTTGAATGTCTTGACGAATCCACTCAAGTGTAAGAAGATTTAACTTCTTTTTCTAAGGGTAAGAGTACAAAAGCGTACACTCCCCCGTGACTTTAGATAATATTTACAACTTTCATTCGAGCTTTATGTACACACCCGTGTCGTTATTGAGCGACATTTCTAGGTACGTCCATATTATCGATACTAAAAGACATGTCGAGAAGAATATTTTTGGATTATCAAATATTTTTTAGTTTTGTATTTTGCTTTTTGATTAATATTTACAGGTACATGTTTGATAGAAGAATCAAGCAGGCTTCTTT
Organism: Glebionis coronaria; assembly: GCA_025667525.1. NCBI lineage: Eukaryota > Viridiplantae > Streptophyta > Magnoliopsida > Asterales > Asteraceae > Glebionis > Glebionis coronaria. The sequence continues at coordinate 340,181,020 of CM046874.1, forward strand.
TCCAGAACCTCCAGTTCTGCTGGAGTCAAACATCTCATACCAATTTGCCTAACTAGATACGCAAACCTCTCTTTCGAAAGAGCTTTTGTAAACAAGTCATCTAATTGGTAATAAGTTCCAACAAAGTATAATTCAACAATACCTCTTTCAACTTGTTCCTTAATGAAGTGATATCTGACATCGATGTGCTTCGTGCGGGAATGATGAACCGGATTGCAGGAGATGGCTATGGCCGACTTTGAGTCACAGTACATAGGTACTTTATCAAAATGGAAGCCATAATCCGTGAGTTGTGTTCTCATCCAAAGAACTTGAGCACAACACGCAGATAGAGACACATACTCCGCTTCGGCTGATGAAAGGGACGTGCAATCCTGCTTCTTGGAAGACCATCCCACAAGCTTATCTTGTCCTAGAAATTGTGCACCACCAGAAGTACTTTTACGTGTATCAAGACACCCTGCATGATCGGAATCTGAATAGGCCGTTAGAAAGAAACCGGGTTCCCTCGGATACCAGAGTCCCATGTGAATGGTATTCTTAAGGTACCGAAAGATCCGTTTAACCTCCTTGAGATGCTTTTCAATGGGTCGTGCTTGATATCGTGCACAATAACATGTAGCATGATGTATATCAGGTCTGCTCGCTATCAAGTACATGAGGGACCCGATCATGGAACGATATCTCGTTTGATCTATGGGTAATCCCTCCAAATCAGCATCTAGGGATGTGGTTGATAATGGTGTCCCAACGGGGTCACATGATGTCATACCATGCTTTTTGATTATCTCTTGACAATACTTAGCTTGGTTAATAAAGATACCACTTGGGGATTGGTGAACTTAAATTCCTAGAAAGAATTTTAGTTCGCCCATCATAGACATTTCAAATCTGTTGTGCATTACTTTTTCAAACCATTTTGAAAGTTTTGGGTTTGTACACCCGAAAATAATGTCATCAACATAAATTTGCACAAGCAGAATGTCATCCCCATATTTATAAGTGAACAAAGTTAAATCAATGGAACCTTTTGAGAAACCTTTGGAGACCAGAAATTTCGAGAGCTCGTCGTACCACGCCCTTGGAGTTTGCTTGAGTACATATAGTGCTTTGTGTAGACGATACAACTTGTCAGGATAATGAGGATTGATGAATCCTTCCGGCTGCGTGACATAAACTTCTTCCTTCAAAGGACCGTTAAGAAACGCCGTCTTCACGTACATTTGATAAACGATGAATCCCTTATGTGTAGCATAAGCAAGGAAAATCCTGACCGCTTCCATTCGAGCTACTGGTGCAAATGATTCTTCGAAATCAATACCCTCTTTCTGTCCATACCCTTTAGCCACTAGCCTAGATTTATTCTTGATGATCGTGTTCTCTTCATCAATCTTGTTTTTCCAGATCCATCGAAGATTTAATGGTGTTACATCGTATGGTCTGTCAACAAGTTCCCAGACTTTAAGTCTTTCAAATTGTTGAAGTTCATCCGTCATCTATTCAATCCAAGCATGATCAGCTAATTCTTCTTTGATGTTTTTCGGTTCAGCTGAACTCACGGCGAGTGCAAACATACAAACACCGGCATCGGTGTTAAGCTGTCGTCTTGTGCGAACGGGCTGTGAAGGGTTTCCAATGACATGAACCAAAGGATGATCTTGGGTCTAATGATGTGTTAAAAGATGTCGTTGGTAGAACGTATGCATATTTGACGGATCAACATGGCGAGTAGAAGAATCTCCAGTTTCGTGTACCAGTGTACCGAATGGGTTGATAAATTCGTCTTCGTCAGATAATGCATCGTCTGCTTGATTTGTGTTCTCTGGAGCAATGACAGTAGTTGTGGATGTTGTAGGATCGATTGTTGAAGTGATATTCTGAGGAGGTAAATCTGTAGCAACTCGTGTTGAAGTAGATGAAGTTGTATCCGGTTGTTGACGATGATCGGTATCATCATTCTTATCATGAGTGACAGCGGAAGACTTCGATACAACTTGTTTCTCCCCCGTGAAATATTCATCATACATTGGTCCATATAACATTTCCAACTCTTCAATTGTCGTGTCGACTGTCATATCAGCTCTAGGAACATTTTCTGGAACCAGCGTTGAACTTGACGGTTCATTGCTGTGGTCTTGAGTTCCGAGTTCCGTGCGGTTGTGAACGGAAGTCGTTTGTCGTTGTGGATCGGGACTTAAACTGTTTTGTTCAAGTGCCATTTCTTTCAATTCATCTAATCGGATGTGAATTGTCTCCACAATAAATTTTGTTCTCTTGTTGTATACTCTATATCCCTTTGACTGAGTTGCATATCCCACAAGAATACATGCATCACCTTTCTCTTTCATCTTATCAAAATTTTCACCATCTCGAATAATGTAGCAAGTACATCCAACAACATGAAGGTGTTTGAGTGAAGGTTTTCGATCATGAATTATGTAATATGGTGTCTTTTCATGTCTTGGGATAATTAAGGAGCGGTTTTGTGTGTAGCATGCGATTGACACGGCTTCGGCCCAAAAGTACAGTGGAAGTTTTGAAGCGGATAATAATGTTCGAGCAGCTTCAACCAAAGTACGGTTTCGTCTTTCAATAACGCCGTTTTGTTCGGGTGTTCGAGCAATAGATGTTTCATGTTCAATCCCTTCGGCTTCAAAATACTTTCTCAGATTTTTAATTCAAAAATTTTGTACCTCTATCAGTACGAACCACTTTAACTTGCGCCTCAAGACCACGTTGTATCAATTTAAGGAAGTTGATGAGAACGTCGGGTGTTTCATCCTTGGACCTCAAGAAGTGAGTCCATGTGTACCTTGAGTAATCATCGACTATTACAAGAATATATTTCTTTCCATTGATACTCTGAACACGCATGGGACCACACAGATCCATATGAAGAAGATCTAACCGTCCTTTAGAGCTTGGTGTGGTCTTTGTTTTGAAGCTACTTCGTTTAGCTTTACAAAGTTCACAAGAAGAACAAAGATGATCTTTGATGAATTTCAAGCTTGGAAGGCCTCTCACAATATCTTTCTTGGAAAGCAAGTTAATGGTATCAAAGTTGAGATGAGAAAGACGTTGATGCCATAACCATGCCTGAGTCGTTGAAGCTTTTGCCATGAAGCAAATTGGAGTTGATGAAGTTGTGTCTTGAAGTGAAATTGTGTAAAGATCAGTACCCCGTGTACCGGTAAGTAAGTCATTCCCATCATAATCACGAACAAAACATGTCTTCTTTCTGAAAGCAACTTCCAAATCCGCATCACAGAATTGACCAACTGAGAAAAGATTGTGATTGAGCCCTTCGACGTAGTATACCCTTTTAATCGTGATATTCCCCTGAACCAAATCTCCATATCCTAGGATCGGTGAAAATTGATCATTTCCGAATCGGACCGTACCCAGGAACTTCTCCACAAAGTTAATTAGAAGCTTGAGATTCCCCGTCATGTGCTTCGTGCATCCGGAGTCCAGTATGAAGAGAATTATTTGTATCACCTGCAGAAGAGTTAGAACACGATGGAGCATTTTCTAAATTGGATACCACAATAGTTGTGATAGTAGAATGATTAGTGTCCTTATCAACATTTAAAGGCAAACTAACACTCGTTTTCACATTTTCTGTCCTAACTTTAGGCATCCATTTATATCCGGGAGGACATTGATTAGCAAACCACCATTTCCAAGACTTACTGGCAGACTCATATAATTCCTTAATTTTGCTTCTAGGATTCTTAGTGGTAGAGTCTGATGCATTACTTTTCTTAGTGGGGGTTGCACCAGAATGGTTCACTTTGCGTTTGGGTTTACTAGCTCTAATAGGCATTGCAACTTGCTTCTTAGTTCTAGTATCTACGCATTTGACTTTATTTATAGCACACATAGAATGATTAGCATTAGCACACTTTCCACATTTGACACAAACAAATTTCACATTCATAGCATTCAAATCATTCACAACATCTAAATCGTCATTACATGTGATTACAGACTTGTTATTCTTAAAAACATTCAAATTCCTAGGGTGTTCTTCTACTTCATTCATCTTCCCTTGATTCTTGTGTTTCAAGACCTTATCATTCACTTGAGTGTGCTTAAGCTGAGGCCGGCTAACAGTAGTAGTGGAAACTATTCTTGTAGTAGAAGACACACGAATATTAGTGTTTATAGAAGTCTGAGGTGAGTGAGTATCTTTGTTTGTGGGCTTAGTGGACATTCTATACATCCCTGGTTTAATCACATTATTGTGCTTAACGCTTGGTGCTACAGGATTCCTTATGGGTTGAGCTTGTGGTAACCTTTCCTTTCCATCCATCTTGGGGGCAAACCCAGGTTTTGCAGACGAGGAATTAGATAAAGCAGATGGTTTTCCCAAGATAGAGGATCTATTCTCTTTAGAGGCATTGGGTTGTCTAACAACATTTTTCTTAATGTTAGGTTCCACAATTTTCCCACCCATTTTAGCAATGTGTTTCTGCAACTCTGCTATCGCTCTGTCCCTGTCTTGTAACTGAGCTTTCAACCCTTTAATTTCCAAATTCTGTTCATTCATTTCTCGAAATGTTTGGGAAAGTTTTTCTTGCAATTTATTATCGTGTGGAAAACTACCAACGTCTTTTTGCAAAGCAAGTTCAAGTGAATGACAATGTTTTTTAAGGAAATTATTTTTGTGTTGAAGTAACTCAAAAGCCTTTTTGTCAACATTTTCTTTACGTTTCGAAAGCTCAATTTCAAGACGTTCACATTCTTTGATCTTATCAAGATATTGGCATGCAACTTCAGAATATTCATCAATATCAGCACAAGATGTAAAATAAGCACACATAACATCTTTAGAAACGCATTCTTGCAAGAGTAAATCATATTCATCTGAGAAATCAGACTTCTCCATTTGAAGATCATCAATGTGTTTCTCAATAGATTCAACATATTTTAAATCATCAAACGTTTCAGTCCGAATGAACTCCTCAAGTTGAAGAACAGTTTCTTTAATCAATGCCGTGTTTGGAATTAAGAGTTCTTTGACAAGCAAGGTAATATCGTGAGGAATCGGACGTGTCCACTCAGCATTTTCACGTTTTGCCCAGTCTCTTTAACAATAGATTTAACATTATCTATGTGGTGTTTAAGAATACCTAATGTTTTCCTACTCTTGCTTTTAGATTCATCTAGAGGGAGGTAGTTTATGTATTTGTAAACATTAGATTTCTTAGGGGAAAATGCTTTCTTCCATTGAATTCTCTTTTGTTTGCATTCAAGGAACACTTCCTCACGAGTTTTCTGAGTTTGTTTATTGAAAAGGCCATAAAGACTATTCTCATAAGCATAATTATATGGTTTCACAAAATCCTCATTAACAAGTGGTTGACTATCAGCATCCCAAAGGGCAGTCTCTTCACTATTGGCACTGACAGGCATGCAATCAAGATCTGTCCTTTCAGTCTCATCAAGATAAAGATGCGGGTTCGCAGCTTGAGCTTTGGCAAGGTACTCAGGACTTGCAAAGCTAGCTTGACCCTTAAACATCGAAGGAGGTGCCAGCATTCTCACAGATTGTATAAAATCATGCGTTTTATAAACAACGTTCTTCAAAAATTCGACTTGTGCTTCTAATTTCGTTACCTTTTCAGTTTCTTTATCATATCTACTTTTGAAGTCTTGTTTTAACGCATCTACCTCTTGTTTCTTATCCTCTAGAATTTTAGCAGAATCAGTAGTGGTCATAGAGAGCTTTTGTTCAAGTTCATTAACTTTGGTATTGGCAAGGTACGTTTTTTGACGTTCATCCATTAAGAAAACATTATATTGACGCTTCTCTTTAGCTAATAACTCAAGAATTGTATTATATTTGTTTTCAAAATCGTCCTTTTGATTTTTTAACGCACTTCCCTTGTACCCCTCAAGCTCTTCGGTTTTCTGAAGGAGCTCATCTCTATATGTTTCAGTCATCTCAGTAGATTTGATAAGAGCAGCTTTGCATTCTTCATAGCTTTGAGTGAGCTTAGCGTTTGCCTTCTTTAATTGCTTTTGACTCTTTTTATTTTCAGTGACATCTTTTTGTAAAGTAGCAATTAAATTAGCAAGCGCAATACGTTCCTCTTCATCATATTCATTTGCATGTTGATCATCCTCAGACTCATTATTGCACATGTCTGATGAATCAGGTGTGGTATTGCTATCAACCGTTTCCATCATACATGTGTCATTAATGGCATTGGGTAGATCACTATGCTTAGGAATATCACCAAACACATTATATTCATCAGTAGTGTGTACCTTATTCTTCAACCTTTGCCATGTACGAGTAATGTGCATCGAGCTCTTGATCAGAATCTTCATCATCAGTATCATCAAGCATTGCTCCTTCCTCAGCTGACAATTTAACCCCTGCTTCCATCTTTTTGCATAGCAGCATCTTTTCCTTGTGATAGCTGGAGTCTCTAACCCTTTTCGGCTTCCTGCATTCCTTTTACATATGCCCATAACCTTGGCAATTAAAACATTGAATCCCACTCTGCTGAACCACTTGACTTCCAACCGTTTCCCTATTCCCAGTAGCAGCAGCAATCCTCTGAGTATCATACTTGGCAGTTTGTCGATCATACCTTGCAGAACCCTTAACATGCGTTGGATTATGTCGATCATACCTAGAAGGACTTTCACCACGTCGACGTGTGTCATACCTTGGAGGACTCTCAACATATCGGTTCTTGGTGTTAGATGATGTGCGAAGATTTTTGTTGGTGGGTTTGTAGATTTTCTTGTAAGTCTTCATTATGTAAGCAATTTGTTGTTTCATCTCTCGGTTCTTTTAAGCTTGGTCTTCATCACTATCTTCTTCAGATGATGACTCAGATGGTGGTGATGGTGCTCTTGGCGCTTTACCTCGAGATTTTGTGGAAGATGAAGACTTAGATGATGTGGAATATCGTGGTGAAGATGATGTATTGGAGTATGGCTTAGGAGCACGATAGTGAGGATCTTGAACATGTTGAGTGGTAGTCACTAAAGCAAGTGGATTAGCCGTCTTGGCAACACGTTCAGCTCGAATCTCATTTGCTTCATTCTGAAATTTCTTCAAGATGTCAAAGAGTCGATGATATGAGACCTCGTCTAACTTTTTTTTTTGTTTCACCAAAGTGACGAACCGTGTCCACTCGGGTTGAAGTTGTTGAAGAAATTAGACATTGACTTGCATGGTGGAGACTTGCAGATTATTTCTTGTCATGTCATTCATCATCTTATAAAACCTGGAGTAGTAAGAGTCAATTGATTCTCCATCCCTTGAAGTAAACTTGCCAAAATTCCAAAACAAGTTTGTTTTGACATCTTGTTTGTTGAGTGATTCTCCTTGTTGCAAGCGTTCAATAGCAGTCCACATTTCATGTGCTGTCGGGCATGCATCAACCGTGGAGTAAATATCATCTCCAATCCCACTTAAAACAATATAGATGGCTTCCTTCTCCGCATCATGCCAAGCACAATTTTCAGGTGTGAGATCAGCGCTTGTTTCATCACGTTCACTTGCAGGTATTGGATCAGTAGTATCTGTGGCTGCTCTTGGAGGAACTGAGATCTTCTTAAATATATATGGTCCATGAGTAATACATTTCTTCAAGGCATCACCATTAGGTCTTGTATCAAGATATCATATGAAACGTGATTGCCATTGAGCATACCGACCAGATACAAGCATTGGTGGTCTCTCTTTGTTACCCGCCACCATTATGTGTTGTTCGTCACACGATATTCTACAATAGAATCCATCTCAATATTTTCTGAAATGATGAAGTGAATATGGATCTTAAGTAGATTTGTTGTGATTGTTGTTGTGGTTTAAATTTCCGAAAATTGCAATTTTTCTCCAGTCTGACAATAAATTCTCCAGTCCGACAAAAACGGTAGACCAAAAAATTTTGTATCGCCAAATTTTGAAATTGAGCTAGAAATGTCCTAAAACTAGTATGGAAAAAATTTGAATTTACTTGACGGAAACATTTTAACGCTTTTTTTTTTATCTTCGTGTAAACGATATTCCGAAACTAGTCTAGATGGTGGCTAAGTCTAAAAAATACTCAAACAAAATTTAGCAAAACACATGGTCGGAATGTCCCTAATCGGAATGTCCTAATTGGAATAACCAAATCGGAATGTTATCGGAATGTACTAATCGGAATCCTTGTCGGAATGATCTAATCGGAATAAGCTTGTCGGAAGACCCAAATCAGAATGCAAATCGGAATACAAATCGGAATGCAAATCGGAAAATTTTTGTCCAGTCGGAATGATGATCGGAAAGCTGGTCGGAATGTGTAAACCCTTTTCCGATGCTACTGATCGGAATCCCAGTCGGAATCTATAATCCCTTTCCCGATTACACCAATCGGAATAATAGTGCTGTTACGAGATTTTGAGGTAAAAAGATGAATTTTTCGACAAGAAATCCGCGATTTTAACCAACCAAATGCGACCAAATCCCTACCACAGCTATGTATAAGATTTATATCACGATTTAGAGCATAGAAAACACAAAAAGAATCTTGAATTCGAGATGATTATAAGAGAAATCACACGAACCAAGTAAAATGAACAACGAATCACAAAACTACCCCATGGCGACTGATACCAAATGTTGTCCCATATATTTGTGATTGATTAAGCAATGAGGAAAGAAAGAAAATAGATGAAGAAGAGATGAATTCCTAGAGAGAGAAAGTAGTGAGAGAAAGTAGAGAGAAGGAGAGGATTAACTTGTGAATATTAGATTAAGGAATGAGAAACATGAACCACCAACCCTCCTAACATGCTAGGAGGGTAGTATATATAGTCCACCCACATGCGGGCTTAAATGGGCTATATATTGTACCGGGCTTGTCTTTTGGACTTTAATTAGTTTAAATCCAAGCCCGTAAACCACGACTAATTAACTACCTATTACAACGTTCTAAATAATGTTACAATAATGACCTATGACCGAGCATTCTTGTTTGACTCAATATTTTGAGGCTAACATAATCCTTAACAACTTTAATTGTTAGAATGTTACTTTAACACCCCTAAATTTACACGCAGCGGAATACATCTTTGGGTGCTAAACAATGATACAACAACACATAATTTATAAAGAACGACTCGAAAAGAGACGTTTTAAATTTATCGTTCCAAAACATTTATCAGAGTAGCGTAGTCCCAAGACATCGTAACCAAAGTACAACCAAAAAAAAAGATTTAAATTGTTTTGAACAAAAGGAACGACAAATATTCAAAGAGTTTATATTGCAAAGTGGTGCACAACATTCATTCCCGTGGCTTCCAAGCTTCAGCCTTCTTGATTACCTGAAATACATGTGAGAAAATCATCAGCAAAAATGCCGAGTGAATCTATAGGTTTATATAATCATTTTGAACACAAGCAAAGATTATAAATTTGTGGCATGCTTAAAGGCAACAAGCATCTAATAATTTGCATCAACAATAATAATTGTATTTAGCATAAATTGCAATAAGCTCATGGAACCGAGCCCTTAGACACTCCCATATCAGTCTAATAAGACGAGAGATTTATTAATTGTCGGTTACCTCCAGATTATTGGTACATTGCCGTATACCTGACTTCTTAATACAATATGTTCAAACAGTGTGGAGGTCGGGCCTAAGCTTCTATGACAAGTCCACAAAAACTGAACCGGGGCGGCTTCCCCCATAGATCTATTAACTTTACTAGCGGTTAACCCATCATAGGTTAATTAACGGTCCATAATTGAGGCTTTAACTAAGGCAATCACTTAATGCAATTTAAAGGCAACCCCGGTCCATTCATAGAGGGACAAGCATACCATAAAAATCTTGTGTTCTAAGTTCTAAAAAAACATGTATTCCCCCTCGCGGGTTTTAAAAATATTTGAATTAGCTCAAACGAGGCTATAGACTCACATTGATAATGAAAGGCAGATTATCGGCTACGGGCGTGCTTCGGTCACGGAAACCTATATAAATAATAATCGGTCTTAGACTCTTGTCTAATGACTTTTATCAAAATAACAATATACATATGATGATTTTGTACATATGATGATGATCAAATGGGCTTATATATCTTTGTTTACTCATTTTAGTGTTTACGTATTGGTAACTTTTTACTAGTTTACTAGTTTTACCTATTTACCTATTTTGAGCCAATAATCTTAGTATAAGTTCTTTAACTTGTTTCAATCCATTTTATACCTATATTATCAGTATCTATACTTTCCATGTTGGGCCCAAATGGGTTAAGCCCAATAAGTTCCTTTTATAAGTGTTTAACTTATTTAGTCCAATTATTAGTCCAATATGCTTAGTTAGCTCGTTACTGTCCGTATGTCCTATAGGTCGGGTTTTATCGGTTTTTACTTGTATTAGTTACTTATATATCAGTATATGACTTTTAAAAACTTTACATTAGACGGGTTTGATTGTCTAAGTTTTATTTGGCGAAAAACGTTAATTTTACGGTAATAGCCGAAAAAGTCGTAAAAATCAAGTTTATAGTTTTTATTACTTATAAGTATTATTCTACTACCATTTATATAACTTATCCATTTAATTAACCTTTTACATATTTATATAAATAAGTTTCATAAGTTAGTGGGTTTTTATATTACATTTTATACAATAAAATTTGAGTGCTTATATAATAATAATAAACATTAATTCTCAAAATCTGATTTTTATCTTCATGTTCACCATTTTTATCATATCTAGAGTTCTATAATGAATTAGAAGCTCATTTTTGGGTGGCATGATCTTCATATTATGTGCTACATTTAACTTAGTAATAGCTACTGCTCATTTTAAGTTTATCTTGCCTTAACAGTCCCTACAAAACTGCTTATTCAGATTAGAACACCTAACTTGTTTTGATCATATCTCACTCATTATATTGATTCCATTGCATGGCCAACTCTCACATGTGTATAACTTCTTGTAATTACTGTAAATGGATCATACCATGCAATTTTGTCAGTTCAAGTTTTAGTTATATACAGTTTTTATACAGCCAACTAAATAATCAAGATTTTAGCCTCATTTCTTATAGTTATTAACCTTTTTAAGCATATCTATCAACACTTGATCCCCACACAACATTTTTATCATCATATATACATCATATACATATACAAAATGAAATAAAATACATTTGTTCTTTACAAAAATAACAAGAGAAAATAGAGAGGATGATCTTCTTTACCAACAAAGTGTATTTCTTGTTTTTGGAAGACAAGAACTTGATGAACACCACAAGTAACTCCAAGATCATCAAACACCAAGAATATAAGTTGAGAAATCAGCCCTAGGACACCAGCAAATCACCTCCAATGTTGTTAATATGGCCACCAAATGATCAAGGCTTCAAGATAACTCCATGATAGAGCTACTAAACATGTATTTCATGGCTAGAAAAGATCAAAAGGGGTGTTTGTAGCTTGAAAGTGGACGGCAAGGGAGGAGTATTTGAGAGGATTTGTGTTGATTTTGCATGTATGGAAATGGTGTGTGAGTTAGTTGCTAGTGGTTTTGTGTTGGTAAGTGGAAAGTGTAAGCTTAAAGAGTAAGCTAAGATACACTTGTAAGTGTTTAGCTAACATGATGCCACATCCTAAGATGTGGTGTCATGTGTGCCGTCCCATATAAGCTAGTGGGGTGGGACAATGTATTTTGTCCCATCTCACTAGTTTACGGGTATTCCTCGATTCTAGTTTTCTTGATTTGCGTGCCCTCGGGTCGTTTCACGAAAAATGTTTTTATAAATTATGAATCAACGTCACAAAACGAATCCAATAAAAATTGTCTTATCAAAAACGGAGTTCAAAAACGTAAATACATAATCCTAAGGTTTCCGGTTTAGTCGTAAAAGACGCTAAATTATGCACGTAAGCCCAAAATTTAAATCCGTAAATTGTGAGTTCATCAACCCACACAAAAATATGTTTCAAAATATTATACGATATAAAATTTTTGGCATCAGTCGGTATCGCGATCACTAGTAGTCCTCGTTGCTCGTCAACATATTAAAATAAAATATTTAATATCGGTTTCAACTTAAACCGTTAAACATAATAATATTTAATATTATAAAATACTTCAAAAATATTTGAAAAGTAAGATTAAGTAATGACCTTATTTTGTGGGTTTTACATCCTCACCACCTTAGGAGAGCACCGTCCCGGGGCTTACTTCTCCTTAGGTTTGTCTACGAATAAATGCGGATACTTACTCTTGAAGTAGTCCTCTCGCTCCCAAGTGTATTCGGGTCCACGTCGGGAATTCCATCGCACTTTTACTATCGGGATCCGACTTTTCTTAAGCCGTTTCACCTCTCGATCCATAATCTCCGCCGGTTCCTCAATAAAATGCAGCTTGTCGTCCAGTTGAATCTCCTCAAGTGGAATTATCAATTTCTCGTCCGCCAAACACCTCTTAAGATTAGAAACGTGAAAAGTATTGTGAATAGCACTTAACTTTTCTGGCAATTCCAACTTATATGCCACAGGACCAACTCGATCAATAATCTTGAATGGACCTATATAGCGCGGACTAAGCTTTCCTCGCTTGCCAAATCGAATTACTCCTTTCCAAGGTGATACTTTCAGCATAACCATGTCGCCAATATCAAACTCCAATGGCTTTCTCCTCTTATCCGCATAGCTCTTCTGTCTACTACGAGCTGTCAATAAACGATTCTTGTTTTGCACGATCTTCTCAATCGTCTCTCTAATCACTTCAGGACCCGTCAACTGACTTTCTCCAATCTCACACCAACCAACTGGTGATCTACACTTTCGCCCGTAAAGTGCTTCAAAAGGCGCAGCCTTAATACTTGCATGGTAACTGTTGTTGTATGAGAACTCCACCAAAGGTAAGTGTCGATCCCAACTACCTCCAAAGTCTATTACACACGCTCGTAACATATCCTCCAAGGTCTAAATAGTCCTCTCACTTTGTCCGTCCGTTTCCGGATGATACGCAGTGCTCATATCCAACTGAGTCCCCAGAGCTCGTTGAAGCGATTTCCAAAACTCAGATGTGAACCGACTATCTCGATCAGAAATAATTGACAAAGGAATCCCATGTCTACAAACAACTTCCTTCAAATACAACCGAGTAAGTTTGTCTAAGTCATCAGTTTTCTTTATCGGCAAGAAATGAGCCGACTTAGTCAACCGATCAACAATCACCCAAATCGTATCATAACCACTAGAAGTTCTCGGAAGTCCCGAAACAAAGTCCATAGTGATCTTCTCCCATTTCCATTCTGGAATTTCAGGTTGTTGCAGTAACCTGAAGGTCTCTTATGCTCAAACTTCACCTTAGCACACGTCAAGCATTTACTAACATAAGTAGCAATGTTAGCCTTCATATTCGGCCACCAGTAACATTTCTTCAAGTCTTGGTACATTTTATCCGATCCTGGGTGAATCGAATATTTAGACTTATGAGATTCGTGCATAATTAGATCTCTCAGTCCTCCATACACCGGTAACCACACACAATTCTCGAAATATCGAATTCCGTCATTACGAATTTCGAATATAGGTGTCATCCTTCTACCCAAGTCTTCATCTCTCACATTCTCTTCCTTCATCGCCTTAGTTTGAGCTTTAAGTATTCGATTAAATAAATCAAAATAAGTTTTCATGGCTAAAGCTCTAACCCTTTTGGTTATTTCTCTGTCCTTCCTACTAAGTGCATCGACAACTACATTCGCCTTGTCGGGATGGTAGCAAATTTGAATGTGGTAATCACTCAACAATTCTACCCATCTTCTCTGCCTCATATTGAGCTCCTTCTGATCTAAAATATGTTGCAGGCTTTTATGATCGGTATATACCACACTCTTTGTACCGTAGAGATAGTGTCTCCAAAGTCTAAGAGCAAAGACAACAGCTCCTAATTCCAAATCATGTGTAGTATAATTCTCCTCATGCTTCCTCAATTGACGAGATGCATACGCGATCACTTTCTCTCTTTGCATCAACACAGCACCAAAACCCTTACGTGATGCGTCACAATATACCACAAAGTCTTTAGCTCCGTCGGGCAAAGCCAAAATTGGTGCAGAACACAGCTTCCGCTTCAAAGTTTGGAATGCTTCTTCTTCTTCTGAACCCTACTCATACTTCTTGTTTTTCTGTGTAAGTTTAGTAAGAGGTTTAGAAATTAAAGAGAACCCTTCAATAAATCGCCGGTAGTATCCAGCTAATCGCAAGAATTGTCTAACTTCAGTCGGGGTCGTAGGCTTAGCCCAATCTCTAATAGCTTCAATTTTGGAAGGATCAACATGAACACCGCTACTATCGATCACGTGCCCAAGGAATTGGACTGAATCCAACCAAAAATCACACTTGGAGAATTTCGCATACAACTTCTCCCTCTTCAACAACTCCAAAATAATCTTCAAATGACCTTCATGCTCCTCCCGACTTTTGGAATAAGTCAGGATATCATCGATAAATACAATCACAAACTTGTCGAGGTAGGGTTTACACACACGATTCATTAAGTCCATGAATACCGCAGGTGCGTTAGTTAACACAAACGGCATTACTTGAAATTCAAAGTGTCCATAACGCGTCCGAAAAGCTGTAATAGGTATGTCCTCCTCTTTAACACGAAGTTGATGATAACCCGATCTCAAGTCGATCTTCGAGTACACACACGAACCTTGAAGTTGATCGAACAAATCATCGATCCTAGGAAGTGGATAATGATTTTTAATAGTTAACTTGTTCAACTCTCGGTAGTCTATGCACATTCTGAACGATCCGTCCTTCTTCTTCACGAACAATACTGGAGCTCCCCAAGGTGACGAAATTGGTCTAATGAACCCCTTCTCCATTAACTCCTTCAACTGATCTGCCAACTCCTTCATCTCAGACAGTGCCAAACGATAAGGTGCACGCGCCACCGGTGCAGCTCCCGGCACTAGATCAATCTTGAACTCGACTTCTCGCTGAGGCGGAAGCCCTGGCAAGTCATCGGGAAATACTTCAGGAAAATCACGAATAACCGGAACATCTTCCACACGCCTAACCGGTAGTTCTTTCTCCACTACTTAAGCCAAGAACATGTGACAACCTCTTTCTACATATTTCCCCGCCTTGATACAAGATATCACCATCAGACGAGATCTACCGACATCACCTTTAACTACTAACACCTTACCCTTAACCGGTATGTGGACAACTTTCTCCCCACATACAATAACCGCATCATGAGCACCCAACCAATCCATACCAACAATCACATCAAATGAACCCAACTCTATCGGCATCAAATCATTTTTAAACAAATGATTTGCTAATTTCAAAGGACACTTCTTAAATATAGTGGTAGTACTAACTAATTGTCCATCAGCTAACTCAACCTCATAACTAGCATTTAGGCTTGTTGGCTCAACATTAATTAAACGACTAAAGGAAGTGCTTATAAAGCTCCTATCAGATCCTGAGTCAAACAACACACTAGCATAACGATGGTTGATTAAGAACGTACCCGTCACCACATTTGGACCTTGTGCCTGATCAGCATCCTTAACAACATAAACTGCCCCAGCAGCTTCACCTGCTTTCTTGTTCTTCAACTACGGGCATTTGGGATGAACATGATCACGTTCTCCACATTCAAAGAAAGTCTTGATCGGAATAGCATTTGCTCTAGTGGCAGGGATCCATGGCTTGCACTTCTCCGCAACATGCCCAACCTTTCCACATTTAGTACACCTTGGTGGACAATTACCAAAGTGACAAACACCACAGCTCTTACATTTCTGGGCTGGTCCCCTATAGTCAGCATTGTCATTCTTGTTAGTTGCAGCTCTAGTCCCATCATTTCTCTTCTGATTGTACTGCCTATGGCGGTTACTACCTTGATTACCACTCTGCGAATTCTCCCATTTCCTTTTATTACCCTCAGCAGCTTTCTCAGCCCTATCTTGAACTTTCTTCCCCATGAGTGTATGAGCCATTCTTACAGTCTCAACAAAGTTCTTGGGTCGAGATGAAGTTGTCTCACCTTTAATGTACCCAGGCAGCCCTTTGATGTATTGATCCATATTCTTTTTCTCAGTAACAAAAGCATCTGGACACAACAAAACCAACTCATTGAATCAGCTAGTATATGCAGCAATGTTGTTATCCTTCAGCTTCAGGTGCCTCAACTCATCCTCCAAAGCAGATAACTCTTCTTCTGGACAAAACTCTTCTTTCAATAACCTTTTAATTTCATCCCAAGGTTTCTTGTTTGCAGCTTCTAAACCAACTGTAGCAACTTGAGTCTTCCACCAGCTTAAAGCTCGATCCTTGAAAGTAGCAACTGCGAACTTAACCTTGTTCCTTTCTGAGCAATCACTAATCTCAAATGTTGTTTCTGTTTTCTCAATCCACCTTAATAATTCCATTGCTCCACCAGTTCCTTGAAATGTAGTGGGTCCACATTTCATGTATCCAGCAAAAGTACATTCTTTAACCGCAGCAGCAGCCTGAGCAACCTCATCTGCAGGATTCTCAGCTACACCTGCTCCTGCAGCTTCTGGTCCAGCAGGTTCACCTTCACCTTCAGCACCCGCACCTCAAGAGCCACCTGCTCCTTCAGTGTTAACACGCGCAGCTCTATCCGCAGCTAATGCTTTCGTAACCTCTTCAGCAACTAGCCTTACAATGGCATCATTTGTCATTCTCCTAGGTGGCATGATTCTGTCACATCTCAAAGAGAAGATAAAATGAATGAGTTAATTGTATTCATGGTATAGTCATATCATGTACAAAATCAATCATCAAATGCATGCACATTCTCGATACAAGAAATCACAATCATTATAAGAATCAAAGGAAACTATTATCATCGATCAACAAGGAATGATTTTAAAGACAAATAGAGTACAATGACACAAAATAATAAACACTAGTCACGTGGGGATCCACATGGCTTAATTGACTGTGTCTCGCTTGCAGCAGTGAAACCTGCTTCCTCCTCATCGAAGACGTAATTTGACGGTGGTAAATTTCACAAAATAGGTATAAGGTCATAACAAATTGAAATAGGATAATTTCCAATAATTTAAATAAATGTAGAGAATCCTTCAAAATAATTGCAGGAAAAAATTCCAAAAATTTATTTAAGTAAATCATTAATAAATGATAACTCTTATCGAAAAGTTTAACGATATCAATATATATATATCGATAAAGGATTATATTATTTATTTAGAAATACTTAGCAATAAGGCATACATAATAATGTATACTAAAGTTGTAATCCCAGAAGTAGCTTGAACCTGAAGTCACGCGAAATCATGTGCACCGACTCTTTGAAAACTAAAACCGACAGTTATAGTTTAGGTTTTTAGGAAAAGACCTAGTTCTCTATAACTCATTCCCGTAGCTTCCAAGCTTCAGCCTTCTTGATTACCTGAAATACATGTGAGAAAATCATCAGCAAAAATGCCGAGTGAATCTATAGGTTTATATAATCATTTTGAACACAAGCAAATATTATAAGTTTGTGGCATGCTTAAAGGCAACAAGCATCTAATAATTTGTATCAACAATAATAATTGTATTTAGCATAAATTGCAATAAGCTCATGTAACCGAGCCCTTAGACACTCCCATATCAGTCTAATAAGACGAGAGATTTATTAATTTTCGGTTACCTCCAGATTATTGGTACATTGTCGTATACCTGACTTCTTAATACAATATGTTCAAACAGGGTGGAGGTCGGGCCTAAGATTCTATGACAAGTCCACAAAAACTGAACCGGGGCGGCTTCCCCCATAGATCTATTAGCTTTACTAGCGATTAACCCATCATAGGTTAATTAACGGTCCATAATTGAGGCTTTAACTAAGGCAATCACTTAATGCAATTTAAAGGCAACCCCGGGTCCATTCATAGAGGGACAAGCATACCATAAAAATCTTGTGTTCTAAGTTTAAAAAAACATGTATTCCCCCTCGCGGGTTTTAAAAATATTTGAATGAGCTCAAACGAGGCTATAGACTCACATTGTTAATGAAAGGCAGATTATCGGCTACGGGCGTGCTTCGGTCACGGAAACCTATATAAATAATAATCGGTCTTAGACTCTTGTCTAATGACTTTTATCAAAATAACAATATACATATGATGATTTTGTACATATGATGATGATCAAATGGGCTTATATATCTTTGTTTACTCATTTTAGTGTTTACGTATTGGTAACTTTTTACTAGTTTACTAGTTTTACCTATTTACCTATTTTGAGTCCAATAAGCTTTGTATAAGTTCTTTAACTTGTTTCAATCCATTTTATACCTATATTATCAGTATCTATACTTTCCATATTGGGCCCAAATGGGTTAAGCCCAATAAGTTCTTTTTATAAGTGTTTAACTTATTTAGTCCAATTATTAGTCCAATATGCTTAGTTAGCTCGTTAATGTCCGTATGTCCTATAGTTCGGGTTTTATCGGTTTTTACTTGTATTAGTTACTTATATATCAGTATATGACTTTTAAAAACTTTACATAATACGGGTTTGATCGTCTAAGTTTTATTTGGCGAAAAACGTTAATTTTACGGTAATAGCCGAAAAAGTCGTAAAAATCAAGTTTATAGTTTTTATTACTTATAAGTATTATTCCACTACCATTTATATAACTTATCCATTTAATTAACCTTTTACATATTTATATAAATAAGTTTCATAAGTTAGTGGGTTTTTATTTTACATTTTATACAATAAAATTTGAGTGCTTATATAATAATAATAAACATTAATTCTCAAAATCTGATTTTTATCTTCATGTTCACCATTTGTATCATATCTAGAGTTCTATAATGAATTAGAAGCTCATTTTTGGGTAGCATGATCTTCATATTATGTGCTACATTTAACTTAGTTATAGGTACTGCTCATTTTAAGTTTATCTTGCTTTAACAGTCCCTACAAAACTGCTTATTCAGATTAGAACACCTAACTTGTTTTGATCATATCTCACTCATTATATTGATTCCATTGCATGGAAAACTCTCACATGTGTATAACATCTTGTACTTACTGTAAATGGATCATACCATGCAATTTTATCAGTTCAAGTTTTAGTTATATACTGTTTTTATACAGCCAACTAAATAATCAAGATTTTAGCCTCATTTCTTATAGTTATTAACCTTTTTAAGCATATCTATCAACACTTGATCCCCACACAACATTTTTATCATCATATATACATCATATACATATACAAAATGAAATAAAATACATTTGTTCTTTACAAAAATAACAAGAGAAAATAGAGAGGATGATCTTCTTTACCAACAAAGTGTATTTCTTGTTTTTGGAAGACAAGAACTTGATGAACACCACAAGTAACTCCAAGATCATTAAACACCAAGAATATAAGTTGAGAAATCAGCCCTAGGACACCAGCAAATCACCTCCAATGTTGTTAATATGGCCACCAAATGATCAAGGCTTCAAGATAACTCCATGATAGAGCTAGTAAACATGTATTTCATGGCTAGAAAAGATCAAAAGGGGTGTTTGTAGCTTGAAAGTGGACGGCAAGGGAGGAGTATTTGAGAGGATTTGTGTTGATTTTGCATGTATGGAAATGGTGTGTGAGTTAGTTGCTAGTGGTTTTGTGTTGGTAAGTGGAAAGTGTAAGCTTAAAGAGTAAGCTAAGTTACACTTATAAGTGTTTAGCTAACATGATGCCACATCCTAAGATGTGGTGTCACGTGTGCCGTCCCATATAAGCTAGTGGGGTGGGACAATGTATTTTGTCCCATCTCACTAGTTTACGGGTATTCCTCGATTCTAGTTTTCTCGATTTGCGTTCCCTCGGGTCGTTTCACGAAAAACGTTTTTATAAATTATGAATCAACGTCACAAAACGAATCCAATAAAAATTGTCTCATCAAAAACGGAGTTCAAAAACGTAAATACGTAATCCTAAGGTTTTCGGTTTAGTCGTAAAAGACGCTAAATTATGCACGTAAGCCCAAAATTCAAATCCGTAAATTGTGAGTTCATCAACCCACACAAAAATAAGTTTCAAAATATTACACGATATAAAATTTTTGGCATCAGTCGGTATCGCGATAACTAGTAGTCCCCGTTGCTCGTCAAAATATTAAAATAAAATATTTAATATCGGTTTCAACTTAAACCGTTAAACATAATAATATTTAATATTATAAAATACTTCAAAAATATTTGAAAAGTAAGATTAAGTAATGACCTTATTTTGTGGGTTTTACAGTTACTTCCCATGATTAATATGTCATCAACATATAGGACTAGGAATACTACATCACTCCCACTAGCTTTGGATATACACATGGCTCATCACGATTCTGAACAAATCCAAATTTTTTTATTTCTTCGTCAAATCTTTTATTCCATTGACGTGATGCTTGCTTCAAACTATAAATGGACCTTTGATGTTTACACACATGTCCTGGATTCTCAGGATCAACATACCCTTCTGGTTGCTGCATATAGATGTCTTCATTTAAGCGACTGTTCAAGAAGGCAACTTTAACATCCATTTGTCATATCTCATAGTCATAGTATGCTGCTATAGCTATGAGAATCCAAATAGCTCTTAAGTCTACTACAGGAGAAAATGTCTCCTTGTAGTCTATGCCAAAAGCTTGAGTAAAACCTTTAGCTAATAAACGAGCTTTATAGGATTGTACTATTCCGTCCATGTTGGTTTTATTCTTGTATATCCACTTATATCTCACTAATTTAGCATTCGGTGGTGGTTCTACAAGAATCCAAACATCATTTACTTTCATGGATTTCATTTCCTCATCTATAGCAATCATCCATTTACTTTGGTGTGTTTAATGTTTTATCTTATTGTACTTTTTGATTAATTAAAGTTAGCTTATTTTTAATTAACTTGTTTTTATAGTTTAAATCTTTTTAAAAAAGTTGATTTTAAATATTTTGATTATTTAGTGTTTTAATAGTTTTTAAATTGTGGCTTATTTGCTTTTCTTTAAAATCATTTTAGTTAAAGTTTTAGTTAAGTGCTTATTGTGATTTTGCTTATTTTGTGTTTATCCGGGTTTTAAAACCCTAACATTCCGAATAGACAACAAATTCTTATTCTGTATTACATTTTAAACATTGTTATTCCGGATAAGATTGTGTTTGCAAGTTTCCCGAATAGCCCTGATTAGAGATTTCGTGAAGTATCAACATTCCGAATAGCCTTAGTAATTGATGTATTGTATTTTACAACCTTGTTTATGAAAACAAAGTGTAATTAGAGTAAGTACAGCGATTTAGGAGAATCGTGCACAAATGACCCTAAGTGGGGATCGTTCTCAATGAGGCTAGTGAGTTGCGTTAAGAGATGATTAACTTTTGTGATTATAATTTATGAAGAAAGAAAATAGAAAGAAGATTAGAAGAGAATGATGGATACGATTATGAATTAAACTAAGACGAAATGTCGTACACGTAAAACCGTAAAAAGTGATAAAATAAAAAATTTACCCTAAAAATTCTTAGAAAAATACAATAAATCCTAAAAAATGTAATTAGAGTTTACAAAAAATCAAAAATCACTCAAACCTTTTATTTAATTAAATAATAATTTTTTAATGCTAATTAAAGCCCAAAAAATCAATTTAATTAACCAAAAGCCTACAATGAGAATTTTTTCACTTGTAAACCTCTAAAATGACTTAACTAAATTTAAAACTATTTTTGTAAATTTTAAAATTAATTAAAACTATTTAAAAACAATTAAAAACTATTTAAACTTAAAGTAATTCTAAAAATTAATCTAATGACAATAAAAATATTCTAAAAGTTGTAAAATTTTTAACATAATGTATTTGAACTAAGAAAAATGAAAAACTTTGAAAAATCTAAATTTTAATTTTTAATAATAAAATATCAATAAAAATCCAAATTTAATAAAAAATTCTAAAAAGTTGCAAACTAGTTTATTTTAACCTCAGTAATACAAAAATGAAGTTGAAATTACAAAATAGCCCTATTGGGTCTAGAAATGGGCTAAAAGTCCAAACAGACCCCTTAATGGGCTCAAATAGGCCTAATAAGAAAAATGTTGTCCAATTAAGCCCAAAAGCTCCTATCTAACTTAGAATTTGATTTTAAGAATAAAACTCTAAAGGCCCAAAAGCTGAAAATGTGTTTAAGCTAGCTTATTTCAAAGCAGCTTATTCTTAATGGACTTTTTGGCCCATTAAGCTATAAGCTGATGCTAAGCTCAAATTTGACACACAAGCTTCTTTTGAGTTACTTAAGAGATCTGTAAAAAGAAAATTGGAAAAAGCACAAGAAATAAGCCTGAATAAGCTAAAAGCTATCTTCACAAAACGACAAAATAGTCGTTTTCGAGTTCTAGGCCACCTCAAGAGCTGATTCAACTTTCAAAAGCTTTTAAATGACTTAGTTAAGCAGAATAATCATAAAGTTTTCCAATAAGAACACTCAATAAGCTGAAATAAGCATATAAGCACTTGTTTTAAAGTCAACCTTATGACTTTTCTAGTAAAAAGTCAAAGCCTAGGTCTGATAAGCTCCATATCAAATAAATGGGTCAAATGAGGAAGATCTATCACAAAGAACAAGTTGTTGCAAGTCTGGATAAGCCAATTTGGCTTATAAATAAGCTGAATGAAAATTAACACTAGCAGGGGCTAGTTTGGATGTTGAGCAGTGGGAACTTTTCCCACTGCTTGACTTAATTGACTTTTTGTCTTTAGTGACTTTTTGTGGATTCAAGTTAAGCAAAGACACCCAAATGATTAGTTAATCATAAGGAGTCAATATCAATCACAAAAACACAATTACAAACAGCCAATCAGTGCAGTTAATTCATAAGATCACCAGATAAGCACCAGATATGAACATAAGCAGTTATGAACTCAATAAGCTGTTTTAGCAAGATTCAGCCAACCAAATTGCACCAAAAGCATACACAAGCTATATTTAATTCAAATGAACATAAATTAACAAGTTTCATGCATTGTTTCAAGGCCTAGATCAAGATTCAAGCTTACAAAAGTTACTGATGAACAAGAACAAGCATATTTTTCACTTTGCTGATATACTTGACAACCAAGCCAATTTTAAACACTCAAATCATCCAATCAGGTTACACAAACTTTGATTTAACACCTTTTAGCCCTAAACATGCATATACTCTAGGTATTTCCAAAATTTTAGGTCAAAATCAGTCAAATCAAGTGAGATATAGCACAATCTTTAAATTGATGTTTCAAAGCTAAAAACTTGCAGGTTTTAGCATATAAACAAGTGTTAAACATATACCAACTCAAATAAGCAACAAACACACACTCAAATCCAACTTGTGCACTTAAACAGGTAATCCCAAACACCCCTTATCTTTTTCAAATCAAAATTTAAACAAGTATAAGTGTATTCCAATGATACCCAAGCCCAATCAAAGATAATAACATATGTATTATGCAGTATTAAGCAAGATCAAGCCACAAATTCCACAAGAACACAAGCAATGCAACAAATCACTAAAAATTAAGTTTTAAAGCAGATTTTGAGCAAAAAGGTTCAACCCTCATGGATGTACATCCACATCCAAGAATTATTGAGCTTATGTGCTAGCAAGAACAAGCACAAGCTTCCATAAACAACCTTGCTAAGATTCAATAAAGTTAGAAGCAAAAATAATAAACAGAAAGGTGACAAATCCTTGATTAATGCAACCCTTGTACCCCACACTTGATTATCCCCAATTTATAAGCCCACAACACCTTGATATCACAATATCAGGATGCTATGATCCACTTATAGCCCATGAATTACAAGGTGTACCAAGGACTTAGCAAAATATCAAGATTTTGGAAAATATGCAATTTCTTACACACTCCTTGAAAACACGTTTTAAGATTCAAGTTTAGCAAACATTAAACAATATCAAGCAGTAAATAAGATTGGTACTTGGTTTCTCTTCAAAGATTCAAACACTTTTCATTAAATAATGAACAAGGATTTACAGAACTTGCACAAAGGAAAAATCAAGAGCAAATGTAAATGTAGCTGGTCCTATGCCTTGTATAGTCTACAATGTGAACTACAAAGCAATAAAAAACGTAAAAACCTAGTTGTAGAAGTCCCAAATTGCCCTTGTGAAGTTTGAATAACTTGAGCTCATGTAATGTTTCTTGGCAGTTTGTGGACTTGTGAGCTGTTGGAATTTGATCAATGGGTCACATTGAGCTTAAGTTTGAAGCAAGGATGTGGGGCGTTGGATGCTTGTCACTGTTTTGTCATCTTCTTCAAAAGTGTTTACAAGGGTTTATCATGTGAGTTGTTGGATGATGTGGCATGGGGTTTAAGGTGTGGGTTGTGTTTAGGGATAGTTTAATTATAATTCTGGAGGTTTATGGGGTTTAATTACAAGCCATTAGTAAAAACCCAATTTAGATCAAGAACATGAATAGTGCATGTTTTGATCCGTTTTGTTTTTAAAACTTGGTGTTAGGCGCCTAATTAATATTTAATTAAGTCGGTTGTGAGTGGAGAGTAATGTGGCGAAATGGCGAAGGGTGATTGGTGGGATGGAGTTAGTGGGGCACGTGTCCACCTCCCACTAGTCTAGGTAAGTTTACTGTCTGCCATAATTAACCCGTTAATTCTTCCTTGTTTGTCACTTGTAAACAAAACAGCCAAAATCCATTTTTCTTTGTTATTGAAGTTTTGATTTTCACATTTTTACCCCAATTACTTTTCCAAAGTATTTTCAGGGGTATTTCTTGCCATCTCTTGATACTTGAAGGGCTGATTTGGCATTTTCTTCAAATGTAATGGTCTTGACTTGTATGGTTGACTTCTTGGAGGACTGAAATTGACAAGTCATGATTTATGAGGGACCATTTTTGCCAATTCTTCAAAGTTAAGGGTCCTTTTTGAAATTTGACATATTTTGAGGACCAAACTTGTTCTTTCGTGAAACTTGAAGGCTTTCATGGCATGTTTGACTTTGAGGAGGACTAATATTGGCAATTTAGTTTTGTTGAGGGACTAAATTTGCCAATTCTTCAAAGTGGAGGGCCTTTTTTGTTAATTTTGACAAACTTTAAGGACCTATCTTGTAATTATGAATATACAAGGGTTTAACGTGTCAATTCTTCAATATTGGAGGACTCTTCTTGCATAATCTTCAAATCTTCAAGGGTTTTTCTTGGAAAATCTTGATTAGGGCTTGGTTCATTGTGCGGCTTCGTTTCCCGTGTTCGTTTTTGTATGATTCTTGTGATCTTTTGTTATTTTCTCAATATCTGTACCTAAAATACACAAGTAACAAACACAAGCATATATTTGGCCATTTTTATGATATATTGTGCATTTAAAGCCCTTTTTGGACGATGAGACTATGTATAAAGGCAGTCTCATCACTCCCCCATACTAAACCATTGTCGTGCCCTCACGCAATGCTAGAAAAAGTATCGTAGCACCTCCAAAAATCATTTTTATTCACTTTTATTGAATGATAAACTAGCTACACTACTACTATTACTTCTACTTGCATTTTAGACATAATGTATGATTTTCGTCGCAAAATTGAATGTTTAGGTTCATAGAATAAGAACACGTGAATGCTTCGTTAGAAATAATTTCCTCGTCCTCGATTTTCACCCCAGTTCCATGCTAAGCGTGAAACGAGATAATTGTCATTATAAGTTAGTAATGCTAACACTACTCATATGCCCTAATCACGTACTTATCCTCCCAATCTCCTAAGTTGTATCTGTTATATTTTATTTTGTCTTGAATGTTTCACGAGGATACATTGTTTGACTTATGCGATAATAGAGATTTAGGTCTAAAAATAGAGTCCTAACGGTGTAACCAAGACCATCGAATTAATAACCCCTCCTAATAGACAACGATGTCAAAAAATTAATTCAACAAGAAGGATCGATAAACACGATTTTATAACGGTTTTGAACATGAGACTTATTACCAAGACTTTTATACGCCCCCTAACGGAAGGGCCTTATTATCATAGGTTTACCTCCATCTTTTATTCAACTTCGCCATGAAGCTTTTATTATGACTTCGGTCTTGCCTTGCCTTTTATCATCCTCCTCATCGGTGGTTTATTATCGCCAAAGACGTATATCCTCACGCTAAAAGCGAATTTTGGATCTTTAAAGCTTCAAAGATTAAGGCTTGATTCACTTTCAATTTCGCATAGATTTTTCGGCCTTGTGAGCTTCAAATTGTTTGCTTGATTTAGGTGAGCACTTAGTCTTATTATTGGGTGAAGCTTTCGATTATTCGGGTTGCCAATACTTCAAAACCGTGACGCTGGCGATACCTTAATGTCTTCCCAATTTAATTACATGGAAGCTACTAGAAAAGACTAGAAACCAACAATCAAGACTAAACCACTAAGTCAATATTTATTAAGCAAAAAATATTTACAAGCGAAGGGAGAATAAGCAAACAACGAGAACACATGAGTTTTTGAAAGAATACGAGTACTCTACGTTTAGCATAGTAACTTATAATTAACTCTATCATTTCTCGTCTCATTTAAGAGACTTAGCCTAATATAAATTTAAGGAATCGAAGATAAGTGCTCAACACACACGATCGAGTAAAAAATTACTCTTATTCTCGCCTCGGAAAATCTACATTTGTGTCTTCAAACACTTATAAAACATGAGAAAATTTTTTAAATTTGGCCATTTTTAGCCTTATTTTGCAACAAAAAGATAAACTTTGGAAAGCGTGAAGGTTTGGCAAGGCAAGTATCTATTCACCCCTATACTAAAGTTAAACATTGTCCTCAATGTTTCGAGTCTAAGGGTTGGAAAACCCCCATACTAGAGACGTAGTCGAATGCTTAATCTAGCATGGAACGGGTGTAACCGCTAAATTTAAAGCCATTCATAAAGTGTGCTAAAAACCTAAGGTTAGAAAATCAAAGGATATATCATGGATATTGCGAAAGTCTTCAAAGCAAACGGTCGAGTGCTCCAATAAAACGAACACGAGAGGCTCCAATCGTGAAGATAATGATCATCTAAAATCCACAATTCACAAACAACCACGGAACAAAGGTTGGAAGGGCACAAATCCCCACATGTTACTACATTAGAAAGCGATAATATGTACATAGGATAAGCATGGGACTCCCCCACGAGGCACCTTATTTTTGATTACCGAGTCATGAGCTCGACTCGATCCCTTCAATACTAATTATCATTGGGGAACGTGATTTGGTCGAGGTAGTTTAAGGATGGAGCTTCCCCGCCAAAGTAGTGCTTCAACCTATGTCCATTCACCTTGAAATTGGGGCCATCATTTTGAGCTAGCTCGATGGTCCCATATGGAAAAACTTGAGTCACGGTGAATGGACCGGCCCAACGGGATTTTAACTTACCGGAAAAGATTTTCAAACGAGAATTAAAAAGCAACACTTGATCTCCAATGTTAAAAACCCGGTTTTTAATTTTTGAATCATGAAACTTTTTAGTCTTTTCATTATAAATCACTATTTTCCTAAGCATTGTCCTTTAATTCATCCAATTCATTTAATTGCATTTTCCGGTGTTTTCCCGCGGTCTCCATATCACCATTACAATGCTTAAGGGCCCAATAAGCTTTGTGTTCAAGTTCAAATTGCAAGTGACAATTCTTCCCATACACAAGCTTATAGGGTGTGCACCCGATGGGCGTCTTATGAGCGGTCCTAAAGGCCCATAAAGCATCGTCCAACTTATCCGACCAAGATTGTCGGTTTTCCCCAATAGATCTCTCCAAGATACTCTACAAAGATCGGTTTGAAACCTCGACTTGCCCACTCGTTTGTGGGTGATAAGCCGTAGAAAGACGATGTGTAACCCCATATTTCCTTAGGACCCTTTCGAATTGGTCGTTACTAAAAATGGGTTCCACGATCGCTTATGATCGCACGAGGGGTTCCAAACCGAGAAAACAAGCTTTTCAAAAACTTGACTACCACATGAGCATCGTTGGTGGGAAAAGCCTTAGCTTCCACCCACTTTGATAGGTAGTTAACGGCGACAAGGATGTACTTATTACCACGAGATGATGGGAACGGCCCATAAGGTCAATGCCCCAAACGTCAAAGATCTCACACACTTGGATGATATTTTGTGGCATTTCATCTTTTTGTGAGGCTTTTCCTTGTCGTTAGCATGAGTCACACAACTTCACAAGTGCATGTGCATCTTGGTAAATAGTAGGCCAAAAGAAACCGACATCAAAAACCTTCTTAGCCGTGAGATTAGCACCGTGATAACCACCCGTGGGTCCCTCGTGACAAGCTCTAATGATGTTAGAAGCTTCGGTACCAAAGACACAACGTCGAATAATTTGATCCGCACAAGTTCGAAACAAGTAAGGGTCGTTCCAAAAGTATAACTTGACGTCACGAAAGAATTTTCGTTTTTCTTGAGTCGTCATACACTTGATGATGAAGTTGCCCGTATGGTAATTTGCGATGTCCGCAAACCATGGGGTAGAAGAATCTAGCTTAGAATTCACTACACCAAGCGTCTCGAGCGGAAATGTTTCGGTGATTTCCTTAGGCTCGTAAACACTTTGGTGAGGATCTTCCAAACGAGAAAGATGATCGGCCGCTAGATTCTCGGCTCCTTTTTTTCAACGATTTTGTGATCAAATTCTTGAAGGAGGAGAATCCAACGAAGTATTCTTGGGTTTGCATCTTGTTTAGCCATTAGATACTTGATAGACGAATGATCCGTATACACTATGCATTTAGTCAAGACGAGATAAGGTCGGAATTTTTCAAATGTATACACCACGGCAAGGAATTCCTTCTCCGTTGTAGTGTATTTTAGTTGAGCCTCGATCATCGTCTTGCTAAATAATGAATAGGCAAGAAGTTTTTTTCATGATGTTGCCCCAATACGACCCCAATAGCGTAGTCACTAGCATCACACATGAGCTCAAAGGGGAGGTTCCAATTGGGAGCAACAAGAATGGGAGCTTTGGTAAGTTTCCTTTTAAGGATTTCAAAGGCTCGTACATAATCTTCGTCAAAGACAAAACGTGCATCTTTTTCGAGGAGATGTGTAATAGGTCGAGAAATCTTCGAAAAATCCTTGATGAATCGAAGATAAAAGCCGCGTGGCCTAGGAAACTCCTAACTCCCTTAACGGTTTTGGGATGAGGTAATTTGGCGATGACGTCTACGTTAGCTTGATCTACCTCAATCCCCACTTTCGAAACCTTGTGCCCTAAGACGATTCCACTTTTGACCATAAAATGACATTTTTCCCAATTTAGCACAAGGTTGGTTTCTTCACAACACTTCAACATTCTCTCAAGATTCGACAAACACGAAGTGAACAAACTACCAAACACGGAAAAGTCATCCATGAAGACTTCCATCGTCTTCTCGATCATATCATGAAAAATAGCCATCATGCACCTTTGAAAGGTTCCCGGTGCATTGCAAAGTCCGAATGGCATTCTACGATAGGAAAACGTTCCATATGGATACGTAAACGTAGTTTTTTCTTGATCACGAGGATCGATGGGGATTTGGAAGTAACCGGAAAAACCATCTAAAAAGCACGCAAGACGCTCCAACATTTGGTCCATGAAGGGTAATAAGTGAGTAAACACTTATTCTTTTGCCACTAAAATCAATGAAAATGAAGACCTAATCATGTGTTTAGTATCGTAAAAGTCAAAATTACGCGTGGTTTTTGTGTTTTTGTGTTAAATAGGTACAAAAGATCAAAAGGAAAGAAAACACGGGATTTCACGGTCTATTGTTGAAGAAAAGTCCAAGAAAGAGACAAAGTTAAAGTCAAAGAACCAAAAGTGTACCGAAGATCACGAAAACCCGGCAAAATCGACACGACTTTGAAAAAGATCAAGGAAGCCAAAATCAAGCTCGCTTTTAGTGGATTTAATCTTAAAAGAAGTTAATTGTGCTTGTGGGTCCTACATGTGGGTATTGGGCCCAAAAGCCCAATAAGGAAGCTAAGTTGTCTATCTTATGGATTACAAGCCCATACAAAGCCCAATGTTATAAACAGATTGAGAAAAATAGGTCATAAGCCCAATTCAATTTTTTTGGCAAAGTAATTTAACAATCCGTGTAATGGGCTTTAGGACCCATTATGATTGACTAAACAAAAAAATAAAAACGGATGAAAAGATTGAGTCAAAACCATTTAACACATTCCCCCATTCACGTTTTGTTTTTTACCCACACCACAAACACTCTTCGATACAAACAATTTACCCACCCCTTTCTCTCTCAACCAAACTAAATAAACACAACTTTTTTTTTACCCAAACCCTAGATATACAAATTGGGGGTTTTGATTTTAAAGCACGTGTAGATACACGCGCCACATATAAATC
Source organism: Glebionis coronaria (assembly GCA_025667525.1). NCBI lineage: Eukaryota > Viridiplantae > Streptophyta > Magnoliopsida > Asterales > Asteraceae > Glebionis > Glebionis coronaria. Next base: position 340,211,451 of record CM046874.1, read on the forward strand.
CCCCACTTTTTCGGATCTTGAAGATGGTGGTCCTCATCTACGTGGCCCTTTTTCCTTGTACCTGATTGGTTGATACATATCACCACCACCACTCCTCCAATAAGTAGAAGACACGTCTGATTTCAACAAACACAACAAACACAAAAACTGCCATGCTGGCAATCCATGTGATGGGTGAATAATTTCTACCATTCGATCAAGAAAGAGAAGAGAGAAGAAGAAAGAGCGGTCAAGATTGCAAGATGTGCTCTCCAAGCATCACCTCAACAAGGCTAGGGTTTTCCTTTAAATACCCCATCTATTTTCTGTAATTTGTAATCCCTTTTCTTTCTTTTTACTGTTTTATTTTCAGTTTAGATTTAGGTAATTGTAATTTTAATTTTTCAAGTATTGTAATGGTTTTATGATTTAATGAAAATTATTTTGAGTTTAATCTGTCATTGATTTTTCGTTACTCTTGAAATTTATTTTAGTTTTTATTTTACTGTCTAAATTGTTATTAGTTGAATAATTATTTGATTGAAGTTTAAATTAATTAGTAAAAGGTAAGTTTGGGATAAAGTTTTTTTCCCCACTGGAAAAGCTTAAAAATATAGCTGTTTGGTTTGTTGATGATTGGTTCGATAGTCACATAGGAGCAGTCGTTAGGGTGATTAATGGTTCATGGTTTGAAGTTAATAATGGTGGTTTGGTCGTGAATGGATGTCGATTTAGATAAGTCAGCTCAACGCTGGACTTCGTCTCAACGGATATCTCCATAAACGGTTAAGCTCGTTTCCTCTTTAAATATTTAGCTTAATTTGTCAGTCTTATGAGTTTAATAGATCTGCTTATGTTTTTGGTGAAGTAATATGTTTAACTGCTTTGTTTTTATAAGTACTGTAAGTCTGCTTGTTTTGTTATAATTTATCTGAGTTTTAAATCTCCTTGTTTATTTTGTCTTTGTGTCTGATTTATTTGGTATTTTCAGTTTGGCTATAGTTTATGTCTGCTGGTTTATAGGTTAGTAATATTAGTTAGCTTGCTTATTTTCTAGTTAGATTTGCTTATTTTCAGTTTAAGTCTATTTGCTTATTTGATTTTGTTTTGAGTCTAGTTTAACTGATTCTAGTATTTCTTTGCTGTTTTGATTATCATTTTAGCTGATAGGTTAGTTAGTGTGCTTTTTGTATTAGGATATCTGATTTTGTTTTTAAATACTTTTATTTGCTGATAATGTTTTTGAAATTGCCTGGTTATCCTGCTTATTGTCTCAGATTAATAGATTTATTTTGGTTTGTTATATAGGTTTGGTTGAATATTTTCGTTTTGAACTGATATATTGAGTAGTATCAAACCTTATAGTTTGATTTGCTGTGAATCAAAGTTCTGAAATCCAAATAGATCTATTGCACATTAAAAAAATAATAAACAAAAAAATATTGTCACTCCTAGGACTCGAACCCGTGACCTTTAGTATAACTGTCAAACCCCTTAACCATTTGTGCTAGTTACTCTTTTGAGTTTAATTACAGCCCTTTTCATAAATATAGTCCCTTAATTAAGTGTCAGTTTTATTCAATTAGTTTAATTACAAGTTTTAGTTAGTTGATTTTAATTAAAAAGTTTTTATACATTTACTTTTATAAAATTTAAAAAAAAAATAAAAATAAAAATAAACAAAATAAATATTTTTATTACTTTTAGAAATTTAAAATTGTTATTTTTATAAATTAGTTTTTTTATTTAGTTTTATTTAAAATTAGTTTTAAATAGATTTCATTTAAATTAAAAGTTTTAGTTAGAAAATAATTAGAGTAAATTAGATTTAAGTTTTATTTAAATTTAAAATAGTTTTCAAATTTTTTTAAATAAGTTTTATATATAGTCTAAATTAGTTATAAATTTTAAATAGTTTTAAAATAGTTTAATTAGTTTTAAATAAGTATTTTTAATTAAAGATTTTTCATTTTAAACTAGATTAAATAGTTTTTTAATAGTTTTAGTTTTTAAAATACCAATCAAGTTTTAATTACCAACAACAATTAATCTTTACGTTAAAATCCGATATCAATTCGAGTGAGTCGAGGAGAAAACGATAATTGCAAAAATTCATACAATAAAATGGCGCCGCTGCCGCTTCGCTCATTACGATTGACGATTTTTCGTGAGAATATTTGGATTTTGGGATCCCTTCATTTTTGAACGTTACTTTTCTTGTTAAAAAAATCAAAAACATAAAAAAACAAAAAGATAAAAATACAAAAAATAAAAAATCACAAAAGCAAACTCTTTCCTAAGACTTGCACCAAAAAAATTAACAAATCCAAAAGTGACGCTTTCCTAAGTGTTACACTTAAAATATTCCTCTTTATCCTCTATTGTGTTTAATTCTTTTCTCTGCCCCTCTTATTTTTAATTCTTCATGGATTCGTATTGCGTAAGGTGTGGGAGACCATGGAATGGTTATCAAACATGTGAATGGTGTACATGTGAGCGATGCGGCTATCATATCGACAATAGACAACTTGGATTTTGTCCACTTTGCATTTCAGCCAATTCGTACTTCACCTCTCCCATATACAAGGATCCATATCCGCAAAATGCACCGGGTTTGTGACAATCCGTCAATTTATGGTTGATATTTTATTCTCAAGTATTATTTAAAAACATTATTTTAATGTTATATTATGAACTCACTTATTTTTGGGAAGAAATTTGGATTTACGTCTTGAAGTAGCATCGACTACGTCTAAACCGGAGGATTCTACATTACGTGCTTACCTTTACATTCACCGTTTTGGGGACAGTCTGACATTTCAGGAAATAAATTTATCCGTGAATATTATTTTGGAATTTTAAATTTGTGTTGGTTCATAAACTCACAAATTTACGAGAAGAGATTAGGACTTGCGATTATAATTTAACGTCCTTTACGACTAAACCGGAAACCTTAGGATTACGTATTTATGTTTTCGAACTCCATTTTTGATGAGACAGTTTTTATTTGATTTGTTTTGTGCCGTTGATTCATAAATATTAAAAACATTTTTCGTAAAACGACCCGAGGGGACGCAAATCGAGGAAACTAGAATCGAGGAGTACCCGTAAATTAGTGGAGATGAGACAAGTGGGACACTTGTCCCACCCCCCACTAACCCATGGCTAAACAAGGACAAAAACACCATGAGGTTTCAAATGGTAGCTTATAAGTTACACTTGTATGCTTAGCGTAACAAGCTAACTTAAAACCACAAAACCATTTCATCCAAAACCATTCCCTCATTCATCTTACATGCAAAACCACTCATCCTCCCTTTCTCTCACTAAAAATTCGTCCCATAATCACCACAACACCACCATTTGATCTTAAATTAACCACAATATCATGTGTTATTCACACATATGTTGAAGAACCTTTGAAGATATGAAGATTTGAGGTGATCTTAACCTATGAAAAGGAGTTTTCATGAGGTTAAAGGGCTGAATTCATGGAGGTGTTCATCTATCCAAAGGACCCAAGAATTTTCCTTGCTAAAAGTTGAAGATTTGATAACAAGAACCAAGTCTTGTTCATCAAAAACCTCATCTTTTCATCACTAATGGTGGTATAGAGATTGTTCTTCCTATCCTTTTGTTATTTTTATTATGTAATCATGTATTTTCTTTATTTATGTATATGTATATGATGATGAATGATGATTAAAAATATTATGTGGGTATTTGGTGTTGATAGATTTGATAAACATGGTTAAAAAGATGGAAAACCATATGTAAAAATAGTTAAATCTTGCTTAATAAGATGGCTGTATAAAAACAGTAAGTAACCAAATGATAAACTGATAAAATGGTAAAGTGGAATCAATATACAGTAAGTATTAGGTGTTATACACATGTGAGAGTTGACCATACAATGGAATCACAAAAATGAGTGAGATATGATCAAAACAAGTTTAGAGTGCAAATCTGCCTACACTGTTTTGGACGATTTTATTAAAATATTTAGAGGTTGAGTCATCAGTAGCTATACGGGAATAAAATGAAGCACATATCATGTAGTTTCTGTGATAAAAATTTGAGGTCCTATCTCATTATATAACTCTAGATATGGACATTTTGGTGAACTTAAAATTTAGGACTGATTTTGTGAAATTAAAGATTAATATTATTATATAAGCACTCAAATAAATATAGTATAAAATGTGAATTAAAACCCACTAACTTATATATTTAATTTATATAAATATACATAAGGATAAATAAATGGACACTATATAAAAATGGTAGTTTGGTAAGTTTTATAAGTTATAAAAACTATATACTAAGTTTTACGTCTTTTCGGCTAAAACCGAAAGATTAACGTTTTTCTCATATAAAACTTAGATGGTCGGACCCGTCTAATATAAACTTTTATAAACTCACATACTGATATATGAACTTATATAGCAAGTAAAAACCGATAAAACCCGAACTTTACAACATATAGACATTAACGGGCCAAAGTAGCCTTATTGGACTATAAACCCGATTAGTTAGTAAAACACTTATAAATTTACTTATTGGGCTTAACCCACTTGGGCCCAACATGAAAAGTATAATACTGATAATAAAAGTGTAAAATGGACTAATATAAAGTATTGGGCTTGTAATAGGCTTATTGGGCCTAAAATATGTAAATAGGTAAAACTAGTAAACTAGTATAAAAGTTACCAATACATAACACTAAAATAAGTAAATGAGAATGTATAAACCCACTTGGTCATCATAATATATATAAAATCATCATATATATACATAGTTATGCTTTTTATAAAGTCATTGTACAAAAGTCTAAGATAAGTATTATTTGCCTAGGTTTCCGTGATTGAAGCACGTCCGTACATCCGAATTGCCGATAACCCGCTTTCCCACATCAACATGAGTTCATAGTCTCGCACTCTTTTAAATGTCTTTATGAAATATTTTATAAACCCGCGAGGGTGATAACATGTTATTTTTACTAAAATAGGACATCATTTGTCCCGATTGTTTGTTTATTGATTTGGACCCGAATGATTGTATGACCCGATGTATGATTATATGACCTGATAGATGAAATGTAATGGATTATTAAAGTTAGGTTATATCACTAATTGTCCCATTAGCATGAATTGTGAACTACCGGGATTTGGTAGACGCTTATGCATATAATAGTACTATTTGGGGACGATTACCCTAGTTCGCGCCTTGACGGTTGATCCCCGTCGTGCCACATTGATTGGTAAGCGAATTTATGTATGAGAAGATTTACACAAGCGTGATTATTGTGACGACACGCTAATTTAGATGGGCAAATGAGTTTCGGGTTAGCTACCCGTTGTTTGTTATAGTAAGGTAACAATGTCATGCGGCTTATAATAATCCAATTAACAAAAATACTGCTATACGCACTGAATTACAATGAATTGCCTGACTAGCAATACGGGGTCTTATTATTTATTTTATGTTCGTATTTTGGTTTTTCATAATCATATTCATATAACGGTTTTTATTTAACTCTATACAACGTTATAAAACGTATTGTATGATGTTTTTAACGAAAATGGTTCGTATAATTATTTTGAAGGCAAAAGCCTATATTATAATTTTTGATAAGGATTTGTATAAAATGAATTTGGTTATTTTATGGCCTATAACAAAGATTTGTACAAAATGATTTTTGGTAATAATTTTATACCGATGTTATATTGATGGATTTAATTAAAACTCTATGAATTCACTCGGCGTTTTCGCTGACCTTTTCTTTTAACATGTTTTATCTCAGGCACTTGAAGGTAATTCTCGGGAAGACAACAAGAATTCATGGCCCGCACTTAATTAATAATTTCCATTCAAATGCTTTGTAAAACATGTATGAAATACAATGACTTGGGACCTATGTAAATTTGATATTTATGATTGGAAATGCTTTATTATTAAACGACGTGATTTTTAAGCGTTGTCTATGATGTGAGTAATGTACTATCCTGTAACACCAACGAGTCTTCCGCTGTGTTGAATTGTTTAAATTTGGGGGTGTTACAGTTTGGTACCAGAGCTCTCGTTATAGAGAACGAAAGATTTTTAAAATTGAGGTTTTGAATAAAACATTTCAAAATCTTTTAACTATAAACATTTTTCACAAAATGTCTAAAAATCTTTTGAGTATAACGGTGCCGAAGAATTCCCGAGTTACCGACAAGGCCAGACTGAGAAGTGTTATTTCAATATATATATTACTTGGATTATATATATATATATATATATATATATATATATATATATATATATATATATATATATATATATATATATATATATATATATATATATATATAGATATATATATATATATATATATATATATATATATATATATATATATATATATATATATATATATATATATATATATATATATATATATATATATATATATATATATATATATATATGTATATATATATATATATATATATATATATAAATATATATATATATATATATATATATATATATATATATATATATATATATATATATATATATATATATATATATATATATATATATATATATATATATATATATATATATATATATATATGTGTTGTAATTTGATGATGGTTTGATTATTATTTTAATATTTATACGACGTAGATTGTCATAAGAAACCCTAACTCCCCTAGCAAATCAATCGAAGCTATTCCCGTAGGAAATTCTAGCTATTCCAGATCTAAACCAAGTTGTGGATATTTATGAACCCAACAAAATGGTTGATATCGATATCGTGACGATCTTTCCTTATAGAGTAGAGTTTGACAAAATGTTACCACCTAGAAAGATGTCATCTGATTCGTTGTCACCCAATTCTTCAAATTGAAATCGAAAGGGTGAATGTTGCACTTGAGGCTGTCATTGGAACCATTACCCAAAAGCCTCATGCCACTATTACCTTTCCGAGAAGTCTAATTGAATGATCGAGTCATTTCATACTAGTGACTCATTTGATAAATATTGATAAAGGAGTTATAGGATTGGAAATTAAGTGTTGATCATATCGAGCTTTTATTGCCCTATTAAGGTTTATAAATAAGGTTGAAAGTATTGGAAAATGAGGTAGAATATTGCCTTGATTATAAGTTGATCTAAACTTGAATAAAGTAAAAATTTAACTTGAATGGAATATAAGATTGTTAAGAGGAATCCGTTAAGTCCTGTGATTGAATTATAAGGTTTTAAATGATTCGTGTTAAGGGTTGTTCCTAGGCCATTGTCCACTAACGAAGATGCCCAGTGTCCAAGAAATAAATTGAAGAAATCTTCTTCTGAATAGGGACCGATGGATCTTTAGGGACATGTGGAACACCTAATGACTCTTGTAGATTAGTATTCATTGTGGTATCTTTTAAAAATTCCTAACTTAACTTAGACATCAGTTGGAAGGACGAGTTCTTGAAATTGTATGACACAGGGACACGTAATATGTTACGGTACAATTTTGACTTGTTTGTGATTTATTAAAAGACTACCATTGATTGCCAAATTCTACATGTATCGATGTTATCTATCCTTTATTGCTTCATCCTAATGTTCGCATTAGTGATGCAACCATTGAACTAGTACTCTCTTGATTTGAGTTACGTTGTGGATTATTCTTTTCGAGCGCCAGCAAGGTCATGAACCTCATGATTATTTGGCTAAAGCTCATTTCCTATCGTATTGTAGTTAGTTCTTAGTGAACAACTTTTCATCACTCCTTTGCAGATCACTAATTGTTTTTATAAGTTAAAATAGTATCCCTTGAGAAAAATTGGGTTTTCATTACCATATGGATTATTTAAAAGTGAGACTTATAAATAATCGTTATCGAAATGAGGTTGTTTATAAAACACCTTGGAAAACTTAATTGTTTTCATAACAAGGAAAATCTTTGTAAATTTATTTTTGATTCTTATTTAAGAATTAAGCATCAAAGTGTTTTTATTATAAACATGATGATAAAATTTTGACGAACTGAGTATTGCATCATTAATCTTGAAATTGTATATAGTTACGCGCCTACATACAATTTGGAATGGACCATGCAAGGCTGATTAGTAGTCACCATTAAACTGATTAATATACACTACATTTTCTTTAAAAATTGTGAATGATTGAATTTTATGAGATCTGCAAGAAGTGAAAAATAGGGACATAGTGTTAGGGACACCTACATATGTGCCTATAGCATCTATTCTTCTGAGTCGAATTTACTCATCTGTGGAAATTATCTTATTTGACAATTGACAATTCTTTCTTGTCCAATTCTCCCATAGTGAGATTGTTAGGAAAAGTATCTGATTACCGAGTGTTGATACCCGATTGGATGTGTCGATGTTCCTATCATTTCTTTTGATTAGATTTCATTTGAATGACCTGGGTAACGATCCGAGGAGCTTTCGAATGCGTACTCAAATTATGAAAACATGGGATATATTCATATTCATTAAATGTTTTCGTCTTTATCTGATTTGAAATTCTCTCGCGTAGATTATGCATTGACCTTACTCTTTTAATGTTAGTTGTGTCTCCATATATCCTTGAATTTGTGAAGGATTACGAGTTATTATTAGTCTTTTGAGAAGTTCACATCTTATCAACGATAATGAAACTGGAAGGTTAATAGTGCACGTAGAATGGATTGATTGAATATGACATGACGACATTGTCTTAATTGATGGGAACTCGAGTAGAATTCCCCTAAATGATAAGATGTTTATTATCAAAAGTGATTAAATAATTCTTGATGGATAACATATCTGCATTTAGACTTAAAATTATACCGTGAATGGTTGTGAATTAGTCATAGATATTATAATCTAGAAAGAACCTAATATTAATTTATTAAAAGATGTTTTTGTTATCTGAAACTTTAGGAGGTATTTGCTGGTGAATTACCTAGACTTTTGCCATTAAGGCAAGTTGAAATTGGTATTGATTATGTTCCCGGTGCTGCACATGTGGCTTGTGCACTGTGCGTCAGCACCATCTGAATTAAAAGAATTACCGTACAACTGAGAGAGTTGTCGAGAAAGCTTTTATTCTACCAAGCTTGTCATTATGAAGAGGTATGGTGTTATCATTCCTTATATTTGTTAAATTACCGTAGGACTAGGTAAATTTATGATCAAAATCTATATCCATTACCCAAGATGATAGTGTTAGATTGTAACACACGACTTATAATGATATAGAAATGTAGATGAAGATTAAAACTAAGAATGGAATATTAGATTTGATGAAGAAGAACTAGAAAGATACAAGGTAGATGATTCTAGTGAGAGAAACTAAGGAGAGTTTCTCTCTCTAAAACAAGAAGAAGAGAAAAGATACAATGGGAGACACACCCACAAATGAGGGAGGATGGGCCTTTTATACTAAGGCTTACAAGGTTAGGAGGCCTTCCTCATTTGTGTGTTCGGGACTAATTCCCGTTACATACATAACAATAACATAGAACTCTCGACTCCGTTGAATAGCATTTTCCACGAGCTTCACAACGGTATATTATATGACCATCACTTTAAATACTTCTAACAATCTCCCCCTAAGGGGTGGTCATATAATATGTGACTTCACTTCTTTGACCATCACTTTAAATACTTCTAACAATCTCCCCCTAAGTGGTGGTCATGTATTATGTGACTTCACTTCTTTATTGTTGCAGACTTTGAAGCTCGTTGTCTTGAGAGTTCTTTCATCGATCCTTTCATGACTTGTGATCTTGGATCTTTGATCTTTTCCTTGACTTGATCTTGTAACTTTGCCAGCTTGTGTTCTTGTGTCTTTACCCACATACTCATGTTTTGTGTTGACATGACAACTTATTGACATTCTCCCTTGATTATCAGAGTAGCGGAAGTCTTTGTCTTTAGATGTTCTTGAGCTTTCTTCAATAATCCTGAGTATGTGGCCTTGAATTGCGACTCTTGAGATAACGCCACCGTTTGCATTCCACCGGTTTCCCGTTATATAGTAAGAATACTGTACCTGTGATCAGGTAAGTTCAAAGAACTTCCTTGACAGGATTTCCAGCTATGGTAGCCGTTCTCAATACTTGAATATATCGAAAGATAATTCATAGTAAGGAGTGAATCATACAGTTCCATTCTGCTGATTAAGTCGTCAATTCAGTTTCCTGGAACAAGTTTGAATCAATTAAGAATCAAACCGTCGTTGCTTTCCAGTTGACACAAGTTTGATTCATATAGAATCGCACAAGTTACCTACCGCAGTGCTGTTTGATGATGACACTGGAAGGATTTCCATTCGTCACTGTAAATACTGAAAAGTATTACTCTGAATGTTCTGGCAAGATCATAAAGATATTGCGTCGAGACTTGGAACGAGTTTGAATCAATTAAGAATCAAACCACTGTTGCTTTCCAGTGAACATATGTTTAATTCAAGTGAATCTTACATATGACCTACCGCAGTGTTGTTTGATGTTAACACTGGAAGGATTTCCATTCATCACTGTGAATACTAAAGAGTATCACTCTGAATGTTCTAGCAATACCACAAGGATAGAGCGTAGGACTCTGTAAATCATCGCTTGTGTTCTAATGATGAACAACAATTGATCTATGGAATAAGTGTCCTAATGAGATTTTTTGATGAATCTCGTTGGCTCTAGACTCTATAAGTACACGTTTATTTGGTGATCGGAGGCTGGAGCAGACTGCCACCTATTCAATATCTACTATCTCGGAGTGAGAAAGTTGATAGAAATGAGTTGAACTCCGTGACAATAAAACAAACTTCTTTTGAGAGAAGCTTGAGTAGGCTGGGAAGGGTTGTGCATTGCATCACTGGGTCCATGATGCTTTGTCTTCAGTATCAGAAATCATCAAAGTGATTCTGATAATAGATGTATTGACCCGGTTTCTGCCTAAGTTGTATGGAGGGCTTCTTTCTTTAGACCCTTTATCCTTACATTTCTTTTTCATTCTTTAACCCCTTCAATGCTTACGAAGACGTCATAACTAGCACCTTGTTGTGATTGTTCCAGTGCTAGCTTAAGTTATTAGTCGGCATTATTCCCGTACACTCAACTACTCCATCTTTCCTAAGGACTTCTAAGTTCTAATGGATTGTCCCTGGGAAGATCCCTCCGGTTCTGGTTGGATCATAGGACGAATACCTAACCACCTTTTGACACCAATACCATCGTGAATTTATGTGTTGAAGGGTATAGATATCGTAACCAGAGAACTCAATTGAAAATGCAGTCAAGGTGTTGACGAAATCAATGTTTACACCTTGAAAGTTTTCTATATCACCAAAAACGCTCCCCCTACATATGTGCATCATAAAAGGAGAGATTTTTGCACATATTAGGAAGAGAAAGCACTTATATCAAAGATCTTATTCAAGATAACACATTTTAATCACTATTCTCCCCCTCAAAATTGCATGAAATTGAAATTTTTGTGAAACTAGTGATGAAACATGGAGAGAATAATGTGTCATGAAACTTTGGAACAAATGTTTATAAAAACATTATACTCCCCCTCGAGAAGAGATTCTATTTAAATAGGAGAGTATATGAGCACATTGTTTTGAAATACTTTGAAAAATTGTGCTCAAAAGTCCGAGAAAAATTGTGTTCATGAGCTTAAAACGTTGAATGTTTTGATATAAGCTCATGACCGAGAAAAATGAATTTCTCGTTGTTGAGGATAAGTCAAAGACTTTCCTTTATTTAGGGACCGGGTTATAGTCTGACATGTGACTATAAGCCATTATGTTGAGCTCAAAACGTTGAATATTTTGTGACAAGCTCAACCCGTGATAGATTGCTCTACCCATTATTAGGATAAGTTATCTTTAAAGATACACTCTCCTTTATTTGAAGTTCGAGTTACAGTCTGACATTTAACTGTAAGTTGTTTACATGAGCTTAAAACATGGAATGTTTATATCGGAAGCTCATGACCGAGAAAGTCCTTTCTTTGAGGCACGAGTCACAATCTGAGGTAACTGCAAATCATATGAAGAAAGAGGAAATGAAATGTTTTAAAAAAAACATTTGAACTTTCATTCGAGCTTTATGTACACACCCGTGTCGTTATTGAGTGACATTTCTAGGCACGTCCATATTATCGAAACTAAAAGACATGTCGAGAAGAATATTTTTGGTATTTTTGAAAGATTTTTTCGTTTTTTGTTTTGTTTTTATAGGTTTTATATTTTTGTATTTTGATTTTCAATATTTTTTAAAATAATCCAAAATAGACCTTTGTACAGCAGAAGAGGGTGATGTTGAATGTACAGAATTGGAACCCTTTGAAGAAATGGATTCAGAATCCGTTGAAGTACCTGCAATGACAGAAGAAGAATTTGCACAAATACTAGTGTTAGGAGTAACAAAAGCATTTTCTATATTCAAGACACTCGCATTAGTGCTGGAGCAGGTGTCATCACTCTTCTTGATGGGAATCCACTTAAGACCGACTTTCTTAAAGATCCTACCCGTGGGTTTCCACTGAAGACTAGATCTAGGATTAGTGTTCTCTTGCACAGCGGAAGACTTCTTTGGAGAGAAACTAGGTCCTACATTGATCCGCCTTGAGGATTTATTGTCATTGCTTTTCTTTGTGACGGGTGGGAATCTCCTTGTTGGCTTATGGGATTCTGCATTCTTTCTCTGTGTGAAAGCACGAGAGTTTACCTCATAGAGGTATTGCAGAATGCAATGAGCATGATTTCCATGGTGAATGCCCTTTTTGCACGTGGGGCATACAGGGAGTTTGGGATTCTCGAAAGGTCTTATGTACCTAGGGTTTGCTGACCGTTCAGGCACTATGTTCGAAACACGGCTACTCATTGGTGATTGCCAATTCCTAGGTTGTTGGGAATGGGTCCTAGGTTTTGGTTGATTACCATTAGGTGTGTGTTGAACTCTAGCGGTTGTTGGTTTACTAGGTTTTGAATACACATGGTTTACTTTCTGAATGTTCCCTTTTTGCTTACCATCCCCTAGGTTTTTGGTTTGACCAACGTCATTTGAGCCATTAGATTCCTTTGTGGGCGTAAGAGTCACACACTTGGGAGTACTCTTAGGAGTAGTGCAAGGTGCATTCACAGAGTTGTGTTTAGCAAGAGTGGGTTTTCTAAATGGAGGAACATAGGGTGAGATGGCTGGTTTTGGTACAGTCGATGGCACATCGGTATTAGGAGGTAACCTAGAAACATTAGAAGGCGGTTTTCCTAAGATAGATGGCTTTGGTACTTTGTACGCATTGGGTTGTCTAACAACTGATTTTACAACCTTAGCTTCCACAGTTTTACCACCCATCTTTCCAACAAGTTTCGTTAACTCAGCAATCGCGATGTCTTTGTCTTGCAGGTGAGATTTCAGATCAGAAATATCCTTACTCTTTTCATTCAATTCACGAAATGATTCAGAGAGTTTTACTTGTAAATTACTGTCATCGGGAACTTTTCCAACTTTGGTTTGCAAAGCAAGTTCAAGAGAATGACAATGTTTCTAAAGAAAATCATATCGGTGTTGAAGAATCGTGAACTCTTTTTTGATTAACATTTGTTGAAGGCTCACTGTCGCGACATTCACCTCCTAACTGAGCTCGTAGCTGTTCGATTGTTTGTTGCAGTTCATTGTAAGCTTTATCATACGAGAGTTTGTCATCCTTACATTCATCACATTTTTTGACATATTTATTCCAAAGATCGGTGAATTCGTTGTCCTTTTTGATGACATAAGACTCCATTTTCTCTTTCGTATGATCAAGCTCATTTTGGAGGGTTTCATTGTCTGACACAGAGATGTTTACCGCAACGGGGTTACTATCAACACAATCACCACTGTCACTTGCTTTCGAGAGACATGCAAGGTCGCTTTCCAAAACTTCAATTTTATCAAGAGATTCATCAGCCTCCTTCGCCAAAGATTTGAAGTCTTCAACAAATTTGGCTAGTTCTTTTAGAAAAGCGTTCTCAAGATTGCCTATCCTCGCATCAACTTGATTAATAATCGGATTGATTTCTGTATGAAGCACTTTTTGTAACTCGACATGAACGGGTGATGTAAAGTTTCCTCCAGTCATTTTGGCGTTAACAACCCGTTTGAGAATGACAAAATTATCTTTGAGCTCCTTTAGATACCTACGTGTGATACTCGGTTTCGGAGGGTCATCAGACAATTCCGCACTAGGTAGCAAAAGCATTTCAGAACTCGTTTTAGACCGAACAAAAACAGTTGGAGGATTAACTTTCGGATAATAAATAGGTGTCACTTCTTTGTTAAGCTTTTGCATTTTTAAACGAGTCTCTTCAGCAAGTTCGGTAGTTTCCTCAGAATCATGCACAGTAGGAGGATCATGCTCATCAGACAAGAGCACACTACCATTATATAAGGTTTCATTTGTGGCCTGAACTTGCTTAAGGTATCCTGGATTAGGAGGAAGGGGACAACCTAAGGCCAATTTGTATCGAGTGTAGTTTATCTCATTCACTTTTGGTGCGAGCATATTTATTGTTTGCATAGTTTGGCCACGTTTTACCAAAAGGTTGTCTAATTCCCTAATCCTATCCTGAGCTTTGCAAAAATCCTCAAGAAGCCCATCTTCTCGAATTTTGAAATCATGTTTCAGCTTTTTTCGTTCTTCTTTTAACTCCAAAATGGTAGATTTTTCAGTTGAAAGCTGTTTATTAAGAGATGTGATTTCATCATTCAATTCGCTTATCTTTTTAGCACTACTCAAATGTAAGGCATTTAATTTCTTAGTGGTGCATTTTTCTTGATACACCGATGTAGCATGAGCTTGTTCAAGTTCCTTGATTTTAGCATGATGAATCTCAAAACTTTTCTCCCGTTCCTTATATCCCGCAAGCTCAGTGGTCAATTTGGCATTAGTTTCTCTAAATTTATTATTAACCACATTCGCATGAGCAACATCCTTGGCAAGATTATCAAATAATGATTTATAATACGCATGCGTCTCGTCAGGAAGGGTTGTAGGTTGCGCTACTTGATCTCCACTAAGGTCCACACTGGGCGCATTAGAAATAATATTGCTATTATTCGTTTGAACCCCGTGTGTCTCAGTGGAAGGCTCAAGTGACTCAGTATACTCTTCCTCCTGATTAGACATATTATATAACTCATTATCATTGAGACGTGGGTGTACCTCAGAGGAACCGTCTGAATCATACACAGGAGCTCTGTCAGGTTTAACTACCGATGTGGATGATTGCTGTGAATTAGCCATCAAGATGGAGTCGGTAGTCACCTCTTCTTCCTCATCATATGCTGCTGCAGATGCCATGAGATCAAACTCTTTAGCTAGAAGTGGAAATCCTGCTTCTTCCTTTTGTGCTATAAGAAGCTGAGACTGGAGATGGGTAGCATTCCTCTTCTTTCTTACATGGCTATCACGATGCTCAAAATCCGCAGCATCATTGTCTTGTTGATAAGTCATAGTAGAAGTCGTGTGAAAAACAGGATCTCAATTTGTAGAAAGCGTGTGTTGGGGTGTCAACAAAATCAAAGTTTGCCAAAATTTTCCAGCCCGACAAAAAAATTCCTCAGTCCGACAAAACGGTAATCCGAAAAATTTTTGAAACACTAAATTGTGAAATCGAGTTAGAAATAGCCAATAACTAGTAGGGAAAAAACTTGAAAAAAATGAAATTTTTAATAAAAATAAAACCTAAAAATTTGAAATTTGGCCTAAAAATTTGAATTTTGGTTCGAAAATTTGAATTTTTGGTCGAAATTTTTTTCGCATAGCCAAAATTTGAAATTGAAGCTTAAATGGCCTAAAAATGGTCTAGGAAAAATTAAGTGGTCTTTTCCATGAATTTGCCCTCATTTAACCGGAAAATTTGATTTTTCGACATTTTTCAAAATTTTTAATCTATTTTGGCCTAGTTGTATAGTTGTATTTGCCTTTGTTATGTCTATTTTCTCTCCATTGCTAGAATAGTTTTTTAATAAAATGGTTTTAGATTTTTCTTAGTCGTGAACATTTTGACTCAACCCGAGTTTACTTACCTAAGTTTACTCTAGCTAGTATCCTTAACGTGTTTAAGTCAAGTTTTGCTAGGCTTTTATATAGGGAGCTATAAAACGCGAAAGTCTTAACTCTCGCGGGTTAAGAACAAGAACTTTTCGCAAGTTCCTATAATTGATCCTAAAGAGTCATTTATCAAGGGAACTTTAAAATGCGATTTCTAAACTTGAAAAAGTCTAAGAATTTGCAAGATCCTATAGGCGACTCGAAAACCCAAAACTTTGATTTAATAGGCTAAGCATCCACGAGTCTCATTCCTTGAGATTTTAAATTGTGGAGAACGAGAGATGATAGAGTCAATTATAAGTTTGGTATTCTTTCGAGAATTTATGTGAGTTAATTATGAGCCTATTCTCCCTCCGCTTGTTAATAAATTTATCTGCTAATAAATAAGGTTGTACGATTTAAAAGGTTACTTAGCTTCTAGCCCCAAATCGTTTAAAAGTTGCTCGGTACGGATTAGAGTTCATAGCCAAGGCATAACTTATTGAAGCGGGATGCGAAGATTGGCGAGTCCGAAAAGGCCCTAACAAGGCATGAGGGCTACATTTTGTTGCTAAAGATCCAAAAGTGATGTGAAGAATCATTTATCGAAAATCTATATGAAGGATCAAGACACACGACGAAAAGCAAGAACTCCCCAAAAGTCATGGAGAAGTCTATCCGAAAAGACCCTAACAAGGTATGAGGATAAATAGATCCAAGTCCTAAAAGGAGGCGGATCGTTGTATATCAAAGTCCAAAATAAAGATTGGAGAAAAATGAAGAAGTCGTGGTCCAAAGATGAAGAATCTCTCAAAACTTCAAGTGAAGAAATTTCTATTATGAAGAGAAGACCATTATTTCAAGAACGTCTCTCAAGATTCGAAGTATGAAGTCCCTGCCAAATATCGGTCCGAGAAAGGTCTCAAATCGTGAAGCGAGTTATGCCAAGATATGAACTTTATGAGGTCCCGAGAAGCAGTTTTAAAAGATTTGGTCCTTTAGCTAACTATTGATTAAATCGTGCACTTTATTTTCAGACTAAATACCTATCGAAATAAGTCAAACAATGCATCCTCATGATCATTCAAGACAAATAATAAAATATAAGAGATACCCATAGGAATAAGGGAGTCTAAGTGAATAATTGGCCCACATGAGTTCATGATAGTTTGCTAACTTATAATAACAATGATCTCGTTTTTAAGCTTGGTATGGGGAACGTGAAACTTGAGGATGATAAACGTTCATGGCCGCCAAAACCAATGTAAGTTTTTAATTTCTTTACTTGTTTCTATCTTTTCATCTTTAGTATTTAATAAAGGCCAAGGTAGGTTATTTATGATGGGAAATGTAAACCGTGCTTAAAATTAATGCATTGCATGAGGGCATTGCAATGGCCAAGTGTAGGGGATTTAATAAGTGTGAAAACACTTATCCTTTTACCACTCATTTCCAATAATAACAAGACCAAAACGTGTGATTTATGTCGTAAAAGTCGGAATTATGCGTGGTTTGTGTTTTTATTGTGTTTTAGGACCAAAATATGAAAAAGAAAGAAAACACGGGCTTTCACGGGCTTTTATCAAAGAAAACGGGAAAAGACGAAGTCAAAAGATCAAGAGTGCAGGGATTAAACGGAAGTCCAAGACCTATTCTGAAGATTTATCGAAGAAAAAGTCTAAAGACGGAAGTTTTAACGAAGTCGAAGAACTTAAGTCTAATAGAAGAAGAAAATTAAAAAGACAAGTTCAAATCCCGAGACGACAAAGACGAAGAATTAAAGTCGAGTCGAGAAAACGTGAAGAAAGCAAGAGAGAAGATGCAACACATGCACTCCTTCCACCTTCCCTATAAATACCCTCCTAATAGTCATTAGGAGGGTGGTTAGATTTTAGTTAATTTTTTCACTTTTTCATTCTCTAGTTTTAGAGAGAGAAAGTCTTAAACTTTCTCTCACTAGTTCATCTTTTTCTTTTAATCTTTCAAGATTAAACACTTTGTATTGCTTATTTTTCATTAATCAAGTTCTATTTTAAGCTTTTAATCCTTAATCTCTTTCTACTTTTCTTTGATTTTAGATTGATTTTGGTGCGAATATCATAAGATCCGTGTTGTTCTAATTGATTTTGTGCTTAAAAAGTTAATCTTTTGATCATCTTATAAGTTTTCATTTGATTAAGCTTTAAGACTTTTGTGCTTATTGGCTTATTTTTATGATTAGCTTATTTTCTTATTAAAAGTTTTCTTAAAAAGTTTATGTTTTATAGTTTAATCTAAAAAGTTGCTTAATTTCGAGTCGGATAAGTTGATTAGAGTGCTTATTTGATTCGGTTTTGTGTGATTCGTTTAGTTTTGGGAATAAGCTTGTCAAAATAGCTTATTTCTTGGCTTTTAACCGAATTCCACAATTTTAGGAAGGGGTACAACTCCCCTTTCCGATTGGTGATTCCGAACGGCCCTTTCCCCTTTTTCCGATTGATCCAATCGGAAAAGGGTTTGTAAATTCCGACTGGCACCCCCAAGCATTCCGATTGGTAGCCTAGCTCATATTCCGACGGTAAGGTTTTTACTTGTTCCGATTGGGATTTTTTTTAGCAGCCTTTGTTTCATATTCCGATTGGGTCTCTAGTCCCGTATTCCGATTGGCAGTTTTGTTCAGTATTCCGATTTGGTCAAGTTTACATATTCCGATTGTGGGCATTATCCCACATTCCGATCACAAGTCTTACCATCTTTCCGATCAACCGATCGGAATACATTCCGATCGGGACACCTTTTTGGGTTTTTCCGATTGTTTGCATTTGTTTGATATTCCGATCTTACTTTCTTTTAGTACTTTTCAATTAAGTTCTTATTTTTAGAAAATTTTCCAAGTGTTAGTCTTATTGTGTGTGCTAGTACTTTTCCTTTGTTACCTTTAAGTTTCAAGCTTTTATTTTTACTCGTCATTTTAAATATTAATCTTAATTCTTCCATTTACTCAACGACACTTTAATTACTTGCTAATAGTTTAAAACAAATCAACCAAACCATTCTCTTGATTCACCAAAAGACGATTGAGTCGCACTTAAGACCGGTTTTCAATTCGAAAAGACTTGGGACTACAAAACTTTATATTTGGTTGCAAAGCCAAGTATTAAATGGCCCCGCTGCCGGATCTTTTCGTCACGATAAACGGTTTTTAGTGAGAGACACATTGAATTTTGGGATCCGTTCTTTGAACGTTATTTTCATTGCCTCAAAAATTTTCAAAAATCCAAAAAAATATAAAACTCTTCAAAAATACAAAAACATTGAAAAATCATTAAAAGCAATTCTTTTCAAAAGGTTTTGCACCAAAAAGATTATATAGATATTCTTTGTGTATATTTTTCTTCTGCAGGTGTATGCGTACTAGATCTTCCAACTATTCTGAGCCCGAGACTCTTGAAGATTTAGATATGGCTGGTGTTAATAACAACAATAATCACCCACCTCAACACAATTTGAATAACAACAACAACAACAACAACAATGTCCTTCTACCTGATTTACGAACCATGGAGGAATTGTGCCAACCCACCATGAACGGACGCGGAGGTCCGATTGCGCCAATGCACGTCACGGCTCAGGAGTTTTCGTTGAAGCATCACTTAATGCCTTTAAGTGTTTGGAAGCAATTATCTCTCCCCGAGCTAGTCCCCACACGAATGACTTTGGAATTAGCCAACCGTACGGTTGCTTATCCAGTGGGGATAGCCGAAGATGTCTTTGTTGGCGTTGATAAATTCACCTTCCCGGCGGATTTTGTCGTCGTTGACTACGAGATGGATCCCCGTGTTCCATTAATCGTTGGACGTCCATTTCTGAGGACCGGTCACACTCTCATTGATGTAGCCGCGGGCGAAATAATCATGAGAGTTGGTGACGATAAAATTGTCTTCAACATGGGTAAGATTTCTAAGCAACCTTATTCATATGAGAGTGTTAATGCTATTGATGTTCTCGATGAGGCTTGTGAAGAACATTTTCATGATGCTTGCAAAAGTACTCTTTCTTCTCTACCCAATGTTGAGACCGTTGCCTCAATTGCTCCAGCATTGACTCCTTTTGGAGAAAGTGACTTGGATGATTTCGAAGCTAGCCTGGGTCCTCTCGATATTAAGTATGATAATTTGTCCACCAATTGGGATGAAGACATTCGTACTATTGAGAGACTTCTCAATGAGGACCCGTTCTCTCCTCCTACTCCTAAAGAGGTGACTAATGATGATCCATCGTTAGTTTCACCATCTATTGAGGATCCTCCTACTCTTGAGCTTACGGACCTACCTCCTCATCTTGAGTACGTTTTCCTGGAAGACAACGAGAAGCTACCGGTCATCATCGCAAAGGATCTGAAAGAAGACAAAAAAACCCGACTAGTCGCCGTGTTAAAGAAGCATAAAAGAGCTATCGCTTGGAAAATCTCCGACATCCGTGGAATTGATCCTCACTTCTGCACACATAAAGTTCTCATGGAGGACGACTTTAAGCCCACAATTCAAAGCCAACGAAGGGTGAATCCTAAAATACATGAAGTCATCAAAAAAGAGGTTATCAAACTTCTTGATGCGGGTATGATTTACCCTATTTCGGATTCACCATGGGTTAGTCCAGTCCATTGTGTGCCTAAGAAAGGCAGAATCACCGTTGTGCCCAATGCAAACAATGAGTTAATTCCTACCCGTCTCGTTACTGGGTGGAGAGTTTGTATAGACTACCGCAAACTCAATGATGCCACGAGAAAGGATCATTTCCCTCTACCTTTTATGGACCAAATGCTTGAACGTCTAGCGGGTAATGAATATTACTACTTTCTTGATGGTTTCTCGGGTTATTTTCAAATACCCATCGATCCCCAAGATCAAGAGAAGACAACATTCACTTGTCCCTATGGCACATTTGCTTACAAAAGGATGCCTTTTGGCTTATGCAATGCCCCCAGGACTTTCCAAAGGTGCATGTTGGCTATCTTCCATGACATGGTTGAGCAAACCATGGAAGTCTTCATGGATGATTTCTCGGTCTTTGGGGATTCCTTCTCTGCTTGCCTTGCCAATTTGGAACGTATGCTTAAGCGGTGCGAAGACACTCGCCTTGTTCTGAATTGGGAAAAATGCCATTTTATGGTAAAAGAAGGCATTGTGCTAGGACACAAAATCTCTAAAGCCGGTCTTGAAGTCGACCGTGCTAAAGTAGATGTCATAGCCAAATTACCTCCACCTTCAACCGTGAAGGGTGTGAGAAGCTTTCTGGGTCATGCGGGCTTCTATCGTCGATTCATTCAAGATTTCTCTAAAATCGCTCGCCCGATGACCCACCTCTTGGAAAAAGATACTCCATTTATGTTTTCTAAAGAGTGTCTCGAAGCCTTCAATCTTCTTAAGGACAAGCTAACTAAGGCACCGGTCTTGGTTACCCCTAATTGGGAGCTGCCTTTTGAATTGATGTGCGATGCTAGCGACTTTGCTATCGGTGCGGTTTTGGGCCAACGAGTGAATAAACACTTCCAACCAATCCACTATGCTAGCAAAACAATGACAGGGGCTCAATTGCATTATACGACAACCGAAAAAGAGCTTTTAGCTGTTGTCTATGCTTTTGAGAAATTTCGCCCCTATCTTGTTTTATCCACCACCATCGTATACACGGACCATTCCGCGTTGAAGTACTTGATGACTAAGAACGACTCTAAGCCAAGACTTCTTCGCTGGGTTTTACTCCTTCAAGAATTCAACATTGAAATTCGTGACAAGAAGGGAGCCGAAAACCTGGTCGCGGATCATTTGAGCAGACTTGAGGATCCATATCAGGGGGATCATCCGAACAAAGAGATCAATGACTCTTTCCCCCTTGAGACCTTAATGTCTATAAATCTCAATCTTGATGGCACCCCGTGGTTTGCGGACATTGCAAACTACTTAGCGGGTGGTATTCTCATCCAAGGGTTAACATCCCAACAAAAGAAGAAGTTCTTGAATGATGTTAAAACTTACTTTTGGGATGACCCTTATCTATTCAAACAGTGTGCTTATCTGATCATTCGTCGATGTGTTGACGGACCGGCAGCTTTTGACATTCTTCAAGCTTGCCACAAAGGACCCACCGATGGTCACTTTGGTCCCAACTACACCGATAAGAAAGTGTTTGATTCCGGATTCTACTGGCCCACCATTTATCGTGACGCTCACGAAATGGTTAAGCATTGTGATGCTTGCCAACGCCAAGGCAAGATCACAAATAAGGATGAGATGCCTCAAAATTTCATACAGGAATGTGAAATCTTTGACGTATGGGGCATCGACTTTATGGGGCCATTTCCATCCTCCAAAGGGAACAAGTACATCCTCGTCGCCGTCGACTACGTTTCTAAATGGGTTGAAGCTAAGGCTCTTCCTACGAATGATGCGAGGGTGGTTGTGAACTTTTTGAAGCAGCTTTTCGCTCGATTTGGCGTTCCTCGTGCTATCATCAGTGACCGCGAGACTCATTTTTGCAACGATCAATTTGCAAGAGTCATGGCTAAGTATGGTGTCAATCACCGTCTTTCCACCGCCTATCATCCCCAAACCAATGGGCAAGCCGAGATATCCAACCGTGGCTTGAAGAGAATTTTGGAGCGTACTGTGGGAGAGCATCGCGCCGCGTGGGCCGATAAGTTAGATGATGCTCTGTGGGCTTTCTGTACTGCTTATAAGACCCCGATCGGTTGTACACCTTATCGTCTTGTGTACGGGAAAGCTTGCCACCTACCCATCGAGCTGGAACATAAGGCGCACTGGGCCTTGAAGTGGGCTAACTTCGACATCAACAAAGCCGGTGATCATCGCAAGGTTCAACTCAACGAGCTAAATGAACTGAGGAATGAAGCTTATGAGAACTCGCTGATCTAGAAGGAGAAGACGAAGATTATCCACGATGCTAAAATCAAGAACCGAGAGTTCCACGTTGGCGATCAAGTCTTACTCTTTAACTCTCGGTTGAAGATCTTCTCTGGCAAGTTGAAGAGCCGCTGGTCTGGTCCATTCACCGTCACCAAAGTCTTTCCTTATGGGACCATTGAGCTTTCTCAGCCGAATGGACCCAACTTCAAGGTGAATGGCCAGCGTCTGAAGCTGTACTTTGGTGAGGACATCTCTCATGAGATGATTCCATCCCTCACCACGTTCCCCATGAACTAAATTTGGGTCGAGTCAGGCTCATGACTCGGTGAACAAAAACAAGCGCTTCTCGGGAGGCAACCCGTGATCTATCCTTTACTGCTTTCAAAATAAGTGTAGGGGGAGCCCTGCATATGTTTGTTGTCTTGTTTCTTGTGCTGTGCAGGGATTAAAGCTTCAGAGAGCATCTTGATGACTTTTGACGAACCGTGATACCGTGATTCCCATCTTCCCGCTTCTATCCTAAACTCTCGTGATTCAATATTTCATATTTTATATGTTCACATTGAATTCACTTTAGTTGTCCTTTCCTTAGCAAGATTTAAACAATGTGCACAATGTCATAAGTGTAGGGGAGTTTACTCCCACATGCTCACACATTGAGGACAATGTTTATCTCAAGTGTAGGGGGGACTTCTATCGAAGTAAGTGGTCTTTTCCATGAATTTGCCCTCATTTTAACCGGAAAATTTGATTTTTCGACATTTTTCAAAATTTTTAATCTATTTTGGCCTAGTTGTATAGTTGTATTTGCCTTTGTTATGTCTATTTTCTCTCCATTGCTAGAATAGTTTTTCAATAAAGTGGTTTTAGATTTTTCTTAGTCGTGAACATTTTGACTCAACCCGAGTTTACTTACCTAAGTTTACTCTAGCTAGTATCCTTAACGTGTTTAAGTCAAGTTTTGCTAGGCTTTTATATAGGGAGCTATAAAACGCGAAAGTCTTAACTCTCGCGGGTTAAGAACAAGAACTTTTCGCAAGTTCCTATAATTGATCCTAGAGAGTCGTTTATCAAGGGAACTTTAAAATGCGATTTCTAAACTTGAAAAAGTCTAAGAATTTGCAAGATCCTATAGGCGACTCGAAAACCCAAAACTTTGATTTAATAGGCTAAGCATCCACGAGTCTCATTCCTTGAGATTTTAAATTGTGGAGAACGAGAGATGATAGAGTCAATTATAAGTTTGGTATTCTTTCGTGAATTTATGTGAGTTAATTATGAGCCTATTCTCCCTCCGCTTGTTAATAAATTTATCTGCTAATAAATAAGGTTGTACGATTTAAAAGGTTACTTAGCTTCTAGCCCCAAATCGTTTAAAAGTTGCTCGGTACGGATTAGAGTTCATAGCCAAGGCATAACTTATTGAAGCGGGATGCGAAGATTGGCGAGTCCGAAAAGGCCCTAACAAGGCATGAGGGCTACATTTTGTTGCTAAAGATCCAAAAGTGATGTGAAGAATCATTTATCGAAAATCTATATGAAGGATCAAGACAGACGACGAAAAGCAAGAACTCCCCAAAAGTCATGGAGAAGTCTATCCGAAAAGACCCTAACAAGGTATGAGGATAAATAGATCCAAGTCCTAAAAGGAGGCGGATCGTTGTATATCAAAGTCCAAAATAAAGATTGGAGAAAAATGAAGAAGTCGTGGTCCAAAGATGAAGAATCTCTCAAAACTTCAAGTGAAGAAATTTCTATTATGAAGAGAAGACCATTATTTCAAGAACGTCTCTCAAGATTAGAAGTATGAAGTCCCTGCCAAATATCGTTCCGAGAAAGGTCTCAAATCGTGAAGCGAGTTATGCCAAGATATGAACTTTATGAGGTCCCGAGAAGCAGTTTTAAAAGATTTGGTCCTTTAGCTAACTATTGATTAAATCGTGCACTTTATTTTCAGACTAAATACCTATCGAAATAAGTCAAACAATGCATCCTCATGATCATTCAAGACAAATAATAAAATATAAGAGATACCCATAGGAATAAGGGAGTCTAAGTGAATAATTGGCCCACATGAGTTCGTGATAGTTTGCTAACTTATAATAACAATGATCTCGGTTTTAAGCTTGGTATGGGGAACGTGAAACTTGAGGATGATAAACGTTCATGGCCGCCAAAACCAATGTAAGTTTTTAATTTCTTTACTTGTTTCTATCTTTTCATCTTTAGTATTTAATAAAGGCCAAGGTAGGTTATTTATGATGGGAAATGTAAACCGTGCTTAAAATTAATGCATTGCATGAGGGCATTGCAATGGCCAAGTGTAGGGGATTTAATAAGTGTGAAAACACTTATCCTTTTACCACTTATTTCCAATAATAACAAGACCAAAACGTGTGATTTATGTCGTAAAAGTCGGAATTATGCGTGGTTTGTGTTTTTATTGTGTTTTAGGACCAAAATATGAAAAAGGAAGAAAACACGGGCTTTCACGGGCTTTTATCAAAGAAAACGGGAAAAGACGAAGTCAAAAGATCAAGAGTGCATAAAGAACGGAAGTCCAAGACCTATTCTGAAGATTTATCGAAGAAAAAGTCTAAAGACGGAAGTTTTAACGAAGTCGAAGAACTTAAGTCTAATAGAAGAAGAAAATTAAAAAGACAAGTTCAAATCCCGAGACGACAAAGACGAAGAATTAAAGTCGAGTCGAGAAAACGTGAAGAAAGCAAGAGAGAAGATGCAACACATGCACTCCTTCCACCTTCCCTATAAATACCCTCCTAATAGTCATTAGGAGGGTGGTTAGATTTTAGTTAATTTTTTCACTTTTTCATTCTCTAGTTTTAGAGAGAGAAAGTCTTAAACTTTCTCTCACTAGTTCATCTTTTTCTTTTAATCTTTCAAGATTAAACACTTTGTATTGCTTATTTTTCATTAATCAAGTTCTATTTTAAGCTTTTAATCCTTAATCTCTTTCTACTTTTCTTTGATTTTAGATTGATTTTGGTGCGAATATCATAAGATCCGTGTTGTTCTAATTGATTTTGTGCTTAAAAAGTTAATCTTTTGATCATCTTATAAGTTTTCATTTGATTAAGCTTTAAGACTTTTGTGCTTATTGGCTTATTTTTATGATTAGCTTATTTTCTTATTAAAAGTTTTCTTAAAAAGTTTATGTTTTATAGTTTAATCTAAAAAGTTGCTTAATTTCGAGTCGGATAAGTTGATTAGAGTGCTTATTTGATTCGGTTTTGTGTGATTCGTTTAGTTTTGGGAATAAGCTTGTCAAAATAGCTTATTTCTTGGCTTTTAACCGAATTCCACAATTTTAGGAAGGGGTACAACTCCCCTTTCCGATTGGTGATTCCGAACGGCCCTTTCCCCTTTTTCCGATTGATCCAATCGGAAAAGGGTTTGTAAATTCCGACTGGCACCCCCAAGCATTCCGATTGGTAGCCTAGCTCATATTCCGACGGTAAGGTTTTTACTTGTTCCGATTGGGATTTTTTTTTCCCATATTCCGATTAGCAGCCTTTGTTTCATATTCCGATTGGGTCTCTAGTCCCGTATTCCGATTGGCAGTTTTGTTCAGTATTCCGATTTGGTCAAGTTTACATATTCCGATTGTGGGCATTATCCCACATTCCGATCACAAGTCTTACCATCTTTCCGATCAACCGATCGGAATACATTCCGATCGGGACACCTTTTTGGGTTTTTCCGATTGTTTGCATTTGTTTGATATTCCGATCTTACTTTCTTTTAGTACTTTTCAATTAAGTTCTTATTTTTAGAAAATTTTTGCAAGTGTTAGTCTTATTGTGTGTGCTAGTACTTTTCCTTTGTTACCTTTAAGTTTCAAGCTTTTATTTTTACTCGTCATTTTAAATATTAATCTTAATTCTTCCATTTACTCAACGACACTTTAATTACTTGCTAGTAGTTTAAAACAAATCAACCAAACCATTCTCTTGATTCACCAAAAGACGATTGAGTCGCACTTAAGACCGGTTTTCAATTCGAAAAGACTTGGGACTACAAAACTTTATATTTGGTTGCAAAGCCAAGTATTACGAAACTAAAACTTAAAAAATATGAAGAATGAATTTAGGAGTAAATTGTGGACATGATTATTATTTCATCAGGAAAGATGAATGTAATTCTGAAGCATTATGTAAAAAGGATAAAGAATCAATTAGAATCTGTTCCTTAATAATGTCTTTACAAAATAAATTGTCGAGCAATTTAGAAATAACTAATGCTTGTAAGAAGGATAATATAAATAATAAAAAGGGGTTCGCGGCTAATGTGAACCATTAAGAATTGAGAAGCCGATGGCGTTAAATGTATAAAAGGCCACTTGTGGTTGTCTAAATATGGAGGATTGTGAGATATAGTAATGTTGGAATCTCGTAAGATTAAGTATTCTATTCATGTCATTTCTGATTAAATGTATCTTTATATGAAGAAGTTGTACTGATGCAAATTATGAAGGCAGACATCGCCTCATACATTAGTAAACGTCTAACTATTGCAAAGGTCATCATCTGAATTTGATTCGATTTGGGTCATCGTCGACAGACTAACCAAATCTACTAATATCATTCCTGTTAATGATAGATTCTCGATGAAGAAATTGACTCTTTTGTATTTAAAGGAATTGTGTAAACATAGTGTGCCTGTATCGATCATCTCTATCAAGATCCTCGCTTCGCATCGAATTTCTAGAGATTTGCTCAGAAGTTATTGAGAACGAACCTTGATGAGAGTACTGTTTACCACCCCAAATCGACGGGACGAGGTAAAGTAACGATACAAAACACTAGAAGTCTTGTTTTATGTTTGAATGATTGACCTTTGGTAATGAACCATATAATCGTTTCCATTGGGAGATTATCATTGATAATTATCGTATTAGGATCGATATCGAATCTTGTTAGGATCTAAATATAAGAGTATCTGTAAGCAGGAGTTGGGATGAAGACAACCGACATACACCCATTGTGAGTTGGACATGTCTTTTAGGTTTAAGATTTCCTATGATGGCGAACCTAACCTTACAAAATACTCAACCCGCGAGACCTGAAATGATTGTTGAAATTACGATCTGATTAATGACTGCCGGTAGTGGGCAGGAGGTTATGTGAATATGAAATGTAGATCTTGAAGTGTCAGATGGGTAGCGAAGTTCTGGCAAAAAAAAATTTTAACCATAAAAAAATGAATTGATGATCTGAAAGATCATGGATATAAGTCCCCATTGTATGGGACCATTGAGATGATGTAAAAGATTGGTTTTAAAGGCATATAAGCTGGATCTACCCTAGGACTTCAAGAGCTGCGTGAATTATGTTTCGTATATCGAACTTGATAAAATGTCTATCAAGTGAGAATCTGATCACTTCTTGATGAAGTTTAGATCGGCGAAAAGTTGCATTCATCAAAAACCCGTGAACATCATGGATAGAGAAAGTAAGTCAACATTAAGCCTGATCTTATTCCCGTAGTTATGTTTGATGAAACTCGCGTATTGTAATGGATTAAACTTGTGAGAAAAGACCGAATGTGGAGGAAATACCCACATGGCTTTAACTCTATAAGAAGCGAGTAGTAAGATAAGATGATCTTTGAGGACAAAGATCCTGTTTAGGGGTAAATGCTATGACAATCCGTCAATTTATGGTTGATATTTTATTTCGAAGTATTATTTAAAAACATTATTTTAATGTTATATTATGAACTCACTTATTTTTGCGAAGAAATTTGGATTTACGTCTTGAAGTAGCATCGACTACGTCTAAACCGGAGGATTCTACGTTACGTGCTTACGTTTACATACACCGTTTTGGTGACAGTCCGACATTTCAGGAAATAAATTTATCCGTGAATATTATTTTGGAATTTTAAATTTGTGTTGGTTCATAAACTCACAAATTTACGAGAAGAGAATAGGACTTGCGATTATAATTTAACGTCCTTTACGACTAAACCGGAAACCTTAGGATTACGTATTTACGTTTTCGAACTCCGTTTTTGATGAGACAATTTTTATTAGATTCGTTTTGTGCCGTTGATTCATAAATTATAAAAACGTTTTTCGTAAAACGACCCGAGGGGACGCAAATCGAGGAAACTAGAATCGAGAAGTACCCGTAAATTAGTGGAGATGAGACAAGTGGGACACTTGTCCCACCCCCCACTAACCCATGGCCAAACAAGGACAACAACACCATGAGGTGTCAAATGGTAGCTTACAAGTTACACTTGTATGCTTAACATAACAAGCTAACTTAAAACCACAAAACCATTTCTGCCAAAACCATTCCCTCATTCATCTTACATGCAAAACCACTCATCCTCCCTTTCTCTCACTAAAAATTCGTCCCATAATCACCACAACACCACCATTTGATCTTAAATTAACCACAATATCATGAGTTATTCACACATATGTTGAAGAACCTTTGAAGATATGAAGATTGGAGGTGATCTTAACCTATGAAAAGGAGTTTTCATGAGGTTAAAGGGCTGAATTCATGGAGGTGTTCATCTATCCAAAGGACCCAAGAAGTTTCCTTGCTAAAGTTGAAGATTTGATAACAAGAACCAAGTCTTGTTCATCAAAAACCTCATCTTTTCATCACTAATGGTGGTATAGAGATTGTTCTTCCTATCCTTTTGTTATTTTGATTATGTAATCATGTATTTTCTTTATTTATGTATATGTATATGATGATGAATGATGATTAAAAATATTATGTGGGGATTTGGTGTTGATAGATTTGATAAACATGGTTAAAAAGATGGAAAACCATATGTAAAAATGGTTAAATCTTGCTTAATAAGATGGCTGTATAAAAACAGTAAGTAACCAAATGATAAACTGATAAAATAGTAAAGTGGAATCAATATACAGTAAGTATTAGGTGTTATACACATTTGAGAGTTGGCCATACAATGGAATCATAAAAATGAGTGAGATATGATCAAAACAAGTTTAGAGTGCAAATCTGCCTACACTATTTTGGACGATTTTATTAAAATATTTAGAGGTTGATTCATCAGTATCTATACTGGAATAAAATGAAGCACATATCATGTAGTTTCTGTGATAAAAATTTGAGGTCCTATCTCATTATAGAACTCTAGATATGAACATTTTGGTGAACTTAAAATTTAGGACTGATTTTGTGAAATTAAAGTTTAATATTATTATATAAGCACTCAAATAAATATAGTATAAAATGTGAATTAAAACCCACTAACTTATATATTTCATTTATATAAATATACATAAGGATAAATAAATGGACACTATATAAAAATGGTAGTTTGGTATGTTTTATAAGTTATAAAAACTATATACTAAGTTTTACGTCTTTTCGGCTAAAACCGAAAGATTAACGTTTTTCTCAAATAAAACTTAGATGGTCGGACCCGTCTAATATAAACTTTTATAAACTCACATACTGATATATGAACTTATATAGCAAGTAAAAACCGATAAAACCTGAACTTTACAACATATAGACATTAACGGGCCAAAGTAGCCTTATTGGACTATAAACCCGACTAGTTAGTAAAACACTTATAAATTTACTTATTGGGCTTAACCCACTTGGGTCCAACATGAAAAGTATAATACTGATAATAAAAGTGTAAAATGGACTAATATAAAGTATTGGGCTTGTAATAGGCTTATTGGGCCTAAAATATGTAAATAGGTAAAACTAGTAAACTAGTATAAAAGTTACCAATACATAACACTAAAATAAGTAAATGAGAATGTATAAACCCACTTGATCATCATCATATATATAAAATCATCATATATATACATAGTTATGGTTTTTATAAAGTCATTGGACAAAAGTCTAAGACAAGTATTATTTGCCTAGGTTTCCGTGATTGAAGCACGTACCGTACATCCGAATTGCCGATAACACGCTTTCCCACATCAACGTGAGTTCATAGTCTCGCACTCTTTTAAATGTCTTTATGAAATATTTTATAAACCCGCGAGGGAGATAACATGTTAGTTTTACTAAAATAGGACATCATTTGTCCCGATTGTTTGTTTATTGATTTGGACCCGAATGATTGTATGACTCGATGTATGATTATATGACCCGATAGATGAAATGAAATGGATTATTAAGTTAGGTTATGTCACTAAAAGTCCCATTAGCATGAATTGTGAACTACCGGGATTTGGTAGACGCTTATGCATATAATAGTACTATTTGGGGACGATCACCCCAGTTCGCGCCTTGACGGTTGATCCCCGTCGTGCCACATTGATTGGTAAGCGAATTTATGTATGAGAAGATTTACACAAGCATGATTATTGTGATGACACGCTAATTTAGATGGGAAAATGAGTTTCGGGTTAGCTACCCGTTGTTTGTTATAGTAAGGTAACAATGTCATGCGGCTTATAGTAATCCAATTAACAAAAATACTGCTATACGCACTGAATTACAATGAATTGCCTGACTAGCAATACGGGGTCTTATTATTGATTTTATGTTCGTGTTTTGGTTTCTCATAACCGTATTCATATAACGGTTTTTATTTAACTCTATGCAACGTTATAAAACGTATTGTATGATGTTTTTAACGACAATTGTTCGTATAATGATTTTGAAGGCAAAAGCCTATATTATAATTTTTGATAAGGATTTGTATAAAATGAATTTGGCTATTTTATGGCCTATAACAAAGATTTGTACAAAATGATTTTCGGTAATAATTTTATACCGATGTTATATTGATGGATTTAATTAAAACTCTATGAATTCACTCGGCGTTTTCGCTGACCTTTTCTTTTAACATGTTTTATCTTAGGTACTTGAAGGTAATTCTCGGGAAGACAACAAGAATTCATGGCCCGCACTTAATTAATAATTTCCATTCAAATTCTTTGTAAAACATGTATGAAATACAATGACTTGGGACCTATGTAAATTTGATATTTATGAATGGAAATGCTTTATTATTAAACGACGTGATTTTTAAGCGTTGTCTATGATGTGAGTAATGTACTATCCCGTAACACCAACGAGTCTTCCGCTGTGTTGAATTGTATAAATTTGGGGGTGTTACAGGGTTTTTCTCCATACCCGTGTTGCAACTATTGTGGGGCCCTCACGATACTTCTTATTGTCAACCGATGAATTATGAGCCACATCCGTGCTATAATTCCGGTTTTCAACATTTTGAACCCCCACAATACTCTGGCATTCATCAACCTTCTTTTGAGGAACAACTCACTAGTTTGGCTGGAATTCTAGAAAGCTTAAATCAACTCAAAGTTAGCTTGCATGACGAAAGCCGACAAGAGAAAGTATCTAATCTTAGTGCTTCTACTCCTCCTCTTGTGCGTTCTTACTATTATGATGATGATGACGATGAGAATACTATTTGTTGGAATGATCTTGTTTCTCAACATCCTAGTGCAATTGTAATTCCTTCTCTCGAGATCCCAAATGCATCTAAGGATTGTGATACATCGAGTGAGATTAGTGATTCTGGTCTCGACAAATTCTTTGATGAAGTGTGTGATGTGCCGACTTTTGCGGAGCTTACGGACGAGGCCGCTCTTACGGATGACATTTCTCCATGTTATGAGGATTTCACGTTTGAAATTTTTCCTTTTCACCCATTTCCACCGGGAGATGAGGGCGATGTCGATTTATTCTATCCGGCTTACGAGATGTTCACCGGTGAACTTGCTCTTTTAGATGATGTGATAATCCATCAATTTATGGTTTATATTTTATTCTCAAATATTATTTAAAAACATTATTTTAATGTTATAATATGAACTCACGTATTTTTGGGAAGAAATTTGGAGTTACGTCTTGAAGTAGCATCGACTACGTCTAAACCGGAGGATTCAACGTTACGTGCTTACGTTTACATACACCATAAATAATTGGGGATGAGACAAAACCACTTTTGCCCCACCCATAATATGGGATGGCATAACTAGCAACACCAACACCATGAGGTGTCAAAACTACAAGCCATAAGTTAACACTTGTTAACTTGGGCTTAACTTGTAAGCTACCTAACATCAAAACCACAAACCACTTCACCACAAACCATTATCTCACATTTAGATACATTCAAAACCACACATATCTCTCTCTCTTTGGCTCTCTTGGCCGTCCCCCACCACCACCCATAAACCACCACCATATGATCAATTCTAACCACAATATCATGTGTTATTCATACACATGATGAAGGACTCTTGAAGCTCTATTGATTGGTGGTCATTTTAACATCCAAGGAGAAGTTTTGTTGGTGTCTTAGGGCTGATTTTCCACAAGATGTTCATGAAGATAGGTGATCTTGAAGATGATATTGGTTTATCACAAGTCTTGCCATCAAAATCCAAGCCTTGATGAAAAACTACACAACCTTGGTGGTATAAAGATTCTTCTCCCCATCCTCTTGTTGTTTTGATTATGTAATCATGTATTTTCTTCTTAATGTATATATGTATGATGATATATGATGATAAAAATATTATGTGGGTAAAAAGATGAAAAACTATATGTAAAAGTGGTTAAGCATGGGTAAAAAGATAAAAAACTATATGTAAAAGTGGTTAAGCATACTTAAATTAGTAGGCTGTATAAAAACAGTAAATAACCATATGATAAACTTATAAATGGTATAGATGAATTGATATACAGTAAGCTATGAGTCTTGTACACATGTGAGAGTTGACCATACAATGGAATGATTATAATGAGTGAGATATGATCAAAACAAGTTTAGTGTGCAAATCTGCATAGACTGTTTTGGACGATTTTTATAAAATACTTAGAAGCTGGTTCAACAGTATCCATAGGAGAGTTAAATGGAGCACATATCATTTAGTTTATGCCATAAAAATTTGGGCTTCTATCTCCATATAGAACTCTAGATATGGCTGTTTTGGTGAACATGAAATTTAAAATCAGATTTGTATAATAAAAACTTATATAAAATAAGCACTCACTTATATATTTATAAAATATATACACATGAAAACCCACTAACAATTAATAGTAATTATAAATAATAATTTCATATATTATGATATAAAATAAGACATTATATAAAATGGTAGTTCGATAAGTTTTATAAGTTATAAAACTATAAACATGATTTTTACGTCTTTTCGGCTAATACCGTAAAATTAACGTTTTTCGTCAATTAAAACTTAGACGGGCGAACCCGTCTAATGTAAAGTTTTTAAAAGTCATAAACTGATGTATAAGTACATAATACAAGTAAAAACCGATAAAACCCGAACTATATGACATACGGACATTATCGAGCTAAGTTAGCATATTTGGACTAATAATTTAACTAGATAAGTTACACACTTATAAACTTACTTATTGGGCTTAACCCATTTGGGCCTAACATGTAAAGTATAATACTGATAATAAAAGTATAATTGGGCTAATATAATATATTAGGCTTGTAATAGGCCCATTGGGCCTCAAAATGAAATTAAATTGAACTAGTATAACTAGTATAAAAATGTTACCAACACATAAACACAATAATAAATGAGTAAAGATGCATAAACCAACTTGATCATCATCATCATATATATATAAAATCATCATATGTATACATAATTGTTATTTTGATAAAGTCATTGGACAACAGTCTAAGACGAGTATTATTTGTCTAGGTTTCCGTGATTGAAGCACGTACCGTACATCCAAATCGCCGATAACCGCCTTCCCACATCAACGTGAGTTCATAGCCTCGCACTCTTTTAAATGTTTTCATGAAATGTTTTATAAACCCGCGAGGGAGATAACATGTTAGTTTTGATAAAATAGGACACATTTGTCCCGATTGTTTGTTTATTGATTTGGACCCGAATGATTGTATGACCCGATGAATGATTAAATGACCCGATAGATGAAATAAAATGGATTATTAAAGTTAGGTTATGTCACTAAAAGTCCCATTAGCATGATATGTGAACTACCGGGATTTGGTAGACGCTTATGCATATAATAGTACTATTTGGGGACGATCACCCCAGTTCGCGCCTTGTCGTGTCACATTGATTGGTAAGCGAATTTATGTATGAGAAGATTTCCATAGCATGATATTTGTGACGACACGCTAACTTAGATGGGTAAATTGAGGTTCGGGCTAGCTAACCGTTGTTTTTTGTAGTAAGGTAACAATGTCATGCGGCTTATAATAATCCAAAAGTAACGAAATACTACTATACGCACCGAATTACGATATATTGCCTGACTAGCAGTACGGGGTATTACTATTGATATTATGTTCGTGTTTTGGTTTTTCGTAACCATATTCACATAACGGTTTTTATTTAATCTATACAACGTTATAAAACGTATTGTATGATGTTTTTACGACAATGGTTCGTATAATCATTTTTAAGGCAAATGCCTATATTATGATTTTCGATAACGATTGTATAAAATGACTTTGGCTATTTTATGGCCTATTACAAAGATTTGTACAAAATGATTTTCGGTAATAATTTTATACCGATGTTATATTGATGGATTTCATTAATCTCTATGAATTCACTCGGCGTTTTCGCTGACCTTTTCTTTTAACATGTTTTTCTCAGGTACTTGAAGGTAATTCTCGGGAAGACAACAAGAATTCATGGCCTGCACTTAAATAATAATTTCCATTCGAATGCTTTGTAAAACCTGTATGAAATACAATGACTTGGGACCTATGTAAATTTGATATTTATGAATGGAAATGCTTTATTATTAAACGACGCGATTTTTAAGCGTTGTCTATGATGTGAGTAATGTGCTATCCCGTAACACCAACGAGTCTTCCGCTGAATTGAATTGAATTGAATTGTGTAAATTTGGGGGTGTTACAGTTTGGTATCAGTGCTCTCGTTATAGAGAACGAAAGATTTTTAAAACCAAGGTTTTGAATAAAACATTTCAAAATATTTTAACTATAAACATTTTTCTAAAAATGTCTAAAATCTTTTGACTATAACGGTGCCGAAGACTTCCCGAGTTACCGACAAGGCCAGACTGAGAAGTGTTATTTTAATATATATATATATATATATATATATATATATATATATATATATATATATATATATATATATATATATATATATATAACTTGGATTATATATATATATATATATATGATGTAATTTTATTACATGATTGTTTGATTATTATTTTGATATTTATACGAGGTATTTATACGACGTAGATTGTCACAAGGAACCCTAAATCCCCTAGTAAATTAATCGAAGCTATTCTCTTAGGAATTCTAGCTATCCTAGATCTAAACAAAGTTGAGGATATTTATGATCCCAACAAATGGTTGATACTCGTAGAAATGTTGATATTAGTTGATTGTGATATTAAAGAAGAATTGGCGAGATTAAATATGATATCGATGTCATGACGATCTTTCCTTATAGAGTGGAGTTTGACAAAACGTTATCACCTGGAAAGATGTCATCTGATTCGTTGTCACCCAATTCTTAAATTTGAAATCGAAAGGGTGAATGTTGCACTTGAAGCTGTCATTGTAGCCTTTTCCCAAAAGCCTCATGCCACTAATACCTTTCCGAGAAGTCTAATTAAATGTATGAGTCAATTCATACTAGTGACTCATTTGATAATTGTTGTTGTAAGAGCTATAGGATTGGAAATTAAAGTGTTGATCATATCGAGCTTTTATTGCCCTATTAAGTTCTAAAAAATAAGGTTGAAAGTAGTGGAGAATGAGGTAGGATGTCACATTGAGTATAAGATTGATTGAAACTTGAATTAAGTAAAATTTAACTCGTATGGAATATGAAAATGTTAAGAGGAAGTCGTTAAGTCCTGTGATTAAATTATAAGGTTTTAATTGATTGTTAGTTCGTGTTAAGTGTTGTTCCTAGGCCATTGTCCAATGACGAGGATGCTTAGTTTCCAATAAATAAATTGAAGAAATCTTCTTCTAAATTGGGACCGATGGATCTTCCGGGACAGGTGGGACACCTAATGACTCCTGTAGATTAGTATTCATTGTTGTATCTTTTAAAAATAATCCCTAACTTAACTGTGACATCAGTTGGTAGGATGAGTTTTTGGAATTGTATGACATAGCGACACGTAATGTGTTACGGTACAATTTAGACTTGTTTGTGATTAATGAAAAGACTACCTTTGGTTGCTAAATTCTACATGTATCAATGTTATCTATCTTTTATTTCTTGATCCTAATGTTCGCGTTAGTGATGCAACCACTGAACAAGTACTCATCTCGATTTGAGTTACGTTGTGGATTATTCTTTTTGAGTGCCATCGAGGTCATGCACCTTATGATTAATTGGCTAAGCTCATTTCTTGATATATTGAAGTTAGTTCTTGGTGAACAA
Organism: Glebionis coronaria; assembly: GCA_025667525.1. Classification (NCBI taxonomy): domain Eukaryota; kingdom Viridiplantae; phylum Streptophyta; class Magnoliopsida; order Asterales; family Asteraceae; genus Glebionis; species Glebionis coronaria. The sequence continues at coordinate 340,248,836 of CM046874.1, forward strand.
CTCTTCATCACTCTTTTGCAGATCACACATTGTTTTTATAAAGTTTAAACAGTATCCTTTGAAAAAATTGAATTTTCATCACTATAAGGATTATTCAAGGTAAGATTTATAAGTGATTGTTATCGAAATGAAGTTGTTTATAAGACACCTTGGAAAACTTAATTGTTTTCATAACAAAGAAAATCTTTGTAAATTTATTTTTTATTCTTATTTAAGGATTAAGCATGAAAATGTTTTTATTATAAACATGATGATAAAATTTTGACGAACTAAGTATTGCATCGTTAATCTTGAAATTGTATATAGTTGCGCGCCTACATACAATTTGGAATGGACCATGCAAGGCTGATTAGTAGTCACCATAAAACTGATTAATAAACACTACATTTTCTTTGAAGATTGTGAAAGATTAAATTTTATGAGATCTGCAAGAAGTGAAAAATAGGGACATAGTGTTAGGGATACCTACATATGTGCCCGTACCATTTATTCTTCTGAGTCAAATTTACTCATCTGTGGATATTGTCTTCATTGACAATTGATATTCCTTCCTTGTCCAATTCTCCCGTGGTAAGATTCTTTGAAAAAGTATCTGATTACCGATGTTGATACCCGACTGGATGTATTGACGTTCGTATCATTTCTTTTGATTAAATTTCATTTGAATGACCTGGGTAACGATCTGAGGAGCTTTCGAATGCGTACTCGAATTATGAAAACATGGGATATATTCATATTCGTTAAATGTTTTCGTCTGTACCTGATTTGAAATTCTCTCCCATAGATTATGCGTTAACTTTACTCTTAGGTTAGTTATGTATTCTAATATCCTTGAATCTGTGAAGGATTATGTGTTATTATTAGTATTTTGAGAAGATCACATCTTATCAATGGTAATGAAACTGGAAAATTGATAGTGCCAGTAAAATGGATTGATTGATTATGACATGACGACATTGTCTTAATTGATGGGAAATCGAGTAGAATTCCCCTAAATGATAAGATGTTGATTATCAAAAGTGATCTAATTCTTGATGGATGACCATATCCTGCATTTAGACTTGAAATTATACCACGAATGGTTGTAAGTTAGTCATAGATATTATAATCTAGAAACAACCTAATATGAATTTATTAAAAGATGTTTCTGTTATCTGAAACTTTAGAAGGTATTGTTTGTAAATTACCTAGACTTTTACCATTAAGGCAAGTTGAAATTGGTATTGCTTATATTCCCGGTGCTGCACTTGTGGCATGTGCACTGTACGTCAGCATCATCTGAATTAAAGGAATTACCGTACAACTAAGAGAGTTGTCGGAGAAATATTTTATTCTACCGAGCTCGTCATCATGAAGAGCTATGGTGTTATCATTCCTTATGTTTATTGATTACCGTGAACTATGTAAAATGACAATTAAAATCTATATCCACTACCCAAGATGATAGATTGTTCGATCATTTACAAGGTTCTAGCGTATGTTCTAAAAATTTTGATCCTCGGCATGGTTATCATCAATTTCGCATCCGCGAAAAAAGATTATCTATTCCAATCACTACATCCAGAACTTGTAATGCACATTATGAGTTTCATGATATGTCATTTGGATTAACTAATACACATGTATCATTCATAAATTTGGTGAATCACGTGTGTAGGCTGTAATTTGATAAATTCATGCTTGTGATCATTAAGGACCATTTGTTTGTTTATAAGTATAAGAAGGAGTTAATAATTATTTATAGACTGCCCTAATGGCCAAACAACGAAAACCTGTACCTTGAATATTTAACATGTGATTTAAGACTTAATCCTTTACATTATTTGACCGTGTGATTAATAGAAAATGGAAATATGTTTTGACAAATGTTTTAACAAAGGATTTCTAAGGGATTATTCCCTTATACACAAATCATTTAACTAAACTCCTGTTTAGGGGTAAATGTTTGTGTTTACTTCTAGACAACTTAAGAAGAATTGAGGAAACTATAAAACTTATGACTTGAAATTTGAAACGACAATTTTTGCTTTTCAACTAAGAAAAGTTTTGACCAAAGTATAACCAAAGATTTTTCAAACATTTACGATTCTTATTAATTATTTTCGATAAATCAACAAAAATCGTGTTAATTAAATTCAAATTTGTTTTGAACATTTTATTATAATTGGTCGAACTAAGAAATTTAAACTTTTAACGTTTACGCTTCATAAAAACTTAATATTTATTGTTAATCTACGTGTAATAATTATCGACGCTTTAAAACGTCGGATCAAGCAAAACTGATAAAAATAATAGCTGAAACAAAACTGAAACTTAGAAAATATGAATAAAGTTGAACGTAATTACTGACACATTATGTAGAAAATATAAAGAACAAATTAGGATGTGTTCCTTAGTAATAACGATACGAAATAAATTTCCGAGCAATTTAAAATATAGCCGGTGCTTGTAAAAAGGATAATATAGATAATAAAAAAAGGGGTTCGCGGCTAATGTGAACCATTAGAATTGAGAAGCCGATGGTGTTAAATGAATGAAAGGCCACTTGTGGTTGCCTAAATATGATGATTTAGAGATATAGTTATGTTGGAATCTTGTCAGTATAAGTATTTTATTCGTGACATTTATGATTTAATGTCTTTTTATCTGAAGAAGTTGTACTAATGGAAAATTATGAAGGCAGACATCGCCTCATACATTAGTAAACGTCTAACTATTGCAAAGGTCATCATCTGAATTTTATTCGATTTGGGTCATCGTCGACAGACTGACCAAATATGCTAATATCATTCCTGTTAATGATAGATTCTTGATGAAGAAATTGACTCTTTTATATTTAAAGGAGTTATGTAAACATAGTGTGCGTGTATCGATCATCTCTATCAAGATCCTCGCTTCGCATCGAATTTCTAGAGATTTGCTCAGAAGTCATTGAGAACGAATCTTGATGAGAGTAATATGTACCACCCTAATCAAAGGGACGAGGTAAAGTAACGATACAAAATACTATAAGTGTTGTTTTATGTTTGAATGATTGACCTTTGGTAATAAACTGTAAAATCGTTTCCTTTGGAGAGATTATCATTGATAATTATCGTATTAGGATCAAAATCGAATCTTGTGAGGATATATATTAGAGCATCTGTAAGCAGGAGTTGGGATGAAGACACCCGACATACACCCATTGTGAGTTGGACATGTCTTTTAGGTTTAAGGTTGCCTATGATGACCAACCTAACCTTACAAAATACCCGACCCTCGAGACCTGAAATGATTGTTGAAATTAGGATCTGATTATTGACTGCCGGTAGTTGGCAAGAGGTTATGTGAATATGAAATGTAGATCTTGAAGTGCCAGATGGGTAGCGAAGTTATGCCAAAAATTTTAACCATAAAAAAATGAATTGATGATCTGAAAAATCATGGGATATAAGTCCCCGTTGTATGGGACCATTGAGATGATGTAAAACTTGGTTTGAAAGGCATATAAGATGGATCTACCCTATGACTTCAAGGACTGCGTGAATCATGTTTCGTATATCGAACTTGATAAAATGTCTATCAAGTGAGAATCTGATCACTTCTTGATGAAGTTTAGATCGGCGAAAAGTTGCATTCATCAAAAACCCATGAACATCATGGATAGAGAAAGTAAGTCAACATTAAGCCTGATCTTATTCCCATAGTTATGTTTGATGAAACTCGCGTATTGTAATGAATTACACTTGTGAGAAAAGACTGAATGTGGAGGAAATACCCACATGGCTTTAACTCTATAAGAAGCGAGTAGTAAGATAAGATGATCTTTGAGGACAAAGATCCTGTTTAGGGGTAAATGCTATGCCAATCCGTCAATTTATGGTTTATATTTTATGCTCAAATATTATTTAAAAACATTATTTTAATGTTATATTATGAACTCACTTATTTTTGGGAAGAAATTTGGAGTTACGTCTTGAAGTAGCATCGACTACGTCTAAACCGGAGGATTCAACGTTACGTACTTACGTTTACATACACCATCTTTGGTGACAGTCCGACATTTAAGAAAATAAATTTGTCCGTGAATATTATTTTAAGATTTTAAATTTGTGTTGGTTCATAAACTCACAAATTTACGAGAAGAGATTAGGAGTTACGGTTTTAATTTAACGTCCTTTACGACTAAACCGGAAACCTTAGGATTACGTATTTACGTTTTCGAACTCCGTTTTTGATGAGACAATTTTTATTAGATTCGTTTTGTGCCGTTGATTCATAATTTATAAATTTTTTTTTTCGTAAAACGACCCGAGGGCACGCAAATCGAGGAAATTATAATCGAGGAGTACCCGTAAATAATTGGGGATGAGACAAAACCACTTTTGCCCCACCCATAATATGGGATGGCATAACTAGCAACACCAACACCATGAGGTGTCAAAACTACAAGCCATAAGTTAACACTTGTTAACTTGGGCTTAACTTGTAAGCTACCTAACATCAAAACCACAAACCACTTCACCACAAACCATTATCTCACATTTAGATACATGCAAAACCACACATATCTCTCTCTCTTTGGCTCTCTTGGCCGTCCACCACCACCACCCATAAACCACCACCATATGATCAATTCTAACCACAATATCATGTGTTATTCATACACATGATGAAGGACTCTTGAAGCTCTAGTGATTGGTGGTCATTTTAACATCCAAGGAGAAGTTTTGTTGGTGTCTTGGGGGTGATTTTCCACAAGATGTTCATGAAGATAGGTGATCTTGAAGATGATATTTGTTTATCACAAGTCTTGCCATCAAAATCCAAGCCTTGATGAAAAACTACACAACCTTGGTGGTATAAAGATTGTTCTCCCCATCCTCTTGTTATTTTGATTATGTAATCATGTATTTTATTCTTAATGTATATATGTATGATGATATATGATGATAAAAATATTATGTGGGGATTTGGTGTTGATAAACATGGGTAAAAAGATGAAAATCTATATTAAAATTGGTTAAGCTTGCTTAAATTAGTAGGCTGTATAAAAACAGTAAATAACCATATGATAAACTGATAAAATGGTATAGATGAATTGATATACAGTAACTATGAGTCTTGTACACATGTGAGAGTTGGCCATACAATGGAATTATTATAATGAGTGAGATATGATCAAAACAAGTTTAGAGTGCAAATCTGCATAGACTGTTTTGAACGATTTTTATAAAATACTTAGAAGCTGATTCGACAGTAGCCATAGAAGAGTTAAATGGAGCACATATCATGTAGTTTATGCCATAAAATTTGGGCTTCTATCTCCATATAGAACTCTAGATATGGCTGTTTTGGTGAACATGAAATTTAAAATCAGATTTGTATAATAAAAACTTATATAAAATAAGCACTCACTTATATATTTATAAAATATTTACACATGAAAACCCACTAACAATTAATAGTAATTATAAATAAGAATTTCATATATTATGATATAAAATAAGACACTATATAAAAATGGTAGTTTGATAAGTTTTATAAGTTATAAAACTATTAACATGATTTTTACGTCTTTTCGGCTAATGCCGTAAAATTAACGTTTTTCGTCAATTAAAACTTAGACGGTCGAACCCGTCTAATGTAAAGTTTTTAAAAGTCATAAACTGATGTATAAGTACCTAATACAAGTAAAAACCGATAAAACCCGAACTATATGACATACGGACATTAACGAGCTAAGTTAGCATATTTGGACTAATAATTTAACTAGATAAGTTAAACACTTATAAACTTACTTATTGGGCTTAACCCATTTGGGCCCAACATGTAAAGTATAATACTGATAATAAAAGTATAATTGGGCTAATATAATTTATTTGGCTTGTAATGGGCCCATTGGGCCTCAAAATGTAATTAAATTGAACTAGTATAACTAGTATAAAAATGTTACCAACACATAAACACTATAATAAATGAGTAAAGATGAATAAACCCACTTGATCATAATCATCATATATATATATATAAAATCATCATATGTATGCATAATTGTTATTTTGATAAAGTCATTGGACAAGTGTCTAAGACGAGTATTATTTGTCTAGGTTTCTGTGATTGAAGCACGTACCGTACATCCAAATTGCCGATAACCGCCTTCCCACATCAACATGAGTTCATAGCCTCGCACTCTTTTAAATGTTTTCATGAAATGTTTTATGAACCCGTGAGGGAGATAACATGTTAGTTTTGATAAAATAGGACACATTTGTCCCGATTGTTTGATTTGGACCCGAATGATTGTATGACCCGATGAATGATTAAATGACCCGATAGATGAAATAAAATGGATTATTAAAGTTAGGTTATGTCACTAAAAGTCCCATTAGCATGAATTGTGAACTACCGGGATTTGGTAGACGCTTATGCATATAATAGTACTATTTGGAGATGATCACCCCAGTTCGCGCATTGACGGTTGATCCCCGTCGTGCCACATTGATTGGTAAGCGAATTTATGTATGAGAAGATTTCCATAGCGTGATCTTTGTGACGAAACGCTAACTTAGATGGGCAAATTGAGGTTAGGGCTAGCTACCCGTTGTTTGTTGTAGTAAGGTAACAATGTCATACGACTTATAATAATCCAAAAGTAACGAAATACTGCTATACGCATCGAATTACGATATATTTCCTGACTAGCAATACGGGGTCTTACTATTGATATTATGTTCGTGTTTTGTTTTTTCGTAACCATATTCACATAACGGTTTTTATTTAATCTATACAACGTTATAAAACGTATTGTATGATGTTTTTACGACAATGGTTCGTATAATGATTTTTAAGGCAAATGCCTATATTATGATTTTCGATAAGGATTGTATAAAATGACTTTGACTATTTTATGGCCTATTACAAAGATTTGTACAAAATGATTTTCGGTAACAATTTTATACCGATGTTATATTGATGGATTTCATTAATCTCTATGAATTCACTCAGCGTTTTGGCCGACATTTTCTTTTAACATGTTTTATCTCAGGTACTTGAAGGTAATTCTCGGGAAGACAACAAGAATTCATGGCCCGCACTTAAATAACAATTTCCATTCAAATGCTTTGTAAAACCTGTATGAAATACAATGACTTGGGACCTATGTAAATTTTATATTTATGAATGGAAATGCTTTATTCTAAAACGACGCGATTTTTAAGCGTTGTCTATGATGTGAGTAATGTGCTATCCCGTAACACCAACGAGTCTTCCGCTGAATTGAATTGAATTGAATTATGTAAATTTGGGGGTGTTACAGATGAGGTGGAAGACTTTATTCTTCGCGACAAATTATTGAAAATTCATCTTCTTATTTCTCAAATTGAAGCGTTGAATTCTACTCCTATCAATGAATCTTTACCTCCGTCTTTAACTCCCGTTGAGAACAATGACCTATATATGGAAGAAATTGACAATCTCTCAATACCTGAGGGTATTGATGATGATGACACGGAGGGGGACATTCTCTTTGATAATTTTATAAATGAAGATATTGTCCCAAGTCCCCCTATCGAGCACCTTTCCTCCCAACCTTTAGAACCTATTACCAAGGATGAGTGCTTTGACCTGGGAGGTGACATTGACCATTCTATGATTGATACCTTTACGGCTTTGCTGAATAATGATCATCCATTGTCTTTGGGGGATAACAATTTGTCTCCTTTACCCACTCCACCGCCCGTGGATCAAGACTTCACGTACTTTTCTTATGTTGAGAGGACTTTTCTACCCTTCAAGACTTATCCTCCTACCTCTCATTTATTATGTTCCTCCGGGACCGAGGATTAGATTTTTGATCTCGGTATTACATTAAAGGCTTCCCCATGGACCAATTAATTCGGGGTCGAGTCAGGCTCGTGACTCGGTTAACAAAAACAAGCGCTTCTCGGGAGGCAACGCGATGATCTATTTTTTTTTATCTATTTTCTACCATAAGTGTAGGGGGAGCCGAGTAGGTTGTGTTTTGTGATGTTGTGCAGGGATGTGTGCTTTAATGATCCACTTTTGGTGCTTTCTGACGCGACCCTTGATCCCGTGTTCCCGTGTACCCGGTTTCTTCGATAAGTTTTTTCTATTGTCGTTCATACTTGTATATAAATAAGTTGAGTAAATGTAATCACTTTAGTTGTCTCTTCCTTAGCTCGATTTAAACAACGTACTCAATGTCCTAAGCGTAGGGGAGTTTATTCTCCCACATGCTTAAACATTGAGGACAATGTTTATATTAAGTGTATGGGGGACTTCTATCGAATTTTAGTGGGCTTTTCCATGAATTTGACCTCATTTAACCGGAAAATTAAAAATTTTCAACGTTTTTCAAATTTTTGATCTATTTTGCCCTAGTAGTATTTCCATTTATTTTCTTTCCTTTTGTCATCGCATCGTATTTATATTTTCCATTTCAAGAATAAAGTCAAAAAAAAAATTAATAATAATAATAATAAATAAATAAATAAAATGGTTTTAACAAGTTTAGATGTGTTTGATATATTAGGCCCGTCGTGAATATTTTGACTCAACCCGAGTTTACTTATCCAAGTTTACTCTAGCTAGTATCCTTAACCATATGGACCTTAATTGGTTTATTACTCTAAGCATCCACGAGCCTCATTCTTTGAGATTTTAAATTGTGGAGAACGAGAGATGATAGAGTTGATAATAAGTTTAAGGGTTAATTCTTGCTTATATAAGTTTTGTGGCTCTTTCTTCCCGCTTGTATATTTAATTGCTTAATAAATGAGGATTTTTTGCGGCGTAGATTCGATATCTTAGCTCTTAGCCAAATTTTTTATCTCCTTGTAATTAAAGCATGAACATATTGAGGGTGCCAGCGTTGTGGACTTCCGACCAAGGTGTCTCATAACCACTAAGTAGGAGGTATTCAGACCATGGGACCGCGGAATTTGGCCTAATATATATATCATAAATAAAGAAAGAATAAGATTAAAACATGACCTCAAGGAGCCTTAGGGTGTGGGGCATGTAGCACGAACCTTGTCATTAGAGCCTTAGGGTGTATGGCATGGTAAGTGTTGAATAAAAAATGATCAAAAAATAAATTTCCTTGTTTATCGTTCAAGGAGCCTTAGGGTGTGGACAATAGATGAGGAGCATTTTTACATTTTAAAGAGCCTAAGGGTATATGATGTGAACTTGCTAAACTCAACATAAAGTCTACATGACTTTGGAGGAATAATTAATAAGTAGTACTATTGGCCAAATTTTGGATCCGGGAATTTATTCCCCAAATCGTGTTAAATCATCCTTTATGTGGGCTTACTTTAGTGACAACGTTTTTGAGGACGAGGTTAGGTTTTGAGTGTCGGGTTTGCACCATTTTGCCTTCATTTTTGGACTAATAATTATCAAATAAGTCAAATGAGCCTACGGGTGAATGACAATCATTAAAAGCTAGAGATACAACTTAGGAATTGGAGAAAGAGTATTACACAATTGTCTTATATAAGTGGTTTTAACTTAAGAACTTATGGTAAACAATGATCTCGTTTTTAAGTTTGGTATGGGGAACGTGAAACTTGAGGGTGATTAATATTCATGACACCAAAGCCCTATTTTAAGTCTTAGATTTCTTTACAAGTTTCTTCCATCAAACAGTTTCCAAGTTAATAAATTGTTTTAACTTTTGTTTCCTTTGATGTTTTTTTTATCTTTTCTTCATAGTAGTAATAGTATATCTTAATAAAGGCCAGATGGGTTAATTATGAGAAAAATGTAACTTTATGCTTTCAAATTATGCATTGCATAGGGTCATTGCAATGGTCAAGTTTAGGGGATTTAATAAGTGTGTAAACACTTATCCTTTTGCCACTAAAATCAATGAAAAACAAGACCTAATCATGTGTTTAGTATCGTAAAAGTCGGAATTACGCGTGGTTTTGTGTTTTTTGTTAAATAGGTACAAAAGATCAAAAGGAAAGAAAACACGGGATTTCACGGTCTATTGTTGAAGAAAAGTCCAAGAAAGAGACAAAGTCAAAGTCAAAGAACCAAAAGTGTACCGAAGATCACGAAAACCTGGCAAAATTGACACGACATTGAAAAAGATCAAGGAAGCCGAAATCAAGCTCGATGTTAGTGGATATAATCTTAAAAGAAGTTAATTGGGCTTGTGGGTCCCACATGTGGGTATTGGGCCCAAAAGCCCAATAAGGAAGCTAAGTTTTCTATCTTATGGATTACAAGCCCATACAAATCCCAATATTATAAACAGATTGAGAAAAATAGGCCATAAGCCCAATTCAATTTTTTTGGCAAAGTAATTAAACAATCCGTGTAATGTGCTTTAGGACCCATTATGATTGACTAAACAAAAAAATAAAAACGGATGAAAAGATTGAGTCAAAACCATTTAACACATTCCCCCATTCACGTTTTCTTTTTTACCCACACCACAAACACTCTTCGATACAAACAATTTACCCACCCATTTCTCTCTCAACCAAACTAAATAAACACAACTTTTTTTTTACCCAAACCCTAGATATACAAATTGGGGGTTTTGATTTTAAAGCACGTGAAGATACACGTGCCAGATATAAATCCCCCTCTTTTTCGGATCTTGAAGATGGTGGTACTCATCTACGTGGCCCTTTTTCCTTGTACATGATTGGTTGATACATATCACCACCACCACTCCTCCAATAAGTAGAAGACACATCAGATTTCAACAAACACAACAAACACAAAAATCGCCATACTGGCAATCCATGTGATGGGTGAATAATTTCCACCATTCGATCAAGAAAGAGAAGGAGAGAAAAAGAAAGAGCGATCAAGATTGCAAGATGTGCTCTCCAAGCATCACCTCAACAAGGCTAGGGTTTGCCTTTAAATACCCCATCTATTTTCTGTAATTTGTAATCCCTTTTCTTTCTGTTTACTGTTTTATTTTCAATTTAGATTTAGGTAATTGTAATTTTATTTTTTCAAGTATTGTAATGGTTTTATGATTTAATGACAATTATTTTGAGTTTAATCTGTCATTGATTTTTTGTTACTGTTGAAATTTATTTCAGTTTTTATTTTACTGTCTAAATTGTTATTAGTTGAATAATTATTTGATTGAAGTTTAAATTAATTAGTAAAAGGTAAGTTTGGGATAAAGTTTTTTTCCCTACTGGAAAAGCTTAAAAATATAGCTGTTTGGTTCGTTGATGTTTGGTTCCATAGTCACATAGGAGCAGTCGTTAGGGTGATTAATGGTTCATGGTTTGAAGTTAATAATGGTGGTTTGGTCGTGAATGGGTGTCGATTTAGATAAGTCAGCTCAGCGCTCGACTTCGTCTCAACGGATATCTCCATAAACGGTTAAGCTCGTTTCCTCTTTAAATATTTAGCTTAATTTGTCAGTTTTATTAGTTTAATAGATCTGCTTATGTTTTTGGTGAAGTAATATGTTTAACTGCTTTGTTTTTATAAGAACTGTAAGTCTGCTTGTTTTGTTATAATTTATCTGAGTTTTAAATCTCCTTGTTTATTTTGGCTTTGTGTCTGAGTTATTTGGTATTTTAAGTTTGGCTATAGTTAATGTCTGCTGGTTTATAGGTTAGTAATATTAGTTAGCTTGCTTATTTTCTAGTTAGATTTGCTTATTTTCAGTTTAAGTCTATTTGCTTATTTGATTTTGTTTTGAGTCTAGTTTAACTGATTTTAGTATTGCTTTGCTGTTTTGATTATCATTTTAGCTAATAGTTTAGTTAGTGTGCTTGTTTTTATTAGGATATCTGATTTTGTTTTTAAATACTTTTATTTGCTGATAATATTTTTGAAATTGCCTGGTTATCCTGCTTATTGTCTCAGATTAATAGATTGATTTCGATTTGTTATATAGGTTTGGTTGAATATTTTCGTTTTGAACTGATATATTAAGTAGTATCAAACCTTTTAGTTTGATTTGCTATGAATCAAAGTTCTGAACTCCTAATAGATCTACTGCACATTAAAAAAATAATAAACAAAAAAATATTGTCACTCCTGGGACTCGAACCCGTGACCTTTAGTGTAACTGTCAAACGCCTTAACCATTTGTGCTAGTTACTCTTTTGAGTTTAATTAGAGCCCTTTTCATTAATATAGTCCCTTAATTAACTGTCAGTTTTATTAAATTAGTTTAATTACAAGTTTTAGTTAGTTGATTTTAATTTAAAAGTTTTTATACATTTACTTTTATAAAATTTTAAAAAAAATAAAAATAAAAATAAACAAAATAAATATTTTTATTACTTTTAGAAATTTAAAATTGTTTTTTTTATAAATTAGTTTTTTATTTAGTTTTATTTACAATTAGTTTTAAATAGATTTCATTTAAATTAAAAGTTTTAGTTAGAAAATAATTAGAGTAAATTAGATTTAAGTTTTATTTAAATTTAAAATAGTTTTCAAATTTGTTTAAATAAGTTTTATATATAGTCTAAATTATTTATAAATTTTAAATAGTTTTAAAATAGTTTAATTAGTTTTAATTAAGTATTTTTAATTAAAGATTTTTCCTTTTAAACTAGATTAAATAGTTTTTTAATAGTTTTAGTTTTTAAAATACCAATCAAGTTTTAATTACCAATAAAAATTAATCTTTACGTCAAAATCCGATAACAATTCGAGTGAATCGAGGAGAAAACGATAATTGCAAAAATTCATACATTAAAGGGCAAGGGAAAATGGTCTTTTCAAGTGGCGTCATTCAAATTACGATAGTCAATGCACACTCTCTATCCGGTCACGAGTCTAGTGGGAATTAACTCGTTGGCATCGTTTGGCACAACGGTCATTCCTCCCTTTTTAGGGACACAATGAATAGGACTCACCCAAGGGCTATCGGAACTAGGGTAAATCATTCCCGCGTCAAGGAGTTTTAGGACTTCTTTTTTGATGACGTCGATAATTTTGGGGTTCACCCTCCTTTGACATTGGATTGCGGGTTTGTAATCCTCCTCCATTAAGATTTTGTGGGTACAATATTTGGGATCGATCCCTTAATGTCGGATAACTTCCACGCAATTGACCCTTTGTGATCCTTTAGAACATCGACAAGTGCGGTTTTTTCATCATCCGAAAGATCTTTCGCAATAATAACCGGAAACTTGTCACCCTCCTCCAAAAATACATATTCAAGGTGAGTAGGTAAATCTTTCAACTCGAGGATAGGTGGTTCCTTAATTGAAGATTTGGGCTCGACACTCATAACCTCCTCGGGTGGAGGAAATGGGAAGTCGTTAAAAAAATCCTTGATAATCGAGAAGTCCTCATCGTTGTCGAGGTCTTCGTCACAAGTACGTGGAACATCGAATTCTTCCAATGTAAAACCACCACCTTCAAATGGAGTGAAGGTTGGTGTCGAGTTACCAAGAATGGGATCTAACATAGTGGGATTGCCACTATTCTCATCATCACCAAAACCTAAAAATTCTTGTGAAAATTCCTCGCAAACAACGTCAATCATGTCAATGAGGTTTACGGTTGCAACGGAATAAACATGAGAAATTGGAGAATTTTGAGTTGCGTTTATAACAAGTTCCTCGTCGTTGAAACGTAAGGTGATCTTTCTAGCATGCACATCAATTAAAGCCATAGACGTATCTAAAAACGAACGACCTAAAAGAGAGGAACTTGAGGATCCGTGGGAATATCGACAACGATAAGGTCTAGCGGATAATAGAACTTTCCCACTTTCACAAAAACGTATTCCGCCAATCCACATGCAGGAATCGTGGAATGGTCGGCCAACTCGATAGACATTAGTAAAGGAGTAAGATTAGGAAGATTGAGCGACTTGAAGATTACAAGTGGCATCAAGTTCGGCCAAGGCATAGAAATCTTCCATATCTTGGATTGCACAAGGAATCAAGAATTTACCGGGAACACCGACTTTTTGAGGTATGCGGTTATGATAAACCGAGGAACAACTAGACAATTGTTACAATTTCTCCTTGTTGTTCAACATACTCTTAAAGTTAGCGGCAAATCGAGGCATCATGACCAAAGCATCGGCAAAAATCACATTAAAATGAACGTCACGAAACATTTTCATAAAAAGCTCAAATTTGTAATTGTCGCGCTCTTGACTTTTCTCCTTTCTAAGTCTCGATGGATAGGGAAAAGGTGGTGTGGGTTGAGGAATAGGCATAGCCTTTGGAATCTCGGGGTCCAAATGTGGTAATGGGTCAACCGTAGGTTTGGCATGAGTGGTACTTCGTGGGATTGGGACATGCTCCTTTTCGACCACCACCTCGGTTTCTTCCTCAATTGCATCCTCCGTAGGAGCAATTGGTTGCGGAGTCGGTTCCTTTAGTGTCTTAACACTACGTGTGGTAATAACTTTCATCTCTCCCTTAGGGTTCGATATGGTGTTACTAGGAAGACTACTCGAAGACGGTTTGAAATTTGATTGTTATTAGACCCTTGATTCCCATAGTTTCCTTTGTAATAGTTTTTATAACCAACTTGATTGTTTCGATAGTTGTTGTTAGCATTTTGATTGGGAGCAAAACCCGGTGGAGTCAATTGATTAGAGCGGGTAACTTGACCGTTTTGGTTGTAAGTTCACGTGGCCGCGTAGGCACTCGAAATGTTACCACCGTTGGTAATGCACTCGGAGAAATCATGACCTCCACCACAATACATACATGAAACCTCAACCGCTTTAGCCATAGCGGGAGCACTTTGTTCTCCAACTTTGAATTCAATTAAAAGTCCTTTAAGCTTATCAAAGATTTTTTTTTCCCAGTTCGCCTCAATTTGTCAAGCATCGATGGTATTGGACAAAGAAGGTGAAGCCGAAGACGAAGCGTTACGAAAACTCGATGTGTTACGAGGACTATACACCTTTGATCTATTCTCAATTATCAACAACGATTCCTCAACCGTTTTACACAAAAGATTACCACTCGCGGCGGCATTTAGATAATCCTTTTCATGATCATTCAATCCATTGTAAAACGTGTCAATTTGATGCAAGTCGGAATAACCGTGATGAGGACACTCATGTAACTTTTCCTTAAACCTATTCCAAGCCATTGAAAAACTCTCATTAAATTCTTGTGAAAATTTTGAAATCTCGTTTTTCAAATGCGTAGTCTTAGAGGGCGGAAAAAATTGGTTCACAAACTTAGAAACGAGATCCTTCCACATCAATATCGAATTGGGTGGCTCTTTCTCTAACCAAATTTTAGCGGGACCCGCTAAGGAATACGGAAAAAGCATCATCTTAATCGAGTCATTAGCAACATCCTTATATTTGAAAGTGGCGGTAAGATGATTGAATTGGCGGATATGGTTGTGCGGGCTGTCCTTTTCATCACCATGGAATTTGTTGTTTTGGATCATCCACAACAAACCCGTTTTCACTTCAAAGTTCTCCGCAAGGATAGCAGGAATCACAATAGCTTCTCCATAACCCTCGGTGGGTTCTTGATTTAACTCCATCATAGTACGATTCGCCATGGTTGGTTCTTCTCTTACGATAGGTTCGTCAATAGGAGACTCCTCACTAGAAAGATTAGGAGTAGGTGTTGACTCCTTTCGGGTTTTTCGTTTACGTGCACGTCTTGATTGGTTGCGAGTATGCATAAATGTCACGTACAACGTGGGGATGAGCAAAGAAGATTCTTTTTGGTGTTTTTAATTTTTCCAATTTTTTTGTGGTTTTTGATTGTTTTTACTTTTTTTTGGATTTTTTTTATTGTATTAAGTAGACAAAAATATACAAATCTCCTCCTTAATCAAATCTCTTGATTAAAGAAGCCTCAGGGAATGAAAACGATCACGTGAAGTGAACGCCTTCGACGACTTTAGAACGTTGGTGGAACACCAAAACGTTCAAGAGGGTTTAATCAAATGAAACCAAGAAAATATATATGATACTTAGATAATACTTTGGTTGGCAAACCCTCGATTAGCCCTTTTTATCTAAACACTCACAAGTAAGCGGGGAAACGAGGCGGCGCGAAGCACTTAAGAGCCTTTTTCCTTAGGGTATATTTTATAATTCCCGCCTTATACCCACCTTATAGTTTGTGTTTTTCAAAATCAAGCTTCACGAAAGTATTTATCTATTTTGCCTTTGATTTCTTGTTTGAGATTCGAATACAATGATTGAGTAATGACCTCCCAATCAAGGTTGTGTTTTCACACTTTTGGATTACTTGTGAATTTATTGTTCTACGTATACAATATAGTAATAGTATTCACAAAAAAAAAAACAAAACCGATAATACGTATTAGTAGAGTGCTACTAATACAAATACTATTTATGGTTAGTATATAAAAACAACAATTTCCATATCAAAACACAACACGCCTCCCCGGCAGCGGCGCCAAAATTGATGTATTGTATTTTACAAACTTGTTAGCAAAACAAAGTGTAACTAGGGTAAGTACGGCGATTTAGGAAAATCATGCACAAATGACCCTAAGTGGGGATCGTTCTCAAGAAGGCTAGTGCGTTGCGTTAAGAGATGATTAACTTTTGTGATTATAACTTATGAAGAAAGAAAATAGAAAGGAGATTAGAAGAGAATTACGGTTATGATTATGAATTAAACTAAGACGAAATGTCGTACACGTAAGACCGTAAAAAGTGACAAAATTAAAAATTTATCCTAAAAATTCCTAGAAAATTGAAATAAATCCTAAAAAATGTAATTAGAGTTTACAAAAAATTAAAAATCACACAAAACTTTTTTTTATTAAATATAAATTTTTTAATGCTAATTAAAGCCCAAAAAATCAATTTAGTTAACCAAAAGCCAAAAATGAGATTTTTTTCACTTGTAATCCTCTAAAATGACTTAAATAAATTTAAAACTATTTCTGAAAATTTTAAAATTAATTAAAACTATTTAAAAACAATTAAAAACTATTTATACTTAAAATAATTCTAAAAATTAATCTAATGACAATAAAAATTATTCTAAAAATTGTAAAATTCCTAACTTAATGTATTTGAACTAAGAAAAATGAAAAAGTTTGAAAAATATAAAATTTAATTTTTAATAATAAAATAATAATAAAATATCAATAAAAATCCAAAATTTATAAAAAAATTCTAAAAAGTTGCAAACTAGTTTATTCTAACCTAAATAATACAAAAATTAAATTGAAATTACAAAAATACCCCTATTGGGCCTAGAAATGGGCTAAAAGTCTAAACAGACCCCTTAATGGGCTCAAATAGGCCCAATAAGAAAAATGTTGTCCAATTAAGCCCAAAAGCTCCTATCTGACTTAAAATTTGATTTTAAGAACAAAACTATGAAGGCCCAAAAGCTGAAAATGTGTTTAAGCTAGCTTATTTCAAAGCAGCTTATTCTTAATGGGCTTTTGGCACATTAAGCTATAAGTTGATGCCATAAGCTCAAATTTGAAACACAAGCTTCTTTTGAATTACATAAGAGATCTGTAAAAAGAAAATTGGAAAAAGCACAAGAAATAAGCCTGAATAAGCTAAAAGCTATCTTCACAAAACGACAAAATAGTCGTTTTCGAGTTCTAGGCCACCTCAAGAGCTGATTCAACTTTCAAAAGCTTTTAAATGACTTAATTAAGCAAATAATCAAAAGGTTTTCCAATAAGCACACTCAATAAGCAGATAAGCACATGTTTTAAAGTCAACCTTATGAGTTTTCTAGTAAAAAGTCAAAGCCAAAGTCTGATAGCTCCAGATCAAATAAATGGGTCAAATGAGGAAGATCTATCACAAAGAATAAGTTGTTGCAAGTCTGGATAAGCCAATTTGGCTTATAAATAAGCTGAATGAAAATTAACACTAGCAGGGGCTAGTTTTGGATGTTGAGCAGTGGGAACTTTTCCCACTGCTTGACTTAATTGACTTTTTGTCTTTAGTGACTTTTTTGTGGATTCAAGTTAAGCAAAGGCACCCAAATGATCAGTTAATCATAAAGAGTCAATATCAATCACAAAAACACAATTACAAACAGCCAATCAGTGCAGTTAATTCAAAAGATCATCAGATAAGCACCAGATATGAACATAAGCAGTTATGAACTCAATAAGATGTTTTAGCAAGATTCAGCCAACCAAATGGCACCAAAAGCATACACAAGCTATATTTAATTCAAATGAACATAAGTTAACAAGTTTCATGCATTGGTTCAAGGCCTAGATCAAGATTCAAGCTTACAAAAGTTACTGATGAACAAGAATAAGCAGAGTTTTCACTTTACTGATATACTTGACAACCAAGCCAATTTTAAACACTCAAATCTTCAAATCAGGTTACACAAAATTTGATTTAACACCTTTTAGCCCTAAACATGCATATACTCTAGGTATTTCCAAAATTTTTGTCAAAATAAGTCTAATCAAGTGAGATATAGCACAATCTTTAAATTGAAGTTTCAAAGCTGAAAACTTGCAGGTTTTAGCATATAAACAAGTGTTAAACAGATACCAACTCTAATAAGCAACAAACACAAACTGAAATCCAACTTGTGCACTTAAACAAGTTATCCCAAACACCCCTTATCTTTTTCAAATCAAAATTTAAACAAGTATAAGTGTATTCCAATGATACCCAAGCCCAATCAAACACAATAACAGATGTATTATGCAGTATTAAGCAAGATCAAGCCACAAATTCCACAAGAACACAAGCAATGCACCAAATCACTAAAAATCAAGTTTTAAAGTAGATTTTGAGTAAAAAGGTTCAAACCTCATGGATGTACATCCACACCCACGAATTTTTGAGCTTATGTGCTAGCAAGAACAAGCACAAGCTTCCACAAACAACCTTACTAAGATTCAACAAAGTTAGAAGCAAAAATAATAAACAGAAAGGTGACAAATCCTTGATTAATGCAACCCTTGTACCCCACACTTGATTATCCCCACGTTATAAGCCTCACAACACCTTGATATCACAATATCAGGATGCTATGATCCACTTATAGCCCAAGAATTCCAAGGTGTACCAAGGACTTAGCAAAATATCAAGATTTAGAAAAATATGCAATTTCTTGCACACTCCTTGAAAACACGTTTTAAGATTCAAGTTTAGCAAACATTAAACAATTTCAAGCAGTAAATAAGATTGGCACTTGGTTTCTCTTCAAAGATTTAAACACTTTTCATTAAATAATGAACAAGGATTTACAGAACTTGAACAAAGGAAAAATCAAGAGAAAATGTAAATGTAGTTGGTCCTATGCCTTATATAGGCTACATTGTGAACTACAAAGCAATAAAAAACATAAAACCCTAGTTGTAGAAGTCCCAAATTGCCCTTGTGAAGTTTGAATAACTTGAGCTCATGTGATGTTTCTTTGCCAGTTTTTGGACTTGTGAGCTGTTAGAATTTGATCAATGGCTCACATTGAGCTTAAGTTTGAAGAAAGGATGTGGGGCGTTGGATGGCTGTCACTGTTTTGTCATCTTCTTCAAAAGTGTGTACAAGGGTTTATCATGTGAGTTGTTGGATGATGTGGCATGGGGTTTAAGGTGTGGGTTGTGTTTAGGGATAGTTTAATTATAATTCTGGAGGTTTATGGGGTTTAATTACAAGCCATTAGTAAAAACCCAATTTGGATCAAGAACATGAATAGTGCATATTTTGATCCGTTTTGTTTTTTAAACTTGGTGTTAGGCGCCTAATTAATATTTAATTAGGGTTAGTTAAAAACCGGTTGTGAGTGGAGAGTGATGTGGCGAAATGGTGAAGGGTGATTGGTGGGATGGAGTTAGTGGGGCACGTGTCCACCTCCCACTGGTCTAGGTAAGTTTACTGTCAGCCATAATTAACCCCTTAATTCTTCCTTGTTTGTCACTTGTAAACAAAACAACCAAAATCCGTTTTAATTTGTTATTGAAGTTTTGGTTTTCACACTTTTTCCCCAAATACTTTTCCAAAGTATTTTCAGGGGTATTTCTTACCATTTCTTGATACTTGAAGGGCTGATTAGGCATTTTCTTCAAAGGTAATGGTCTTGATTTGTATGGTTGACTTCTTGGAGGACTGAAATTGACAAGTCATGATTTATGAGGGACCATTTTTTCCAATTCTTCAAAGTTAAGGGTCCTTTTTGCAATTTGACATATTTTGAGGACCAAACTTTTCTTTCTTGTAACTTGAAGGCCTTCATGGCATGTTTGACTTTGAGGAGGACTAATATTGGCAATTTTGTTTTGTTGAGGGACTAAATTTGCCAATTCTTCAAAGTGGAGGGCCCTTTTTGTAAATTTTGACAAACTTTAAGGACCAATCTTGTAATTATGAATATACAAGGGTTTAAAGTGTCAATTCTTCAATATTGGAGGACCCATCTTGCATAATCTTCAAATCTTCAAGGGTTTTTCTTGGAAAATCTTTATTAGGGCTTGGTTCATTGTGCGGCTTCGTTTCCCGTGTTCGTTTTTGTATGATTCTTGTGATCTTTTGTCATTTTCTCAATATCCGTACCTAAAATACACAAGTAACAAACACAAGCATATATTAAAGCCCTTTTTGGACGATGAGACTATGTATAAAAGCAGTCTCATTAGTAATCCCTATTCCGGATTAGTATACACACAAGTATTCCGGATTGTTGCTTAGAACCATATTTCGAATAGCAAAAGGAACATGGATTCCGGATTGCTAGAGAATTACTAATTCCGGATAACCCCGAAATCCAAGATTCCGGATAGTGAGAAATCCAAGATTTCAGATAGTAACAAAAATGCGTATTCCGAATTGAAGTTTGTTTGATATTCCGGATTACTTGAAATGTTTAGATTTCGGATATGGGAATAGTAGATATTCCGGATTGCTAGTAGAATATCATATTCCGGATAGTAAGAAGTTAGGGATTCCGGATTGTGACAGAATTTAGGGATTCCGACTTGTTTTAGGTTTTGTTTTCCCGAATTGTTTTAATTTTCATATCTCTATTTTTTCCCGCCATTTTTACTTAGCATTTTTCTCTAAGTGTTTTGTCTTGGATTATTTTTAAGTTTACATTTGTATAATGTTTAAGTTTTCAAATTTATCTTTTGTTAAGTTTAAATCTTTTAGTATTTTAGCTTTAATCTTTCGTCATTTAGTTAATTTCTTTAAAAGTCTTTATCATTAGTTTTAAGTTTCAAGCTTTCATTTTTATTTCATTTAAGTCATTCATTTAAGTTTTAATCAGTTTTTTGTTTTTAATATGTTGTCATTTACTTTAAAGTTTGCTTTTTTATTTTAAAATAGATACTCAACGATATTTTTCTTTATTCACCAAGAACAACTGAGTCACACTTGAACCATGGTCAACTCGATAAGAACGATTTCAAAGAACAATTTTGCTTGTATTACATCTCTTGTTTGTTCTCATCCTTTCCACAAACACCATTACTACATTAGTAGTCTCTTTCACCAATTATAGTCCACCATAAGGACAACTCACCCTATCCTTCCATATAGTGCCTCAAATGACATTCATCGACTTCTAGTATGATAACTATCATTATATGAAAACTCAGACATCGTTAACGAGTTTTCCACCTCCCGCTAAATTAGTTACCCAAGCTCTCAACACGACTCCTACACTTGTAGCAATTGCTCACTTGGTCCATCCATCTCTAATTAGCTAGATATACACATATCCAATCATGTTCATCTAATCCCTTTAGTCCTTAACCCAAACCACTTAAAAATTCTAATTTACTTACAAAAGTGACCTATGACGGTATTTCACATATTCATTAGTTAGTGCTGTCAACTGCCATCCAAACCCATGCTACAACTACTTTCATTATATTTGGATAGCTCATTAGTAGCACCTATACACTTCCTTCTTACTATTCTCCATGAAAGATTTTTTTTGATACTCAACACTTTCTTTATACTTACACAATGTCTTACCTCCAAGGTCATAGTGCTCCTCATCTTGTCCTAGTTAGTCCAAGCCCATCGTCCCTCATGACACGGCACATCTATAACTCATCATCCATTTGATTATCGATTCTAAGCCTTCCAATTAAACTATATAGGTCAGTGCCATTTCCTTTCCACACTACAGCAATATTAGCATGCTTAGTGCCTTAGTCTACTCATTAGGGTATACAAAAGTTTTACCTTCGGTTCCTATCTCGACATATTTCATTTATGATCCGCATCTATCAATACTTCCTTCTTTTTCCTCAGCTCATGGCATACATCACGATGTTATGCTTATCGTCTTTCTAGTTATCTATACGTCAAAATTATCTAAGTAGCTTCACTTGTTTTCCTCTCGACCAGTTCTCCTACTCCCTCCTATAGGGACATACTAGTGTATTATGTGATCCCATGTGGATCACACTGTCATCTTATACCCATATTAGTTTCCATTTGTCTAAACTAAGCCATATTTTAAATTCTTGTCCAAATCTCATACTTCTATTTTGATCTTGCACCCAACTTGAGGTACTTTCAATCAAAATCTTCTAGGAATACTTGGCTCTCTCCTTCCATGGTTCTCCCTAATTCCTACACTATCCCGTCCAACAGAAATTCCATACTTCATTCATCAAATCTATGGAATCACTAGTGCATTGGATAATGCATAGCTGTCTCTTCAAAAGATCTTTCATAACACCTTCACAAAACCGACTCTCCAATCACTTCTCCACGAACTTATTCAGCTCAGCTTCACTACTCATTCCTCGATATTGATTGCCACAAAATTCTATCTACATAGTCACTCGACTCCCCTTGTTATTTCCATGAATTCTTAATCCCCCATGCTATGTATTCACTTCATCACGATCTATTGGTTCAGCTCTTTGTAGCTCCACTCCGATACTCGATATGTCCTTCTTTGTCACGAACCATACGGATATTCCCATCATCGTGCTTGTCACCTTTCTAGTCATTGCAACTTATGCGACTTATTCGGAATATCTTGCATCCTTCTAGAAGCCGACACGTATTCTTTTCAGCTCCTTGCTTCACGATGTAGCTCTTCACGCACTCGTTCTCGTCTCTATGATGTTACCTAGGAACTTCAAACTACCTAGTAGCTTCTAACTTCAACTCATCTACCACAATATTTCTAAAGGTGCTTCAACCCCTCAATGACTCACTCTTCCTTATTTGTTGTACTCACCATTAATCAGCCTCCTACCAACCATTATTTCACATCCATGTTTTCCTTCACGTGTCTACTACTACCTTGCGTCCATAAGTATACCAATTACCTTCCGTGTTATTTGCCCAGTCTTTCCATTAGTAGAAAATTTCTGCTCTACCCTCACATCCGCTGGTACTTTCATCAATCTCATAATGGTACTTCAACCAACTTCTCATAGCATGACAACTCGTTCCCACGACCAGTCAACTAACTGTACTTACTCCCTTATTCTTGTAACCAATCTAAGTTTCAAAACTCCATAAATATTAATCATTCCTTCAACACAACCTTTAAACCAAAATGCATCTCTCCATTCAAATATATATCCATAAGTAATACTACCCAACGCTATCCTCTCATCCTAACATTTCCACAACCGCATAACTAAATCAACCATGACGTGTACCAAAAGAATTCCAAACGACCGTGTCCCATAATAAATATAGGGTAAACCGAAACATCAACCATAATGAACCCTAGCCAAAACAACTAAAAAACGAAACAATGTAATCCAAAAGATTCAATGGAGTGTGCCAACAACGAAAAATTAGACTCATCACGATTATTGTTACCAAATTTCGATACCTTAGAAATTTTTAAACTTTCATCCCAATTAGTTACTTCTTACAATAACCAAACTCCCATACTACTAAGATCAAGTATACTCATTTTTAAACATAAACTAATCCTTTATCTTCATCATTTTATCAAGATATCAACTAGTTAGTATACTACAATATTATTCTAACCATTATCTTGTTTACCCATATTAAACTTATTTCACTTGTTATTATGAAACCATTACATGTTTACAAAATATAGTGTTTTTATTCATTTTATTATATATTATTATTATTATTATTATTATTATTATTTTATATAATCTATTTAGGCTTGTTATAACTAAACTATTACATGTTTACATAGTGTGATGTTATTATTATCATTACTAAACTTAAATATCCCATTTTACTCTTTTTTTCCATTTAAATACTTCTAAAATTTTAACTCCACTTAAGAAAATTTGAAAAATTTATTTACCTCTTTTAAAATGTATTATCACCTGTTACCTAAAAAACTAATCCCATTATTTTCAAGACTTTTTTTATAACTTACTACCGCACACTTAAAGAAAAGATATGTATGTCACGATATCATACCATACACTTACAAATTATTTTCAAAATCGTTTTCCTGTAATTAGCCAGACTTATTTGCAAGAAAATTTAGTAGTTCTCATTAATTAAAATACACACCCGAATGTAGACACACATCAAAAAGACTAAAAACCTCGTTGGAACTCCATCAAACTCCAGCACCATAAAACACGAGCAAACACAAGGTACGTTCAAGTTATAATAACTACTGAACGACCATATATCATAAATTAACACATACTAGTATATATACATCCGCATATATATACCTACTAAATCACCCAAAACATACTCTTTACCATACATTTTAAATCAATCAATCGCGTCATGCACTCGTTTTTCCATACGAGTAATCACCATCTTACAACAAGGCATAAAACCTATCACTAGAACCAGTCCATATCGTGTGACCCCATAATCACACAACATGACTATAACCCAAAACATATAACACACCAAAAATAGCCATATCGTAGGCAACCATTACATAAAGCCATATATTATACATATACCTAAAATCCACATCTCATCATATACACGCATGTACTAACCCTCTTTCATGATATTATACTTAGGAACCCATTGAAGTTGTGGTACTTTTATAACTATGTTGGCCACCATACTTATACAATTACCCTTTCCTCAATGCACTCCCTCCTATGATGACACTTATAAGAATCAATACAACATGTAACACATAAATCCATCTACTCACATAATCACACGATCACATAAACTAAGGTTCAAAACTCCGTTTATTAAAATAACATAGTCTAGCTAAAACAACACAAACATAATACAAAACGAAAACATCATCAATATTAAGTCGAGTTGCCCGTAAGAGTGGAAATGGCCTAATCTAGGTAAACAATTAATTGATTGATGTCGTGGATCCCGTATCCGATTCTCCTCCTCCATTATTGTTACTATCCGTACAAACCAGTTTCGTCTTGATATTCCTCTACACTCGTTCCCTATTCCCTTCCTTAGTTGTTATTGTTAACACGGTTTTATAAACCCACATATTATTCACCTCCTCCTTAGACATGTGCTCTATATCCTCACATGTATGCCACTCATATAGAATTTCCTTCCTATAGTGTATACGCTTAGTACTCCCTAGCCACCTAATTCCAGAGACTTTAACAACCACGTGTTTCTTAGGGGGCATGACTTAAACACCAAAAGAAAACATCATACATTAGATACCTGAAACTAACTTAGCAATTATAGTGACCGTAATTCATATATCAAACACAAAACAGAAATTAACATGTGACTAAGTGTGGATAACTATTGTTCAACCCATACTAGTCAAACTCAAAGAAAACGAATCAATAATACTCAAAAAATACAATCAAAAACCATACACATATTCCTATGACGCCTATATGCAGGGATCCTTAAGCTATAGACTAGGCTAGGCAACCTAATTCTCTATAACCATTGTCTCTGATACCATTCTGTCACACCTCACCATGGCGGAATATGGGGCGCGACGTATGGATATCATCACAACATGGCGTGTCTATAGAGATAACTAAATGAAATAAGAAATGTCATAAAATGGTGACACAAATGTCATGAAAATATCTCAACAATGCAAGAGTCTAGGTAAGTAGGTAATAGTCCTACCGCTTACCCGAGACAAACAATTAACATAAACAAAGCAAACATATAGGTGTCAACAAAGTATCACTTATTTAAACATCAAACAAAGACTAAGAGGAAAAGGGGTTCCTCCAAATGCAATCCTAAGCCTCCAAAGCTAGCCACTCCTATTCTCATGCTAAACCACATTCTCACCTGAAAGAGACACTAAAACACGTCAACATAATGTTGGTGAGAATCATAGGTTTAGACTCTAATGCCAAAACAATTATAAGCTATGAATAACAACCATCAATAAAACAACGTATGGACAGTGTGTTACAATTATGTATTAACACCTAACATTCAAGATTAACCAATCACCACAATTCTAAGGCTCCAAGCCGTACCAATCACAATAATTCCAAGGCTCCAAGCATTACCAATAACCATGGTCCCATAGGCGCCCATACACCTATGAACCAATCCCAAGGCCCTGCCTTGTCAACATCCCCTTGGTACCAAGTCAAACCACAATAATAATCAAGAATCTCATAGCAGTTAATCACATAAGTGTACACACAAGTCCATCACAAACCATAAAAACATTCACAACACTAGTTATAAAACCACACAATGTCTCTTCCATCCCATCTGGAAATAAAAACAATTAGACTCATAAAAACAATATCCAAACCACAATTTATACACACCAATTAGCAAATAAACACTTAAAGACACGTAACTTGCACAAAATAAAACAAAGTGACGAACCTCAAAATCGCGGTTGTCACACTTAGCTACTGTTAAACGGATATTTCGGTATATTAAATGAACCATTAATCGGGGACTTTGGTATTCTAAGGACTCTTCGGTTACACTCATAGCATATGTAGATGCGGATCACGTGGGTTGTCAAGATACAAGGCGTAGCACAAGTGGAACTTTACAACTACTAGGAGATCGACTTATAAGTTGGGCATCAAAACAGTAGAAAAGCGTTGCAATTTCAAGTACAGAGGTAGAATGCATAGCTGTGTCCAGTTTTTGTGCTCAAATTCTTTGGATGAGATCACAATTAACTGACTATGGTATAGGTTTCAACAAAATTCCGATGTCCTGCGACAACAAAAGTGCAATTGTCCCGGTCGAAGCATATTGACATTCGCTACCACTTTATCAAGGAAAAAGTGGGAAATGGAGTGATCGAGCTTTACTTTGTCAGATCTTTGTATCAATTGGCGAATATTTTCACGAAGTCTTTAGATCGCGCTCGAATTGAATTTC
Source organism: Glebionis coronaria (assembly GCA_025667525.1). Classification (NCBI taxonomy): domain Eukaryota; kingdom Viridiplantae; phylum Streptophyta; class Magnoliopsida; order Asterales; family Asteraceae; genus Glebionis; species Glebionis coronaria. The sequence continues at coordinate 340,276,017 of CM046874.1, forward strand.
TATCCGACAAGCTAGGATTGAGAAATTTCTCGCCCGAGACTCTAAAGGAATTGGCAGATGAAGCGAAAGAATAGTGGTGGTAAACTATTGTCCTTATCCTTGGTGATCATCTGTATATATTGTTTATATTTTTATCCACAAAAGCAAAATACAAAAAAAACCATATAAAAACACCCAATATTTACAATTTTCATAAAAATCCAAAAATATGTTTATCTTATTTTTCAAAGGCATGTATTTTGGGACGATAAGATTTACGCCCTTAGAAATGTTGATTAATATTGACACGGCGTCATAAATAGAGTTCGTACAAAAGTTGTAAATATTTCATAAAATATGCCTATATGGCTTGTAATTATTTCAGACTGCAACCGTTTTTCATATTATAGTCAAGTATTTCTTATGAAAGCTTTGGCTCAACAACTGGAATTAATCTTCTCTAGAATGGTTTACTTTATAACCATGTAAGGGATTGTGTTTACGTTATAACACAATCTAACATAGATTTATGTACGCATCAGTGCATTTATTTGTTAAAACAAGAGAAATCTTGTTTTTATGAAGTTATCATCTCTACAACCATAGCAATTTACAATTGTTATCTACATAATCAATGATGCGACTACTCAAATGACGACTACAACACATTCGATAGAACACGGGTGAACACATGAGGGGGAGCAATTGTCAAGCATTCATAATCTTCGATGCCGAAAGTGCCAAGTTCACATATTGGTGTCAAGACAACGATACCTATCGTACATGTGGTGTCAAGAGATGACTTCAGACGTGACGAGGCGACCGACATTTGCCGACAAAAAACATGTGATCTTATCATATGACGTTCTCACCAATCATGTAAAACCCGTATTTAAATCGAGAATATAAATACGCGGTTTATTATTAATACGCGGGTTATTTTTATTTTAAACCGTTCACGTAGAAATTATCAACGGACCGAACGTGAGGAAATATAACGTGTGGAAATATTACGAGTATTATTTTATTACATGTATTATAATTAAAAAAAAAAAAGGAATATATTATAGGGGCCGGTTTGTATAATAAAGGAAAAGGAAATTATGGGCTTTAGCCCATTTTACTTACTCAAAACCAAACGAAGGTTACATTTTTCCCATAATCTGTAAACAAAAAAAAATATATAGAAACTAGGGTTTGTCTTGGTTGCCGCCGGGAAACAAGAGAACAAAGGGAGACCCAGTAGTTACAATCAAACACGAAAAAAAAAGGTAATCAATCTATCTCTTTTCCCTTTTATCACGAATTTAAAAAAAAAAAAACCGAGAGTTATAACTCTCGGGGGGTGTTTGTTTTCTACAGCCGCAAAAAGAAAGGGGTGTGTCGGGTTAGTCTACATCAGGGAACCGAGACCATAAGGTCTCGGTGTGTTGCTGCACGACCCAGCCGAGACCACAGCCGGTCTTGGTGGTTCTTTTCTTTCCAAACCGAGTCACAAATCAAATAAGGGTGCGTTTGGTTGTAAACAGAATAGCAGTGGGAACTAAGATTATAACAGTGGGAACGGCATAGAATAGCAGTGGGAAAAAGTGGGTAAAAACAGTGGGAAAAGATGGGTCAGAAACACATTATATTCATCACATTAGCGACAGTTTTGCGACAGTTTTTCTGTCGCAAAACTGTTAGAATTATGCAGTTTTTTTTAAAGAAGCAGCTTTAGCGACAGTTTTCTTTAGTGACACAGAAATTCTGTCACTAATTATTGCGGACACAATTTTGTATATTATGTTGGTTCGGTTAGTGCGACCGAGATGGGATCGGTAGGCTCGGGACATGTTTATAAATAGTAAAATAAATATTTTTATATTTTACCTTTTTAAATTAAATTGTTTTATAAATATTTTATATATATTTCAAGTGTATTAAATTAATTAAATTCCTAAATATTTTAAAGGGTATATTATTAGAAAACGAATTAAACAATTTAAGAACTTCCTAAATTAAGGAACTTTTATCTTTAGCGGGATACTTATTATAGAAACACTTATCGTCAGAAATACGTTTGTACGTAGCTATTAGTAGAACGTTAATACATTACAATGAATTATTATAAGACCGAATTTAGCCGTTAATATGCGTATGGAATTTCAGAAATAAATAAATAAGAAACCAATAAGATCAGTAAAATTTGATAACGGATAACTGTTAACTTATTCGCGTCCTTATTTATGTAGCACGCGTGAAGCCCGAGTAGTATTCGTTCAGTCTTCCTTTCAGTCAGTTACTGGACTAGAGGTACGGATTTTTCCGTCCTTTCAGTAAGGACTTCCTTTATATGCATGATTAGGATTTCCCATCTTCAGCCGAATGTTTCCCCAGTATATGTTAAATTTATCAGTAATCATGTTAATAACTAAATAGAATTGCCTGAGCGTTATATACAAGCACGACCAGTTTATGTACTAGTTACGGAGGTACCGTAACCACGACACTAGAGGCACCGGTGTCGTGACTCACATGCAGGAGAGTGATATCCTGCATCGTCCCACTCATGTTCAGTTTGGCCATTTTTATATGTATGTTTTAGTGGGGCGTATGGATGCATCCTAGGCTTATATGTGTTACAAGTTATCAGGGTGAATGTGGTGTGTGCTCTACATCCTTCACATTGGAGCTGATCCCTCCACCCAGCACAGTTATTTAGAGGTCACCCCTCTACAGCATGACGAGGTCACCCCTCCAGTTATTCATGCACGGTTGTTACAGCACGTGACCTATATAAGCTCTGGCAAATAAAATACAGTAAATGCATGTTTTCAGAATTTAGAGTTACATTTCAGTATCAGTTTATATGAACCAGGTCTTACAGTTTTTATGCAAGGTTATACCACATGTTACATATCAGTCTTTTAGCTTCATTGTTGACTTCTATTTCATTCCTTTCAGTACATTCTTATCATGCTATATCCGTCTACTGAGCGTTATGCTCAGCCGTAGTTTCCTTTCATGTTTCCAAACGACAGGTACACAGGGACGATCTTAGGACTTCTAAGAGAGTACGTGCATTTGGATGGGAGCTTTCCAGACTCCTTTATTTTATGCATACCTTACGTTACTTTACTTTGGTTGTTTGGACACTGTTTCGTCCTTTTCCTTTCTGTACTTAATCTTTATATTTTGGGCTTGTTGGACTACCGATGTTTGATTCCGGTATTTCCGTTTGGTCAGTTAATGTTTAATACATTGCCTTGCATGCTTTGATGACACGCCATAAATACACGTAACGGTCCATTTATCCAAGTGGGGTGTTACAATTATGGTATCAGAGCCTGGTTCGACCTGTAGGCTCTAAAACTTGACCTGTGACTAGTGGGTAGTCACCAAGAACTTCTTGTATTTTGGCGTCGTTATTTTCCATGCTACTCATGAATTTTATCAGTCGGATTTTCAAAGTTTTGATTAAGTAAACGGTTGGTACAGGACTGGCCATACTTAATCGCATGTGCTT